>CAJQZP010000738.1:702500-1405000 GCA_907164705.1 Parnassius apollo | reverse complement strand
CATCTGTCCCAAGGAGGTGTTGGATTTGTCGTCCACAAGTCTCTCGTCAACAACGTTGTAAAGATTGGGAGTATGTCGACGAGGGTCGCGTATCTGATACTCAGAATCACCAAACGTTATTCGCTGAAGGTCATACAGGTTTACGCACCAACCTCGGCATATCCCGATGAGGAGATGGAAGAAATGTATGAGGATATTTCCAAAGCCATGCATTGCCCCAAAACCCACTACACGGTGTTGATGGGAGACTTAAACGCAAAACAAGGCACAAGAGAAAACGGTGAGCTGAAGTTATAGAAATTTGGAGTAGGGCAACGGAACCTAAGGGGCCAGCAGCTGGCCGACTTTATGGAGAAAGAGGGACTCTTTATGATGAACTCTTTCTTCCAGAAGCGGCCCCACAGTAAGTGGACCTGGTCGAGCCCCGACGGTTAGACAAAAAATGAGATTGACTTCATTATGACGACCAGACGCCAACTGTTTAGTGATATCTCAGTGATCGCAAGGGTGAAAATTGGCAGCGATCACCGAATGGTTGGAGGCACACTGAACCTAAACGTTAAGTTTAGGAGAGGTCTCGTCTAATGAAGTCATCGCTCCGTACCCCTCGTGTTCTAATCCAGAATCCTGAAAACTTTCAGCTCGAGTTACGTAATCGCTTTCAGTGCCTAGAGAATTGCAATGCAGTGGACGATATGAATGACAAGCTCGTGGAAACTGTCCATGCGCTTGGAGCTAAGTTCTGCAAGACCCGCCGCAGAAGAACACAAAAACTCTCCGATCATACTCTTAATCTCTTGGCTGTTAGATGGGAGATGAGGCTGCAATCGTCAACAGATTTGACAGCATACAGGCAACTGAACAGACAGATCTCCAAATGCATGCGGCGAGACTTACGCAACTTTAATACTGCTCGTATTAAAGAAGCGATCAAGCGTTTCCGGGACACCTGAGATTTTGAGTGAGATTGAGAGTTTCTATGGGCAGCTGTACACATCATCGTTAGAGCCACACGCAAATGTGAGTAACGATCCAAGAGCAAGTCTTATCCGACACTATTCCGATGATATCCCGGACGTCAGTTTGAGCGAGATTAGAATGGCTCTCCAGCACCATAAAAACGGCAGGGCCCCAGGCGAGGATGGAATTACAGCGGAGCTTCTGAAAGCGGGTGGAACACCGGTACTTGAAGTCTTTCAGAAGCTCTTCAATTCCGTCCTACATGGTGGCACTACTCCGGAGGCGTGGAGCAGATGTGCGGTGGTCTTGTTCTTTAAGAAAGGCGACGTTGCTGTCTTGAAGAACTACAGACCGATTTCCCTTCTGAGCCGCGTCTACGTGCTGTTTTCGAGAGTCATTACGAATCGTCTCGCACACAGACTCGACGACTTCCAGCCTCCCGAACAAGCCGGTTTCCGAAAAGTGAAGCCTTTTCGGACCAAAGATAGACCGTCGGTACCATAGACCACATACATACCCTGCGGCAGATTGTACAGAAGACTGAAGAGTACAATCTGCCACTTTGCCTGGCGTAGGTGGACTATGAGAAAGCCTTTGATTCCGTCGAAATTTGGGCGGTGCTACAATCCCTTCAGCGGTGTCAAGTTGACTGTCGGTATATCGAAGTGCTGAAGTGTTTGTACAGTAGGGCTACGATGGCTATCCGAGTACAGAACCAGAGCTCGAAACCTATCCAACTACAGAGAGGTGTAAGACAGGGTGACGTTATATCCCCGAAACTCTTCACCGCTGCATTGGAAGACGTTTTCAAACTACCGGACTGGAAAGGATACGGTATTAACATCAATGGCGAGTACATCACTCACCTTCGATTTGCCGATGATATAGTCCTTATGACAGAATCGCTGGAGGACTTAGGCACTATGCTCAATGACCTCAATAGTGCCTCCCAACGGATAGGTCTTAAGATGAACATGGACAAAACAAAGATCATGTTTAATGTCCATGTCACACCTATGCCGGTAGTTGTTGGGAGCACTATGCTCGAAGTTGTTGACGAGTACGTTTACCTGGGACAAATAGTCCGACTAGGTAAGTCCAACTTCGACCGAGAGGTCAATTTACGGATTCAACGCGGCTGGGCAGCGTTCGGGAAATTACGACACATCTTCACGTCAGTTATACGTCAATCTCTGAAAACTAAAGTGTACAACCAGAGCGTGTTGCCAGTGATGACTTACGGATCAGAGACGTGGTCCTTCACCGCTGGCCGTATGAGGACGCTCAAGGTTGCTCAGCGAGCTATGGAGAGGGCTGTGCTCGGAGTTTCTCTGCGTGATAGACTCAGAAATAAGGATATCTGCAGTAGAACCAGAGTGACCGACATAGCCGAAGGAATTAGTAAGCTGAAGTGGCAATGGGCCGGCCATATAGCTCGAAGAACCGATAACCGATGGGGAAGAAAGGTTATCGAGTGGCAGCCTCGTACCGGTAGGCGTAGTGTAGGGCGACCCCCCACTAGATGGAGTGACGACCTGGTAAGACATGCAGGAAGTCGATGGATGCAGGTGGCTCAGGACCGTGCTTTGTGGCGTTGCTTGGCGGAGGCCTATGTTCAGCAGTGGACTTGTGAAGAGCTGTAATAATTATGAATGATGAATTAGTCTGAGCGATTCCTCTGAGCAGTCCCTTTGGTAGATGCGATAAAATAAGCAGAGATGCAACATATCTTCGCTGTGCCAGTGAGTCAAACCAATCGGAAAGAGCTTGGTCGCCGACAATTCGAATTGCTCTTCGCTGGATAGGATCAAATGCAAGGAGCTGGAACTGGGAAGCCCCGCCCAGAGATGGGCACAGTATTACATGTGCGGCCTAACATGCACCTTGTAAAGTTGCAGGTGGTGAGCCGGCATGAAATTCTGTCCCGCTCTGCTGAGCACGCCAAACTTTTTATAGGCTAATTTGGTCTTCTCTTCTAAGTGACCACGAAACTGCACGTCACTCGATATTTCGACGCCGAGGATGCCGATACTGGCTGACGCAACAAGTGGATTACCTTGAAACTGAGGAGATACGGAGAGATTATTTTTAGAAGTAAACACCCAAACTTGTGTTTGGGGTTCTAGTTTAATACTTGTCTAGATTTAGTCGCCCCCATTAAGAGACTTTGTACAACAAAGTCTCGACTTCAGACACAAGTTTGTCCCGGTACTCGGGTGACGTTTTCCCGAGAAATATTGGCACGGCCGGTGTATAAAGCATCACCAGTGCTGCATCTGCATAGCAATGAATGTTACCAGTTTGCAATATTTCATTCATTTGCAGACAAAACAGTGTTGGTAATAACACGCAGCCCTGTGGACCACCAGCGTTAATGGGCTAGTAATCAGAGCATGCACCGTAAACTACAAACTCGATGCTCCGATCAGCCAGAAAACTGGTAATCCAATTGCATAATTTCTTGAGTAGCCCACAGGAATGAAGCTTCGTTAGAAACGTTTTGTGCCAAACTCGACCTAAGGCCTTCGCTATGTCGAAACTAATGGCGATCGGGAGGCGTTGGCCGTTAGTTTGGACTCTACTACCTCCGCCTATTTACGAGTAATCTAATCCAGAAAATCACCAGCCGAGCACCTGCGACGAAAACCGCAAAGACGGTCACTAATCAGCTGGTGATCCTCAAGGTATCGCATAAGCTGGATGTTAATAATGGATTTCATCATTTTAGAGAACAAGGAGGTGTTAGTGATAGGCCTATAGTTAGACGGATCAGAGCGGTTACCTTTTTTAGGGATCAGGTGCACGAAGGCTATCTTCCGTCCGGAAAAGGCGCCTTAAAACCCGGACTAACTCCGGAACACACGTCTTCAGTACAATACGAGGGATGCCATCTGGCCCACTCGACTTGTTGACGTCCAGAGAGAGGATTGATCTGCGCACCGAGCGTTGGGTAAACAGCACATCCTGAATGGAGCACTCATACCGCAGGATTGTCGGCAGTGTGTTCCCCCCTGCTATCTAGGGTCGAGTTGGACGCGAAGAGAGAGTCCAGCAGATAGGCTTTGTCTTTTGCGGCATGGGCCAGTGAGTCGTCATCCCTGTGCAGAGATAGGAGAGATGTCCGACAGAAGTTCCCTGTGCAGAGATAGGAGAGATGACTGACAGAAGTTCCCTTGCACAGCCTTGGCGAGAAACCAGAATGCACGTGTTCCCGAAGGAAGACGTGCTATTTTCTTGTCAATTCTGCCGATGTGCTCTGAATTTGCTTGACGACGCTTTTGAAGGACCTGGATGTAGAATTATACTTCTTTTTAAAAGTGCTAGTATTTACATCCCGAGACGTCGATGCGCGAGACAAGGCCTAGTAGCACTCTTGCTTACGACGTAATGCAATTCTGCATGAGCGACTAAACCATGGCTGGGCTCTGAATATGAAATAAAAAGTTCCATTTCCTGTAGCACGACATTAGCAAAAACTCTGGGATCATCCGGCGAGAAGCAAATCTGCCTCCAAAGGTAATATGTAAAAAAAGATCGCATCCCGTCTCAATCGGCTGACCTACAATGCCAAACACGGCGGAAACCTGCAGTACGCAATGGGAGCGTGAGTGGCACCATACTCCAGATCAGACAATGGTTTGAGGAGCCAAGAGGGGCATCGACGGAAACCTGATATCCATCCAGATGAGAGGTCAGCAGAAGATTCAACAGGGAAGGTACATGATCTTCCATATCTGGGATCCGCTAATGCGAGGTAACCTTTTGTGTTAGACCATAAGTCAAAGCAAGGTCTACCCGCATGATCAGTTTAACGAGAACCAAGCCATTAATCAAGATCTCTGCGGATTGGACCTGTTGAGCATGCAGCCATCTGGACGTGGTCGGTCTGTGTCGGCATTTCCGCGACCTATATATGCACCTATAGACACGGGGATAGTCGTCGCTGTCTACGCGCAGCCATAAGATGGACAGGTCCGTAAGTTCAAGGCTGCCGAGGCGTCGAAAATAGATGTTCTCTCTGACGTATACGCGAACTCCAGCCTGGGGCACAAAGGAGTATTCTAATTTGTATCCCGGGTACAAAGTATCAGTCGAAGAGGACACCTGTGTTTAGATTATTAGGGCAGGCTTGGCCGTTTCCAGATGGTAGTGGTCGGCGTTAAGGTTTGAATGATGTCCCCTGATGTTGTAGAAATTCACGGATAGCGTGGCAGGGGGCGCCTTTATCTTATTGCTCCGTTTGTCTGAGCAGGCTTAGTCTAGAGCGGAATTTTGTCCCCCCCCCAGATAACACGGGGCAGCCTACTCATGCTCAGAAGTGTTGTCAGAAGTTTTGTAGTAGCTAGGTCGTGGATTCTCAGCGAGGGATTCTACAGGGGTGCTGGTAGCCTCCTGAGTCTTCCATTTAATTCCGCTACCATGTTGATGGGGGGGGGGTAACGTAGATGCAAAGCCTCTACTTCACGCTGTTCTTCTGTGAGGTCGTGGTACCACTCCGGTTTGAGCCGGCCCATACGTGAAACAGCAAATGCTGCCGCGTTGCTATACCACTTTAAAAATAGTAACGTATTATATAAAATTTAGCTTTTATACTATGACGTAAATATAATTATATTTTATTAAATTTAGGAGTGTCTGGCACTTGTGAGCTGTCATAAGTATCCGGCAATGACTGACGAGGTTTTTAAGGTTATCGCGAAGAAAATACAAAAAATTGAGCTTTATACTTTATCGAATTTAAAGTACAATTTATACACCTTTACTACATGTTACCTTCCCAAGTAACCACAACCCAAACTCTATAGTCGCTTGTTGTTCGTACCTGCATAGGGGACATGCACTGAAAAACTTTTAGCTTTTATAAAATAACGAAGGTCTGAACTTCGTGGGCTCTTGGGCTATAAAGAAGAGATTGATGTGGTCGACCTTTGATCTTTAAAAAGTGTTAAGTTGGCAGCATTGACTTATGTTATTTATTTATACCGTGAAGATATTCAGGGTTATTTTGCAATAACCAGCCAAATTTGCAGAAAAGATTGTGTAAGTAATATAAGGGAATGGTGAAAAAAAAATTGAAATAAATCCCAATCGTTGTGTCCTTATATCTTTGAAATTAATTCATAATGGTAAAGCATAATTTTAACTGATTTTAATGCGAACTTACACATTCTTAACGGTGGGCAACAATATTTTTTTTGCTTCAATTTGGCATAATTTAAAATAAAATAAAAATCTTGAATAAAACTAAATTTAGTTTGTTCAATGTGTAGTGTTTGCGTAAATTTAAGAAATCATTAAGTAAAAATCTTATTTACTATATAGTAGTTTCAAAAATTGCTATAAGAGTTATGAATATTAACTTATGAATATTAACGTTATATTATTTATATATTTGAATTTAAGAATAAAATTTGACAACATTTTGAAAATAAGTCTCATGTCTTGGAAATAAAGTTTGAAATGAAATATAAGTTTTATATACTTTTTTCATTTTCAGCCAGGTATAACTTTAATTTTATCGGACCACTATCATACATAATAATACATCACTTAAACGAATGAAGATTGATTACTCAGGCCATGAAATATCATCATCATTACAGCCCTTCACAAGTCCACTGCTGAACATAGGCCTCCCCCAAGCAATGCCACAAAGCACGGTCCTGAGCCACCTGCATCCATCGACATCCTGCATGTCTTACCAGGTCGTCACTCCATCTAGTGGGGGGTCGCCCTACACTACGCCTACCGGCACGAGGCTGCCACTCGAGAACCTTTCTTCCCCATCGGTTATCGGTTCTTCGAGCTATATGGCCGGCCCATTGCCACTTCAGCTTACTAATTCGTTCGGCTATGTCGGTCACTCTTGTTCTACTGCAGATATCCTCATTTCTGAGTCTATCACGCAAAGAAACTCCGAGCACAGCCCTCTCCATAGCTCGCTGAGCAACCTTGAGCGTCCTCATACGGCCAGCGGTGAAGGACCACGTCTCTGATCCATAAGTCATCACTGGCAACACGCACTGGTTGTACACTAGTTTTCAGAGATTAAGGTATACCTGACGTGAAGATGTGTCGTAATTTTCCGAACGCTGCCCAGCCGAGTTGAATCCGTAGATTGACCTCTCGGTCGAAGTTGGACTTACCTAGTCGGACTATTTGTCCCAGGTAAACGTACTCGTCAACAACTTCGAGCATAGTGCTCCCAACAACTACCGGCATAGGTGTGACATGGACATTAAACATGATCTTTGTTTTGTCCATGTTCATCTTAAGACCTATCCGTTGGGAGACACCATTGAGGTCATTGAGCATAGTGCTAAGGTCCTCCAGCGATTCTGCCATAAGGAATATATCGTCGGCAAATCGAAGGTGAGTGATGTACTCGCCATTGATGTTAATACCGTATCCTTTCCAGTCCAATAGCTTGAAAACGTCTTCCAACGCAGCGGTGAATAGTTTCGGGGATATAACGTCACCCTGTCTTACACCTCTCTGCAGTTGGATACGCTTCGAACTCTGGTTCTGTACTCGGATAGCCATCGTAGCCCTACTGTACAAACACTTCAGCACTTCGATATACCGACAGTCAACTTGGCACCGCTGAAGGGACTGTAGCACCGCCCAAATTTCGACGGAATCAAAGGATTTCTCATAGTCCACATACGCCAGGCAAATTGGCAGATTGTACTCCTCGGTCATCTGTACAATCTGCCGCAGGGTATGTATGTGGTCTATGGTACTGAAGCCTTTTCGGAAACCGGCTTGTTCGGGAGGCTGGAAGTCGTCGAGTCTGCGTGCGAGACGATTCGTAATGACTCTCAAAAACAACACGTAGACGCGGCTCAGAAGGGAAATCGGTCTGTAGTTCTTCAAGAGAGCGTTGTCGCCTTTCTTGGTGAACAAGACTACCGCACTTCTGCTCTACGCCTCCGGAGTAGTGCCACCATGGAGGACGGAATTGAAGAGCTTCTGAAGGACTTCAAGTACCGGTGTTCCACCCGCTTTCAGAAGCTCCGCTGTAATTCCATCCTCGTCTGGGGCCCTGCCGTTTTTAAGGTGCTGGGGAGCCATTCTAATCTCGCTCAGACTGACGTCCGGGATATCATTGGAATGAAATATGATGTGAGATATTATGTGTAAAGGCTTATTAATTCAAGTAACATACAAAAATGGGGTCGGGTGATAACACAGTTTGATATTACTTACCCATGCTCACCCTTTACTCTATGGAACTAAGATGGATGGATTATTTTTAAAAAGATTTTTCAGGTATTTCATTTCATTTTAAATGAGCAGTGGTAGCTCAAGATCTAATCGATCTTTGTAAATTGAAATTTATTTGCAAGCAATACGGGTTCAATTCCAGTCTGCACAAATAAAATTGATCATTGCAGTTTTAAGTGCTAATTTACTATGTGCTCAGCGAAGAAGAAAAACGTCACGAGGAAACCTACATTTCTGAGCATTAAAAATATTTCAAAGACAAACATGTGAAGACAGCAAACACACATTGAGGCATGGCGGTGGACAATTCCTTGCCCTAAAACCCTTTAAGTAATATGAGGAGGCCTGTGCGCAGAAGTAAAGATTGTAATTTAATATGCTTCACTTTAAGTAAAATTAAACAAATAGATTTAGGATTCATTACCCAAGACGAACTTGAGACTCACACTTGGATTAATGCGAACCAAAAAAATAATAAATTAGCAAACTACTTTATGCACTAAAAGAAGTTTAAATGAAAACAGAACTTAGAATGGGCTCGTAAGATTTACAAAAATTAATTTACAAGTTCATTTTGACCTATAAATTTAATTGCAAGCGGAACGAATCACGGTACTGCAATAAACTAAAAAGTAACTGTTTTTCGAAAAGTGTCTTTCGAAAAGGAAAAGGAAATTATTTCCAGCACTGTAAATACTCTATTTGAAATCACATCCCCATCTTGATCGGCTACATCGCCTATTTATTTTAATAAAAGTGTAAATTCCTTTTATTCTTCACTTCTAGTGGCGGTGTAAGAATATCCAATGCACATATCGTTCCGAGGGTGTCAAAACAGGTGACAGAGCTAAAATAAAACAGGAGATGAACAGCTGCATTTTCCCGATATAAATTTCAATATTTGAAGACAATAAGGAATTAAACAAAAGATGGGGTAGTAGGGTAGTGATGGTAGTAGGTAATCTTCCTAATAAGAACCCTCCACGGCTCTCTTTGGAAAATATACTCGTATAATCAAGACTAGGTTTGTGATGGGTTGCTAATTCAACAATCACATTTGCAGTTTATCTGGGACTTATAGGTTCCATGTTTATGTTGGGACTTATAACAAAAAAGAATGTGCCAATTGTGTTAGTTGCATAGTATGTCGTAAAAGACTACAAATGAGATACTGGGTTTGTAATGTTGTAGGTGTTACGCTGGACACCTATTATTATTTTTCTCATTTTTTCATTTAACCTTTCAAGTGCCATAAAAATCGCATGCGACCGCAACCACCCACAGCACTCCTATGAAGAAGTTTAGCATTATTAAATCTATCCAAAATTTTCTATCTTGTGGTATAATAAAGTCAGGATTTGCTTCATTACAAAAAGATTTTATTGTATTTTGATAGCAAAAAAAAAAACATACCAAACGAATGTCGGCAGTGTGAAAATCACAATTATTACTCGAAATTATTTACGTAAAAAGATGAATAATTATATTCACCCAAAAACTTTTATTTCAATTTTATAATAAAACAGTTATAATTTCTTAACAATTGTTTTTCTCGGTATTTTGTGTTATCGGTAGTGAGAAGTTTCTTTGTAAACGTGTAAAAATAATGACTATAAGGCTTTTAGCAAAGATCTATACATCCTCCTCATTACACTTACAAGTCCACTGCTGAACATATAAAACCCAAAACTAAAAACAAGGTTTTAAGCCAACTGTTAGCATTGACGTACATGATTTCATCAGCGCATATAGTGGGCTACTGACCTGCACTTCGCTTATAGGTCCAAATCAGCTGCTCATGAACCTTACGTCTTCTTGTATATAATATACATAAAACATGCAGGACGCGGAAATATGGAACTTAATCTAATGTATAAAAATTGCCGCTCATCAGACCATACCGTTCATCAGATTTCGGTAAAACTTTGTCATCATATTGCTTGCAATTCTGCGAAGGTCATAGGCCACCACATATCACCACAGCGCCGTGGTGATGTGTTAACTAAAACACATGAAAATGGCGTACGAAATAAATATAGATTATATATAAATATTCATAGGATAACAGTTTTTTATTACACTATAAGATAGAATATTTCATATTGATTATATAATGCTACACTTCTTCATAGAAAAGTAGTCTCCATGTATAAGTTTTTATGGTTTAAAGTGCTGTGGGTGGGTGCAACCTCATAAGACCGCTAGGGATTTGACGGAATGTGGCCGCGATCTCATGAGACCGCTAGGGGGGTTGAGAGGTTAAACCATATTTATGTGGCCAAACTAGCTCGTAGCGCTTCGACTCTGCTTAACCCCTTGGGAGTGTCGTACGTAAAGTATATTGTAAAGATGTTATTTTTTTTAATATAATAAGGTGACATACGGTAACACAGTTCACACTGTGACGGCCCAATATTATTATTAATAATTAAATTCAATATAAAGGGGGCGTCAAAAATAGTCTTAAAAGATATATATTAAGCAATTAAGTTAAATTAATAAACATAAAGTTAATATATTTCAGACATTATCCCAATAACATAGTAAATTAAAGGCAAAATTATTGTTTTTCGTAATAAATAAATTTATTTAAAAACTTGAAAAAAAATATTTAAAATAAGATAAATAATAGAAATACAAGTCAAAAAATATTATAAAATTAAGTTAAATAACGTTTATAAGATAATTAGAAAATTTGTTAAAAATTGTTTAAGTCATGGGAGGTGTTCATGTATAAAAGAAAACCTAAGTTGTGGAAGGAGTTCACGTATAAAAGAAATTTCCTAAGTTGTGGAAGGAGTTCACGTATAAAGGAAAATTTTCCTAAGTTATTGAAGGTGTTCATGTATAGATGTCTTGTATGGGGGAGCTGCCGGAGATACATTCCTGCAGTTGTACATATATATGGGGTGGTCGGGAGCCCGACTGCCTGAAGTACTGTAGCACAATGACTAGTCCTATATTAGGGACTTATGATATTAAACTCAATGATACAAAAGCATTACTAAAGAAGGTCTCCATGATGAATTTGCATTACAATAGTAGGGTCGTGGGTTCGAACCCTATATATTAATGACTTATGAAAGTAAGGTCTATGATCCAAAAGCAATATTATAGAAGGACTCTATGATTAATATGCATTACAATAGAAGGGTCGTGGGTTCGAATCCTATATATGAATGACTTATGAAAGTAAGGTCTATGATTCAAAAGCAATACTATAGAAGGTCTCTATGATTAATATGCATTACAATAGTAGGGTCGTGGGTTCGAATCCTATATATACATGACTTATGAAAGTAAGGTCTATGATACAAAAGCAATATTATAGGAGGTCTCCTTGATGCATAAGCATTGTATGGGGTGGTCGGGTGACTGGCTGCTCCTAGTACTGTAGAAAAATGACTAGTCCTTATTAGGGACTTGAAAAGGAATATTATGGTGGCGTGTGTGCTGCTTCACGAGCAATTCGTCCGAGGTAAACTTGGACTCGCTAACCGATGTGTCCTAGACATATCATCTTAGTGCCGGTGGTAAGCGGGTTTGTTGTAGCAATACGGCTTTCCCGTGGACATCGCACACCCATACCGTTTGTGGGCGGCGTAGTAGCGCATAGCGATGCGTCGTCTACATTTCGGATTGGGATGATGAGTGTGTTTGGTAGCACTTTTAAGTGTAACAGGCATACTCAACTTCATGTCTTAGTGCATTGGCGCTATGATACGTGGAGTTTTGTTCATTGGCGTCTTAGTAGCGTGCTACTATAGAATAATATAGAAATAGCATCATGCTATAAGCAGGAGTGCTACCGAGCCTGGGCTGACGCATCAACGTCCAGGGATGTAAACACCAGCACTCTAAAAAAGAAGTATAATTCCGCCTCTAGGTCCTTCAAAAGAGTCATTGCCAAGGCAAAGTCAGAGCACATAGGCAGAATTGGCGAGAGACTAGTTCGTCTTCCTTCTGGAACCCGTGCATTCTGGTCTCTCGCCAAGGCTGTCCAAGGGAATTTCTGTCAGCCATCTCTTCCATCTCTGCACAGGGAGGACGACTCACTGGCCCACACCGCAAAGGAGAAAGCCGATCTTCTAGGCTCTTTCTTTGCGTCTAACTCGACTCTCGATGACGGGGGGAGTACGCCGCCGACCATCCCGCGGTGTGAGTGCTCCATGCCGGAAGTGCAGTTCACTCAGCGCTCGGTTCGCAAAGCACTCCTCTCCCTGGACATCCATAAGTCGAGTGGGCCTGATGGAATCCCCCCCAATTGTGCTGAGGACGTGTGCTCCAGAGTTGGCACCGGTTTTAACGCGTCTTTTCCGGTACTCCTACTCCCTAGGCGTAGTCCCAAAATCATGGAAGACGGCTTTCGTCCACCCGATCCCTAAAAAAAGGCGACCGCTCAGATCCGTCCAACTACCGGCCTATCGCCATCACCTCCTTGTTCTCCAAAACAATGGAGTCCATTGTAAACTGCCAGCTCATGAGGTACCTTGAGGATCACCAGCTGATTAGTGACCGCCAATACGGTTTTCGCCGTGGTAGGTCAGCTGGTGATCTTCTGATCTACCTAACTCACAGATGGACGGAGGCAGTAGAGTCCAAGGGGGAGGCATTGGCCGTTAGTTTGGACATTGCGAAGGCCTTCGATCGGGTTTGGCACAAAGCGCTTCTTTCGAAGCTCCCTTCCTATGGGCTTCCCGAGAAATTGTGCGATTGGATCACCAGTTTTCTTGCAGATCGGAGCATCAAGGTCGTTGTAGACGGTGCAAGCTCCGATTGCAAGCTTATTAATGCTGGTGTTCCACAGGGCTGCGTGCTATCGCCAACGCTGTTTCTTCTGCATATCAATGATATGTTGCAAACCCGTAGCATTCATTGCTATGCAGATGACAGCACTGGTGATGCTCTTTACACCGGCCGAGCCAATATTTCTCGGGAAAACGTCTCTGAGTGCCGGGACAAACTTGTGTCTGAAGTCGAGTCTCTGCTGGACAGAGTCTCGGATTGGGGGCGACTAAATCTAGTCCAGTTTAACCCCCAGAAGACACAAGTTTGCGCGTTAACCGCTAAAAAGAACCCCTTTGTCGTATCCCCTCAGTTTCAAGGCACTCCCCTTGTTGCCTCAGCCAGTATCGGAATCCTCGGCGTCGACATATCGAGTGACGTGCAGTTTCGTGGTCACTTGGAAGGGAAGGCCAAATTGGCCTCTAAAAAGCTTGGCGTGCTCAGCAGAGCGGGACAGTATTTCATGCCGGCACACCGCCTGCAACTTTACAAGGCGCAGGTTCGGCCGCTCATGGAATACTGTTCCCATCTCTGGGCTGGGGCTCCCCAGTACCAGCTCCTTCCACTTGACCGCATCCAGCGCAGAGCGGCTCGAATCGTTGACGACCGAGTGCTTTCCGATCGGCTCGATTCATTTTTGTTCGAGGAATTGTTCGGATTAATCCCAGCCGCCAAATTTCGTGAACGCACTACACGGCAAACGTCCCGATACCATCCACACCATCTGGATGCTTGGCGGTCCACCACTGTACGTTTCAAAAGGAGTTTTCTTCCGCGTACAACCTCTCTGTGGAATAATTTACCACCGGTGATTTTTCCGGACCGATACGACCTGGGGACCTTCAAGAAAAGAGCTTACTCATTTCTAAAGGGCCGGCAACGCACCTGCAATTCCCCTGGTGTTGCGGTTGATCATGGGCGGCGGTAGTCACTTAACATCAGGTGAGCCACATGCTCGTTTGCCCCCCTCTTCTATAAAAAAAACTATGATACGTTGGTGATATTTTTTATATAACAACAATACCAACTTTGTTGCCAAAGTCGATAGGAGTCATGTGGGTGTGTTGTGAGGGAGCGCCACCCGTATGATAGTTGCATTGATGCTTACTACTTCTTGCGGTAATGCGTCTTGTGATGGATCTGCGGGTGTGCTGCGCCTGATTCGACGCACTCTTGTGGTTCTGGTCGATGGAGGTATGCGGGTGGTGATGTCTGCTGGGATGTATGGGGGACCTTGGGATGGTGTAAGCCCGACGATAGTCGAATTGATGCTTGTTGCGTTCTGCAGCGTTGCGTCTTTGCGATGGTTTTTTGGTGGGACGCTATTCTCAATGGCGCTCTCTGCGTCTTGGTTTGACTCACACCTAAGTAGCTTTGCCCAAGTCGGGTCCCTTCATTGCGGGGCTGCAGACTGTCTGCCCTCCACGATGTTTTATATAACAACATAATAATATATCTCTGTAACTTTCCCACCTTTGAATGATTGAAGGCAACTTGTTGGTGGGTGAGACAAACATGATCGAAAATGCATTTACTCAACGTCAGTGACACAAACCCTTTCTGATGGCGAATTATTACTCTTATCTTATAACTGCCTTTTGGCTATATCTGCCGTTGTATTGGTTGGTGGAGCATATGTGTCGACCTCATGCGGGTGGTAGCTGGCGGGAGGATCTGAGGAGACTCTCAAGGCTGCGGCCGAAAGCCGCACAACGTGGGACCCCATTCCCTTGAGGTGAGCGGTAGACTCATGACGCGCTCTGCGGCTAGTAGCCGTGCTGATCATGCAATTGGTGGTGATGCCATAAACTTACATCACGTCTGCAAGAGCGGCGGTCTGGCGGGTGGTGGTGGAGGGTTTACGGCCAGTGTGCCTATTTGCCTAAACCGTGTGACGTACATTCACTGTGGTTGGATTCGTTCGCATTCTGTATGGCGTTTACACGCATTGACATGCCCGACTTCGGTCGATGTTTGTGCTTACGCTCTAACAAGGGGCCAAGCCTCTTTTACTGGTTCGCCAGTTATTTTGCTGTGGACTACGGTCCAGTTCCCGAATTAGCGTTCCCTACGGGGGAGTGCATCAAAATGGTTGGCGCTCACCGTGCACGGCGTGTGTGGGGCCGTGTACCTCCCCTACATTTTTTTTAAATAAATGTAGGAGAGCGAAGCCCTTATATCGGGTATTTTTGTATAAATATATTGCGAGCCTTTTTTAAAGCGGGAAGGGATAAATAATAATAAATTAATAATGTCAACCTGATACAAGTGGAATAAAGACGTTTTACGTTTTTAACCTTTCTCGAGCCCTGTCTTCGTGAACGGGGTTCACTTAGCTTATAAGGCACTACCAACAGCTTTCAATTGCTCTAGCGAATATTCATTCTTCCAAAAGACACCTATAAAAAACTAAGTTACTAAACAAACACAACGTAAATAAGGGTCCTAACTAAGACGATCACGCCAAAAAATTACAAACGGCCTATTATTAAACATTTAGAAAGATCATTTAGAAAGATCTAAACAAAATTTATTAATCCTGGTCACATATATATAATTATTATGTAAAGGGGGAATACAATACATTTAGTATTTTATATATTTATTATTATGAGGGGGAGGGGAAGCGTTACAACACGATGGTATGGAGATGCTATTGCCATATAAATCCACATCTATTCTCGATTAAGGATCAAAATGCAAATGCGTTGTCGCTTTTGAGAGCCAATATTATATACCTTGTTTCCAGTAAAAAGCGACGCTGGTTCACTCCTCTAACTAGTATTCTGAGAGATAAATGTTTTTTCTCGCTCAAACCGATCCATACGTTCTAAAAACATATATGTAGCTACAAAAATTAAAAAAAAAGACACAATAAAATACTATGATTTTGCCGAGTAAATAAGTATTTCTAATGTTGTGAAGATATAAGTCATGATAGGGTTCTGGCAAATCGCCATATAGATAATTGGTCCAATATCGATAATAAGGACGCAGAAATTTCTAATAGATATTTTATATAGCGAAAAGACCACATTACGGATAAAATATGTTGGTCGATTTTCTGAGATTTAAATAAAAAAATTCATTTATTATAAGGTCGTGGTGGCTTATGGCCTGAATCACCTTATCCTTCATATTACAGGAGATAAGTTTACTAGGGGGCAGTATTTCTCGTCAGCCCAGGAGTTCATTTGTGTAGGCTCCACCCTCTTACCTTTTTTCGCCTGGTTTAACCCCGATCATAACCATGCGTGCAAATATTCCTACACAGTACGAATGTTTGCACGTATGTGAAGAAATTCATTCGAAAACTTAGCGGATTTGCTTAATTTGCGAACCCGTTTGCGCTTCCTTCTACACTTGTTTACGAATGTCCCAGTCTTGCTTGCGATTTTGTTTTATGAATCATGGAAAATGAAGATTATTTTATTTTTGCGGTTGGGCTGTTTTAGCTACGTTCATATACTTACATATATCACATTCTGCATAGAGTTGGCGAGCGTAATCACCAGTTTCAGTAAACAATAATGTTGACATATAATTATCAGAAGGCTGTATATCTAGACACGCAGTAGCGTGTCAAGCAAAGTTCAAGCAGAACGGCGAGCCGCAACGTGTGTAATATTACACGAACCATTTGGAATAAATCAGAAACTGATAAATTTTTATCATTTTATTATAATTTTTCACTTATTTGATTCCATTGGGAACACTAAACTTAACAATTATACTTATAACTGTAATAATGTACGTTTGTAAGAATCAGCAATCAAAACTTATGACAGCCGGTCTTAAATATATAACGAGTTGAATACCACCATTAATTTTTTTTAATCCAAATATTTCCGTTTTAGTACTTATAACTAAACTAAGAGTATAGTCGATTTTCGTATTTATTACGTTATTAACTGGGATTTAGTATTAATTATTATTTCAATATTTAGCGTATATCAATAGTATAAGGTCGTTACTTATATCATATAATTAAGTAATAGGCATTGAGTTATACTGATGATAATAGATAGGCATTTCGGTACATGGCCCGCGGCACAGCGATGACACTCCCTGTACGTGAGGGCTTAAGCGCCGGTGACCTTGAGTCGATGCGTGTAACGCTAGGGTTGATATCGAACCGAAATGAAATATTATAGACTTGTACCAAAGAAGATACATAGTAGGTATGTGTTATATATTATGTAAACTAATGTATTTAGGCAGTGAAAATACGTTCAATTTTAAATCAACTTTTATTAAATGAGGAATATTAAAACTTCCGACAAAACCAAATGTGCACGACAGTTAATGGTAATCTTAAAGAATTAACCAACATTTAGTATTTCAGTACGCAATAATCAGTATTACCTACTATACTTTTAAAATAATTTACTCTTATATATTGTTGAATTTTTCGATAAATTTTTTAATTTTCAATATTATTTCTAACAATTGCAAAAATTCGTAGCATGTATATTTTTTTTAGAAAATCTAAAGGTATGCAGGTTTCCTGGGACATAGCGGCCAACAAATTGTTCCCTATGTGTTGAGGAGATAAGTCATTTCTATTTCTAATGAAATAATCCATAAATACAACAATGAACAAATACAAAAACCCTTTATACATATCTAAAATTTCTTTACTCTCTAGTGGTATTTTTTAATAGTGTATATTTCAGTTAATGTAATATAATAAAATTATTGGCGATATATTAGTTTTATTGCCATGGTATTTCCCCATAATTATTGTTAAGATCATATCGACATAAATTAAAATGAGTTCACATATTTTTAGGTATCATAAAACATTATTAAAAATTAAACTAACAAAACAAGGGCCATTGTTTTGTGCAGTGGAATTTATTTTAATTGTAATCACTTAAAATCACTTTCAGTAATATTTATTAATATACTATAATATCATTTATTTAATAAAAACAAAAATATTTATCAAAGCATATAAACCTAGCATACACGGCTATAAAAACTATTACCGTTACTTGGTAACATAAACTTAATACTTACATGAATAGAATAGTAATATGTACATTAAGGTACCGGTAATATTCATATATTACTTGAAATATCACTTGACGAATATATTCATATTAACTAATACTGACAAATATCGAGATTACTACTAGCCCTCGGCCAAGGGCAGTCGGCGACTGCCCGTTCCACGCCCCGCGCGCCTCTCAAGGCCCCCGCACACATCCAGACACCCACACATAGCCGCAAGCGATTTTACGTGCACACATGCTTAAGTGTCGTTTCTTTTCGCGTAGTGTATATATTCTTTGCCCGCGGTGCGACCGTGCGACGCCAAAGGAGCGGGGAGCTCATAAGCGCGAGCGCCGTCTTGCTGTCCGGTTGTCTCTGGATATCTGACCTATAAGGTTGCGATTTTGCTACGAAATTCATAGGTTTTCTTAAAAAATACTTATATATTTGTTATATTATTATTAAAATTATTTTAGTAAGTACGTATCGCGTGTCTAGGTGGTATAGGCAATAGTTTAAATCAAAAATTAATAATAATTTTAGTAAATTATAATAGTTATAAGTAGGTACGTATACTTAACTCTGAATGAGTTTGAGAATGTGAACTTGTTGGTATGGTAACAAATTGTTTTTCTTGAGAATTCAACAGATAACAGGTAATTTGTTACATAGTAGCCTTAAATAATTATCTTTTTTAATACGTATATTGTACAATGAGTCGTACAGTAGAATTACGGGTGGGTGACACACTTACCTTACACCGAATTATTCCAATGCCTCCCGATGGAGGCTGCCTATTCCATGCGATCGCCGTTTCAGATATTAAGTGACGTATATGTTCACATGGAATAATTCCCTATTTGCTTAGCATATGTTATTACTATCCACAAATCACAAGGCCTTAGCATTGACAGTGCTCTTCTCGACATAGGCTCCTCTATATTAGTGGAGGACAGGCTTACGTTGGACTCGCCAGAACTAAAACCTCAGATGGAGTACATCTTATCAATTTAGATCCAAGTGAAATCAAGTGACAAGAGAGCTCTATTGTAGAGTACAACCGTCTGCGCACTCTATACCGCCCCAACCTAGCCAAGTTAAGTATAAACAGAAAATGCGTGAAAAAATTCGTGAAAATAAAAACTTGCGAAGGCTATAATATACGAATTATATTATAGCCTTCGCAAGTTCTAAACCTGTGACTTGTCGGTTCTTATTTTATTATTCCGAATATTTGGCTTACTGGTAGAAACTAACCATTGCACATAATAATTCGTATATGAGAACTAGCCAAGTCAGACCTTAAGCTACAATATTAATATTAATATTACCCTAAGTTATAAGAAGAAACGATATTTTATGTTGTTTTAAATAAATTTCAGGACTGACCGTTGAACTTGGCACCCATTTAGATCTCACTTCTTTTGTCGTTAAAGTCAACAACCAAGGCATATATCATAATATTGAACTTGGCTTTTATTTCACATTTATGTTTTTGATGGGATTTATATCACAGTTTCTGTTCCACTAATACGCAAATTCGTACTGCGTGGCTACGGTGGCTGTAATCATATGACGTATGTGCGACTGTTTCAAAATCGGATAATGGGGATGGAGTATATTGTAGAATGTTTATTGTAGACTTACGGAGTGACAAGGATTGTTCATTTAATCTTGATCTGCTTTCATTTCATACTTATAAATTAAGTTATATATGTCATGAGTTAACATCAGATTGTCATCTTCATTCATTTTTTTATTTTTTCGCCACGAGTTTGACAAACAAGTCATTTTTACGGGTATGTTTTTCTTTTCTCTTTTCTCTTTTACATGAGAGAACGTCCTTTTTACTTTTTTCATTTGTTGCACTGTTTATACTGTGGAGATTCGTTTCTACTGTCCATGTCTGATTCTCTGGAAAGAGGCTTTCATAATTTGATATTTCTTGTTCCTGAAACATCATTACCACTTTAATATTGTTGTATAAATAACATTTTTAGCTATCAAGTACTGAAAACGATTGACTACAGACATCACAAGTCTTTCGAAATATATTTCCACATTGCTGTAGATCATTGGATGGCAAACATGATTGTGGTGTTAGAATCACTTATTCAAAGCGATGCTGACTATATATTACAAATAAATCTTTTAGTGTTGTGATCCTGGCTACAGTTGACAAAAATATTTATTCTTATTTGCCGACATAGGATGCCAAGGGAGAATGGGTGATAGTGGGGTATTACAAAATAGCATTTTATGGAGAAAGATTAATAATATTATAATGAACATGCTATAGCCTAAACCTCTCCCAGGAAAACACAATAAATGCGCCGTACGAATCTGTTGCAGACAGAGAATTTACGTTAAGCCAACAAATCATGAAGTTATATCCTCGTAACCATAGCGAGAACAACATAAACAGAAAATTTAATCCAAATTTATGAAAAGTTATGGCATCAGTATTTATAGTTTAAAAAAAACATGTTATTTCACTACGTATCACTACGACATGCATACTTTTATATAATTTTTGAGGAGAAATAGGACCTCATCGAGAATATACACACCCCATGGAGTGTTTGAGAACGGTCAGTTGCATTTTAGAATTTAGAGAAACGACAGCGCAAATTATGGACTCCTACCACTTTATTTGGTTCCCAGGTGAAGCTCAAATCATGATCTTATGATTAAGGCTGAGTTTGCAGAATATTTTATGATTTTTTTTTTCAAAACAAAACTTAAGTAGATACAACTTAAATAATAGTTTTATTTTGTCCTTACCTCAGTATTTCTGATGTTGTTGTATTCGTACAATGGCCCCAAGAAACTGTGCATTGTCTCAAATGCAAGCCATGTTGGCTAGTACACATCAAACATACTTGAACCAGTGGTGCAATAAGCTTTAAGTTTTTTTTCATTGCTCCCCTTTTGTAGCTTATAGAGAATTTTCGTTTTTTTTTTAATTATTATGGAACATTGAAGTGAAAATGAATTTTTAATTCTCTTTCAAACGTCATTAACGGCCATTCTGTTATTTTTTGGGATTTCTTTTGAGTATCCTATATGGTCGATTCAATGAACTCCATCACCTTGGTGTTGTTCCAATCCATGATGAAGTTAGCTTAAGAACGCTACACAGCAGATGTCACGAACTATGAAAATGGCGAAATGTCCGATACCTTCGCATTCTTGTGCGCAACTGTTCGCACGAAAATGTGGAAGACTAAGCAAAAAATCGAGGTTCGCGCGCTGTGATGTCTGTTAAAAAACCGACATAGCTAGGAAACGGGATTGCAGCGAAAACTTTGCATAATTATTTGCAAATATCGTCCTACACTTGTGGGTTAGCGTCTTTGTGCAAATGTGAGTGACCGGATTAAAAGGTATAATGAGAAAGTGTAGTTACACACTATGTGGTAATAATACGGATACAAACATTTACTCCACCATTTACAAATACAATCGCAATAATGATTTCTTATATTTACTCAATTTTAAATGATGACTGCAAGCATAGTAAGCTAACTACCCAGGTAAAAAAAACCGTGCCGTAATGAAAATAACATTGAGGCAATTTTGAGATAAACATATTGCTTTGAAACAAAACTCTAGAAGTTATAATCGTCAACGCATCCTATCGCAAGTTCACTGCTGAGCACAAAAAAATGTAATACTACGTAGCCACTAAGTCTGTCTTATAAGTAACTTCCTTGTCTATTTTTTCTACCATACAGTAGTGCATTCTTTGGAGGGAGGTGGAGGGACACACGGGCAGAGGAAGGCCGAATAAAAGATGGATCGATTGTGTGAAGAGTGATATGAGAATGAAAGGAGTAAGTATGGAAATGACGGCTGATAGAGAGGAATGGAACAAGAAGATTTACTGCGCCGACCCCAGATAATGGGAAATGGTTTAGAGAATGATGATGATGACAGTAGTGCATTCTTTTTTACGGTTTATAGTGTATGGAGAAACACGAGCTGTGAAGCATTACACCTTGGTAGTTCTTGGTAGTTATTGAATAATAGCAATTAAGTCGCTTACAGATGACTGTAGATTTCTTATTTCCATGTAAAAGGAGTTATTGTCAATTAACATAAAATAATCTATAAATGCAAATGGTGTTGCCACACCAATCGATCGATGCCATTGTTCGACGTCTATCAATGTCGATTGATAGTGTCGTAGCTTTAGCTGATCGACGGATACTGGTCGTTAAAATACTATTCAATTATTGATCGATAATTATTCGATGTTTTTGTTTGTTTATCGTCAATATATTTAAAAATTTATACGCTTTTACTCGTATTATTATGAAGACGCAAACGCAGAAGACTTTGAATGCGGCCGTTTTTTAAGCCAGAGATAAATTCATCTAGACGTCATTTTAAATAGGAATCGATAGAGTGCTGCGAGTTCCCGAATAATCAAGCAGCTTGGTTGACGTGTACTAATTCATTCCATTATCGATTGACGATCGATTGACTGGTGTGGTAACACCCTTAGAGATTATGATGGAATACCTCGTTTCAAGAACTCCGGTTCTTTACCATAAGAAACACAGCAGCATCAAGCTACTAATTCATATTGGTATACTGTGAAATGTGAATTATGAGACCTAGTATTATGATCATACTTTAATAAAAAACCATTCTCAACTAAAAATCAAATTAAAACCAAGGAAAATTAACAATAAAATTCGGCATTTATTTACATAGATTTTTGAGCGACTGCGGAAAACTTCATATTGTTCGAATTATAACATGTTATCTACTTGCAAATTAGCTGGTCGTACATGATGCATTAATAAGCTCTAATTAAAGCGTTAACTGCTGTAGTGCGCTATGTTGATTCATATAAAATTTATAAATATAACAATGGATTGAAATAATACTAGTTTTTACGGAATTTATCGCGTATATTTTAACTTTTTAAATATCCGACGTCCATATGTCATGACATATGACGTTGAACATCTCAGTCCTGCCCGTGACCATGAGTGCTGTAAAGCGTTCGAAACGTCGGGTATTTAAAAAGTTAAAATATACGCGATAAATTCCGTAAAAACTAGTATTATTTCAATGCGTAGTGTTCGCGTAAATATAAGAAATCATTATATAACAATGGAATTAATTGCACGGATTTTATCGCGTTTATTTTACTTATTTTTAAATATTTTACTTAGTAGAACCATTCCGCCATTATATTATGGTTGTAGCATGAATGGGTCGCCTCCCCCGGAAAAGGAACACGCTCTCAGAGACTAGTAAAATAGCAGCTCAATGCTACTGTATTTCGTGTGGTGAGTGTAGAGAACCGGAGATCCTTATTACCGGAAACAAAGCTTTCCATCGTAGTCGTTAGAGGTGACAATGAATCTACATCTTTTGATTCTTAATCGAGGATAAATGTAGATGCATAGTACAGTATCCATTTACCATCACTTTAAAGTCTCGATACCAGAATTTTAAAACCCTGTTTTAAAGCACCGCACGTACTGAAAGGGCCGATTCCCGTTTCCCGCCTTCCTTTTGTACAAACAGAATTCTTTCAAAATTTTGATCAATATTTCTTATTCACGTAAATTTAGACATTGAAACGAAAAAAAGGCAGCTTTTTATTTTTTGATCACCGCAATAATTGAAGGAAAACGTTTGAACTTAAACTTACAAACGTTTGAACATAAAACTTACAAAATAATTTCTGTCTTTTTATACAAAATGATTTATTATATTAAGGCGGACACCACAAATTGAATGAAACTACCTTAACGGATTTTGTCGTATATAATTGGGATGTTTTTTTTTAATTTCAATAACCTTAAGTAACATCATTGGCAGGAATCGATGTTCTTCATGAGGATTTTCCGTTCACCAAATCTAGTTTGCTATTCAGCTCAATTTAGGCTTGTACACTGCTGCACCTTGTGAATGTGGTATCTCATATATAAGGCAAACAAAAATTTCTATAAAAACCTGCGTAAAAGAACATATAGCGGACAGATTTAATAGACCACAAATCCTCGCGAAAGAACAGCAATTCCTGCCACGGATGATACGTGAGGCTATTGAAATTAAAAATATCCCAATTTCAACAGATAAGGAGGCTGGGTACTACCAACTGCTTGAGATTCTGTTATTAGAAAAATTAAAACTAAATCCAAGCATACCACTGCAAGACTTCAAAACACAGTAAGTTCAATCTGTGTAAATCGAACCAATTTTAATAATAATAATAAAATTTTTCGGGTAATCTCTGTATACCGGCACGACTATCATCTCAGTGCCCGTGACCACGAGTACTGTAAAGTATCCGACGTTTGTTCAAACGTCGGGTACTGTAAAGTACCCGTTTGTTCAAAAAAAAAAAAAATTTAACGCCATAAGATCATTAAAAGTAGTTTTATTATTATTAAACATTGCATTTTCACAACAAGACTTCGAATTCATAGTACCAAACCCTTTTATTTAGACTGTAAAAAGTCCAATGTTAATTTGGAGTGAAAGTTATCTCGCCATCGTAAAGGCAGAAAAATAGCGTACGTTTAGAAAGCGCGCTTCTTGCCTATTTTTCTGGTCCGATTTACATGAGAAGGAGAAAGCGAAATAAATTGCACTTAAAAAGCTGTCAATCGTGGAACTGCACCCACGTTAGAAGTGTAAACTTCTTAATATTACAAACTGTATTGGGAATGAGGATAAAAAAATAAAAGGAATTACGAACAAGGTGGAACTATAATCTTCCACTCGTTCTGTCCTTCACGTTAAACCAGTGTGTGGTTGTGGCGAGAAGTGGATTTGCGGATTGGGACGGAATGCGGTCTTTCTTTGCATCCTACCCATGGGTTTGCTTGTCGCTGGATGATCCAGCTGCTGTTGCTGACTCTGTCACTTATTTGGTGCTGCAGGGAATGAAACTATTTTTCCATCATCAGTGGAACCCATCAGAGGCAAATCTCAACCTTGGTTGGATTTCCCCTGTAAGACTGCATTATGCTGTAAGCAAGAGTATTATCAGGCCTGTGTTGACGTTTCGGCAGGTTGGAATGTAAACACCAGCAAGCTTAAAAAGAAGTAGCTTAGCCTCTAGGTTGTTTAAAAGAGTTATTGCTAAGGCAATTGATGAACACGTAGCACAATTGGCAAGAAATTAGTTCGCTTTCTTCGAAAACCCGTGCATTCTGATCTCTCGTCAAGGCTTTTCAAGGGAATTTATGTAAGCCATCACTACTATCTCTGCACAAGAAGGACGGCATACTGGTTTACACCCCAAAAAAAAAAAGACGGTCTTTTAGACTCTCTTTTTTGATATGTTGCAAACTCGTAACATTCATTGCTATGAGGACAACAGCACGGGAGATGCTTTATACACCGACCGTGCAAATATTTCTCGAGAAGACGTCATTGAGTACCGAAAAAAAACTTGTGTCTGAAGTAGAGACATTGTTGAATAAAGTCTTAGATTGGGGGCGACTAAATCTAGTACAATAATCTCCAGGAGACACATGTTTGCGCGTTTACCACTAAAAAGAACCTCTTTGTCGTATTTCCTCAGTTTCAGGGCATTCCTTTTGTTCCTTCAGACAGTATTGGAATCCTTGGCTTCGACATATCAAATAACGTGGAGTTTCGTGGTGACTTTGAAGAGAAGGCCCCAAACTGACCTTTAAAAAGTTTGGCATGCTCAGCAGAGCGGGACAATATTTCATGTCGGCACACCGCCTGCAACTTAATAAGGCGCAGGTTCGGCCTCACATGTATTAACTGTTCCCATCTCTGGGTCAGGTCTCCCCATAGCCAGCTCCTTTCATTTAACTGCATCTAGCATAGAGTGGTTTGAATCGACGGCGACCGAGCACTTTCTGATCGGCTTGGTCAATCTCGAATCATCAATACGAAGAGATGTTTCATCTCTTTACGTATACTATCATACTTACCACGGGGAGTGCTCAGGGGAAGTACTGGAATTAATTCCAGCCGCTCAATTTTGCTATCGCACATCACGACAGAACTTGAGATACCATCCTTACCACCTGGATGATTGGCGGTGTACTACTGTGCTATTTACAAGAAGTTTTCTTCTTCCCATTCCTTTTTGCGAAATCGACTACCACCAGCAATTTTTACGGACCAGACCAATTTTTATGACTTGGAGATCTTTAATAAAAGAGCCTACTCTTTTTTAAAAGGCCGGAAACGCATCTGAAATTCCCCTGGTGTTGTAGTTGTTCATGGGCGACGGTAGTCACTAACCATCAAGTGAGCCACATGCTCGTTTGCCCCCTCTCATATATAAAAATACAGAACGTTTAGTGCAGTATACTGTCTTATTATTGACAATGATTACTTGCGTAAGGAAAATAGCAAGTTGAACATTCGCTCTCATTCATTTATTATATTTAATAATTAACCTCCAGAATAATTTCTAATAGTAAAGAAAGTTTGTTACCAAGTAATATTCTTTTATTTCAAATAATTTTGAGTTTGATTTGTAACATCAGAAGTGGGATAAATTCTCTTTTATCGTCCACGTAAAATCTTCAAGTAGTCTTGTTGGAAAGACTATGACGTTCCTCGCGTTTTATTTTAATGTTAAATCTTATACCTTTAAACGAGCAATTCTTGTATATATATAATCGGAATCTCGGAAACAGCTCCAACAATTTTCATGAAATTTAGTATCCTGGGGGTTTTGGGGGCAATAAATGTAGCTAGGATTCATTTTCATAAAATGTCGTTTTATCCGTGTTTTCAGGCAATGAAAAGTACTACAATATCATTAGAATACGAAGGTTAATTCTAACAATGTGTTAAGGGTTATAATAGCTCAAATGGAATATCGGGTGGTCACGAAATCGTAGTACCCCGGTTCGTATTCAGATGTTCAAGGTCCTACTATTTTTCAAGTTCCCTTCTTTCGTGAGAAAATTATTTCGAGCCCTTTTTTTACTATTTTTTTTAAAAAACACGAAAAATTAAATTAAACTAATTGCACTCATGATTTTCTATATAAATAACAGTTCAGTTTTTTCGATTATGTCGGTAAGATCGAAAAATATTATTCATATTTCATCAGCTTGAACGAAGTAATCTTCATCGAAAGAATTTGATTAGATTGAGCGAAATAAGAAATCTAAATTCATTCAATGGTTTGCCAAATGAGTCCGAGATTTAGTAAAACAGTGGAGGGTAACAACTATTTTCAAAAATAAAAGAAGAAAGATAACGAAGCGTTTTCATCAGTATGTAATTTGTATCTAAATATAATTTACAAAAAAAAAAATACCGAGCAAATCTCGATCATCCAGTGACTGGTATAATGAAGTTCGTTGTTCTATTTATGACATTGACGTACCTTTAAAGTGCAGAGTAGAAGTTTAAGGTGAAATATTTTAAGCCAAAGGAATCATGCCCACTTTCCATACATTGATTGACCTGTCACTATATTCCTTTAAGAGGTCGCGTCCACCTACAACTACTGATGTACAAAAACAATTATTGTTTATAATAACATAATAAATTATCATCTTTTCATTTAGAGGCCAGGGAAAAATGCTATTAAGTAAATAAAATTTTGAGGTTATAACAGCTGTCAGATAAAGTCTGTACATTTATTTTTATTTCCACACCATAGTAAAAAACAATTATCTTATAAAATTGTATTTTCTTATTTCGTAGCGCATAAATGAATTGTCAAATAAAGCCGAAAAAGAAAAAGTAATGTTAATTTGTTTATATTTCTCAATAGACTTTTGGAGACTAAACGTGTTTTACAATGGCTAACAGCCCTAGAATCCACGCCAAAATATATTAAAAACGTGTTTTCCACGTTCCGTTTTAGACTGCGAAAACTTGTTCTTTCGTCATGTGGTTTATGAATGTTCAAAATAACTTAATTACTAACGTAATTTTAATGTTTATATAAAGGCGCATTGTCCTTGTTCAAACTCTTTATAGGGACATAAAACGGGTGACACCTTTAGCGGCATCCATAAAAACTGGTGTTTTTTTAAAGTACCTTTAAATTGAATATGTCTCTTTTTATTAGTGCTCAAGTGTCTACGTCAGCCACCGAATTACTTAAGAACATCCTGTTGTTCAGTTAAAATTGTAACATTTGATTTTTTTATAGAATACAAGCTAAACACAGCAGATTTTGTTGTGCAAGTTAATATCATAGATTGTGTTCAGCAACACTTTTTATTTTAGCGCATGCAATTTAATTTAATAGTTGCCGCGCTTGACTGAAAAGAAACAAATTAAATCAAAAATTTCTAGGTTTTTTTCAATTTTTTTTTAATATAAACCTTCTCCATTGATATATATATATATCCATCCATTCGAATTTATAGTCATTTAAATTCTTTTTATTCTTCACTCTCCTTACGTTAGCACACTCTTTAGTTTTATTATGGCTGCAGCACGATTGGCTACTCATCCGGGAGATTTCACCTGTTTCCGAAATATTTTACTTCGGTTTATTATCGGTATTTTCCTTTAAAATTAAATACAAAACCAAATCTGCATTTAAAAATGCAACTTACAATTTTATTGGTGCCATCAGTGGCCAAACTCGGTTTGCACAAGTATCATCTAACACAGTTATAAGTGTTAATGCTTAAGTTAAAATAATTTATAACAAGGTACAGGTCCTACACGGGAGCCGTGGTAGCTCAGATGGTTAGTGCTCGCTGTAAAGTCACATTACGCGAGCAACCCGGGTTCGATCCCCGCCGGCACCAATTAAATTGTTAATTGCAATTTTAATTCCTGATTTAACATGTGGTGAAGGAAAACATCGTGGGAAAATCCGCATGTGTGAGAAATAAAAAAACAAATATTTTGGAGACATTTTATACGTGGTAGAGCCACGCTGCAGCTATATTAGTAGTATAGTTGTAGCATGAATAGGTCGGCTCAACCGGGGAACGACCACGCTCTCACAGAATACCAGCGTAAAATAGTAGCCTAATGCTGCTGTGTTTCGTATGGTGAGTGTAGAGAACCGGAGACCCTTTTCACTTGAAAAGAGGCTTTCCATCTTAGTCCTCACGGGTGACAACGCATCTGCATTTTGATTCGTTATCAATGATTGATGTAGATGTCCATGGGCTGCAGCAACCAATTACCATTAGGTGGACTGTGTGCTCGTTTGTCAACCTTATCCTATAAAAAAGTGAAGTTCGCCAACACGTATTGGGGCAGCGAGGCAGACACTTTCTTGTCCTAAACCCTATCAGAAATGGGAGGAGGCCTATGCCCAGCAAGTGGGAAGTATATAGCCTGTAACTTAACTTTAACAGTTCCTTATTATAACATAGGATGTTTATATTTTTGACAAAATTTCTCCCAAAATTGCTTCAAATTTAAATTCTTCTTCTTCGCGCTAAGAGTGACACCAAGCGAACTATCGTAAGTATTCTAAAGCGCCGCGAAAGAAACAGCCGGAGGTAAAAGCCGTTCCGGTCACTCTCGGCTGCCTGCCCCCAAACCCGCACCATCCTCGGTGCTCTCTTCAACACCTCTGATTAACATCTAGCCTGTCCCCGTAACTGGGACCTCCGAAGAAAGTGCAAGTCTTTCCGCGCCCCCGTGGCTAACTTCAATGGTTGGGTGAAACCATCGGCACTTATCGTGTCAAGTAGGAAAGTGTTAATGATAAGAGAGGCGTGTTACTCTTGCCATGACTTTAATTAGACTGATGAATTATTTTACTTCTACCTTAACACTAAAATATATTAACGCGGCGGCTATACTTTACTACCCTCACCGACAAAAGAATAAAAAAGAGCTATTTTTATCAATCCTTAAAATTATTTAGTCTTAAAATTAATACGTATAAGAAAACTATAATCCAAGACATATCTAGCACATAAAAATACATAGGTACAATAATACATTTACAATAATAATATAAATAGTACGTTTTTTACATTTCAAAATTTTATTTTATTCCTTTTTTCTACATATTTACTTCATTCATGGTTAACCGCTTTAGCAATTCATTATATATTTGTGTCATTTCTTTTACATATACGGCAGCCGTATACATGATCAAGGAAATGACCAATATCATTTAGTTTATACTTCTTGACATTTATAGCATTTCAGCTCATATTAATATATAATTGTACCACACCTTTCACGTAAACGGCTCGCGTACATACATGATCAAGATAATGGACAATATTCCTTTACAATTCTTGATAAATCATTCAGTCGATATTTAGAACTCATTCCATTTTTATCGAATCCGAACAGATTTTAAAAATTAATCTATTATTAGGTTTTTAAAACACTTAGCTAATTAGGCCGATTGTATGTGAATATATTAAACTCGAAAATTTTTCGTTACCCTACTCTCACACCTACACACTATTAATATTTTTCATTTATAATTATGTATCCGTAATTTATTAATAATTTTACTTACTTCTTTTAAAAATAGTTAAAAGCTCTTATTATTGAAATGTTCAAACAATAAGGAACCTAAAAGAAATTACTTCATCGCTTAAAAGGAACAGAAAAAAGAACATATAAGTCGTCATATCAAAACAACAGACAGATAAAAATACAAATTGTAATCCCAGCCGCGTAAGCAACTTGTGACACCTTTGTTTTAAATTTCAAAGTATGTATATGGAAATGTTTGAGATTACATACAGCTATGATCATGCCTAATTTCATCATAACTTGTTCAACATTGATGCAAATGTTAATGTTTACGTTATGTTAATGTTATCATAGTTCAACATATTATTATAATATGAATACAAGTCAAATGTGTGTACGTTAAAATGATAGCTTAAAATATTTTTTATTTAATTACAAAGAAGTTGTGTGTTAAACCGTGAACTAACTGAAATTATATGAAAAAATGAAAAAATATTTTATTTGACAGTTAGCACCTTTACAAATAATTTAGCAGTGGCTCTCACACTAGGCACGCACGTGAGAACCATGTCGATAAGATAGTGATAGCAGCTATGTTGGAGTCACCTTCCAATTTAAGCACTGCATACTTGGTGTTGGTTAAATTTATGTTTCTAGAAATATTGTCTCAGATACTCGAGGTGATTGAAAATTCGGATGAATTTCCATTTCAGTATTCCTTGCTGCTGGTATAGAGTCTATATTTGGAACTGCTCTGTCAGAACAGCACAAACGAGGATGGCAAAGAATTACTTACCTTATTACCGTAATAAAATACATACATAAAATGCTTTAGCTTTTTTAAATTTCTTTTGCCAAAAATATGATGTCTATATTAACAAAACATTGATTTATTTATACATTCAAAAAAGAAAATAATTCAATTTTTAATTAGGTTAGCATAAAATTTTAAGATTTATTGCTCTCAGAAAAGAAAACAAATTATAATTATAGTGATTTGTTTATAACCTTTTGTCAAATTAATTGAAATTTGCTACCGAAAAAACAACGGAAACTTTTACTGATGTGCTACAATTGCAAAATATAAAAAATATTGACGTGTTGAATTTTGTATGTAGAAATGTAATTTATCTTGTTTTGTCAAGACACAGTATTAAAAATAATCACTGAATCAAAGTGAATATAAAATTGTCTTGTGCATCTTTTTGAAATAGTATAAAAAATATTGAATAAGCAATTGTATCTTGAATTGTCTGATGAATAATTTCAACCTGATCATATTCTGTAAAATACAGAATATTTAGTACATGACTTTTTTTTTAAACTAAATAACAAAATAAACATTAAGAAAAATCTCAAGCTATTCAAGTTTATAATGGAATTAAAAATCACAGAGGTGCGAAGTTACCTCTTAATTTTTTGTGATGCTGGCTAATTAATCTGCAAGTTTTAATTTTTCACTCAAAGTATACAAAAATATTATTGTGGCCTCTTCTGGAATTCATATTTATTTACTATAGTTCAGCAGTGCATCCATTCTGATATAATTTTTTTTGTAAATCGTTACAATAATGTCTTCATTATTTAATTTAGTGATATTTATAAAATTTACCTAAAACTTTTTAACTAGAAGGGTAGCCACGTAATGTTGGAAGGTGTTAAATGAAAGAAGACGTGTTTCTCTGTCTATGACTTTAATTATACTGACGAATTTTTCCACTCCTACCTTACTACTTAAATATATTAACGTGGGGTAAACTTCAAGACAGTCACCTCACGACCATTGCCGCATCTCCAGGCCTCTAAAACTAAGCCCGTTTATTTTAATTGTTAATTTTCACTAGTGCGGATTTATCAGGAATATTAACTTTTCTGAATTATCTTCTCTGACTCGCAAGCTCCGTAGAGCCACACCCCTTAGGACAGACAGCAGTTTAAAAAAAGTGTTTAGGCGCACTGAAAGGATTAGATTACATCGATAAGTTCTATGTGCTAAATCGTGACGTTGAACATGTCCTACATGTGCTAAATCGTGACGTTGAGCATGTAGGACATGCATTAGCACATATAACTTATCAACGTAATCTAATCCTTTCAGTGCACCTAAACACTTTCTTAAACAACATAATGGTAGTATAATAGTTAGGTAGAATTAAATCATGCTTTTTGACTGTCACGTTCTTTAACGAAAACGGTCTCAGTGATCAAAAGTTAAGATCCGCTCTTCCTGTATAACCACGATGCTTAGCGTAGCGGCATGAAATACTGTCCCGCTCTGCTAAGCACGCCAAGCTTTTTAAGAAGCCAATTTGGCTTTCTCTTCCAAGTGACCATGAAGCTGCACGTCACTCAACATGTGGATACCAAAGATTCCGATACTGGCTAAGGCAACAAGGAGTGCCTTGAAACTCACAAGATACGACTAAGGAGTTCTTTTTAGCGGTTAACGTGCAAACTTCTATCTTTTGGGGATTAAACTGGACTAGATTTAGTCGTCCCGAATCCAAGACTGTTCAATAAAATCTCAACAGCAGACACAAGTTTGTCCCAGGTCTCGGCGACTTATTTTCAAGAAATAATGGTTCGGCCGGTGCATAAATCATCACCAGTGCTGTCGTTCACATAGCAATAAAAGTTAACGATTTGCAATATATCATTCATATTGTAACGCTCCCCCTTTATATAATATTAAAAATAAATTATTTATAATTAATCTCCCCTTTTTAAATAAAATTATATATTTGTAACCAGCATAATAAATATATTTTGATCTTTCCAAATGATCTTTCTAAATGTTTAATAATAGGCCGTAATATTTTTTGGTGTGATGGTTTTAGTTAGGACCCTTATTAACGTTGTGTTTGTTTAGTAATTTAGTTTTTTAGGTACATTTTGGAAGAAAGAATATTCACTAGAGCAATGGAAAGCTGTTAGTAGTGCTTTATAAGCTAAGTGTGTTGTGGTTATGTATGTGGTTCACATTCACGAAGACAGAATATAAAACGTCCTTATTCCACTTGTATCAGGTTTACATTATTAATTTCTTATTAATTATCCCTTCCCGCTTAGAATAGGCTCAAAATATATTTATACATTAAATACCAGATAGAAGGTTTCGCTCTCCCACATTTAATCAAAAAAATGTGGGGGATGCACACACGCCGTGCGCGGTGAGCACCAACCATTTAAATGAGCTCCCCCCGAAGGGTCCACTAAATTGGGAACTGGGAGAGAGAAGAGAAGACTGAAAGAGGGTTTGGCCCCTAGGTAGTACGTAAGCACAAACATCGACCGAAGTCGCGCATGTCAATGTGTGTAAACGCCATACAGAATGCGAACAAATCCAGTCACAGTGAATGTAAGTCACACGGTTTAGGCAAAAAGGCACACTGGCCGTAAACCCTATATCAGTGCCACCACCTACCAGACCGCCGCTCCTGCAGACGTGATGTAAGTGTATGGCATCACCACCGATTACATGATCAGGACGGCTACTAGCCGCACAGTGTGTCATGAGTCAACCTCTCACCTCAAGGGAATAGGGTCCCACGTTGAGCGGCTTTCGGACGCAGCCTTGACAGTCTCATCAGATCCTCCTTCCAGCTACCACCCGCATGAGGTCAACACATAAGCTTTACCAACCAATACGACGGCAGATATAGCCAATGGCAGTTATAAGATAAGAGTAATAATTCGCCATCAGAAAGGGTTTGCGTCGCTGAAGTTGAGTATATGCATTTTCGATCATGTTTGTCTCACCAACCAACAAGTACATTCAATCATTCAAAGATGGTAAAGTTACAGAGATATATTATTATGTTGTTACATAAAACATCATAGAGGTCAGACAGTCTCATCAACATCATTATCATTACAGCCCTTCACAAGTCCAATGCTGAACATAGGCCTCCCCCAAGTAATGCCACAAAGCACGGTCCTGAGCTACCTGCATCCATCGACTTCCTGCATTTCTTACCAGGTCGTCACTCCATCTAGTGGGGGGGTTGCCATACGGCCAGCAGTGAAGGACCACGTCTCAGATCCGTAAGTCATCACTGGCAACACGCACTGGTTGTACACTTTAGTTTTCAGAGATGGAGGTATACCTAACGAGAAGATGTGTCGTAATTTCCCGAACGCTGCCCAGCTGAGTTGAATACGTCGATTGACCTCTCGGTCGAAGTTGGACTTACCTAGTCGGACTATTTGTCCCAGGTAAACGTACTCGTCAACAACTTCGAGCATAGTGCTCCCAACAACTATCGGCATAGGTGTAACATGGACATTAAACATGATCTTAGTTTTGTCCATGTTCATCTTAAGACCTATCCGTTGGGAGACACTATTGAGGTCATTGAGCATAGTGCTAAGGTCCTCCAGCGATTCTGCCATAAGAACTATATCGTCGGCAAATCGAAGGTGAGTGATGTACTCGCCATTGATGTTAATATCGTATCCTTTCTAGTTCAGTAGCTTGAAAACGTCTTCAAACGCAGCGGTGAAGAGTTTCGGGGATATAACGTCACCCTGTCTTACACCTCTCTGCAGTTGGATAGGTTTCGAACTCTGGTTCTGTACTCGGAAAGCCATCGTAGCCCTACTGTACTAACACTTCAGCACCTCGATATATCGAGAGTCAACTTGGCACCGCTGAAGGGACTGTAGCACCGCCCAAATTTCGACGGAATCAAAGGCTTTCTCATAGTCCACATACGCCAGGCAAAGTGGCAGATTGTACTCTTCGGTCTTCTGTAAAATCTGCCGCAGGGTATGTATGTGGTCTATGGTACTGAAGCCTTTTCTGAAACCGGCTTGTTCTGGAGGCTGGATGTCGTCGAGTCTGCGTGCGAGACGATTCGTTATGACTCTCGAAAACAGCACGTAGACGCGGCTCAGAAGGGAAATCGGTCTGTAGTTCTTAAAGAGAGCGTTGTCGCCTTTCTTAAAGAACAAGACCACCGCGCTTCTGCTCCACGCCTCCGGAGTAGTGCCACCATGGAGGACGGAATTGAAGAGCCTCTGAAGGACTTCAAGTACCGGTGTTCCACCCGCTTTCGGAAGCTCCGCTGTAATTCCATCCTCGCCTGGGGCCCTGCCGTTTTTAAGGTGCTGGAGAGCCATTCTAATCTCGCTCAGACTGACGTCCGGGATATCATCGGAATAGTGTCGGTAAGACTTGCTCTTGGGTCGTTACTCACACTTGCGTGTGGCTCCAACGATGTTGTGTACAGCTGCCCATAGAACCTCTCAATCTCACTCAAAATCTCAGGTGTCCCGGAAACGATGCTGCCACAGTCAGTCTTTAGCTTTGACTGTTGGCTCTTTCTGGCAGACAGATCTCTGGCAAAGACTTTGGAGCCCTGGTTCCGCTCAATCGCTTCTTTAATACAAGCAGTATTAAAGTTGCGTAAGTCTCGCCGCATGCATTTGGAGATCTGTCTGTTCATATGCCTGTATACTGTCAAATCTGTTGACGATTGCAGCCTCATCTCCCTTCTAACAGCCATGAGATTAAGAGTGTGATCGGAGAGTTTTTGTGTTCTTCTGCGGCGGGTCTTTCAGAACTTAGCTCCGACCGCATGGACAGTTTCCACGAGCTTGTCATTCATATCGTCCACTGCATTGCAATCTTCTAGGCACTGAAAGCGGTTACGTAACTCGAGCTGAAAAGTCTCGGGATTCTGGATTAAAGCACGAGGGGGACGGAGCGTTGACTTCATTAGACGAGACCTCTCCAACTTAACGTTTAGGTTCAGTGTGCCTCTAACCATTCGGTGATCGCTGCCGGTTTTCGCCCGTGCGATCACTGAGACATCACTGAATAGTTGGCGTCTGGTCGTCATAATGAAGTCAATCTCATTTTTTGTCGAACCGTTGGAGCTCGACCAGGTCCACTTCCTGTGGGGCCGCTTCTGGAAGAAAGAGTTCTTCATAAAGAGTCCCTCCTTCTCCATAAAGTGAGCCAGCTACTGGCCCCTACGGTTCCGTTGCCCTACTCCAAATTTACCTAACTTCATCTCACCGCCTTCTCTTGTGCCTAGTTTTGCGTTGAAGTCTCCCATCAACACCTTGTAGTGGGTTTTGGAGGAATGCATGGCTCTAAAAATATCCTCATACATTTCCTCCACCTCCTCATCGGGATGTGCCGAGGTTGGTGCGTAGACCTGTATGACCTTCAGCGAATACCGTTTGGTGATTCTGAGTATCAGGTACGCGACCCTCGTCGACACACTCCCAATCTTTACAACGTTGTTGACGAGAGACTTGTGGACAATATATCTGACACCTCCTTGGGACAGATGGTTGCCCTCCCGGTGATAGAACAAGTTGCCGGCCTCGAGGATTACCGTGTCCTCCCCCTCTTTTTGGACCTCAGATAATCCAATAATATGCCAGTGCAACTTGTCTACCTCTTCTTCCAGCTCCAGTATCTTCTCGTCAGTCCTCAGTGTGCGTGCGTTATACGTTGCTAGGTCGAGTCGTCGTAGGTGGCAACCGAACCGCCACCGGAGATTCTTAGCACCCCCTGCCCCGCCGTTACCACCGGTATTGGTCGCCACCGTAGCCAGGAATAGCGGGGCCGCCGGGGACTGGGGGCCGTTTATTTGCGTCGTTGCTCATGGGGGGATTATTGCCATAGTTGCCACGCTTGGCGAGCGGGTTGGCAACCGCAGTTTTTTATTATGTTATTGTTGTTATTAGGAAGATGCTGCTGCCTATCTCCTTTCTGTGTCCCTTTTTCGCCTCTTACGACACCCACGGGAAGATATGTGGTAGTGGATATTCTCAACCGCCACTACACGGCACAAATGATTGTGATTTTACATATATATAAATACATAAACACTCACGCCTGTCACCCAGAGGGGTAGGCAGAGACTACAGACTTCCATTTGGCACGATCCTGACACACCTCTCTCGCCTCCTTCACATCCATACACCTCCGCATACATGCTCGTCGGTTAAGGGTACTCCTAATTTGGCCCGTTTTCAATAAATCGCCAATTTGGTCGATAAATTTTCGCCTAGGACGTCCCTTTCCGACTCTGCCATTCACTTCTGCAACATAAATTTTCTTTGTCACTCTTTCCTCATTCATTCTTTCCACATGACCAAACCACCGAAGCATTCCTTTCTTAATCCTGGTCACAACATCATCTTGCAAACCACACTCTTCTCTTATTACACAATTTCTTACCCTGTCATTAAGATTCAGCCCTAACATACTCCTTAACGACCGCATTTCTACTGCGTTCATTCTACTCTCGTGCTTCTTCTGCCACACCCAACTTTCACTACCATATGTTAAAGTAGGGACCAACACAGCATTGTGAATTGCCATACGTGCCTTTTTCGACACATTTTGACTCTTCACAATAGAGTGCAGGGCCCCATTTACTCTATTTCCCGCATTCACTCGTCGTTCTATATCCTTATCATATCTCCCATCCCTGCTAAATACGCAGCCCAAATATACAAACTCGTCTACTTGCTCGATCAACTCCCCTTCTATTCTTATTTCACAAATCGTTTTACTTTCTTCTCTTTCAAAAACCATAACCTTCGTCTTACTTGCGTTCACTTTCATACCCCTTTCTTTTAATAATCTGTTCATTAATGTAACCATCATTTGCAACTCGGCCGCCGACGACGCAAGTATAACTTGATCATCGGCGTACAAAAGGCATTTGACGGTTAATTCACCCATTCTTAATCCGCATTCTTCAACTTTCAAATTTTGCAAACAACTGTCCATAAATAGGTTGAACAGCCACGGGGAAGCTACACAGCCCTGTCTGACACCTTTATGGATGTCAAACCAGTCCGAGTAGACCCCGTTGATCCTAACACAAGCACTAGAGTCCCTATAAAGGGACTCCAATGCCCGTATCAAGCCAGCGCTCAACCCAAATGAGTTCAGTGTTTGCCATAGCACATCCCTATTCACTCTGTCATAGGCCTTTTCCAAGTCCATGAACGCACAAAAAACCTTTTGGTTTTTGGCCAAAAACTTCTCCGCGATCATGCGCATGGAAAAGACTTGATTTTACTTTTTGATTTTACTTCTTGAATTATCATAAAATAATTCCATTTTAAATGTTATGTTAAGAACAGATAAGAATAACAGTTAAATTGTGCAGTAGCGTTTTGTTATACTCTAAAGAATTCTTGGTAAATCAGGTAGTAATTCGCTTGTTTAATTATCATAACTATAAATGTGAAGGTTGTCATCGATTTCAACAGAGCCTATAACAACGGTTGTTTTTGTTTTTAACGGTTGACTACCGCTTTTGATGACTAGAAATGGATAAAAACCCATTTTGTGCAATAACTTTTTTCTCTTTGGTAATATGAATAAAGTACAGAAACCCGTATAATGTATAATAGTCCTTTCTTTAGATACAAGTAGCACATTTTAAAGAACCGCAAAAACAACTTTGTTATAAACACAAACACTATGAAAAATAAAATAATTTGTTGCTGGCGATAATGATAGTGGTATTTTTGACTCAATTTAAAATATATGCTTGTTACTACAGAACTCTTCATGGGTCTGCGAGTCCGACTCGCACTAAACCAGTTTTTTTCAACTTTTAGTTTTATTTTAATTAAATAGTTTTTTCGTTTAAGCGGAGCTCTTTTACTTTAGATTTATTACCTCTTTATATATAATAATCAATCTGAGTAATTAAAGTGTGCAAATACGATTATTAAATTGTAAAAATAATAATTGGATTTGAACATCTTAGGTAGGTATTTAGTTTTATTTATTTAGAAAATATTAATCTCACAATTAATTATTGTAATAATATAATTTTATCACACAACTAATGCCCTCATTGGCAATGTAATGGTGAAAGAATTTTCAAAATCGGTCTAGTAATTTTTGAGTTTAGCCAAAAAACGTATTCATTGAAATTAGCGCCCTCTATAATAAAATTCATACTATATTAGATATCTAAAATTATACATAAAATCTAGTGGTGAAAGAATTCTCAAAGTTGGTCAAGTATTTTACTTTGATAGTAGCGCCCTCTATAATAAAATGCATCCTACGTTTTTAAGCACCATAACAAAAAACGATTCAACATAGCCTAACCCGCACATACAGTAAAAACATAACCATCCTTTTTCGTCTGTAGTCGGATAAACAACTGGTTGATAACGGTTGCGTATCGGCTGCTTTGGATAAATATCCATTGTCAACGGTCCTTTTAAATATATATCGTAACATCATAATAATTATCGAACACATAAGTAATCGATCAAAAAGGGGAACCGATTTTTTAATGAGATTTGTGATTGGCAACACTTTTTATTTTATTCACAAACTAATGAATTAATGATTTACCTATTTTTATTCTTATCTTTTCGGTTTTTCTTTTAATTTGTGCAAAAATATTCCCATCTTTTTAGGATAAATGAATACCGCGATTAATAACCATAAATAAAGATATATTTTTTAACAAATGCACATTGTTGGGCGTTCCGTGGCCGAAAATGGGGAATGCCCTTTAAACAAACGTTGTGTGTGTAATAATCATATATTTGCAAAAAATGATCACTAAGTTGTACTTTGTTCTTATGATGAAGTGTGGGTTTTTTACAAGAGGTTATTGCTTGAAAATAAAATTTTAAACTAATCATAAATTTTGTTTGATTTCCCAAAATAAAAACGTTTAAAACATCGCGTGACGTACAAGTGCTACGTCCTGTGACGCATTATGAAATAAACGTTGTTGCCTGGAAAGGACGATACGTTTATTCCAAGTATCGACGTGAGATAAACGTCGTTGTCTGGAAAAAACGATACGTCCATTTTACTTTGTATGAATTAGTAATTAAGTTGTACCAGTTCTGGCTCACTGAGTCAGAAGTAGTTAAGTTGTACCAGTTCTGGCTCACTGATTCAGAAGTAGTTAAGTTGTACCAGTTCTGGCTCACTGAAACAGAAGTGGTACAACGTTCGTCGTCTCACGATCGAAAAAAAAACGTTGCATCACTTCTCACTCAGTGAGTCAGAACTGGTACAACTTAACTACTTATGTTGCTTGGTTATACATAACTTATTTGTACCTTTATACAAACATATATGATCAATATGTTCTTCTATCACTAAATCTAAATCTATAATAAATCTAAATTATATATCTGTCATCAAGTCGTCATCATCGTGAAGTCGAGCAAAAAAAGCGGCACGTCCGTACCATATATTCTCGAAGCAATTCAGGTCATTATCAACCCCTTTATAACTTCGTAGTGGATAAATTTAGAAGCCTGATCCTGATAGTCCAGTTTTTAAGATACACTAACTAAATATTACCTACCCGGCCAGCAGCTGGCTGACTTTATGAAGAAAGAGGGAATCTTTATGATGAACTCTTTCTTCCAGAAGCGGCCCCACAGGAAGTAGACCTGGTCGAGCCCCGACGGTTCGACAAAAAATGAGATTGACTTCATTATGACGACCAGACGCCAACTGTTCAGTGATGTCTCAGTGATCGCAAGGGTGAAAACTGGCAGCGATCACCGAATGGTTAGAGGCACACTGAACCTAAACGTTAAGTTGGAGAGGTCTCGTCTAATGAAGTCAACGCTCCGTCCCCCTCGTGCTCTAATCCAGAATCCCGAAACCTTTCAGCTCGAGTTACAAAACCGCTTTCAGTGCCTAGAGGATTGCAATGCAGTGGACGAAATGAATGACAAGCTCGTGGAAACTGTCCATGCGGTCGGAGCTAAGTTCTGCAAGACCCGCCGCAGAAGAACACAAAAACTCTCCGATCACACTCTTAATCTCATGGCTGTTAGATGGAAATGAGGCTGCAATCGTCAACAGATTTGACAGCATACAGGCAGCTGAACAGACAAATCTCCAAATGCATGCGGCGAGACTTACGCAACTTTAATTCTGCTCGTATTAAACAGGCGATCGAGCGGAACCAGGGCTCCAAAGTCTTTGCCAGAGATCTGTCTGCCAGAATGAGCCAACTGACAAGGCTGAAGACTGAGTGTGGCAACATCGTTTCCGGGACACCTGAGATTCTGAGTGAGATTGAGAGGTTCTATTTCGCAGCTGTGCACATCATCGTTGGAGCCACACGCAAGTGTGAGTAACGATCCAAGAGCAAGTCTTATCCGACACTATTCCGATGATATCCCGGACGTCAGTCTGAGCGAGATTAGAAAGGCTCTCCACCACCTTAAAAACGACAAGGCCCCGGGCGAGGATGGAATTACAGTGGAGCTTCTGCAAGCGGGTGGAACACCGGCGACAACGCTCTCTTGAAGAACTACAGACCGATTTCCCTTCTGAGACGCGTCTACGTGCTGTTTTCGAGAGTCATTACGAATCGTCTCGCACGCAGACTCGACGACTTCCAGCCTCCCGAACAAGCCGGTTTCCGAAAAGGCTTCAGTACCATAGACCACATACATACCCTTCGGCAAATTGTACAGAAGTCCGAAGAGTACAATCTGCCACTTTGCCTGGCGTATTTGGACTATGAGAAAGCCTTTGATACCGTCGAAATTTGGGCGGTGCTACAGTCTCTTCAGCGGTGCCTAGTTGACTGTCGGTATATTGAAGTGCTGAAGTGTTTGTACAGTAGGGCTACGATGGCTATCCGAGTACAGAACCAGAGTACGAAACCTATCCATCTGCAGAGGTATATACACCACATTCCCCCACGAACGCACGTCAGTCCCTATTTAAATAAATCAAAGTTATTAAGAATGTCCCAATTAAGAGCACTACATTTAGCAACACTAATGTTCGGTGTCTTTCAAAACAAAAAGCCCGGGTATCTATTAGAAAAACTAAAATGGCGCAAGGACGGTAATTTTAAGGACATTCGAACAAAATCAAATGTACTTTCAGTACCAAAACACACAACGGCAGCATTCCGTGGTAGTTTCCGATATGCAGCTACTAAATGCTGGAACATTTTGCCACCACCTATCCGCCAACTAAATACCATCAGCCTTTTCAAGGTAAAAGTAAAAGAATATTTTTGTCACGTTAACATTTAGGGCGGATAAAATAGCTGCATTATATTTTCATAGTATAATATAAATATCTATATTGTTTTATGTGACTACCGCGGTATAGCTATTGCATAGCATTTTTTATCAACTTATGCAATTATAATTATTTATTTATTTTATTTATGCAGTTAAGTCTTTGATATTAAATCAAGTTACACTTTTTGAGCGTGGTGACCGATAATTTTTTTTCTCTTATTGAATAAATGAGAAGTTAATATTGTTTAAAATATTTTTAATATCTTACAATACATCTAGGTTATTCAGGAATTTTTATCATTGAGTTAGCATCTAGTGTACACGCATACGTCTAGTCGCACGCACACAAACACCGTGCCGAAGTCTGCCGAGTGCCGAAGTCTGCCGAACTGAAACGACGTTAGACGATACACGGCTTTCAACGCCACACCTCCGTGCCTGTCGGAGTGGGGAGTGTGAGGTTTTTTTTCGTTACGGAATTTCTGGATTCGGTCCCCGTGCTCAAGGCCCGCGATAGAAGCTATGCAATAGCTTAAAAAATAATTATTTTTGATTTACTTTTTACGTACGTTTCAGTTTTGCAAATCATGTAACGTTGCGTTATGTTTCAACCTAGAGCCAGATTGCTGATACCTACAGTACCATTCGTAAATAATTAGTACTGTAGATACAGTAAATCGAACAAGTACCAGGAGCCTTTTAAAGAAATGAGTACCCATGTTATATATTTATTCATGTTTTAAAATTAAATGAAAATAAAATCGAAGTATTAAAAAAACTTTGTTTCATCGAGAAATATAACAATTTTGTCTTTACTCAATATTTACTTACACTTATTACTTTGGGACTTTATTTAATTTATGTATTCGTTTATAGGAAATTTTATAGAGAATTCAGAAATCATAGTATTGAATATACCAAAATCAAGAAATTTGCGTTTAAACGGATTGCGCCCAATGCGCCGTCAATTTTATTAAACAGCTCCGGAATCAACGGAGTATAACGGTTAGTCTCCGCAGCTGAAAGAATATAGTTAACAAGTTAAAAATTAGTAAACTTTTTTTGAAATAATAATTGCCTCCAGGCCTTCATGTATCGTTTATAAGTATTATGTTAGACTTACCTACCTATTTATTTGTCATGGCGTGTAACGTCCTTAATATCTTAAATATTTTTAAATTTAACACATAACAAACACCTAGCACATATGAAACTCATTGTAGCACGTACGTATCACGGTGCATTTCCGTACATCTAATCAGTGTCACACAATAAGGTGCGGCCACCATTTTGTAGAATGTTGGCGAGGCACGGACAGTTTTATCTCTAATACTTGATCACATGATACACCTAATCAAGTAAAGTATGTGTTTATCGTTGGAAGGTGTCCTTCCATTTTAATCTCTTTGGTATTTTTGCTTCAAATATATGAGAGTTGTAAAAATTAATTTATTAATATTGCTGAACAGTGTGTTTTATCAAGTTTAAAAAATTAGCTCATCACCTCTCCTACTTATGTGGTCTATCACTAACCCCATAATACAAGGAACCACACCACCACAAATAGGGTTTCTTGCAGGTTCTTCCCAGGACAGAGGTTTTCTTATGAACTAATGGTAAGACATATATTTCAAAAAGTATTCTTGTAATAAATTTATTGAAAAAAATTATAATGTTTTATTCTATTCTTTTCTCTTCTTCATATAAGGGCCTACTCCAAAATATTTCTCATCTTTTTCGATCTCCGTGGTATACTTAACGTCCACTACTGTCGAAGTTGTTACTAGGTAATACCAACATTAAATGAGAGTTCAATCGATGGATCCAACTCATGTGGGCTGCGTTCGGAAACTTACGACACAGTTCTCGTTGCGTTGAACACTTAAAAACAAGATTGTAAAAATCAGTGTATGTTTAGAGATGACATATGTATCTGAAACATAGATCTTCACTACTGGTCTTATAAGGAAACTCGCCCAGCAAGCTATGGAGAGGACTATATTCTCTGCGCATTAGACTTCATAATTAGGACTTCTGTTATAGAAACAGAGTAACTGACATAGAGCAATGGATCAGTAAGCTGAAGTGACATTGGGCTGACCATATTGTTCGGAGAGCTTACAACTGATAAGGAAGAAATCTTCTCAAGTCGCAGCCTCGTATGGGTAAGCAAAATGTAGGGCGGATATAGTAATAGCCTAGTAAAGGATGCAAATCGGATCGGATGAAAATCGATGGATACCGGTGACTCAGGCTTGTGGTATTCCCCCCTAAGGAGCCTATGTTTAGCAGTGGATTGACGATTGACTATAATGACAATATCAAATATGAGGTATTTTAGGCCGGCCTGACATACAAACGCCGTATATTGGCGGTTGAGAATATCCACTACCCCATATCTTCCCGTGGGTGTTGTAAGAAGCAACAGAGTGACACAGATAGGAGATGGGCAGCAGCATCTTCCCAATAAAAATAATAATATAATAAAAAAAACTGCGGTTGCCAATCCGCTCGCCAAGCGTGGCAACTATGGCAAATATACCACCATTAGCAACGACACCAACAAACGGCCCCCTGTCCCCGGCGGCCCCGCTATTCCTGGCTACGGTGGCGACCATGGTAAAGGCGGGGCAGGGGGTGCAAAGAATCTTCGAGGGAGGTTCGTCTGCCATCTACGACGACTCGACCTGGCAACATATAACGCACGCACCCTGAGGACAGACGAGAAGATATTTAAGCTAGACGAAGAGGTAGACAAGTTGCGCTGGCAGATTATTGGATTATCCGAGGTCCGAAGAGAGGCGGAGGACACAGTAATCCTCGAGTCTGGCAACTTGTTCTATCACTGGGAGGGCGACCATCTGTCAGCAAATCTGGAAAACTGGCAGCGATCACCGAATGGTTAGAGAAACACTGAACTTAAACTTTATGTTGGGGAGGTCTCGTCTAGTGAAGTCAACGTTGTGTTCCCCTCGTGCTCTAATACAGAATCCCGAAACCTTTCAGCTCGAGCTACGTAACCGCTTTCAGTGCCTAGAAGATTGCAATGCAGTGGACGATATGAATGACAAGCTCGTGGAAACTGTTCATACGGTCGGCGCCTTAGCGCCGACCATATGAACAGTCTTCACGGGTCTTGCAGAACTTATTCTGCAAGACCCGCCGCAGAAGAACACAAAAACTCTCCGATCACACTCTTAATCTCATGTCTGTTAGACGGGAGATGAGGCTGCAATCGTCAACAGATTTGAAAGCATACAGGCAACTGAACAGAGAGATCTCCAAATGCAAGCGGTGAGACTTACGCAACTTTAATATTGCTCGTATTAAAGAAGCAATCGAGAGGAACCAGGGCTCCAAAGTCTTTGCCAGAGATCTGTCTGCCAGTAAGAGCCAACTGTCAAAGCTTAAGACCGAGGGTGGCAGAATCGTTTCCGGGACACCTGAGATTCTGAGTGAGATTGAGAGGTTCTATTTCGCAGCTGTGCACATCATCGTTGGATCCACACGCAAGTGTGAGTAACGATCCAAGAGCAAGTCTTATCCGACACTATTCCGATGATATCCCGGATATCAGTCCAAGTAAGATGAGAATGGCTCTCCAGAAATTTAAAAATGGCAAACCCCTGTGCGAGGATGGAATTACAGCGGAGTTTTTGAAAGCGGATGGAAAACCGGTACTTGAAGTCCTTCAGAAGCTCTTTAATACCGTCCTCCATGGAGGCATTACTCCCAAGGCGTGAAGCAGAAGTGCGAAGGTCTTATTCTTCAAGAAAGGTTACAATGCCCTCTTGAAGAACTACACACATATATCCCTTCTGACCTGCGTCTTCGTGCTGTTTTCGAGAGTCATTTAGAACCGTCTCGCACGCAGACTTGACGAACAAGCCGGTTTCCGAAAGGCTTTCGTACCATAGAATACATACATACGCTTCGGCAAATTGTACAGAAGTCCGAAGAGTACAATCTGATACTTTGCCTGGCGTATGTGGACTATGAGAAGGCCTTTGATTCCATCAAATTTGGGCGGTACTAGAGTCTCTTCAGCGGTGCCAAGTTGACTCTCGGTATATCGAAGTGCTGAAGTGTTTGTACAGTAGGGCTACGATGGTTATCCGAGTACAGAACCAGAGTACGAATGCTATCCAACTGCAGAGAGTAAGACAGGGTGGAGTTATTTCCCCGAAACTCTTCACCGCTATATTGGAAGACTTTTTGAAGTGACTGGACTGGAAAGGATACGGTATTAACATCAATGGCGCGTTCGTCACTCATCTTCGATTTGCCGACGATATAATCCTTATGGCATAATCACTGGAGAACTTAAGCACTATACTTAATTACCTCAAGAGTGCTTCCCAACGGATAGGTCTTAATATGAACATGGAAGAAACAAAGATCATGTTTAATTTCCATGTCACACCTATGCCCGTAACTGTTGGGAGTATGAAGCTCGAAGTTGTTGACGTGTACGTTTACCTGAGACAAATAGTCCGATTAGATAAGTCCAACTTCGACCGAGAGGTGAATCGACGGATTCAACTCGGCTGGGTAGCGTTCTGGAAATTACGACACATCTTTACAACTGTACGATACTTTACAACTGACTGACTGGTAATGAACATCACTGAACATATTGGCTTCTCCACAGATAATGTCATTGGGGTATTTGCCATACTTTCCACTTTTGGCAGGCGGATTTGCAACCGTACTTGTTTTACTTTGGATCTACTTGTTGTTAAGAAGATGGTGTGGAGATGGTGCCACATCCACGGGAAGATTTGGTTTATCGGATATTCTTTCAACCCCAATACTATTGTATTTGAATACTTATGTTATAAATTTCAACTTTATTACTAAATAGATCAGGCGATAACATTTCAACGGCTTTACATTCATATGTACAATACTGGCAGTACACATGGCCGTGATCAACAATGTAGAGATTTAGGAAGACCGGGAATGTACGACGACGATGACATCGAGCACATTCTCGACATGTTTGGGGAAGATCCGATGGTAGCACGTGAACTAGGTGTGAATCAGCCGGTGTCGCAAATGTATAAAGCAGGGTTCCCCAAACTTTTTTGTGTCGTAGAACCCTTGCCATGTTTTTCCGTGTTAGGTAGACCCCCTACTTACCTGATATTGATTTCCTGTAAATTTCTAACTGTAGTGAAGTTTAGTGTTAAAAACTTAAAGTAAAACACATGTTAATTTATACACTTATTAATTGAATTTAAATTAAAACTACTCAAAATAAAATTTTGTATCTGTTATGTAAAATATACGTAGCATTAAATAAACATAAAATAAACTATAAATAAAATAATATAAGAAATAAGTCAATATTTTAGTGAGAAGGATGAACCTGATGCTTTAATAATAAATTATCAACATTTGGCGTCAATTTTGTAAGAATTAATCTTAAATCCCCTCGGCTAATGATGTCCAGTCTGTTTCTTTTTTCCGTTAGGAGAATGGTAACTGCGCTGAACACCCTTTCCACTAGGTATGACGATGGAAAGGAGATTAAAAATTTCCTCGCTATATTCCATAATACGGGATAAGTAACGGGTATGTTGTTTTGCAGCCAGAATTGCTGATATCCGTTTTTAAACTAAACCTTAAGTTCTTCGTTTGTACTTAGTTCAGTCAGTTCCTCTTGTATTACGACATTCGTTTCTTCTATGTCACCATATGGATTAATTATCCACGGTGGTATTACCATAGTCAAAATATCCTCAAACCTAGATTCAAAATCTGAATAGAGGGCATTTAAATGTTGAACGTAAGTTGAAACGTCGTCTTCCTGGCAGCTTGTCTGTGACAAATTGGGGAACTGAGAATATTCGCCCCGTCCAATATTTTGCTTCATTAGTTTAACTCTGGCAAGAAACGCTGATAAGATGGACTTTGTTTTAATGAAATTTAAATTGTCGCCTTGTAATTGCAAATTAACCATATTAAATTTTGTAAACAAATCTGTTAAATAGGCGATGTCTTTTCCTCTTCATTAAATTTTCTTTTAAAATTTTATCTTAAGTATCCAGAAATTCTAAAATAGTCTCAAAAAGTGCAAAAAATCTTGTCAAACAATAGTTTCGACAGCCAGCGTACTTCAGTGTGAAGGAGTAATTGATGAAAGTGTTCGTCATTTTCTTCACACAACTGCGCAAATACCCGCGTATTCAACGCTTTGCTTCGGATTCGGTTTACTGCATCAATGACTAAATGAAGTGATTCATGCAATCTAACACTCAAATTTTTAGCGACTAAATGTTGTCGATGGATGACGCAATGTATTGCTAACACCCCTGACACATTTTGTTTTAAATAGCTTATAAATCCACGATAACGTCCAACCATGGCAGGTGATTCCATCTGTAGCTACTGATATTATATTTGATAAAGAAATTGCTTTTTCAATGATGTAATCCTTCAAAACTTGAAATATTGATTCACCTTTAGTGTCGGTTATCAAAGTTCTTGCGAAGAGCAGTTCTTCGTAGATTTCTTGATTCATAATAAAACGAACATATGCCAATAATAATGCTGCATTATCAGGTAAAGTTGACTCGTCCAGTGGTATAGAGAAATGGGTCGTTTGCGAATAATTACATAAAAAGCTTTCAATATCGGAACTCATTTCATCAATACGTGTTTCAACAGTATTGTTGCTTAAGGAATTCTTTCAATGATATCAGATGCAGGTTTGTGTAAAACAGTTTTTAAAACCTCTTCAATGATGGCAAAATTAACTTCTCTCCGATAGTATGCAGTTTTCCGGATTTTGCTATAAGTAACGAGATATTGCAAGACGCCCGCAAACCATCATAATTTCTTTGTGACGTCGTAGCGAACATTCTGTCCAGTGTAGGTCTCTTCTGAAATTTTTCTTTGAGTGTTGGAAAGTATTTCAAATCTTTCTCTGTTTTATCAGGGTGGCATCTTCTCAGATGATCTTGCAGTTTAGATGGTTTCATAGCGTCATTGCCCAAAATTCTGTTACATAAAAGGCACATAGGCAATTGTTTTTCCGGCAATGATGGAATGAAGCCAAATTTCAAATAATCGACACTGTACTGTCTACGTTTCTTTTTAGATTCGGACATGACATCGGTCATCTGTGGGCAAAATTAAATTATTTAAATAAGACAGAAAATCCAGCAGCTGTATATTAAAAATATTTTTGATTTTTACGAAAACATTCCATAATTCGAACATCTTCTTGCAACAATTAGCTCGAATTACGGAGATTGCACTGTAATTATAAACCGATTGCTAAAACTTTCAAAAAGAAACTGTTGAGGAGTACTCGTGTAATTTTGCGTGATTGAATATTAAACTACTAATAACTAAAGTCATGATTGGCGTAATTTATCTATCTTTGCTAACTACGAGTACAAAACTAAAATTTAATAAAAACAATGTACTTACTTTTCACCAGCACTCTCAAACAAAATAACACTGACTCACTATAATTTGTGTGATATGCTATCTGCTTATATTTTTTAAAATATTTTCTTAGCACTTTCATTTTCAAGATTCAGGAAACGAATAAACATATTTGTCCCACATTCGTATTTATAGAGTGACGAATTGAACAAGTCGGTGCAAAGTAGCGAAGCTCTGAGACTGCGACTCTCAGGTTTTTACAAGTTCAAAATGTATTGCGACCACAAAGCGAATACCAACATCCTTCAACTTACACAATTTTATAAACATATATAATAAATTTTTTACTTCATAGGTACTTTTATAAATGATGTATATATTTTGATATTATAAGATAGTATGTTGTAAGTAAATGGGTACTATCAGTGTATGTGTTGAGATCCACTATCGTGGACCCCCATTTTTATTTCATGGACCCCCAAATTTTTTTCGCTGACGTGGACCCCTTGCAGGTTGTCATAGACGCCTAGGGGTTGGTATAGACCACTTTGGGAATCACTAGTATAGAGGAACAAGACAGACATATTAAAAAACATCTTTATGGTTGTCAATTATACATAGTTAATGCATGGTTACCACAATTGGTCGAAATAAAACTTTAAAAGTCGTGATAATCGACTACTAAAGTGATAACAACTGAGTTACGTGACGAGATCACAACCTTAGAGCAGTTATTGTAGGTATAACACGCGCGTGCGCGCAACCCGTCTTAGGTGTACGCCAACGCTGGCTGCCGCTCTTGATAATTCCAGGTGGTACCTCCACCAGGTGGTCAATCCACATAAAGTTTACAAGTAATACCTAATTAAAATTTAATTTGATTATTTTTATGTCGAGCTTTCTGAAGTAAAGTTATCACTATATCTTTAAATACTGATTCCTATAACGCATTTAACGGGAAATACAGGGCTTTTGTTACATATTGTATATTATAGTCAATGTAATGATTAGAGGTCAATATCAAATCGGGCACTTGAGAGTGGGTGATAGACTCTCAGTTTATACAAAGGTACTCTGTGAGATTGACCTATGACAAGTCACCGTTTAGTGACGTCAAAAAATGTGTGCCAAATACGATACGATGTATCGATATTTAATCATAATCATAATAATCATAATCATAATTTATTTGCAGAAAACATAGTACATTACAGGTTGGTAAATTATTTAAGTCCAGCATGTTTTGTCATAATGTTGACATACAAATATTTATCTAATACATTAATTGCATTTTCACAACTAATAAATTAATAACATGTTTTCAAAATCATAATAATAATTTTATTACATTTAATTTAATTAAAATAATATGCTAATAGTTACTTAATTCATTTTAATATCGATTTCTAATCCTAATCATAAAATTTAAATATTCTTCAACAGAGTAGAAGCATTGCTCCTTAAGCCATTGTTTGACAATCCTGCGAAAACGTACCTTTGGGAGTGATTGAAACTCTGTAGGCAGTGCATTGAAAATTTTTATAAACATAGCTGAACAATTTTTCCTATAGAGGCTAGTGCTTGGCATTACACTATGTGTCAATCTTTCAGTATGCCTCAAGTTTCTCTGTGCAGTATTTCTTAGCTTTGTGAATAAAAGTGTATTATTTTTAACAAAACATACCAAATTGAGGATGTACATACATGGCAGCGTCAAAATGAGTAATTTTTTAAAATACGGTTTAAACGGTGAATCTGGTGCCAAACCATTCATAGCTCGAATACATTTCTTTTGGGCTGAAAAGGCTTTAATAGCATCTGTACTGTTACCCCAAAGCAAAAAATCGAGTGCAGAATAAATGTATGCATAGTACGCCGTTAGTAAAGTTTCATGAGATGTAATTATTCTCAGTCTGCTAAGAAGAAAAATGTAGCTATTTATTTTAGAACAGACTTTGTCTACTTGGGCTTTCCAGTTAACTTGTTTGTCCAATAATATTCCCAGAAATTTTGTTTCAGTCATTTCATTAACAGATTGTCCATTGCAATATATATTAAGATTATTATTCAATGTTCCATAATTACTAAATTGAATATAACATGTCTTTTCTACGTTAATGCATAAATTATTATATGTCGCCCACTTTGATATATTGTCAATAGTATTATTAATATTAGATTCATAGATGTCAATGTCAATATCTTTTTTAGATGTCACAATAACTGAAATATCATCAGCAATTAAAAATACATTTGTATAAAGTTAAGTCAGGTAAGTCTAAATGATAAAAGGAAAAGAATTGGCCCTAATACGGAACCTTGTATAACTCCAAATGAATTTAATCTATCACTGGATTTATAAGAAGTTAATGTCTGTTAATTATCAATATTTGTTACTTCTACAAATTGTATCCTATTTCTTAGATAGCTAGCAATCCAATCTAGGACAGGGCCTCGAAACCCCAAATTATCAAGTTTTTGTAAGAGTATTTTGTGGGATACAAAGTCAAAGGCCTACGACATATCAAAAAAGATTGCTGTAACTCTTAGCTTATTATTTATAGCCCTAACAATTGCATCAACAAGATTATATCCAGCAAGGCTTGTAGATTTATTATTTTGAAAGCCATATTCCTCACTTTTAATTAAATTATATTTCATCGTAAATTCTACAATACGCTTAGCCATTGCCTTTTCAAATATTTTAGACAAAACTGAGACTATACTAATCGGTCTTTAATTATTTAAATTTTTAGAGTCAGCCTTTTTATGTATCGGCTTAACAACTGACATTTTTAAGATACTAGGAAAAGTAGCTTTTTTAAATAATAGGTTTATTAGGTAAGTTAATACTCTACCTAAAACCGTACAACAACTTTTAATAAAATCCGTTGAAATACCATCAAAACCTTCCGACTTCGTATTATTTAATGTTTGTATTAATTTCAATACTTCATCAACAGTATACATTTCTAAATACATCCTATTACATACTCTTAGACTATTAGTGTTTTGGCACTGATTAGTGTTATTATTGATATTTGTTGATTCAATAAAGTGGTTGTTGAAGGCTTCAGCAATTTGTTGAGGATCTGTCAAATAATCGTTACTTATACAAACTTTTTGAATTAAATTATTATTTATGCAACATGTCTGATTTTTTATTCCAGGAAATTCCAGGAAGCACGACATCTATTTTTTGATTGCTCAATATATTTATCATTATTAAGTTTTTGCGCTTGATTTATACAACGTCTTAGTACAGCGGAATAGATCATATACCTTATTTTATTCTGGTTCGATTTTACTTTATAGTAGTTAAACCTAAGCTTCCTCTTCATTGTACAGCTTTTCCTCAGTACTTTTGATATACACTTAGGTCGATGAACTCTATTATTAATACGTATCCTATTTTTAGGAAAGCATAGCTCATAAAATAACATAAAAGTATCAAAGAAGTTTAGGAAAGCTACATTCAAATTTGATTCATTAAAGACATCAGAAAACGTTAATCTCGATATACAGTATTTAAATTTATTAACATTTTCCTTTACAATAGTTTCGTTTTATAATATAGTACTTTATGAGTGGTATTTCTTTGTTTGATACAGGAACGTGTAGCATTTGAGCCATGTCATGATCCGATAGAGCAAGTGGTAATAACTCTGCAGTAGCATTATTCACATTACTAAGGATAAGGTCAAGACAGGAGTTCAACCTAGTAGGTTGATTGATATGTGACGTTAGATTAAAATTTTTTAAGAGATTATGCAACTTTTCGGTGATTTTATTATTTTCCATTATATTAATATTAAAATCACCAACAAATACGAACTTTGTCTTAGTACTTTTATTTATGGTTTTAAAAAAGAGGTATTCTAGATTTTCAAAGAACAAGTCTAGATCATGTATGTTACTTCTTGGAACTCTATATATACAAATAACCTTAATATTGTATTTAACAATCTGAATACCACAACATTCGAGGTAATGGTCCTGATCTATACTATTAACTTCCTCAAGTACCTTAACGCATAAACCCTTTTTGGCCAATATGCACACACCACCCCTTTTTGTTTTGTTTTTTCTACAATAGGAGGCAGCAAGATCAAAACCATGTAATCGAAGATTTTTTCGCTACCTGCTTCTATAAAAGTTTCACTAAGGCATAATATATCAGGAACCATATTTTTGCTATGCAGCTCAGTCAATGCAATTTCAAGAATCTCCTTTTTTTCTCGAAAAACTCTGAATGTTTTGGTGGAATAATTCTAAGATTAGAATCATTATTTTTTGTCACGAAATAACTTATCAGTGTATTTTTTAATAATATTGCAATATCATTCAAAGTTTGTTCAATTTGATTTTCAAAGTTGTTAATTTTTTTCTCTATTTTTTGAAAATAGAATCGTATAGTGCCTTCTTTTGGGAGCTGTTGAACCTTTTTGTTACAGACTAGAACAGAACTTTTTATATACAATCTAATGTTTTCATAACATAAAAATTGCTTTTTGTAGTCATTATAATCAATTAATAAATTAATTTTGTCCATAATCGTAAATTGTAGTTTAATGTGTTTTCATTCATATATGGATTATACAAAATAGGTAATAAAAGTACAGTCGCCTTAGATAATTTGTTGATTAAAATACATATGTCAGAATGGAGCCTATGTAAATCTTTATCATTACTACCGAAACCAACTATTACAAAGTCGTTTTCCGTTAGTTCATTTAACAAAGAATGATCACAGTTTAGTAATATTTCTTCACTAGTAGCTCCAGGCATAATATGGTCATAGATTTTATAGGTGTCATTCCATTTTCCACATCTTGACATTGTTAGAGCTGAAGACAATCCACGTAGTTGGTCATCACCAAGAATGAAAATGCGCTTCTTTTTACGAATTAAGTTATCGGCTTCTTTTTTTTTTGGTGTTGCACCTTTTTGTGAGGTCCCAACAGTGACGCAGGTGTTAAAGTTCTCTGTTGAAGTGCTGCCATCTAGTTGCGTCAAGGGACAACTACTCGGTGCAAGACTTATGTGAGGAAGATTTTGGTTTTCTGATTCCTTTAGGGATATATTAAAGTCTATTTTCTCTACTTTTTTCTTTTTCTTTTTCGTGGACTTACTTGAACTTGATGGGGTAGATTTACATATGTGTTTACACTGATTGCCCTTTAGCTCATATTCCGCAACTTTTTTTTTAAGTTATGGTTTTCTGAAGATAAATTCGTTATTTCATTTTCTGCTATCTCAATATTTTCCTCCAGCTTTAGTATTTTTTGTTTCAGTTCACTAATTTCATCATAACATTGCATATTATGATGAAATTAGTGAACTGAACCTAACCTAGGTAGTATTTCCTAAGATTTAGTATGGCCATAGGTTACCATCAGTATTACGAGTATATCAATTTTTTCATACGATTGTATTAATACCGTAACAAGTAGGTCTTATTACCCTAAACTTCTCTACTTTTTCTATACTTGAAACAATATTAATGACAACATCTGATAAAATTAATATTATTAAAAAGTATATTATACAACGTTGTAGGTTAGATGTCTGTAATATTGTTTATTTTCCAGTGAATCATTTATAATTCCTGCGGTAACGATAAGTGGTCTTTTTTGTATTAATTTTCGTAAACTCGTAAGTGATCGCTTAGTTAGAAGTAAACCACACACATTTTTATATGACGGTTCATTAAAAATAATGATCGTGATGAAATAATTAGGTTTTGTCCACTTCACCATTATTCTAACTATATATTTAAAATCGAGAATTGTCTCCTTCATTAGGTAAAGTACGTTTTTAAAATTACACTTTTAGAGAAGGAAAATAATGGAATGGTGATTGACTATTTTTATTGTAGTTTTCATTTGCACTTTATTAGAAATAACTTCAAAATGTGATTCAGATTAAAAAAAAACACAACAGTACATAAAAAATCAAAAGATCGGTTACAATCGATTGGGCACCAGTTTGGTGACGATGGCGGTAATTAATATCATTAGTAGAATAGAATACTTTTTAATGTATATTTTGGCATGCAGCTAGTCCATGTTATAAAAGTATTTGCAACAAAAACAATAAAATAATTAATTAATTATCGTGTATGTCCGATGATTATATTGCTTAGGGCGATTTGTGACATTATTTATATTTTTGTATTTAGGTAATTAGTTATATTTGGTTTGACTTTTATTATACGTTATTAATTATCTAGATGTAAAAATATTTGTAATATTACTCATTTGCCTTCGTAATAATTTGTAGTGAATTGGTTTCTTTTCTCAGGTTTTATTAATGATAACATGCTCCTAATTAGAATATTTTTATTTTTTATTTTAATGTCAATGTTAATGTTAATGCTTGGTTAGTATATTTATATTGTGCAAAATTGCAGTTTTTTAAAGCTGATGTCATAGCAGACCTAAGTATCGTCACAGATTGCAGGCTTCCTGGAGTGTCGGTTTTTCATGTTAGTTTCCGCGGATTTTTTGTTTAGATATTTCGCTTATCTGCGCCTTTTTCGCTCATCTTTGGTAATAAAACGAGTAGTGCATTTACACCGCCCGTCTTTATTTTAAACTACAATAAATACAGTTTTATCGAAAAGGGATTGACTGCACAATTTCAGATCTCGTGATTTTGTTTTATTTACGATTTAGTAAATCCGTGCCAAAATTTTTTACCAATTTTTTACAACCGCCCCGCATCGTTATTACCACTTAAGAGGATTGTGAAGCTGTAAATTTTCATACAAGAAGCGATAACGTTTTCTCACCAGTAAACATAGTCTAATTTTCACAATTTTTGGAAATGTTTTAGATATAACAAAAAACTAGGTCCGTTCGTTTTAATTTTAAAGAAATATTACGTACGATGTAAGTTATTAGCATCTAAATATCCATATTTTTGACTTAAAAACTTCCTCGAGTGGTTTTATTTTTCTTAATTAAACTAAACTGATTTACTATAAAAGAACAGACCTAGACTAAGATGTACTGAATCTAATGGTAGTAAAATTATCATTTCGTAAAGGTTTTGGGGGTAAAAATGTTATCGCCTGAAACAGTATTTCAATAAAGAAATGTAGGCAATTGCTTCCAAGATTTGCAACTCTCTGTATCGCACGATACGGGTCGGGAGTTAGGGGCATACGCATACTGCTGTAGTTGTGGTTTGATGTTATTAGATGTTGGAGATTTTATCGATACACATATATGTATAGATTTGACGGCTACGTGGCGCAGTAGCTCAGCAATGAGTTATAGCGTTGAGGGCCGCGGGTTCGAATCCCGCACGGCACAAGTATTTGTATGAGCTACAAGTAATTGTTCCGGGTCTGGATGTTTGTCCTTGTGCAATTTATGTTTGTAAACTGCCTCCACTATACAGGAGAAAGTCCTAGTAACTAGTAACTAGTAACGTAAAAAGATTATAATTAAAAAAGATATTATTATAGCCTAGGGAGAAGAAAGTAATACTGAAAACCTACACAAATAATACTTCTTATGAAAAAATTATATCTGTGAATAACTTCAATAGGTATTTAGTCTTTTTATTTTAGAGTCTTTATTGAATAAGGACTGTAACTTAAATATAATTCGAGATTGCACTTAATTAGGTAGGTGAAAAATTAAAAAGTAACAACTTGTGGAAATTATTTTTTTATTACTTCGTATTACTTTATTACACATTTTCTCGAGCTGCCATATTTCTAGGTACTCGAGGGCCCAATCAGTTTTGGTAATAAATACTGAAAATAAAATGAGTTACGTTTTGGCTGCATTTTTTCTGTCCTAAAGTGGTCATCGTACTTAATTTTTTCATACGCCAAAACATGTAGATGTGGAATTTTCCCGGGATCTGGTAATAGTAATCATGATTTCTTTTTAAAATCATCTTTTCTTCTTATATCAAACGAAATTTGATCTTTTTTCAGTTATGGCCTCCACAGGTGGCACATTAGAAGCAAAAATAGGACATTTGACTTGAATTAGAGAGTCATCTCCGATAAGTCCATTGGAACTTGCCCTTAAATAATAATCATCTTAATCAATAAACAGTCATCACACCGAAACTTTTAGATTCGTAGTTGTGGGAAATTCTCGTATGACCTCCGATTCGTGTTGGTTTCCATATTCGGTTGCCGTATTTCCTTTGAAATAATTTGGAGAAATTCATATGCAGTGAGCCTTTTTCTCCATTCAGTGTGCCACAAATCATTGTCTCTTTCACCTCTAGTAGCCAATTCTAATTCTTTTATTTCGTCCTCGTTTTTTTTGCAAAGAAGCCAAAAACTCTTCTTTCTTTTCTTAAAAATATGATTGGCACTGATTTTTTATGTCATTTTTGATGTTTTTAGTTTTTACCACGTCAGTGATATCTTTGTTCTTCCAATGTTTCATGGCGCCAAGTACTGCTTTTTTTTGGAATAGGATGACAAACGAGCACATAGCCAACCTGATGGTAAGTGGTTGCTGTGGCCCATAGACATCTATATCTATCCTCGATTTCGAATCAAAAAAAAGATGCGTTGTCATCCGTGAAACTTAGGTGGAATACCTCGTTTCCAGTAAAAAGGATCTTCGGTTCTCGACACTCACTATATGAAACACATAGCTACTATTTGACGCTGGTATTCTGTGAGGGCGTGGTCCTTCCCTGGTCGAGCCGACCCATTCGCGCTACAACTGTACTACTTATATAACTGCAGCATGGCTCTACCACGTAAAGAGCGACACAAAATATTGCTCACAACTCTTTTTCTTGTAAGTACCGGTAAGTAACCTTATTGGTTGTTAGTTTTCTTCCCCAACTACTTAAATTTGGAACAAAAATGTCTGAAAGGGTGATTTTTGCATTCTACTTTTTAACCATGAGGTTAAAACCGTATTGCATAGTAATTAATAGTCCATTTATGATACCAGAGTCGCCATCGCCAATCATCTTGTGATATTTAACGACATGTTTTTCAACGCTTTTTTGGAAACCCTCCACTATTATGCCTTCTTCCATCGATGTACCGCTGTTAAACCTATAATATTCATTCGACGAATATTAGGAGTATATTGTCCCTGCATATTACTTTCCGGTAATTTGTTGTCAAACTCAGAATCGCTGAAAAATGAATAGAATGATAATAGTTAAAAATATATTTTGTGACTAACTAACGCGGGCAAGTCGCGGGCAAAAGCTAGTTTACCTTTAACTCTGTTCATTGTTAAAATTTAGATTAGTAAATTAGTAATTAGAATTAGTAATACGAACAACATTTTCTAACGGACTAATATTATTACTAGACAACATATGTCATGGTTGAAATGATTTCTATGACATTTATATGGGGCCAAATGTGAGACAAACATTATCGAAGAAAAATGAATAGGTATTCATAATCGGTTCACAATTTATGGATAAATCAGTAAACATACATAAAAAATAAAAGAAAAGAAAAAGCATACAGCCGAACATAGAACCTCGACCTTTTATGAAGTCTTAAAATCAACATCAGCTATTTCATAATTTTATATTTTGGCGAAATAAATTTCGGTCTATCACCTACCAAGCAAAGTATGATCACAGAATAAATAATATTACGTATGATACCTATGCAATAGTATGTTATTTGGTATACCTGTTGATTTTAGAAGTTGGCGTTACCCATACTTTCGATTTACGAATAATTATGTCACTTGTCGTTAAAGACGTATCTGGGTATTTTTTTTTTGGATATTATATTTAGATACTACAAATTACATACTGATGTAACATAATAAAAAAACTGAACTGGTTATTTAAATAAAAATCATGAGTTTAATTAGTTTTAATTTAATTTTTCTTGTTTTTAAAAAATACTAAAAAAGGGTTCGAAATAAAAGATTCAACAATCAAGATAACAGATTCGAACCACGGATTCGGAACCGCCGATTTCTCATTTGAGCTATAGTAATCTTTGAAACGCTAGCAAAATTTACCTTCGTATTCTAATATATATATATATATATATATATATATATATATATATATATATATATATATTTTAAATTAAAGATAAAAAAAACTGTGTGCCCGGTGCACACAGTTTTTAGGCAATCGATATTTAGAAAAATTATTATTATTCTCATTATTTAATTTAAATCTACATTATACAATAATTCAAATTATAAAAAGTCTATTTTTTTGGTTTGCTAGACATTTTTGAAAACTATAGTGTCTACTTAAATATATAATCTAACTATCAAAAAGTTACGCACCCCTGTTGCTATTCCTAATAAACTTACACGGATTTTATTTACTTTTGGTATCACTTCTCGTTGGCCGTACTTTAGTAATCGCGAGTAGGTACAGCAATAAGGGTTATAGTACTATATAACTATCCTGTAGTGTCAGTGTGAGAATATCCACTACCCTATATGGTTCCGAAGGTGTCGTAAAAAGCAACAGAGGAATAAAATATAAAATTGGCAATAGCGTCTTGTTAACAACAATTAATATTCCCCCTATGAAACAATAAATGCGGGAGGCCTGCATTTAGCAGTAAAATTTTAATAGGATGTAAAGGTGATGATGACGTCTTTTTATATTGTCTCATCGACGAATATAAATAAAAAAAGTTCACTGCTGAACGGAGACCTCCCCCGAAGATTTTCTCTTAGGCAGGTTTTCCCCGCAGTCCGCAGTTATTTTTTTTTTCACAATTTTAATTTTATCATTTTTTTTTAAATAAAAATTTTAAGGTAAATAATATAGATAGCCTAGATCCCTAGTGGCATTGCTCTCTATCTATTAGTAGAGCTTCATCACAATCGGTTATAACATTCCGAAGATTAGTTCGGACGGACAGATGCAATTAGTACTTTATGTTTTAACAGCGGGAAAATAACTCTTGGAGCTTAATATAAGCCAGTTATTTGAATATTTCATACAAAAACCTCAATTTTGTTATACGTGTAGATAAACTAAGCATTGTTTAATTAAACATTACGGCAAAACGAACAAGAAATTTCAATATTATTGAAGTAAAATTTCATATAAAGGGGGATAAGTCGCTCGCGTCCGTAGGCTTTGACCACCTATTCCTAGGCCCACCCTACACGTGTCCCCCGGGTGGTGCTAAATGAGCGACAAGCCGATACCACAGACTCGGCTCCACGCCGTGGTAGCGGCGTAAAATATACTACCCCATATTTCGCACCATGAGGAACCATATAAAAGAAATGGCCCCGAGTTCCCGGCGCCCGTTTAATGGGACAGGGCTGCGAAGAATCTCCGGGAGGAAAACTGGCAACGAGGTTCGACACCCGTCACGTTTTGTCTCCCAGAGAGGCGAAAAGTGGATTGCAGAGGCCCGTCTGGCTACGTTGAATGTGTGTGGGGCAATGAATGATAAAATGGATGAAGTATGCGATATGATGTATGATAGAGGAATAGATGTGTTACGTGTAAATGAGACGAAAAGGAAGGGGAAGGATGTCAATACACATGGCATGTATACCGCATACTGGTCTAGTGTAGACGAGATCGAGCGGGCATGCCAGGGAGTAGGTATCATCCTTTCAGAAAAAATGGGCCAATGTGTGAAAGAATATGAATGTATAAGCCCAAGACTGCTATGGATACGAATGAAAGTGGGCTTCAAGAAGTTGTTTGTGTTAGGGGTCTACGCCCCAGACATGTCTAAGCCCACTTATATCCGAGAGTAGTTTTGGGAAATGGTAAGGATGGTGTTAATGAAGTGTAAGGGAAATGCAAATATTATTATGCTAGGAGATTTTAATGGAAGGGTTGGGGTGAGGAGGCTTGGTTATGAAAGCATTTTGGGAACGTTTGGTGATGAAAGTATAAATGAGAATGGTGAAAGTCTCCTCACCGTATGTATGGAAAAGAATCTTTTTGTGACGAACACTTGCTTTCGCCACAAGAGGATTCACATGCATACTTGGGAAAGAGGTGACGATAAAAGCATGATAGATTTCATAATTGTGGATGAAAGATTGAGGGGCGCAGTGGTAGATACAAGGGTTTACCGGGGTTCTAACGTAGGAACGGATCATTATTTGGTTTTAAGCCGAAATAATGGTCTATTCAGGCTTTGGCGCCATCGATCATCTGTGTCTACCACTGCGTTACAGCGTGTTAGAATAGAAAGGTTACAAGATGAAGGTGAGAAAAACAAGTTTAAATGTAGACTGAAAGAAAATATAAGTGGTTTGGATGAATTACGTATGAAGTAGTTAGACTTGGAGAATGTATGGCAAAACGTAAAGAAAGGTTTAATAGATGTAGCTACCGAAGTACGTGGTGTTAGTAAGAGAAAGAATGAAAGGAAAAATAATACGTTATGGTGGGATGATGAGATATGTATGGAAGTTGAAGCAAAGAAGAGAGCATGGCTAGATTTACTAGCAACAAAGGCTGGTAATTCTAGCGGTACGAATGATGATATTGAAAGTAAAAGGCAATCTTTAGACATCTTAATAAGAGGGTAAAAGAAGAAGTTGAAAGAAAAAAAGCAAGAAAGAACGGATAAGAATGATAGAAGAATATCGGATAACTTCCAGGAAAATATTAAAATGTTCTGGAAACTTGTAAGAACTGCCAGGGGACATTCAAAACAGCCCATTATGAATGCTATAAGAGATGAGAATGGCTATTATTCTGAATGATGAAGTTTTGAGTTTAAAGAGATAGAAGTAATATTTTGAATGCATGTTTATGAGTGAGGAGACAACGTGTGTACTAAGTGAAGTAGAAATTCCGAAAGAAGAGGAAAGAGGTAGCGAGTTAAGTATAGATGAAATAATGAAAGCAATGAAAAGCATGAAAGCAGGTAAGGCTGCCGGATATGATAGAGTTTCACTCGAAATGATAAGGCCTGGAAAGGAAGTCGTGGCAGGCCTGCTGCACACCTTGTTTAATTTATGCTGGGAAATGAAGCGGGTACCGGTAGACTGGTGCAAAGCCGTGATAGTCCCAGTATATAAAGGAAAAGGGTCGCAGCAGGACTGTAAAAACTACCGTGGCATCAGCCTTCTTAGCATTGTGGGAATACTGTATACTAAGGTACTGATTGAAAAGGTCATGAAAGAAACTGATGGAAACATTTGGGATGTGCAAACTGGATTTAGAAAGGGAATGGGATGTACAGATCAAGTCTTTTCCCTGCGCATGATCGCGGAGAAGTTTTTGGCCCAAAACCAAAAGGTTTTAGTGCGTTAATAGACTTGGAAAAGGCCTATGACAGAGTGGATAGTGATATGCTATGGCAAACACTGAACTCATTTGGGTTGAGCGCTGGCTTGATACAGGCATTGAAGTCTCTTTATAGGGACTCTAGTGATTGTGTTAGGATCAACGGGGTCTACTCGGACTCTGGTTTCACATCCATAAAGGTGTCAGACAGGGCTGTGTGGCTTCCCCGTGGCTATTCAACCTATTTATGGACACTTGTTTGCCAAATTTAAAAGTTGAAGAATGCAGATTAAGAATAGGTGAGTTAACCGTCAAATGCCTTTTGTACGCCGATGATCAAGTAATCCTTGCATCGTCAACGGCCGAGTTGCAAATGATGGTTACATTAATGAACAGATCATTAAAAGAAAGGGGTATGAAAGTGAACGCAAGTAAGACGAAGGTTATGGTTTTTGAAAGAGTAGAAAGTAAAACGATTTATGAAATAAGAATAGAAGGGGAGTTGATCGACCAAGTTGATGAGTTTGTATAAATGGGCTGCGTATTTAGCAGTGATGGGAGATATGATAAGGATATAGAACGACGAGTGAATGCGGGCAATAGAGTAAATGGGGCCCTGCACTCTATTGTGAAGAGCTAAAGTGTGTCAAAAAAGGCACGTATGGCAATTCACAATGCTGTGTTGGTCCCTACTTTAACGTATGGTGGTGAAAGTTGGGTATGGCAGAAGAAGCACGAGAGTAGAATCAACGCAGTAGAAATGCGGTCTTTAAGGAGTATGTTAGGGCTGAATCTGAACGACAGGGTAAGAAATTGTGTAATAAGAGAAGAGTGTGGTTTGCAAGATGATGTTGTGATCAGGATTAAGAAAGGAATGCTTCGATGGTTTGGTCATGTTGAAATAATGAATGAAGAAAGCGTGACAAAGAAAATTTATGTTGCAGAAGTAAATGGCAGAGTCGGAAAGGGACGTCCTAGGCGAAAATTTATCGACCAAATTGGCTATTTATTGAAAACGGGCCAAATTACGAGTACCCTTAATCGACGAGCATGTATGCGTAGGTGTATTTATGTGAAGGAGGCGAGAGAGGTGTGTCAGGATCGTGCCAAATGGAAGTCTGTAGTCTCTGCCTACCCCTCTGGGTGACAGGTGTGAGTGTTTATGTATGTATATATGTAAAATTTCATACAATTGTTCTCCGTAGCAAAGTTTCTATTTATAGCAGCCTTGCCGCAACGCATTACAAACTTCCGGACTAACTTTAGAAACGGTCTCCTTACCGACCTTAGCATTATGTGCGGCTTACCGCCATTACTATTCGCATAGCTAATAAGCTTAAAACATTGGGTTATGTATGTGTGCTTAAACAACAACTCTTAAAAGTTTAAAGTAATATATTTTATAACGGTTGTTTAAAATATTTTTGGGCGATTTACAATTTTTTTAATTGGTTGTCAATCAATAAGTTAAATTAGAGCAATAGTAAAATGTCACTATGCTAAAGTTGTTAAAAAGGTGATTATACGAGGGTGACGAAAAGATGAAGGAGGAAGGGTGAAAACTGGCAGCAATCACCGAATGGTTAGAGGCACACTAAACCAAAACGTTAAGTTGAAAAGGTTTCGTCCTATGAAGTCAACGCTCTGACCACTGATTTGAATGACAAGCTCGTGGAAACTATCCATGTGGTCGGAACTAAGTTCTGCAAGACCCGCCGTAGATGAACACAAAAACTCTCCGATAACACTCTGAATCTCATGGCTGTTAGACGGGAAATGAAGCAGCAGTCTTCAACAGATTTGACATCATACAGGCAACTGAACGGACAGATCTCCTAATACATGTGGCAGGAGTTGTGCAACTTCAATACAACTCGTATTGAAGAAGCGATCGAGTGGAACTAGGGCTCCAAAGTCTTTGCCAGAGATCTGTATGCCAGAAAGAACCAACTGTCAAAACTAAAGAACGAGTGTGGCAGCATCTTCTCCAGAAAATCTGAGATTTTGAGTGAGATTGAGACATTGCACGTAAGTGTTAGTAACCATTCAAGATCAAGTCCTATCCGATATTATTTCGATGATATCCCGGACATCAGTCTGAGTTAGATAAAAATGGATCTCCAGCACCTTAAAAATGGTATGTCCCCAGGCAAGGTTGGAACTACAGTGGAGCTTCTAAAAACGGGTTGAAAACGAGTACTTAAAGTCCTTCAGAAGCTCTTCGAATCCGTCCTTAATGGTGGCACTACTCCGACTACTATTACACTCAATTGAAGAACTACAGACCGATTTCTCTCTGCTGAGCCGCGTCCACATGCTGTTTTCGATAGTCATTACGAATCGTCTTCAACGCCGACCAGTTCCAGCCTCCCAAACAAGATGATTTCCTAAAAGACTTCAGTACCCTAGACCACATACATACCATACGGCAGATTGTACAGAAGACCGAAGAGTTCAAACTGCCACATTGCCTTGCGTCTGTGTATTATGAGAAAAGCTTTGATTCCGTCAAAATTTACGTGGTGCTACAGTCTCTTCAGCGGTGCCAAGTTGACTGTCGGTATATCGAAGTGCTAAAGTGTTTGTACAGTAGGGTTACGATGGCTATCCGAGTACAAAACCAGAGTACGAAACCTATCAAATAGCTAAGAATTATAAGACAGGGTGACGTTACATCCCCGAAATTCTTTGGAAGACGTTTTCAAGCTACTGGACTGGAAAGGATACGGTAGGTACATCAATGGCGAGTACATCATTTTCCTTCGATTTTCGATGATATAGTCCTTATAGCAGAATCGCTGAAGGACTTAACCACTATTCTCTATGATCTCTATAATGTATCCCAACGGATAGGTCTTACGATGAAAATGGATGAAACCAAGATCATGTTTAATGTCCATGTCAAACCTATGCCGATAGTTGTTTGGAGCATTATGCTAGAAGTTGTTGACGAGTACGTTTACCTGGAACAAATAGTCCAAATAGGTAAGTCCAACTTCGACCGAGAAGTAAATCGACGTTTTTAGAAAATAAAAAACTGAACAAACTATCAAGTTATTAGTTTTATTATATCGTTTCAATATGGTGTCTATTTACATCAATACATCGCTACATCCGATTTAACCACTAAGAAAAGCACTTTACCCATTAGTCCTTAGGGTTCTTTTCGACAGTGTAAAACGTATTCCTAAAAAGTTTTCTTTCATTTTCGGAAATAAATAAAAATCGCTAGTTGCGATTTCTGGGTTATGGGCGGTTGACTCAGTAATTCCACGTCTGACGTCGCCAAGCAGTCGATTGTTCGCTTGGCGGTGTGCGATAAGGTGTTGTCGTGGTGAAGGAGGATAATACTCCAAAGTCGTGTTTCCCGTAATTTTTCCAAGACAAGTGGCAAACGATTGTTAGTGTACCACTCTGCAGTAACTGTTTTTCGATCATCTTAAACAATTGTTTCCTAATTACTTGTTCGGCGGAAGAAAGAGGCCATATTTTTTTCCGACGCTTCAACCTCTCTTAACTTTGGTTAGCAACTCCTCGGAAGGATCATAACAACAAATCCAGCTTTCGTCACTCGTAAGTATTTCGAAGACAGCATTTGAATAACCTACGTCAAATGTTTGAATAATTTCATGACAGCAATCAACACGACGAAGTTTTTGGGCCTTTTTCTCTATTTAATTATACGTACTAAGCTTAAATTATGCATAATATTTAATAAAATATACAGCGTGCGTTTTGGTAGTTATTGGTACTCGTACACAACTGTTGCATACAAAACAATCTACTTACGGTTTGGATGTCTGTTAATTTTACGCAAATCCTGTTGAAATCAATTTAAGTACACTATTATCAAAATTTTACGATTTTTATATATATAATAACGACTTGATAGCAATTTGAAGCGATATCTAAATAATTAATAAATCTTCTTCTCGAAGTTGTTAAACTCTTAAGAAAGCAGGGGATTACATTAAGCTTGATTATATCGTTCGTTTGGGCACATATTTACATACGTAAATGCGCAAACACTCACGCCTGTTACCTAGAAGGTAGACTACGGACTTTAATTAATAAAAATTCCAAATACCTGTTCGTCGGTTAAGGGTACACTTCAATCGAACCATTTTCACTACACCATCTTTTTTGTTGATTAATTTGCTTCTAGGGAGATCCTTGCTGACTCTGCCACTCACTTCTGCAGTATAAATAATTGCCAACACTCAAATTAGATATTACATTTGTAGTAGTATCTAGACAGAGCTGACAGAATAAATAATCACAGTACAATTGGTTGATTCGCGCAGTCAGTTCCTAAGAACTGACCGCGCGAATATTCTATGTTAAAATAATAACGTTAACGTCCGTTTTTATAAAAATGCATACGTGTGTTTCACTACAAGTACATTTGTTGCGACGCTACAATTTTTTAAATATCTAAGTTAACCACTTTTACGTTTGTCTCCTTTTCTGTCTAGACGCTTAAGTTGGTACCATCTTTTGCCTATTAATTATAGCACCAAATAGCAGTGCTACTACTTCTTTCTGGTATGAAGGATATAAAGATATAATACAATTACAGACTCAGAGGCATTTCATTTTAGTCTTTAAAACAACGCATCCTTAGCCTTCCTTGTTTCAAGTTAGCGCAGGATGGCATAGACTGCAGTAGCCACTTACTTCAGTTGTTTAAAAAAACTTTTAAAGTTTAATTCAGCTTAAAAGCCTAATCATCGTATTTCAGCTTCCACTTTATCGAGTCATTCGTACGTAAAACATTATACGGTACTAATCAACAAATAAGCAAAATTGTACGGCTCGTGCTCCCAAGGATTTTAGTTACGTAAAGAGCATTCACTGATGTTTTTGTGGTACGTTAAGAAAAATCTTGTAAAGTGTTTACTTACAAACTAATGATTGAATTGAATTGATTGAGAGAAAAAATCCAAAACAAATGCGACTTCCCCGCTGTTGCAGTTGTTCACGGGCGGCGGCAGTCACTTGCCATTAGGTAAGCCGCCACTTCCCAGTACCCTCTCTTCTATAGAAATTAACATTGCATCGGCTTCTTTAATAGCTTTACTGAGATATTAACTTCAAAGATTTACTCTAATTAGAGCTGAATTTCTTTTAAATTTTATGATTAATTTTATAGAATTTGATTAAAATGGCTTTCTTTCGAAAACAAAAGCATTCCTAGTAGTGGTGACGTAAAAGACTCCATCGCCTCCTTTAACCCTTGGATGTTTTTTGTAAAAAAAGGCAACTTTGGGAAATTATGGAATTGACATAAAAATATGTGTGAGACGTTTCGTACTACGGTCACCAAACTTCCTCCCAGGATCAGGATATGTCTAGTAGTGGACTTTGAGGAGCACGAATGGTTGGGCTCGACCAATAACGTTCTCACAGTATACCAGCGTAAGAAGTCAGCTCATTGGTGAGTGTTTCGTATGATGAGTGTAGAGAACCGCAGACCCTTTTTAACTTTTTAATGAGGAATTCTAGCTTAGTCCGCAGCGGTGACAATGGATCTGCATTTTTATTCTTAATCAAACATAGATTTATATGTTTATGGACTACAACATCTACTTATTATACGGACGCGAGCAACTTATTGGGGGATAAGTCACTCGCGTCCGTAGGCTTTGACCACCTTATCCTAGCCCCACTCTACACGTGTCCCCTGGGTGGTGCTAAATGAGCGACAAGTCGATAGCACAGACTCGGCTCCTCGCCGTGGTAGCGGCGTTAAATACACCACCACATATTTCGCACCATGAGAAATCAAATAAAAGAAATGGCCCCGAGTTTCCGGTGCCACTATAATGGGGCAGGGGTGCGAAGAATCTCCGGGAGGAAAACCAGCGACGAGGTTCGCCACTCGTCATTTTCTGTCTCTCGGAGGGGCGAAAAGTGGACTGCAGAGGCCCGTCTGGCTACGTTGAATGTATGAGGAGCAAGAAATGATAAAATGAATGAATTATGAGAGGTGATGTATGATAGAGGAATAGATGTGTTATGTGTAAATGAAACGAAACGGAGGGGGAGGGATGTCACTACACGTGGCATACCAGGGAGTAGGTATCATCCTTTCAGAAAGAATGGGCCAATGTGTAAAAGAGTATGAATGTGTAAGCCCAAGACTGCTATGGATACGATTGAAAGTGGGCTTAAAGAAGTTGTTTGTGCTAGGGGTCTACGCCCCAGACATGTCTAAGCCCACTTATATCCGAGATCAGTTTTGGGAAATGGTAAGTATGGTGTTAAGTTGGTAGGTGCGGTTCCGATAGAACAGGAAGGAGGTAGGGAGATAAATATAGATGAAATAATGAAAGCAATGAAAAGCAGGTAAGGCTGCGGGATATGATAGAGTTTCACTCGAAATGCTAAGGGCTGGAGAGGAAGTGGTGGCAGGCCTGCTGCACACCTTGTTTAATTTATGCTGAGAACTGAAGCGGTTACCGGGAGAATTGTGCAAAGCTGTGGTAGTCCCAGTATATAAACGAAAAGGGTTGCAGCAGGACTGTAAAAACTACCGCGGTATCAGCCTTCTTAGCAATGTGGGAAAACTGTATGCTAAGGTACTAGTTGAAAGAGTCATGAAAAAACCCGATGGAAAAATTTGGGATGTGAAAGCGGGATTTAGAAAGGGAATGGAATGTACAGATCGATTTTTTTCCATGCGCATGATCGCGGAGAAGTTTTTGGCCAAAAACCAAAAGGTTTTTTGAGCGTTCATAGACTTGGAAAAGGCGTATGACAGAGTGGATAGGAACGTGCTATGGCAAACACTGAACTCATTTGAGTTGAGCGCTGGCTTGATGCAGGCATTTGAATCTCTTTATAGGGACTCTAGTGCTTGTGTTAGAATCAACGGGGTCTACTCGGACTGGTTTGGCATCCATAAAGGTCAGTGTGTGACAGGGCTGTGTGGCTTCCCCGTGGCTCTTCAACCTATTTATGGACAGTTGTTTGCAAAATTTGAAAATTGAAGAATGCGGATTAAGAATTTATTATCAGGTCGTACTTGCGTGGTCGACAGCCGATGCAAATGATGGTTACATTAATGAACAGGTCATTAAAAGAAAGGGGTATGAAAGTGAACGCAAGTAAGACGAAAGTTATGGTTTTTGAAAGAGATGAAAGTAAAACGATATGTGAAATAAAAATATAAGGGGAGTTGACCGAGCAAGTAGATGAGTTTGTATATTTGGGTTGCGTATTTAGCAGGGATGGGAGATATGATAAGGATATAGAACGACGAGTGAACGCAGGAAATAGAGTAAGTGTGGCCCTACACTCTATTGTGAAGAGTCAAAATGTGTCAAAAAAGGCACGTATGGCAATTCACAATGCTGTGTTGGTCCCTACTTTAACGTATTTTAGTGAAAGTTGGGTGAGGTAGAAGAAGCACGAGAGTAGAATAAATGCAATAAAAATGCGGTCGTTAAGGATTATGTTAGGGCTGAATCTGAATGACAGGGTGAGAAATTGTGTGCTAAGAGAAGAGTGTGGTTTGCAAGATGATGTTGTGACCAGGATTTAAGAAAGGAATGTTTCTGTGGTTTGGTCATGTGGAAAGAATGAATGAGGAAAAGGTGACAAAAAAAAATTATGTTGCAGAAGTAAATGGCAGAGTCGGAAATGGACGCCCTAGGCGAAAATTTATCAACCAAATTAGCGATTTATTAAAAACGGGCCAAAATAGGAGTACCCTTAACCGACGAGCATGTATGGATGTGAAGGAAGCGAGAGAGGTGTGTCAGGTTCGTGAAAAATGGAAGTCTGTAGTCTCTGCCTACCCCTCTGGGTGACAGGCGTGAGTGTTTATGTATGTATTTATGTAACATCCACTTACTATCAGGTAGCCTGTATGTTCGTTTATTACCCATACTCCACTAGAAAGGAAGAAAAAATTCTGTGTTAACAAAAGCAAATTCTCACGTATTGTATTAGACTGTAAAAATATTGTTGGAAAATAGTAAGATAACAATTGGGTAAGATTCTGGACAATTAAGATATAAGACATTTTATTTTGTTAAACTCACGTAGCGCAGATTTAAACAAGTGTTAAAAATTGATTTCCTGTCGACTTAAAAGTCAGAATTATTAAAAACATGAATAAAGTCGTAACAAATCCTCTATCAAAAGTACTTTGTGAAAGTAGCGAAGTCAAAATAGAATAAAAGGACAATACTAACGATGACGATTTCCATTGAAGTACTGATGAATACAAATTGGTGGCTGCTTGATCAATACTTTTGGTCCAAACTTTATTCCGTCGCCGTACAATTTACTACCAACTTCTCAATGTGTAATACAGCAAAATAGACACAAAAGAGGAATATAATATCCGCTCCAATAAGTTGAACAAAATTCTCAGATTAATCATTGCGGAAGTAATTCAGAATCGTTGTTACATAATTATTATTCGGAACCTTTATTATAAAGGTACTTTTACGATACATATTTTTTATTTAAAATTATATTGATGAAACACGAATGAACTGTGTAGGGGCGGTGTAAGAATATCTACCACCCATTTCAACCTGTGGGTGTCATAAGAGGACAGGCGGAAACCAGGATATCATAGCAGTATTATCCTATTAACAATTAAGTTTAAGGAAACTACTATTACCAACCCGTCAAGCATTATAGTTATGGAAAATATCCCCCCTATGAGGAAATATATTTTGGGAAGACGTATACACGCCAGTAGACATTAGACAGGCTTTAACGGTAAACACGAATAAATATTTCTTCTTCAGCCCATAAAGCCCATAGCATGACAATCAAGAACCACGTATCAGATCCATAAATCATTACTGGAGAAACGCAGTGGTTGTAAAATTTCATTTCCAGCCTTTGAAGCATACCTGACGAAAAGATGTGTCGTAATCTCCTGAACGCTGCTCAGACGAGTTGAATCTAACTAACTAATTGATATGACCCCATGGTCACTTAGTTAGATACGTTACACTTAGTTATACAGCAGCCATGTGAATTCAAAATGTCGGGAAAATTTTTTAAGTTTTATTTAATCATACAATATCAACCAAATAAACCAATCCAATAACAACTGAACGCTCCACTTCTGAAAATAGGACTCTCCAATAGATTAATTTGTATTTTACAAATGAGTAATACACGTTTTATTAACTATTGTGCGGTAACCCGTACTAATGCATTTCGGAGAGTATGTCCAGGAGTAACACAACTTTGCTTTCTTCCTTTTCTGTCATCGCAGAACTACGATGGCTGGCGAGTTTCCACCCCTTTAATGTCGAAATATTTCACGCATTGGTATCAAACGCTTTGCTTGATCTTTCGTAATGCGTACAATAGTAATGGTATAAATTGTCGGTCTTTCCTTTCGATTATAATTTGGGTATCTTGAAATCAAGAGTAAATAATGTTTTTTTTTAAATTGAATGAGAGTAACAAACGAGAATACGGTCCACCTGATGGTAAGTATATGCTGTGGCCCATAGACAACTACATCCTCGATTAAGAATCAAAATGCAGATGCGTAAGTTATACCCCTGAGGGCTAAGCTGGAATGCCTCACTTTCAGTAAAAAGGATCTGCTTTGTTATGATTTACTTACGACTTACCAACGAATGCTTATTTTGCTCACCATCAGGTAAAATTGTAGTCAACCATTAGCTTGTAATAAGTAATTAAGCTGTAACTAACTAAACACATTTTCTGTTATAATGTGTCAATGATATTTTAAAGTTACGCAATATTTAGTAATTTTATCTTAAATTTCATACGAGTCTTTGTAGAAAATAAACCTCTTCGGCTAAGTATTTCGTGGGGAGCTCCAGATAACAAACTAGATGTCCTGACATTTCATTAATCTCACTACTTGCTCCTCACAATCCTAATCCAAGATGCTTTTGTGAATTGTGAAAATACAAAAGCGAATCGCACTTGACTGTCCTCGGTGTAATTGATAACTCTCAATGGTGAGCATTTAGTATGTTTCTTGGCAAAAATGTGATGCATATATTTGTTTTATTATGATGAAAAAATATTTGTTCTAGTAGTCCTAATTTATTCAGTATTTCTCGAAAACTGGTTTTATCCCGGTCCATGCCTGCCCTATTATAACTGTACGTAATACAGCAGCGTCGCTCCACCACGTGATTTCCTGGTATTGCTGAAAATCATTTTAGCAGCCACCACACGGTATAGCACAAAACCTTATTTAGTTTTGCTACTTATTTAATTAATTTTCTCTATTGCATTACTTATAACAAAACTTGAACTACACCAGTCAACCTATGGAGTGGTGAAATTCAACGTAGGTGTAGCAAGGAATAAAAAACAAAATAAAAATTATTTATGAATAAAATTAAATAAAATTCGGTTGATAATTAACTAGGTGACAAGTACATTTTATGGAAAAATAACGTATTTAAATTTTAGCTACGCATAAATATATACTTTTATATAATATATTTTACAAAAGAATTTAAGATGGCTTTGAATTCTTTTGTAAAATATATAACATGTACTAATCATCATATTACGATATTTTCAAAAATTATTTTTATTATTCCAGCCCATGAAAGTCCACTGTAGAACAAAGGGCTGTGCATAAATTAATTATTGAACTTCAGTTGATTTCATTCAAATACTTTTAATCAAATTCAAACGCATTATTTTTACATCATAACAGTTAAATATTATAAATGTAATGTAAGAAAACCTTCACTTTGGTTAGAATTACATGTGTGTCCATTGTTAGGAAAGCAACTCGTGAGTCAGCTAGTTAATCTCAGTATGTCACTTTTAATCACTGCTGATAAGGAGGGATGAAATTGTAAACCTAAAAAGTCCAGTCCCTATTTTCTTTCATTGTGTACGTTGTTAACAAAATTAATTTCTAATAAGGGCACACTAAGGTTAAATAATGTGTCAAAACAATGAGGGCTAATAATCTTGCATTCACCAGATGTCGCTAATTGGGACCAAGGTGAAGTTTTAACACAAGGTTATGTAATTGAGAAGTTGAGTTTACAATAAAAAAATATCGATTTCTAGAATATGACACATATGTGTAAGTACATAAAACAGTTGCTTAGTTATTTAAATCTTTTTTATAAATTTGTACTTTTAGGAACATGAGTAGTTGTATTAACTTATAATCTAATTAATATACACTTTACCTATTATTAGAGAGAGAGAGAGAGAGAGAGAGAACCATTAACCCTAATATTTTCTTTACAAATTGACTTATTCGCTACGTAATCTGTCAAATAATTCACCTTATTTCAAAGTGGAGGCTCCCTGGCGAAGAATGTTGTCTTATTTATTAATAGTGTTGTAAAGTTCGTATAATAATATATAATAATAATTTTTATTGCTGCATAACAATGAGTTTACATAAAATATACATTAACATACTGTCTAAATATTACATCTTGGATTATATTAGAACCTCTGACTTCTAAACTAGGAAGGGCCCGTATCATAGAAATCGGCGCTCTTCACAAAATCTGTGTCGGCAGGACAAGTATGAGTTAGCAAAAAGTGAAAAGACACACAAACACACGCCGTGTGTATGTGTGTGTGTGTGTGTGTGTGTGTGTGTGTGTGTGTGTGTGTGTGTGTGTGTGTGTGTGTGTGTGTGTGTGTGTGTGCGTGTTTGTGTGCATGTGTGTGCGTGTGTGCGCGTGTGTGTGCGTGTGTGTGCGTGGCGCGTGTGTGTGTGGGGGGTGCGTGTGTGTGCGTGTGTGTGCGTGTGTGTGCGTGTGTGAGCGTGTGTGCGCGCGTGTCTGTGTGTGTGCGTGCGCGCGCGCGTGTTTGTGTGTGTGTGTGTGTGCGCATGTGTGTGCGTGTGTGTGCGTGTGTGTGTGTGCGTGTGTGTGTGTGTGTGCGTGTGTGTGTGTGGGCGTGCGCGTGTGCGCGTGTGCGCGTGGTCGCGAGTGCGCGCGGTCGCGTGTGCGCATGTGCGCGTGTGCGCGTTTGCGCGTCTGCGCGTGTGCGCGTTAGCGCGTGTGCGCGTGTGCGCGTGTGCGAATGTGCGCGTGTGCGAATGTGCGCGTGTGCGCGTGTGCGTGTGTGTGCGCGTGTGCGCGCGCGTGTGCGCGCGCGCGTGTGTGTGTGTGTGTGTATTGATGTTAGTATATGTGTAAGTGCGCGAGTATGTTAGCAACAGTCAAACTAGGAGGTTTTAAGTTTCTTCATACGTGAGACATTGTATTATTTACTTTATTATATAATATTAAGCTTATGATAAAAAAGTGTTTTTTGGCATGTGACGTTCTATGAATCTCAATCTTACACACTTGGTGCGATCTGCGTTTGCGTAAAACCTTAGGATCAAAGGGCGTTTCCATGTGTTTTCTTAAAATCGTAAGATATAAAGTTTCCTGACTGATAACATTTTACAATCGGCGTATAACTTCGATATGTGATATAATATTATTTCTTTCTTTATTTAATTTCAAACATCATATTAGGGTGGATAGTCGAACTTAATTTCAGAGGCTTTCTCTACGGTGACCGGTAGAGAAGGCGTGTACGTTATGTTATACGGAGACGGGCTAATAGGTTTAAAAAAAAAAGATTTAACACACTGAAATTTAATTAAGTATAAATGAATTAAATATTATAAACTGTTTAGAAATTAACTTAGGTCCGTAGACAACCGAGCAGGTTCGAAGATGGAAGCAAACTGAAGTGACCGAACTGCTCCACTGCTATACGCACTGAACCTTAAGGCCAAGTCAACATTATTAAGAGGCAGTGCAGCAATAAGGCTAACAAATACGGGGTATAACATCTCCCCCCTTAAGAAGAGATTTTAGGGATGATAACATAAAGTCTCTAGATATTAACTTAATAACAATGCCATTAAATTTGGGTTCTAAGCGGTGAAACATTATCGGATTCAGAATTACTATTTTGTTCAATTTCAGGTTGTATAAATTTTGAATGAGGTCGAAGTGAAGTTTTTATGAATTTTATTTTCGGAGTACTTTTACTATTTTTATTTGTAAAACGAATATTACGGGATCGATGGAAAAGCTTAAAACCCAAATATCCTAAATACAACAGGATTAAGATAGAAATGATAATAATAGTGGTAGAGTGTGTCCCATATTGAATAATGTGATGTTTATTTTCTATTGTTTTTAGATTACTTAATAAAGAATCAGTAATTATTTTATTTTTTGAATTAAATTCGTCTAAGTCTATATTTTGTATCTTAATAGGAGGCACATTTTCTATTGAACTTATTAATATTACAACAAGTAACATTGATAAGGCTATAATCAGGCATATAACTTATGGGTGAGGTAACCTCCAATTGTCCACCAATTACGCGTAATTACGACTTACACTTAAATACAAGCTAGATAGTAGTGTTAATGAACACAGTTCCACGATCACGAAACAGAAAGTGCAGCATATCTCCCATCGTCCTTCGCCGTAACTGAATAATCAGATAATGCATATAACAAAGTGAGCTCTAGAGACGTCATCGTGTAAATCGAGAGCAAACGAGGGATAATCTCTCTCTCTCTCTCTCTCTCTCTCCTTTTATATATATATATATATATATATATATATATATATAAACACTCACGCCTGTCACCCAGAAGGGTAGGCAGAGACTACGGACTTCCATTTGGCACGATCCTGACATACCTCTTTCGCCTCGTTTACATACATATATCTACGCATACATGCTCGTCGGTTAAGGGTACTTCTAACGTGGCCCATTTTCAAAATATCGCCAATTTGATCGATAAACTTTTTTCTAGGGCGTCCCTTCCCGACGCGGCCGTTCACATCTGCCATATAAATTTGCTTTGTCACTCTTTCCTCATTCATTCTTTCTACATGACCAAACCACCGAAGCATTCCTTTCTTAATCCTAGTCACAATATCATCTTGCATACCACATTTATCTCTTATCACGCAATTTCTCACCCTGTCATTCAAATTCAACCCTAGTATATTCCTTGAAGACCGCATTTCTGCAGCATTTATTCTACTTTCGTGCTTCTTCTGCCACACCCAGCTTTCACTACCATACATTAAAGTAGGGACTAACACAGCATTATGAATTACCATACGTGCCTTTTTTGACACATTCTGGTTCTTCATAATAGAGTGTAGTGCCCCATTCACTCTATTCCCTGCATTTACTCGTCGTTCTATATCCATATCATATCTACCATCCCAAATACACAAACTCATCCACTTGCTCAATTAACTCTCCTTCTATTCTTATTTCACATACCGTTTTGCTTTCTTCTCTTACAAAAACCATCACTTTCGTTTTAATTGCGTTCACTTTCATTCCCCTTTCTTTTAATTTCCAGTTCATTAATGTAACCATAATTTGCAACTCAGCCACCGATGACGCAAATATGACTTGATCATCGGCATACAGAAGGCATTTAACGGTTAACTCGCCCATTCTTAACCCACATTCTTCATCTTTCAAAGTGTGCAAACACCTGTTCATAAATAGGTTGAACAGCCAAAGGGAAGCTACGCAGCCCTGTCTGACACCTTTTTGGATGCCAAACCAGTCCGAGTAGACCCCATTGATCCTGACACAAGCACTAGAGTTCCTATAAAGAGACCTTAATGCCTGTATCAAGCCAGCGCTCAACCCATATGAGTTCAGTGTTTGCCATAACACATTCCTGTCCACTCTGTCATAAGCCTTTTCCAAGTCCATAAAAGCACAAAAAACTTTCTGGTTTTTGGCCAAAAACTTCTCCGCAATCATGCGCATGGAAAAGACTTGATCTGTACACCCCATTCTCTTTCTAAAACCCGCTTGCACATCCCAAATTTTTCCATCAGTTTCTTTCATAACTCTTTCAATTAATACCTTAGCATACAGTTTACCCATAATACTAAGCAAGCTGATACCACGGTAGTTTTTGCAGTCCTGCTGTGACCCTTTTCCTTTATATATTGGTACTATAACTGCTTTACACCAGTTATCCGGTATCCGTTTGAATTCCCAACATAAATTAAACAAGGTGTACAGCAGGCCTGCCACCACTCCCTCTCCAGCCCTTAGCATCTCGAGTGATACTCTATCATATCCAGCTGCCTTACCTGCTTTCATGCTTTTCATTGCTTTCATTATTTTATCTACACTTATCTCAACACCCCTTTCCACTACTTTCGGAATTTATAGTTCATTTAATTCACACAACTCTTCACTCATAAACACGCTTTCAAAGTATTCCATCCATCTGTTTAAATTTGAATCTTCATCATTCAGAATACATCCATTCCCGTCTCTTATAGCATTAATTATAGGCTGTTTTGTATTTCCCCTGGCAGTTTTTACGAGTTTCCAGAACATTTTTATGTTAGCCTGGAAATTATCAGATATCCTTATATCATTCTTATCCGTTCTTTCTTTCTTTTTCCTTTCAACAACTTCTTTTACTCTCTTATTTAGACGTCTAAATTCTGCCTTTTTTCTTTCAATCTCATCATTCATACCAGAAGAATTACCAGCTTGGTTGCTAGTAAATCTAACCGTGCTTTCTCCTTTGATTCAACTTCCATCCGAACCTCATCATCCCACCACAACGTATTACTTTTCCTTTCATTTGTTCTCTTACTTACACCACATACTTCGGTGGCGGCATCCACCAAACTTTTTTTAATATTATCCCACACAGTAATTAAATCTAAATCATTCATACACAACTCATTCAAATATCTAATATTTTCTTTTAGTCTACATTTTTACTTCTCTTTCACATCTTCATCTTGTAACTTCTCTATTCTTATACGCTGTAACGCAGTAGTAGATACAGATGTCCGATGCCGCCAACGCTTGAAACGACCATTAATTCGACATAAGACCAACTAATGATCCGTCCCTAAGTTGGCCCCCCGGTAAACCCTTGTATCTACGACTGCGCTCCTCATTATTTCATCCACAATTACGAAATCTGTCATGCTTTTATCATCACCTCTTTCCCATGTATACATGTGAATCTTCTTATGACGAAAAAAAGTATTCGTCACAAAAAGATTCTTTTCCACACATACGGTGAGGAGGTCTTCACCATTCTCATTTATACTTTCATCACCAAACGTTCCCAATATCCTTTCATAACCAGACCTCTTCATCCCAACCCTTCCATTAAAGTCTCCTAACATAATAATATTTTCATTTTCCTTACATTTTGTCAACACCATCCTTACCATGTCCCAAAACTGCTCTCGGATGTAAGTGGGCTTAGACATGTCTGGGGCGTACACCCCTAGCAGGAACAGCTTCTTTAAGCCCACTTTCATTCGTATCCATAGCAGCCTCGGGCTTATACATTCATACTCTTTCACACATTGACCCATTCATTCTGAAAGAATGAAACCGACTCCCTGGCATGCCCGTTCGGTCTCGTCTACACCAGACCAATACGCGGTATACGTGCCCATGTGCAATGGCATCCTTTCCCTTTCGTTTCGTCTCATTCACAATAACACATCTATTCCTCTGTCATTCATCATTTCGCATACTTCATCCATCTTATCATTCATTCCTCCACATACATTCAGCGTAGCCAGACGGGTTTCCGCAATCCACTTTTCGCCCCTCCGGGAGACAGAACGTGACGGGTGGCGATCCTCGTCGCCGGTTTTTCTCCCGGAGATTCTTCGCACCCCTGCCCCATTAAAGGGGCGTCGGGAACTCGGGGCCATTTCTTTTATTTCCTGACTCATGGTGCGAACAAGGGGTGGTGGTAGATTTTACGCCGCTACCATACGGCGAGGAGCCGAGTCAATTTTTTCGGCTTTGTCGCTCGTTTAGCACCACCCGGGGGACACGTGTAGGGTGGGCCTAAGGTTAGGTGGTCGAAGCCTACGGACGCGAGCGACTCATCCTCCACATGATTTTAATGTACCCAAATAATCAAAGTAGATGCCTGCACTCGAATTTATCAGTTGAATATAATCTTGATGCGATTGACCTCGAGTTGGAGTTCTGTAAATAATCACTATAATTAATACTAAACAAAGGTAAGTATTGATTAACCTAACATTTTTAATAACTATATTTTGTATATTTAATAGCTTTACTAACTATATATTGTATATTAACAATTTTCAGATGGCGAGACTACGCTTAGAGGTAAGTATATTTTATTTTAATTTTAAAACACTAGTCATTTTCTAACTTGTAATTTATTTTACAGGTTAGTTCTAACTTCCGATGCAGGTTTCACCTGATCGAAGTGATACGTGACATGGCGTCGATTGATTAGCAAGGTAAGTGTATTATTATTATTTACTTTAACTACTTTATAGGGACCTTTTCAGAGAGGGGAAAGTGCTTTCCGCAATCTCAAGTGGTTCTCTATGTAGACATACTCACCGACTTTATATTTAACTGGTCGAGTATGGGTGTCATAGTATGATTTTGAGGATTCTTTTGACTTCCTTATAAAATCTAAAGCCTTTCCTCTAGAATATTTCAAACACTTTTGCAAAATGCGGACATAATCAGGGTATGTAGCCCCTAGAGATTCATTATAAATGGAATTAGGAATAAATGCTTTACTCCCGAACATAAGCTCGTGAGCTGTGTAATCTGTAGTGGAATAAACGGATGTGTTATAGGCGAGCATGACGATGTATACATAACGGGGCCAATTGGATTGTTCTTCATTAATTTAAAATTTCAAATATTCTTTTAGGGTTGAATGACTCAGCTCTAAGGCGCCTTGTGTTTGAGGATGATATGGTGAAAACCATAGGTTTTTTATTTTAAGAAATTTGCAGGTTTTTCTAAATAGGTCTGAAGTAAAATTAGTTCCTTGATCGGTAAGGATCATCTTAGAAATTCCGAAGATTGATATATAATGCAGTAAGCATTCACTTGTTTCTTCAGCAGAGGTACTCCGGATGGGATATGCACAGGAGAACTTAGTAAGATCGTCTTCTATTGTGAGAATGAAACGTAATTTTGCTGGTCCAGTTTCGGGAAGTGGACCGACGATGTCCAAGGATATTGTTTGGCACGGTTCTGTAGATGTACTGGTGATCTGCATTGGAGCACGGTTAATTTTCCTAAGTGCTTTATTTTCCTGACATGATTTACATTGTTTTATATATGACTCTATGTCAGTACGCATACCTTTCCAGTAATACGATTGTTTTATTCTATTATACATTCTTACAGAACCTAAATGACCCGCTATCGAAATATTATGGTTATCGAAAAGAATTTTCTTAATTTCTGTCGGAGATGGATATATAATATTATTATGGCATATATTAATTTTAATTCGAGTATCGTGAAAGAGATAGCATAGAAAATTGTATATTTAAATGAAGTAATGTTTTTCGAATGGATTTTTCAGATCCGATATACCGAGTTCTTTAATTCCCTCGGAATTTACTAATTCAATCCTGAGTGTTTTAAATGTTTGAAAGATTTTTGGATTGGAGGCCTCGTCAAAATGATTTACTTTGGTGAATAATAAATAATAGCATTTATTATTTGTTTCTATTTTTTTAAAGGAGAAGAGTTCCTTCTCGGACTCACGTATTTCGGCAATGATTTCAGGGTCGGTTAATATCTCTTGAATGTATGGGTTAGATTCATCCAAATCAATGAATTTTGGGACCGGAATTACCTTCGCGGGACACTTCATAGGAGTTTCATTGTTCTCTTCCACTTCTGTGTTAAAGGTCCTATCTTCGTACAACATAGATTTAAGGAAAGTAGGGTAATCATCAACAGTTACGTCTGGTGATGAGCTCGTGGATGGAAATGGGACATTATCGGTTAGGATTTCAGGTGGTGTTATCTGTTCAGGTTCTGGTTGAGGTAAGTTGATAGATTCATTTTCGATTTCTTCCCTTAAGATGTCTGGAATGTTGGAAGGCAAATCAACGTAGGGTAATGGGAAAGCATTTTCAGCTAAATCGAGTCGAGGAGAGACCGCTTCGTCTGGATTAAAGGAAGGTGGAGAAATTAGTAAGTCCATAAGATCTTCCGTTGGTGGGTCTGTAGGTTGGACAGGGTTCATAGGAAACCGCGATAACGCGTCAGCGTTTGTGTTGGTTTTCCCTTTTTTATAGAGTATATCATACTCAAATTCTTCTAACTTAAGTCTCCATCGGACAAGGCGGGGACCAGGGTCTTTACAATTAAAAAGCCACTGGAGTGGTTTATGGTCCGGCATGATTGTGAACCGATTGCCATATAGATAAGGACGAAATGTTTTGGTGGCGAACACTATCGCGAGGCACTCTTTTTCGGTTACACTGTAATTTGTCTCTGTTTTATTAAGCGTGCGTGAGGCAAAAGCAATAGGTTGATCTTGTCCAACTGGACCTTGGGAGAGAATAGCAGAGATGGCATAGTTTGATGCATCGCATGTCAAAAGGAATGGTTTTGTAAAGTCGGGATATGCAATGACTGGAGCTGTGGCGAGTTTACCTTTTAAGGTTTCAAAAGAAAGCTGCTGTTTATTTTTCCATTCAAAAGGGACGTCCTTTTTTAAAAGGGAAGTAAGGGATTTTGCATACTTAGAAAAATCGGGAATAAAATGTCTGTAGTAGGATACCAGGCCGAATAAGGATTTAATGTCTTTGGGCGATTTTGGAAATGGAAATTCTGTGACGGTTCTCACCTTTTCGGGATCGGGTTTGACACCGTGTTCGCCGATTATATGGCCTAGATAAATTACTTCTTTACGAAGGAATTCGCATTTTTCGGGTTTTAACTTGAGATTGTAATTTCTTAGTCTCTTAAATATAGCGTTGAGGTTATCTATATGAGAGATTAGATCGAAGGAATAAATGGTTTACTCCCGAACATAAGCTCGTGAGGTGTGTAATGTGTAGTGGAATGAACGGATGTGTTATAGGCGAGTCGTCTAAATAAACGAAGCATCGTGAACCTTGGAGTCATGATAGGTAAGCATTCATGAGCATTTTTTACTCCAAAGGGCATCCTATTGAATTAGAAATGCCCCTGAGGTACAGAAAATGCCGTTTTGGATGCATCTTCAGGTTTGATTAACAACTGATGAAACCCGGAAGCTAAGTCCAAGGTTGAGAAATATTTGCTGTTGCCCAGCTGGTCTAAGATTTCAGAAATTTGTAGAATAGGATAAGTTTCACCAATGGTAATATCATTAAGTTTGCAATAATCAGTTACTATTCGCCATTTACGTTTTCCCTGGGAATCTAGTTTCTCAGGTACGATCCAAATTGGTGAGCTCCATGGTGAGGATGAGGGTTCTATAATTTCCTGGTCAAGCATCTTATTGATATGGGTCTCGACTTCCTTTTTGTGGCATTCTGGGAACCTATAAGTTTTAGTATGTATGGGCGTCTCGCTGTTCGTTTTGATTTGATGGCTTAGGGCGGATGTATACGTTAATTTATCATCGGGCAGATGAAAAATGTCGGAATACTGGGAACAAAGCTCAATGAGGGCGTTGGACTCTTCTTGGTTCAAATGCTCTATTCTTAATGAGTTTATTACGTCATTTGTTCTATTAATTGTGTTAGAGTAATTTGTGTTCACTTGGACTGCGTCAGAGTGTAAAGGTGTAACTTTAAGGTTTAGATTTGGATTAAGGTTGAGAGGAAACTGAAGTATTGACTATAGTTAAATTAACGTTTTTTTTTTTCTTTGATTTTAACGATGTAATTGGATATAAGTAAATTTTCTGATATGTGTTGGTCCGTGATAAGTCCTTCTTTAAGATTGGTATCGCAAACCGAACATTCAATGACAATTTCGGTGCGTGGTGGAATAATATAAAATGGATCAACAAAATGCAATTTTATTTCTAATTTACCGATTTTGAGGGTGTCGTTTGTGTAGTCAATTTTACAGCCAAACGCGGTTAGAAAATCAGAGCCGATGATACCGTCATATGGTAAGTTGATATTTTTTATGACGTGGAATTTATATGATGCGGATATGGTTTTATTTAGTTTTAATTTTAACGGAAAATGGCCCTCGGTGGTTGTCGGTTCATCGCCCGGGTCTATTATTCCTTATTATTATTAGGCCCTTAAGTTTGATAGGTTCTTTTATTATTTTAAGGTTCCTCTGGATACTCGATTGTTTTAGCAAACATATGGCAGACCCTGTATTAACAAGCAAAGACAGTAGGATATCCGTGACGGGTGAATCGAGCAGAACATGTGGTAACAATCTTTTAGTTGTGTCTAAATTTATTTCATAGATTTCGATTCTACTTGTTGGCGAAGGAGCTTTTTAGTTATGGGTCCTGGATAGCTGGACACTTGCTTGGGGCTGGTTACCCATGTGGTCCTTGGATTGATAGACGCTTACTTGGGGCTGGTTACCCGTGTGCTCCTTGGATTAATGGACACTTACTTGGGGCTGGCTACCCGTGTGGTCCTTGGATTGATGGACTCTTGCTTGGGGCTGGTTACCCGTGTGGTCCTTGGATTAATGGACGCTTACTTGGGGCTGGTTACCCGTGTGCTCCTTGGATTAATGGACACTTACTTGGGGCTGGTTACCCGTGTGGTCCTTGGATTGATGGACTCTTGCTTGGGGCTGGTTACCCGTGTGGTCCTTGGGTTGATGGACTCTTGCTTGGGGCTGGTTTACCCGTGTGGTCCTTGGGTTGATGGACTCTTGCTTGGGGCTGGTTACCCGTGTGGTCCTTGGGTTGATGGACTCTTGCTTGGGGCTGGTTTACCCGTGTGGTCCTTGGGTTGATGGACTCTTGCTTGGGGCTGGTTACCCGTGTGGTCCTTGGATTAATGGACGCTTACTTGGGGCTGGTTACCCGTGTGCTCCTTGGATTGATGGACTCTTGCTTGGGGGTGGTTACCCGTGTGGTCCTTGGGTTGATGGACTCTTGTTTGGGGCTGGTTTACCCGTGTGGTCCTTGGGTTAATGGACTCTTGCTTGGGGCTGGTTACCCGTGTGGTCCTTGGATTGATGGACTCTTGCTTGGGGCTGGTTACCCGTGTGGTCCTTGGGTTGATGGACTCTTGTTTGGGGCTTGTTTACCCGTGTGGTCCTTGGGTTGATGGACTCTTGCTTGGTGCTGGTTACCTGTGTAGTCCTTGGATATGAGGAAGGAAAGGTTGGTGCCGGCTTTTGGGTTTAGTCTCGGGCGACACCGTGACGAGACTCTTGACCGTTTAAAGGTTTGTCATCATTATGTAAAGCATGGAATTCCTCTTGGTCGACCTCACAATTGGGCTGCTCTATGAAATTAACCCTTGGTTGTGGCCTATGCTGGAATTAAGAGGTTGACTGATTATTTTGGTACCTAAATCGCTTATTAGCCCGCTAGCTCAGAAAGAACAGTAAACAGTTAAAATACAGTTTTTTACAGGCCATAATGTCATGCCCCGCCATCTTATATGCAGACACAATATCGGCAGAAAGCATTAGGCGAGCTCTGTTGATTCATACTAGGATACTGTAAGTATTTTTGAGGAATGGTTGGTTTAGAATTGAAAGATTTAACGAAATTTTGCTTAGGTTTTAGTTCATACTTTGTTTCTAGCTGTGGTCGTTTATAAAGGCTTTGTTGGATGCGTTCTTCTGAGATGTCTAAATTTTGGCTTCTTTAAGGGTTTTTGGAGACCTACACCTAACGATATTTGAAATGCGGGGGTGTATACCCCATAATGAAATGATGTAGGGCAAGGTCCTCCATGGCCGCAACCCTACCTGGTAATTATTTTGCTTTGGTGTTGCGTAGGGATATTTCCGTTAATAATTGTGAGAGACAGGTCTCTTATACGGAGTGCGAATTGGTTAACACTGTCATGTGGACTTTGCTTGCTCTCTTGTAATTCGGTGAGAATGTGAGCATAGTGTTTACGTTCACTGGATTGTATCTTTAAGAAGTCTTTGAGCTGTTCCCAATCTTTAAACTCTTTTATAGAGCAAGCAATTTCCGCTTTACCTTGAAGCTAGCTAATAATATATTTAAATAAAATTTGTCTCTGAGACTCTAAGGCTAAATCGTAAGCATTATTACAATTAATCATAAAATAATTTACGGTCTCCCTACTACCGTCATATGGTTTAACAAACTTGAATAAGGTGTTTAAATCCATCTCGGTCATTTCAGTAGTTGCAATGCTGGCCTTAGTGACTTCGAGTAGCTGGGGTGGATTTCGGGGCGTCGCTAACACCCGGTTCTGAGAATTCGAAGGTTAAACTGGCTTCTTCCCCTTTGACTACTTTTGGCATAATAAAATATGTATAAATCTAAAGAAAACGCAACAACAATGCAAAACAAATACAAAAGAACACAAAAAAAAAAACAATGTAAAATAATCAGAATAGAAACACACAATAATATAGAACAATCAAAAAATAAAATATTAATAAATTTTAAAACATTTAAGTTCAACTAAATAAAGGGACATAAAAGGTTTTTTACTTTGGCTTATACGGTCTAGACAAAACAATGACCAACGACTCACAGTATTAAGAATGCGTGGGCGACGGCTGCGACCACGATAAGCGGGAACATTCCGATGATAGGAGCGTCTTATAATTATTTTATGAGAATGGATGTTTTTCAGGCTAATTTTCTCTAGATGATTTCCTCTTCTGAAAACCGATGATTGCGGTCAGGATGCAATCGGGGGTCTTCCTTGATGATTATGTGGATTCCTTTCCAGGAATCAATTGGGTCTCCGTAATGGAATGGACGTCCAGGCCGTGGCGATGAGTATAGGACTTGCACTATATTTAGGTTCACTAGGACGCGCCGGGACGACACGAGTCACGAGTATGTTGAGCGGTTCTACTTCAATTGACACTGGGGTTTCCGTATCCCACCGCTGCTACCAAAATGTTATACGGAGACGGGCTAATAGGTTTTTAAAAAAGATTTATTTAACACACTGAAATTTAATTAAGTATAAATGGATTAAATATTATAAACTGGTTAGAAATTAACTTAGGTCCGTAGACAACCGAGCAGGTTCGAAGATGGCAGCAGACTGAAGTGGCCGAACTGCTCCACTGCTATACACACTGAACCTTAAAAGTCAACATTATTAAGAGGCAGTGCAGCAATAAGGCTAACAAATACGGGGTATAACAGTACGAGTGGATGTGCGTGTTTCTTTAAGCTAGTAGTGTTCTGTAACAGTTCTCTCTCTCTCTCTCTCTCTCTTGATTTTTATCGTAATTATCATAGAAATAATCAAAACTGTATAACATGTAACAAGTTATTGATAATAATAAAAAAACATATTGCTCACTTTACTGCTACCGATTTGTCAGTGACGAAGTGCGCGCATACTCACAACCCTATATTACATTTTGATGTCTCCTACACCAGCCACAACAGAAACCTGCGTACTAAGACTTGTGACCTCTTTATAGAGCGGGCTTTCTGTTTTTTTTTTTTTTTTTTTTTTTTTTTTTTTTTTTTTTTTTTTTTTTTTTTTTTTTTTTTCTTTTTCAAAAAAAGAAGCGACCCACATTTATAGGAATTACATCTTCTCATCAACTGCCTTTATCAGAAATCTGAGGAATTTCAAGGATTCCTTGTTGCTTTTCTACAAAAATACCCTTAAAATATTTGACAACCGTTGTTCTTCCGTTATGAGTAAAATTGATTAGATATATACTTGCCACTAAAAATATAGAAAAAGACTGAATTAGAGTGAGTGCTATAGTACGCGCTAACGGACGTCACTGAAATTCGTTATACACCTGGGTAACACAATCATAATATACATCTGCCATGCAAAATATATATGTCAAAACATGTTTTTAACAAAGTAAAGTAAATTATAAAAAACGTGTACTTGTCAACCTATATGTCATAACCTTGAAACTGTTGTGGAGGTCAGTTATTTTTCATTAACTTTTATTGAATATTTCAAGATGTCAAAGCGACAGACTTATTACTTTGACGGTTCGTGGGACATTTTTCACACCTTTAATGTCGTCGAACTTCTCTATATACGTCGCCGGTAAAACTAGAGTCCTCATTTCATATACCTCAGGTATAGGGGAGTAACTGAAAAAAACGTGAAGTTTATTATGATACCGTAAATCTGCCGCTCACTGGCCTTTATACCAGTAAATACATCTATCCTCGATTTAGCCAATAAATAAATATTCATAACTCATTCATCGAAGCCTCATATATACTGATTATGTATGCATATATTTCCTGGTAGAGTGGATATTTGCCATAGTTGCCACCCTTGGTTTACGGGCTTATAATTTCAGTTTCATTATTTTAAATTGTTATTAGGAAGATGCTGATACCCATCTCCTGTTTCGTTTCCCTCAGCCATTTACGACGCTCACTGAATGGTATGAGGTAGTTAATACACTTACGTCGCTACTACACTGCAGCACATATGGTGGTTATTAATATAGAAGAAAGATTTTATAATGCTGGCAATAACTTACAAAAATATTAGAATATAAGGAATGTACGGTCCGTGATATTGTCGAGGGTCATATTTCACCTGTCGCCTTTTCACTTTTTACTTGAAAATATTCTCCGCAATTTGCAAATTATGGACATATTTCAACGTAAAATACTCCAAAGGGTCGCTCGTGGAAATAATGTGCGGAATCACTTGACTTACCTTCACAAATATGATCTTGAATACTTTCATATCAAAAGTAGAGGAACTCGACACTAAAAGCTGTAAATAAAGTAAGTAATATAAATATTCTGAGTAATCACGTCCACATTTATTCATAACAGGCTATCGAAATTCACTGCTGAATATATGCCTCTTCAGAGAAAAAGAAACGTCAATCGAGGTTGCTGATTATGAGGTCCCGGGTGGGGCCAATATCAATTATTGGGTTTTCCTATTCTTAGTAGCGGCCAGACTAAATAAACTCTCTCCAGATTATGAGAGTGAGAGAATAGGGAGTGTACACAGGTGCACGGACTTGAGCAGTATTATCCTGTTCTGCGTAGATGGCTCGTTTCTCTATTATTATTATTATTTGTCATATTTGTCTATGGCATGTGAAAAATCCTAGCTCTAATCCCAATAGCAATTAACATTTTGTTCATAAAAATGATTTCATTATTTCTCCTTTAATTTGTCTCTTTGAATATGAGTTATATTATAATATGAGTCTTTGAGAAATGACTACATATTTGTGCCATTTGCTGTAGAGACTATCGGTCCGTGGGGTCCACGTGCAATGAAGTTTCTAAAGGAACTGTATCCACGACTGGTCGTCGCTGCTGGTGATAAGAGGGCTGGTTCTTTCCTCGGTCAAAGGCTAAGTATAGCTATTCAGCGAGGAAACGCAGCCAGCGTTTTTGGCACTATACCACGGGGAGCAGGTCTTTTTGACGATTTAAATTTTTAGTTTTAGGTTTTCTATATTATAGTTTCTTCTTTTATATTGTTTATATAATTAGTTTTAATCGTAAATATTATAATTTTAATTATTATTTTAGTTAATTTATTTATTATAATCTTAAATATTATATTAATGAATTATTCTGATATATATTACGAGTCAGAGACTTATTTGTCTCTTTTAAGAGATGCAGTCTGAGAATAAGCTAACGGTTCTCAGGCAAACAATTTAAGAGCTTAAAACCATAATTCTACTTCTATGATGAATCACATAGCATTTTAAGCTTAACTCGATTAACGCGAATTTTAAAAGCTAATATTATTTTAAAGTAAAAACTGGCCACACAACGTGACAATACAGTCAATTTAATGGGCTCATTTAAGTCTAAAATAATTGTGGGTGGGAACTATGACAAAATTTTTGTTACTTTTGAATTAATATAATTATTTCGTCCTACTTTAAAAAAGTGTATATATTATTCATAAGCACCTGAAGATGCGAAAAGAGGTGGGTCAATATCTTTACAATTATCTATTCTGTGTTATTGTGCCAGATGATGATAATGAATATAATTTTATAAATTACAATATGTATCAATGCAAATGCAAAAATAATATTACTAATTGCCAACTGAAACTGAGTTATTAATTTGAACTATTTTTATAATTAAAGTGTACGCAACTAGAATAGCAAATAATTGAATTGAACGGAATTCTGTAATCTTTGCCTACGCCTCTGGGTGAAAGGCGTGAGTAGTTATTATTAACGACACAACAATAACAAGATCAGGATATAATTCATTGGCCAAATGCCACTGTGCTACCAAAATGTCAAAAATCCCGAATACTATTCCTAGAAGTCGGTGGTCGGATTAAGAAATTGCGTGGGTGTCGATTCTGGCCCGTGTTTCCAGCATGGTGAGTACTGGGAAGTTTTCAAATTTGCAGTCAAGTTAACACATACATTAAAAGATATTTTTCAACAGTTGATTATACGTGATAGAGCCATGGTGCAGCTTTATTATGGTTGTAGCACGAATGGGTCGGCTACAGGGGTGACCATGTCCGCACAGAATACCTGCGAAAAATAGCAGCTTATTGCTGTGTCTGTATCTGTATCCAGTTCTCTACAGTCAGTCGTTTGTCAGTAGTTCAGTAGAGAACTGGATACCGTTTTACTAGAAACAAGACATTTCATCTTAGTCCTAAAGGGTGACAATGCTTCTAAATGTTGATAGTTAATCGCAATCATTGATACGCGTCTAAAGTTTGGTTCTTAACCGAAGAAAGATATAGATGTCTATGGGCCACAGCATCACCTGTTTGTCACCCTTTTATACAAATGAGAATTTCCAAGAAGTTTGTAATATTATGCATATATGTATGTCTCAAATGTTTCGTACATCATACAACGCAGACGATCTTATAGAATTTATAAAAAAAAATAAAAAATATGCAAAACGTGCAAAACTATTAATAACGCAGTTTGATCCAACATTTGCGCTATATTAGTGGTAACAATGGTCCGACAGCAGGGCACTAACAAGCATATGAATAGAGGATTAAAACTTCAATACATTTGTTTTATACGATTAATTATTTATTGTCAACTTACCGCTTTTTTGAATTTTGTCCTAGTTTAATATAATCCACTTACCATCTTACCATCCACTTACCATCAGGTGGGCTGTATACTCGTTTGTTACCCCTATTCTAAAAAACAAAAACTTTTATTACGAAGAAATTGAAATAAGTGTTCGTCTCGCACTTGTTACATCTTTATGTTGTTATTCGCACATAATAACGCGAGGCTTTCAAATTGCTTATAACAATATTCTTTTAACAGAACAAAGTGTTAGCAGCTGCGGCGAACGATGTAAGAATATGATGACGACTTTTTTATGCAATATTTTGTTATTGATAAGCTGCTATACAGTTATAATAAGAACTATAGTACGTTTCTAAGGCAGGCGGAAAAAAGTACATTGACCTCAAGTATTATGTTAGCATCGAAACAAAACGACAGTTATTGCTTCCATACATTTCTTTATAGATACGTATCGTTATGCGCTAAGCGTGTCTCATGGTACGGGGTAGGGTGAAGGAAGCGGTCATTCAGAGATAATAAACCTGTTTCGATGCGATTTGCGATAGGTCTCATGCCGTGTATATTTGAGAAAGCGGATGGAGCAGAACTCATTCCTCATTCTGCTTTGGGATGCGCTTGCGTGTAGATAGTTTGAGATTTAAATTTTTTCGGTTATAGTAGTTGTTTTAATTTTCTTTAAGTTTGTTTTGTTAGTTGTATTATTAAGTTTTGTATTAAAGTTTTTGTTATAGTATTGTGACGTTTTGCATATTATCACTAGTATGAAATCGGGTCCATCGACATGAAATTTTCATAAAGAATTTACGTCACCACGAAAGAAGCGGAAAGTGTCGCATATTTCGGAAACCGAAAAAATAATGATTGTAAACATAAATATGTAAAAGAAACGTGTTCTAGTGACGTATATCCTTCCAAAACGTAAATGAAAAAGAAGACTGCCAATATTTTGGGTTATAATCAATGTGACGAACTCTTCTACGTCTTCATCATTATAAAATGATTCTGAAATAGATACAAATGAATAGTCTGTCAAGTCTCTCTGACAATCCATTATGAAAAGTTCTATGCATGCTTCAAGGTTGGCTGCTTAAGAATGCTTACCATTAAAAGTTCGTCTTTTTACCTGACTGCTAAGAAGTGCTTATGTTTTATACATTTACCTACCTACCTACTTATTAAAGTACTTACCGGCTACTAACGTAATAATGAAAATTGTAATAACTCATGATTTATAAATAATAAACTTAAATTAATTTTAATTTGCATTTTAATTCATTTAGGCACAGAATAATCTTCTTTCTTTGTTATATAATAATAGACATAGCGCTCATTTGGTGCAACAATGACGTAATTACACTTTAAGAAATTTTACAGGAGATCGAATCATAGTATGCGCGTAAGTGTAAAAATACTTAAACAATAGAAACAAAAAACTAGAAAATACTTTCATAAAAAGCTGAGTAATACCGAGGAATTGATTTTTTGTAACAGTTCTTTAAATCGTTTATCTTGTTTGCGGAAATTTCTTTTTTTGAAGTATACGCTGGAACCACATTGATATCTTCTATAGCCTTAGTTATTCGTTGACTAGTAGATCTTTGTTTCTTTTTTTTTATTTCAGCATCATTCTAGTTATCGTCGAATTTGAGTTTATACTTGTATACTGCATCATTGTTTTTTGTAAATTCAATTGTTTTCAGATCTGAGGTTTTTATGGTGTTTCCTTCTACATCTTTGACAGTGTTAAGTTCGATTTTGTCCGATAATTTTTTTAAATCATAAAAATCATCGAAATTCAGTTCTTCAACAATAAATTGGTTACGTTTTATCTTTGCAGATCTTATTATTTGTACATACTTATCTGGTACATAAATAGCGCTCGATTTTTTAGCTCTTTTTATTGCCTTTTCAATTATGGAGTGGGCCGTATCTTCCTCATTTTAGGTATGTCCCCTTATTAAAAATTTGTGTGTGATTTTATTGATTGGTAGAGTTTTGACTGCATACATGTACATGGAAAAATAAATTTAAAAAAAATATAGAAAATATTAGACACTGCATAAAACTACAAAAATGTTCTTAACAAATGAAATGAACCTGTTTTTTTGTTGCCCGCCACAATTGTCGCTATAAAATGTGATGTTACAACCAGGGTGATTATTAGCAACACGTTGCAGGTATTTAAGGATACAGGAACCAATCTCAATTGCTCCTCTACCTCCCATAGCCTCATGCCAAAAGTAACAATAGGTTTGTCGGTCCTTTACATCTGATACCTATAAAACAAGACGGTTATCAAACTATACATAAAAAAGTGCATAAAATAATATTTTGAGCCATAATAGGTACATACTGTAAAGTTAAAGTAGTTCAATTGTGATTTCTAGTAAAAAGACGAGGACTCGCCGACTGGCACTGGCATGACTGTTTGAAGATCATAAATTGCAACTATTTCATTACTATCTGTATTCTTACATATTTCTATATCAGTCTTCTTTTCCATTCGACTAAGTACTTTCTGCCGGCAATGTTCTGTGTAGTCAGCCTCTAGTTTTTCTTTCTCCTTACCAACAGCATTTTTATATTGTTCACAGACATCGCATTGGTCTTTTTTTGGCACAAAAAAAGAAATATTGAATTCCGTATTAAATATGCGAAAGTATGAATCGTAAGTTGCAGCCTCTTTGTTTTCGGATTCTCTTAATCTCTTATAATCGCGATACAGATCAGCTATTGTTAGGCCACCATCAATACATTCTCTAGTGGTGTTAGCACGGAGATAGTGGCTTTAAATTCTACTAATTGAATTTATATGAATCCGAACAGACTCTTGTACCTCACAACTAGTTTTTCTATGGTTTTTATGGCAGCCGCGTTTGTCAATTGGTGCTACGCCTTTAGATTCATTATTTGTCTTGGCCTCGATTACGGTACGTAAAGTACGTTCGGAAATCCCCAATATATTCAACAAAAATAATTTGCATACCCTGAAACTCTTACAATTAGACATCAAGGAATAATAAGTATTAGGTTTTCTGTTCTTTTCTACACCAGTTTTCAAACGACGTTGTGCCACAGTGTGTTGAGTTGTAGCAAAGTTATTGTCGAATTCAAAAAATCACGCTGTCTTTGGAGAGAGGATAAATCCCAATACATTTTGAAAATATCATATCTTTGCTCCTATGAGATGTGTTCTGGACATTTATGTTTGCACTTGTTAGAGCACGGGGGCTTAATCTCTTTGGCAGGAATGATCTTGCCCGTCCGAGAAATGTACTCCTGACCTGAAATCTTCAGCTGAGCACGTTGATTCTTCCTCCAAGCCGCTGGATTTCTTACCCTTTTTTTGTTTTCTTAGGTGATTCTGGATTTTGATCAATGTCAGGAGGTTCATTATTTCGAATACTATTGTTAAGGTAAATGTTGTTGTCTTGGCTTAAAATAAATATAGGTTATTTATAATTGTAATAAGGTATATTATATTAACCTTATTATAATATATTATATATATTATAATAAGGTTGATTCTGCGACAAAATTGCAACACTTTGTGTAGAAGTGTTCTTAGATGATGAAGAGCTCGATGATGTGCAAGAACTTGAAGAAGAAGAATTCGATGATGATGATGATCTACGTCTACTACCTATTACTGGATATGTACGTTTAACTTTTTCAGGACGGTATTCTTCTCCACTGTTGTCTGGAGAAAAATCTGCATCATAATGTGTATTCATTTCCGGTACATTATCATAAGCCAATTACTTTGACTTTGTTTCCAATGTCATATCAGAACCCACAGTTTGGCTAACACAAGTTGATGAATCAATTGGAGCTTGAAAGTTTGATGCATTTGTGTCTAAGTCATCATATTGTGGCATATTATTTTCACAACGAATTACTTTATATTTTGATATAAATGTATCTTTATCATTCGCTGCAACAAAAATAAATATTTGTTTAATAAATCACAACCGAAAGTACGGTCTATCTCATCAACCGATTACTACTTACTTTTAATAGGTGGATGAGGTAGGTACTTTTAATTGTGATTTATTAAACAAGAATTAACTAACATACTACAAACTTACCATCTTAATCGCTTATTAACTTCTGAAGCATTTGGTTTTGCAAATGGTGGTACTTTCCCTTCCATTGTACAATAGTTCACCAATCGTCTTGCACGGTTATCCATCATTAATTATGTTCTTAACTGAAAGTTTAAATTAATTTAGTTAATTAAGTAGTATTGTAATGATTTCTTATATTTACGCGAACACTATACATGATTAAAACTACTTTTACGGATTTTATCGCGTTTATTTTTACATTTTATTTACTTTTATTTTTAATTCCCGACGTTTCGGGCGCTTTCCAGCACCCATGGTCACGGGAGACTGAGATGACTGACGTCCCGATGTCATTGTTAAACCCGGAGTACCTTCAGCTTTTTTAATTATTGTTTATGGTCCGATCTATGCAAAATGAACTGACTATGTCCTGAGGTCTTGCAGTGGTATGCTTGGGTTTAGTTTTAATTTTATTGATTATAGGATCCCAAGCAGGTGGTAGTACCCAGCCTCCTTCTCTATTGAAATTAGGATGTTTTTTAATTTCAATAGCCTCACGTATCATCCTTGGTAGGAATCGGTGTTCTTTCGCGAGGATTTGTGGTCTATCAAATCTGATGTAATGGTTGGGGCCGTCTAGGATATGATCACAAACTGCAGACTTCCCGGACCGTTGATGCTTCACATCAGCTATATGTTCTTTTACGCGGGTGTGTATAGGAAAAGAACCTCACCACCATCCTTCACAGTTAGCTACCTTGGGCAAATATTTGTTACAGAGAGCACGAGGGATCTGTGACAGCAAACACCTGGCCGCCGAGCTTCAGCACGTTAAGCAAGTTCTGCACGACAACAAGCTTCGGGTCCCGCGCCTACGTCACAGTGACCGAGTGAAGCCGGCCACAGTCGAGCGTGTGCCTGCTGTACTACCATACGTCAGAGGTGTCACAGACAAGATTGGCTATATCTTGAAGCGAGCTTCTATTAGAACATTCTACAAGCCGCCGAAGAAGATTAGTCAGTTCCTACCATCCGTCAAGTGTCATATTCCTCTACAAGATGCAGGAGTGTACAAGCTTGATTGTGAATGTGGTCTCTCTTATATAGGACAAACAAAAAGATCAATTAGGACCCGCGTAAAAGAACATATAGCTGCTACCAAGGATGATACGTGAGGCTATTGAAATTAAAAAAACAGCCTAATTTCAATAGAGAAGGAGGCTGGGTACTACCACCTGCTTGGGATCCTATAATCAATAAAATTAAAACTAAACCCAAGCATACCACTGCAAGACCTCAGGACATAGTCAGTTCATTTTGCATAGATCGGACCATAAACAATAATTAAAAAAGCTGAAGGTACTCCGGGTTTAACAATGACATCGGGACGTCAGTCATCTCAGTCGCCCGTGACCATGGGTGCTGGAAAGCGCCCGAAACGTCGGGAATTAAAAATAAAATTAAAATACAAAGTAAAAATAAACGCGATAAAATCCGTAAAAGTAGTTTTAATCAGTTAAGTAGTATTGGTTATTATAGGCTTATTATTTAATACATTTAACTATCTCCTAGTCATACTTTTCTCACTGTCAAAATGTCAAAATTATAATTATATAATTATACACCTAATAGTACTGGAATAACAATGACACAGATACGTAATTCCGTCTATTTTCAAAAAAGTACATACTTTATTTGCAGTAATAAGGACGTAATTACACAATTCTGACATCGTTTCAGCAGCTTAATAATTTATCTGGAGAAAAAACGACGTAATTACTCAATTTTGTCATTGATCTTTAAAATAAATACAATATTTGGAGCTATAATGACATATTTACAAAATTCGGTCGTTGTTTCTCCAAGAAGATATTTTGGTTGGAGAAACATTGACCTAATTACACAATTTTGTTATTGTTTCTCCAAGAACTCACTAATTTTTGGAGCAACAACGCCACAATTACTCAATTAAGGCATTGTTGCAACAAAATTTATCGGATTAAATGTCATAAATACCTTTAAGTCGTTGTAGCTCCCAAACACAACCACACTCAGCGGGACGCCCCGCGTAACTGGCCTTCCAGACGTTGTAGCAACAGAAATGGCGCCATTTTACTTAATTCTACAAAGACACTCGCGCCGTCTCGCTACAAATCACCACAAATTTAATTCTATCGATGTTTCACCCGATGTAAATAGTCTTTCCGCACATTTTGACATATTTAACTTGTTTTTAAAAAAGAGTGTAATTACGTCATTATTGCACCAAATGAGCGATAGGGCCTGTAAATAACTTCGCACTCGGCACCCTTATCTTTCACTCTGATAATATATGTAATGATAAAAGGATAAAAAAAACCTAAACAAAAAGATTGCCTACCCCGATGATATCGTCAAAGGTCAGTGTACTTTTTTCCGCCTGCTCTAGAAATGTACTACCTATCACTCACTGCGCCGGCCATAACAAAAAACAGCTTTGTACCGAGGCGTCCGTCGTCACCTCAGCTGGCGGCACTTGTTTTAAATAATTATGTTTCTCACGACCTTTCATTTATGTTTAAAGAGGTTTTAGTTACAGTTATTTAAAGCCGATAAGATTTTCGATAAGTAAAAACAATAACCATAACATATAAATGTTTATTTTATTTTGTACAGCTCTTTGTTTCTAACGGATCTTGATAAAGTGTACTTACTGACGATAAATTTTATTTTATGAATGAAATATCGCAAGATTTTATTTTATTTTTATGTCCTTACAATCAATACAACATATTCTTCCTAAATGAACCGAAATTATGCATGTGATAATTATAATAATTCTACTTTTTCACTTGCAAACATTTGCTAAAAATTCGACAATAGACAGTTTGCGCGCGCTTACTAAACTCATTTTCAAAACCTTTTTGTGTATATATTTTTATCGTCTTCCTTTATTTTTCTTAAACAATCATATAGATATAACATTTAGCAATTACTAGTAAAATTATTCACTATGGTATTCCAATAAGAAATATACTATTATTATCTTATTAGAATCTTATTAGAAATATTGACCGTTACGAATTGTTCGCGTAGAGGTTTTTTATTTCTACTTTTTTATCAATTGAAACATAAAAAGTTACTGTTGTTGTAACTTAAATCATTCAAAAACATTACGTAGTAAAGATAAATAACATTACTTACGGTTTTTTTAAAAAAAAAAATCCAGCTAAAATCACAATCACAAAACTTCAACGATTACGCAACCAACCGGACCGGCACGCAAAAGCGAATGGCTGTTATATTTGATGATGTCTATGTAACCGAGTGAATATAATGCTACAGAATATTCTTTAGTTCGTTCAGGATCGAATGAAATAGTGTTCAATTGAAAATATACTGTATTTTTATATCAATTAATGACGAAAATAGCAGCACTTAATGCGGACATGTATACATGTCCTCTGTACTTAGCGGTCACAAAACTTGGACCTGTCAACATGTCCACGGTATCTTAGGGGTTGGTTCACAATCAGAGCAGGAACAAAATTGGCACATCTTTGTGTTGAGGGACATGTGAGAAACGCAGTTTATTCTTACTTAACCCTTCAACCCCCATAAAAATCCCATGCAGTCGCATGCATCCGGCATATCCCGAGTGGTAAACCATTAAAACTAATATTTAGAGACTACTTTTCTGTGAAGAAGTTTGGCACTATAAAATCTATACAAAATTCTCTATACTGTGGTTTGGAAACAAAAGTCAGGTTTTACTTCATTACAAAAAGATTTTATTGTATTTTGATAATTAAAAAAGTACATACCTTCGTGGAAATCACAATTATTTCTATACATATTACTCGAATTTGTTTACGTAGAAAGATAGATTATATTTACACATTACACTTTTATACTGAAACACCAATAAAACACTAGAAAAATCCAAAAACAAACACTATAAAATTCGCACGAAAATGGCGTAGGAAATGAACGTAGATTATAAATAAATGTCCATAAACTAACTAACTTTTTTCCACTAGAGGATAGAAAATTTCATATTGATTCTATAATGCTAAACTTATTCATAGAAAAGCAGTCTCTAAACATAAGTATTGATGGGTTAAAATGATGTGGGTAGGTGCGATCACATTTGACCTCTTGAATTTTGACGAAATATCAAAGCTATCAAATTTGGACGCTTGCCGTTTGAGAGATTAATCCCAGGTTTTTTTCTTGGCACAAATTTAAGATCATAAGCCTTGATTAAGTTTTAAAATATTCTAAGCACTAATACACTAGGTATCAGATCAGATCTTAAGTGACTTATTGTGAAAAATAGTTTCAAGGGTCAATCGGTCCTGAGTTTTTGATATTTTACCAAATGACTCGAGTCAAAATTGTGTACTTTTTGGCCCCCCGCGGGCCTGTCGGCATTAACTAAACTCCTCACAACACCCGGAATTCATTTAAAAATCACCTTGAGGTGGTGACCCGTTAAAACGCATTGGAGTGTAATAACCCCAGAGCATTTCAACGGTTTATGCAGACTAAAAAAATGCCTTACATACCTTATAGACCTTATAGACCGACCATATAGACTCAGACAAAATAAAAAGTCAAGACAGAGCCCTACCAAACAACGCACAGAAGCTGATAAAACTACGACTCGCCTTGTACATACATACACAATTACACGCACACACATATAACGTAATTACGCCTTACCTTGTCAGTCGACTATTCCGGCGCGCAGAATATCACGCTATAATAATTCGCAATATTTAAAGATAAAATACCACATAGTGTTGTGAAACGGTGTAAAAACCAATCTTCGAGAAATAAAAAGCAGGATGGAATCCCATTTCATTCTAAAGTAAACATAAAAACATATATTTTTAATAAATCAATTTTATTATTTATTATGACAGTTTGCAGCATAAAACCTCCACAAGTGTTACCACTAGTAAGCGTTACAATAGTCCCCGTTTATTAAGTAAGTATTAATGTGACGCGAAACGAAATGTAATACGTTCATTTGCCTATTCCTATTTTTGCTTTTAATGTTCATAAAATTAATGTAAGTGTAAATAGGCGTTAAATTTTGTCTGCGGTTCTCACAACATGAAACAGTAGCACTATGCTGCTATTTTACGCTGGTATTTTTGAAAGCGCAGTACTTCTCCTGTCGAACTGACCCATTCGTGATACAACCATGCCTTACTACGTTTTTATTTTGTATTTACTCTAACTACTTACTTTATTCCATGAATATTTTATAACTTGAAGTCATTACCAATAAATATTCCTACGATCATTTTTTGTTTCTATAGTTTACAATATACCTACATAACTAGCAACAGATACTTTTTCCTCCCACGTGCAATTATTGTTATATTGGCTTAATCTTCTACCTTCTCTTCGTACTTGAAGTGATATTCTAGTAATTTCATTGAATTCAGTACGTACGTATTTCTTTCGTACAAGAGCTCCTGCAGAGACGAGAGCTACTTAAGCGCTCGTAAATTATGTTATTATTTGAGCCAAGAAGAGCTAGTTTACAAAATACTGACATTTTACGCTAGTAATGTATAAGTCAATGAATTTTGCTCTTTGAAGCGTGTAATTGAACAAGATCATTTTTAAAATTAACATTGTGTATTTTATTTTTGTTTGTGTGTATTTTTGTTTATTGACAATTTTTTAAAAAAAAATTAGATTAAGTGCCTCGTTAATCTAGTGGTCTTTGCCGCGATTACTGATCATGAGGTACCGGATTAAATTAATATTTTTCTCAAATGTTATGCCTAATTCTAAAATCACACATCAAACTTAATCAAATATTTAATTCAAAATACATATTTAACTACCGTGTAGTGGCGGTATAAGAATATTCTACACTACTGCAACTACCCCACGTCATCTCGTGGGTGTCGAAAGAGACGACAGAGGGAACAAATCAGTAGATGGGCAGCTGAGTCTTCTTAATAACCACTAAGAATAAAAAAGGGTTGTCAAACCGCTTTCCAAGCGTGGCGACTATGTCAAATATTCACCCTGTGAAGCAATCTTTTGGTGAGTCCTGTGTTCAGCAGTGGACTTTAATAAGCTCTAACCGTAACTGTAACATTTTCGACAAGCGATCCACGCCGGCTTCGCCTGAGTAGGATCTTTTGATGTGCCGTTGTTTAAATTTAAGATAATCAAAAGACATTTATTTTAACAGTTTTTTTTTGTATTTATTTTAAAAACATCTTCAAGTTTTTCCGATAAAAAATATCCCTTCTGGAATTGATCTGTTCGTAAAGCTTCATCACAATCGTTAACCAGACGGTTAGACAGACTGAAAGACAGACAGGCAGAGGAAACTTTTAAAAATGGTTATTTATATCTGACTGTTACCGCTACAGCTTATTAAAGTCCAATACTGGGCTTTAGCCTCCCCCATTGATAATTTACACGCTTGGCAAGCGGGCTGCAGCCGTAGTTTTTTAGCTTTAGTCGTTATTAGAAATACGCTGCTGTCCATCTCCCGATTTGTTTCCCTCTGTACACGACCCTCACGGGATAATATAGGTAGTGGATAATCTTACCACTGCACTAGTCTCAATAGCATGCAAATAATACCCTGAGCTAAATAAAAGCCAATTATTTTAATATTACAGGCAAACACTTCTAAATACACGGTCTAAAGGTACTTCTAAATATGCAAGCCTTATCTACATGCCTTATCACAAACTTTATTTTTTTTATAGAACAGGGTGACAAACGAGCACACAGTCCACATGATGGTAAGTAGTTGCTGCGGCCCATAGACATCTACATCTTTTCTCGAATACAATTCAATTGTTATAAATATTTATTAGTAAGTAAAACTAAGCCAAAATTTTTTAATGAGGGCTATTTTACTACTGAAGAGTACATTATTGATAATAAACCTCGGGAATGAGGTAATCACTACCATGTTGTTTCTATATGATTTCATCCACATTTTAGAAAATATTACTTTCTAAATCTATATTTTTTTAAATGTCCCGGCATCTCGCTGGTTACTCCTAGTACATTTTTTTCCAAAGAAGTTGCAAAGCTAAAATGACTTTTTAATCTACATATATTGAAAAAAATTCTGTTCTATTCTATTTTATAAATATGTAAAAATAAACATTTTCCGGCGAAGGTTGACGTAACCTACTCGTTACAAAAATCACGAAGCGCACATTTGACGTCCGTAAAAATATACCCGTCCTGGGAATAGCGTGACAATCTTCGTTTATAGTTATTGAAATTATTACTGTCCTTCGGGGAGCCACTTTCTGACGAAAACCATAATAAAATCGTCGCGACACTTAAATGCATTTTGCGATCACATAAAGGATTTCCCACCTACACACTGTGTCCATATTATACTCGTATGTAGATTAAATTGAGATTATCTCCCGATTTGTTTCGCTCTTGTTATCTCTACCGATATTCTTTCACCGCCACTACACGGTATGGTTGTTATCTCAACGAATTCTATTCGATGCTAATGATTAAGAAAGCTCCAAAATATTTCTCGACTCCACGTAGTTATACATACTTGGAAGCAATGAATACGTTTTTACAACAAAATCCAGAAAATATACAAAATCATACTTAAGCCAAGTAAAAAAACTTTTTTGAAAAAAATATCGTGTAAAAAGGTTATTTTAATATAATGAGTTTATGGGCAGTAATCACCCCCAGGAATGAGGTGATAGCTACTAAGCTCTTTCTAATTTGTTTTATGTTATTATTTATTTGTAAAATATATTTAATTATTGTAAGCTATTTTTTCAATCATTTAAGTATTGTGCTGGATTTCTTGCTTGTTCTCACGGATAATCAGTTTCTTTTAGGCAACCCGATCCATAGATATTGAATGAATATATTCTATTCCACATTATTCTATTTTGAAGCGCTTGTATCATGGTTTTAGACGACGACTTACTCCAAATATTCAAAGCGATGTTTATTAAATACTCGTAGTGATCCGTTGCCGCAATTCAACTCCAAGTGACTTTAAGCAGTGTTTTGCTCATAATTTAAAGCTTCTGGCGGTCGGCCAATACTTGCTTAATAAGCAGTGTTCACATATTAACCCCATAAATCGCTTTAATAATCCGTATGCTTACTATTATAACAATGAAAGTTTTTCTTATAAGATTACGTAAAAGGAATTGGTTTTACAAAATAACGAATGCATATCGTCTCTTTTCATTAAGATTATAATATCCTCCAGACCGAATTTTAGTCACGGCGGCAAATTTTAACGGATATTAGCCATACGTGCAGGTAATTAAGGATTATAGTGCTCAAGAGTATGCGCAAGCACAGGTGAACTTTCTTATTTCTATTCCCTCACTCTCATTGTCCGATAAGGCGGTCCGACACGAACCGAGAGATCAGGTGCAGGATCGCAGAAATAGTAACAATATTGTCTTATTATTACAATTTCTGTGCGCAGGACCAACAGCTTTACGTGTTTTCTGAGGCAATGGGGTGTAACACTGCTAAGTGCCAACTTCTCAACTCCGGGCTGCTATTAAAAATTTCTTGAGAGTAAACTCAATAACGATAATGAACTAGGATTTTAGCCCGACTCGGGAGTCAAAATCGAGACCTCATGATCAGCAATCATGTTACCACTAGACTAAGGAGGCAGTCAAATAATATTTTTTATAATATGCAATTATAACATCTATATCAAGAAGTAACCTCAAGCATAAGGACATTAGGTTAACCATGTTTGTAATAGTAAAGTTGGGTTGGCACCCGGCAGCCAGCGAGGCCAAAATATGTAACACAGCGGAGGCCCAGTTAGTTACATGTAGCCAAAATTATTAAACTTCAATATTAACGTAAGGCCAAAAAGTTGAAATTTTTTGCGTGTTGAAATTTTCATTCCACAACCACTTATCTTCTATTATGATTATATGAACAGACCTTTACATTATTACGCTGGGTCGATAAACTTTCCTAACAAAACATAGATGTTATGTCTCTTAAAGTAAAGTACAATTGAAGTTGTACATGGTATTGGAATTTGTTTAAACTAATATACATGTATGTTTTTTTTCTCTATTTATCTCTTTATAAGTTTGATATTAGAACAAATTAAGCCATTTTTATTCATAAATCTTCTTGTTACCAAGTCATGATTTATTGTCTTCAATTATTGTATGTACACGAAATCTGTACATAATAAATTTCAACTAAATAAACTTTATAACATAGACTCGATGATTTGGAAATTTGATCTTAATCCCTCAATAGAGACGAACGCTAATCTTGATTTTATCGGAATTGTGAGTACTCTTGATTACTGTTACAAAATAAAGTTCAATTTAACGAAGCAACACTTAACTCTTAAACAACTTGTAATTTGTTAACCTTAACTTAATAAACTAAAGTATACATAAGTTTTTTTTTCCAATTAACTATCACTTTACTTAAAAGAGCTTAATAGAAAGTTGTCATAAATTGTTTAAGGGGCGAATTACAATATTGTATATTTTATTAATTTGCAAAGTAATATTTAGTGGGTCCGGACCGTGCTTTGTGGCATTCCTGGGGGGAGGCCTGTGTTCAGCAGTAGACTTGTGAAGGGTTGTAAAGATGATAATGATGAAATAGCTGGCATATAACATGTTGCGAAGTATACACATACCGTTACTGTTACAACCTATTAAGGTCCACTGTTGAACTTAGGCCTCCCCCATAGATTTCCTCATAGGGGAGATATTTCTCGTAGTTGTAAAGTTTGGCAAGCGGGTTGGAAAGAAACACATTAAAATATTACTAAAATTACAGCCTATGTACGTTCTGAGCTGGGCACAGGACTCCTCTCAATTTTGATATGATGATTCACGGTAGTCACTTAACATCAGGTGAACCGTATGCTCATTTGCTCCCTTTTCTATAAAAAAAGTAAATCCATAACACGCAGCGTGACTCTGTCATGTAAACTGCGATTAAACCGGACTTACTGTAATTAAGTATACACCAAAAAATGCAACCAGTTTGGTTTTCCACAAATGATTACTCTGCGGCGCTGTTTGCTTTGTCATAACACCCGCTTATCTAAGAGAAATAAGTAATTTTCTTCATTTTTTATATTAGAAACACTATCACGTTTCCAGTCCATAAAGCTTCGCCTGCAGTATCATTAAATGAAAATTTATGTTCCCTTAACACTACGTTAAGGCAGTCATATAACAATACTGATAATGCTACAAATTACATTTTTGATTCAAAATAAAAGCAATATTTACGTAACCGACAATCCGTAAAACATCTGTTACAAAAATACGTTACTAAAATCCAGTAAAATTCATTTATAATAACGTGTAATAATCGCGTAAACACAAGAAATCATTGATTTTTACGTAGTAAATAGTTAGATCCATGTAGTAAATAGTAGTAGAGCTTTGGTGCAGCTGTATCAAATTAGCAAGGTTAGGTGGGCTATACCGACATATTTCTGCTCTATATGGAATACTATAAACTAACAACATTATTATGCTGTGTTTTGTTTATTAAATTACAATAATGAAGCTAATTTTTGCTATGTAGTGTATTTCATCTTAGTGCGCAAGGGTGACAATGCATCTGCATTGTAAACTAAGGATAGATTTAGGCACAGAAAGCGTAGTAATAATATTACTATTTCCGTGCATTTAGGTGTATATAAGACGTAGCATTCACTTACCATCTGATGAACTATCGCTCATTAATCGTCGTTATTTCTATTTAAAAAAGTCCTTTATTAATCTATACGCAATGCAGATAAATACTAAAATTTAATACTAAAATCACCTAAAATGACCTTAACATTTTTTTGGCTCATTAGCTTTCGTCCAACTGATAGCTTTTATAACGCTAAATTTCTGCTAAGCATTGGATGCTTCGTGAAATGTATCGTCACATTCATTGACACATTCAGTTAATTTATATCTTCAATATCAGCTACTGATGTCAAATTGCTTCGTGTACGTTACTCATTGATGTCTTTTAGCTAAACGGTATACGAATCCTAGTACAAAACTGGATCAATAATCATGATTTCCACAATTTGAACATGACAGGTATATTATGGTTATACACAAGGAACCAGAGTTCGTTACTTTACGGCAGTAATTAACTTGTAATTTTATGTAGCCGTTCGCATGTTAATGAAAGAAAACATTTTGATCATAACCAAAATTTCTAAGAAATGATATTTCAAGAACATGATGTAAAGACTGTCGGTACTTTACAACGTGGTAACTCTAACGGTGGAATCCATTCCTACCTAGAAGTACATCTGGGTGTGTATAGAGATCTAGAATAATTACAGGTTTATGGGCTTTCCATATTAAGTAGTCATAGATAACAATACATTTGTAGCTTTCATACCGGCCACGTTTACCCCACAAATTATAACTAATGAATACCAATGGGAATAAATATGGTTTAAAATGAATAATAAAATAATAAAAAGAAACACAAAATGTGTGTACAAGCGTCGAACGCGTCAAGTGTACTATAGTGGAATAGAAAGGCACACACAGTATACAGACTACAGAGAGAAGCAAAGAAGTGTATATCACATGCAAACGCACACACGAGGGAGTCGAAATCATTGGCGTAGAAGCGGGACGACGGCATAGGAGAGCATCATGCCGTTTGCCGTCACATCATACGATTCAGTTTTACTGCTTAAGCGCACCAATAGATGTTTCACATCAAAACATTCTTCGTATCTTGGAACATAGGCCCTTCTTCTTATTGTAGGGTAGATTTAATTTATTGTTACCAAATGTCTTTGACGCTGCTAGCCGTCACTATTACGGGTATTTTACGTCTAATGTAAAATAGATGGTAACACTCCCGTCTATTTGCAGTTACTAGATTTTTTAAGATACTCTCATTGTCACCTATTGCGATGCCGACGCAAAATGGGGGTGTTTATTTCTTTTATATTGAATTGCCAAGTCGTCTAAATTGAAATAATTACGGTACGGCACTCCAAAACGTGTATACTGTAGACTCGCTGTTAGAGACAGCTTCAAAACGAGAGCAGTTCCACTAATCCAAATTGAACCTTTGACATTTGCAATTAAATCGGATATAATGCATTAACGATCCGATCGATTCAATTATTAGATTTAAAGTGCTATAAATGTATTCTCGGAAGAGACAGAAACAGAATTTTTTTATTCAATATGGATTGTAAATAATACTTATTGAAAGTCACTTTTTTCATTTACCACTAGTTCGCAAAAAAAAAATCGTCTGCCCTGGAAAGAATCAGCAAGAAATCCAGCGGGGCTATTTTTTCTATATAAAAGCTGACAATCATGTACGTTACAATTAACAACAAAAAAACCAATTAGAAGTAATTATCATCCGAATTTCCAGGAGTAATTATCATCCCTAAATTCCTTAATATTATAATAACCTTTTTTATACAAACTTAGTCTTATAAAGTTTTTGAACTTTGCGTATCCGAAATTTTGTATATTTTCTGGGATTTTGTTGTAAAAGCGTAATACATTGCCCCAAGAATGATATACTGACTCGGTGGAGTTGAGCTACCGGTACTACTAGTTTGTGTGTGTTCCTAGTATTTAGAATACACTTATTTTTGCAAAACAACATTTATTTATGTGTACGTGCATAATTTTCATAAATGTGTTGATAAGCCAGAGTTAGTATATTAATATATTAACACAAATTCAATACCTCCATTATTCTGATACTCGTCAGTAAGGGATACTCTGGATCATTCAGCATCATCATCATCAGTACAGCCCTTCACAAGTCCACTGCTGAACATAGGCCTCCCCCAAGTAATGCCACAAAGCATGGTCCTGAGCCACCTGCATCCATCAACTTCCTGCATATCGTACCAGGTCGTCACTCAATCTAGTGGGGGTCGCCCTACACTACGCCTACCGGTACGAGGCTGGCACTCGAGAACCTTTCTTCCCCACCGGTTATCGGTTCTTCGAGCTATATGGCCGGCCCATTGCCACTTACTAATCCGTTGGGCTATATCGGTCACTCTGGTTTTACTCCGGACATCCTCATTTCTGAGTCTATCACGCAGAGAAACTCCGAGCATAGCCCTCTCCATAGCTCGCTGAGCGACCTTGAGCGTCCTCATACGGCCAGCAGTGAAGGACCACGTCTCAGATCCGTAAGTCATCACTGGCAACACGCACTGGTTGTACAATCTAGTTTTTAGAGATTGAGGTATACCTGACGGGAAGATATGTCGTAATTTCCCGAACGCTGCCCAGCCGAGTTGAATCCGTCGACCTTTGACCTCTCGGTCGAAGTTGGACTTGCCTAGTCGGACTATTTGTCCCAGGTTAACGTACTCGTCAACAACTTCGAGCATAGTGCTCCCAACAATTACTGGCATAGGTGTGACATAGACATTTTTTTTTAATTTATTTTGGCAACAAACAGTCTATATATATATATATATATATATACTAAGGAAATAAAATACTAAAACTTATCTATTATAAATTGACCTACAGTGCCGAAAACTTAAACATAATTTAAAAGAAAGTTACATGGTAACACTACATAGTGACTATTAACATAACAAAAAAATACTAAGTACATAAACATAATTAAAATTAGAATATCAATTCAAAAAAAAAATACAACTCACTAGCAAACCTTACTTAAATTATTTTTAATTGTCTGTTTTAAGGTATTGAGAGATGAATTAAAAAGGTCGATATTAGTAAATTGCTTATTATATATGTCAGTGGAACGGTATAAGAATAATAATAATAATAATAATAAAGTAAATAAGTGGTGTTTTACGTGAGGATCGCACCGGAAGACGAACACGAGCAATAAATGATACCTTTGAGAGAAGTTGAGAAGAGTCAATTAAATTATTCAGAATTTTATATAAAAAGATTATATCAAACAATTTGCGTCTATCGCAAAGGGATAATAATTTATACCTACGCAAAGATTCATCGTTAGTAATATTATTACGATAGTTAAGTGACCTAAGGAATGTCTTTTGTACTCTTTCAATTCTATTCCTATGTATATGATAACAGGGACTCCATACAGTACTACAAAAATCTAAGATTGACCGAATAAAGGAAAAGTATAGAGTTTTTAGCGTTATGGTTTTGTTAAAGGGTTTGCTAATCCTGAAAATAAATCCCAAGCTACGAAATGCATTGCTTAATATATAATCAATATGTAGATTGAATGACAATTTTGAATCCATTATTATACCCAGATCTCTAATACTATCTACTCTTTTAATAGTAATATATTTCAAGCTATAATCAAATATTATACTGTTGACTTTACGTGTATAAGATATGATATGGCATTTATCAATATTGAGATATAGTTGGTTATTTGAACAGTAATGAAATAGAGAAGTTATGTCTTTTTGCAGCTTTACACAGTCATCAACTGTTTTGATAACTCGAAATAACTTTGTATCGTCGGCATAAAGTAAGTAATCACTATTCTTTAGTGCAAGTCCTATATCATTAATATATAACGAAAACAGCAAAGGGCCTAAGTGTGATCCCTGAGGCACGTCTGAAGTTACTGGTAGAAATAGTGAAGAGTATCCCTTTGCACAAACTGCTTGACATCTATTTTCAATATAGGATTGGATCCACCTGAGAAGGCTGCCGTGAATGCCAGCCCTTGTAAGCTTCTCAATAAGAAGATCGTGATTTAGCTTGTCAAAAGCCTTGGAAAAATCTGTGTATACAACATCCACTTGTAAGTTATTATCCATGGCCTTCGACAAATAATCAGTAAAAGTTACCATATTGGTATCCACATTACGGTGCTTAAAGAAACCATGTTGTTGTTGACATATATAATTACGAACTGAAAACGAAATATCGGATGTGACAATTTTTTCAAGAACCTTTCCCAAAACACATAATTTGGAAATCGGTCTATACTCAGTAATTATATCTTTTCTGTTATTTTTTGGAATAGGAGATATTAAAGATTTTTTCCACTTACTACGATAAACACCGGTTTCAATAGAAGTTCGAAAAATTATGGTTATAGGTTTTGCGAGTTCTTTGGCACATTTGGAGATTAAAATGGGATGAATGTTATCAGAACCTGCGCCCTTACGAACGTTGATATTTTTTAATTCTTTAAGAACAATATCATAGTCAATATTAACAGAGTTTATATCTAACGTTGAGAGGGGATAAGAGCTAATAGAATGATTTTTAATAAGAGAATCATTTCTGGATAAAAAAAAACGGAATGAAAATATTGATTGAACGCATCGCAAATCTCACTGCCACTAGATAAAAGTTTACCTTTGTATAACATTCTATCTGGAATGTCGTTTGTAGAATTTTTAGATTTTACAAAAGACCAAAAATATTTTGGATTCTCTTTAATTTTCTCTTCGGCAATTTCAATAAACCTTTTGTAACAATTTTTCTCCATTTTCTTAAAACGATGTCTAAGAATAGAAAAAGTTTGATAATCGCACAAGTTACCATATCGCTTCCATTTTTTATGAAATTTATATTTTTCTTTTGATAATTTAATTAGAAGTTTATTAAACCACGGAGGAAATTTATTTTTGGTAGTAAGACAATGCGTCGGTACGTGTTTGTCCACAAGCCCATCAAGTACATCATAAAAGTATGAAGTCATTGATTCTACGTCGGACTTCATAGTGTTAAAAGTTGCCTCCCAGTCAATCGAATTTAAGAAATTATTAATTAAGTCGAAGTCGGCTTTGTAGAAAAGTTTTTTCTTAATATTAGCAACGTTAAGCATAGCAGAAGAAAATAATTTTAAATCTATTTCTAAAGCTTTATGATGATTATCTTGCGGCACTAATGGGTATACGCTAGAAGCCACTGAACAGTTTTTATTACAAAAAATTAAGTCTAGAAGACCACTTAATGCAACATTACGATCACAACGGTATACCAGATAACGGCTGTCAAAGTATTCTGAGTCGTAAAAGTTATCGTTAAGCCAAGTTTCGGTTAAACAAATCGCATCGTAATTGTTGCACAATATTGCATTAAGAAAGTTATGTGATTTAGTGCGTAAACCCCTCACATTTTGATAATAAATAGCAAATATTTGTGTTATCTTATTTTAAAAATTGTAATTAACACCGTTCCACCAACATGTAAGAATATAAATACGTAATATAAACTTCTTATCTTAGACCAAATTAACAAAGACATTATTTTAGTGATATTAAAATTATACTTGACATATATAAATAGATACATAGAATATTTGAATGGTTTAAATTAAATATACAAAGTAAGAATAGTCACTTAATTCTAATAAGGTCGACTTCACTAGTTACCAGTAATGCTTTGGACTCGTCATTTTTTACGTACAAATATCTTACAATCTGACAACCAAACATATTTATAACTTTTTTCTTTAGCAATTAGACGCACTTGCTTATATAATAATTTATTACGTGGCGATAAATGATCACTAATAAAAATAGGCTTTGACGGGCCGTTCACACCAGCGTCCACTGTTGTCAACCCTCGTCGGGCGAGCACAGCCGCAAGCATATCAGATTTCCGCTTTCTTTGTGTAAACCTAACGATTATATTAGGAGTCAGGGAGAAGTTTCGAGATCTGCCATCAGCAATGTTTGTATTATCGCTACTTTTGGAGTTAAAACGTCGAAATCGGTGGATGTAATCGATATCCGATGACTCCAAAGGGAAACCAATCTTTGTTGCGATGTTGTGAGCAATAGTTAGTAAATTTTCAGTCTTAGTAAAAGGTACTCCTGATATTTCTAAATTATTGATCCTTCCTTGTTGTTCCCTCGCTTGTTGCTGTTCTGATAAGTTATTGACGGTAGATTGTAAGGCATATATATCCCTTGAGATTGATTCAACTTTAAGGTTATATTGTTCAGTAGAAGATTTCAATAAGGAAATATCATTTTTGAGGACAGTTTGTTCATTTGATAATTTCTCGGTGGTGAACTTCATATCATGCAATTGCTGTTTAAACTCACTTAAATCGTCACGAAGAGCATTCAAAGAACACTTTATGTTGTTATTATGGCTCTCAAGCAAATTATTTATTGAGGCAGTAATTTTATTTTGAAAATCTATCATTATCTCTTGAAAGTCACATTGGCAATCCGGTAATTTTCTCTTCCTTTGTACGAAATGAGCATCTTCGCTGAGCTTTGATACATCACGATATGATCCCGATCCTTTTGGCGGGCTTCTACGAACACTCATTTTTAGCTGAAATTATTTTATAAACAGATGTAATCGAAGGTAGCAGTGTTATCACGATAGCTATTGCAATTTGCGTGAGATATAAGCGATTAACACGGCGGCGGTATAAGCAAGGCGCAGCAAAGCACACATTGGCTATCCTTTACTCGCAAACTAGTGATTGACATTAAACATAATCTTTGTTTTGTCCATGTTCATCTTAAAACCTATCCGTTGGGAGGCACTATTGAGGTCATTGAGCATAGTGCTTAAGTCCTCCAGCTATTCTGCCATAAGGACTATATCGTCGGCAAATCGAAGGTGAGTGATGTACTCGCCATTGATGTTAATACCGTATCCTTTCCAGTCCAGTAGCTTGAAAACGGCTTCCAATGCAGCGGTGAAGAGTTTCAGGGATATAACGTCACCCTGTCTTACACCTCTCTGTAGTTGGATAGGTTTCGAGCTCTGGTTTTGTACTCGGATAGCCATCGTAGCCCTACTGTACAATTACTTCAGCACTTCGATATACCAACAGTCAACTTGGCACCGCTGAAGGGACTGTAGCACCGCCCAAATTTAGATGGAATTAAAGGCTTTCTCATAGTCCACATACGCCAGGCAAAGTGGCAGATTGTACTCTTCAGTCTTCTTTACAATCTGACGCAAGGTATGTATGTGGTCTATGATACCGAAGCCTTTTCAGAAAACGGCTTGTTCGGGAGGCTGGAAGTCGTCGAATCTGCGTGCGAGACGATTCGTAATGACTCTCGAAACCAGCACGTAGACGCGGCTCAGAAAGAAAATCGGTCTGTAGTTCTTCAAGAGAGCGTTTTCGCCTTTCTTAAAGAACAAGACCACCGCACTTCTGCTCCACGCCTCTGGAGTTGTGCCACCATGGAGGACGGAATTGAAGAGCTTCTGAAGGACTTCAAGTACCGGTGTTCCACCCGCTTTCAGAAGCTCCGCTGTAATTCCATCCTCGCCTGGGGCCCTGCCGTTTTTATGGTGCTCGAGAGCCATTCTAATCGTTTAGACTGACGTCCGGGATATCATCGAAATAGTGTCGGATAAGACTTGCTTTTGGATCGTTACTCACACTTGCGTGTGGCTCCAACGAAGATTTGTACAGCTGCCCATAGAACCTCTCAATCTCACTCAAAATCTCGGGTGTCCCGGAAACGATGCTGCCACACTCAGTCTTCAGCTTTGACAGTTGGCTCTTACTGGCAGACAGATCTCTGGCAAAGACTTTGGAGCCCTGGTTCCGCTCGATCGCTTCTTTAATACGAGCAGTATTAAAACGGTCTCGCAGAACGCAGCTCCGACCGCATGGACAGTTTCCACGAGCTTGTCATTCATATCGTCCACTGCATTGCAATCTTTTAGGCACTGAAAGCGGTTACGTAACTCTAGCTGAAAGGTTTCGGGATTCTGGATTAGAGCACGAGTGGGACGGAGCGTTGACTTCATTAGACAAGACCTCTCCAGCTTAGTGTTTAGATTTAGTGTGCCTCTAACTATTCGGCGATCGCTGCCAGTTTTCACCCTTGCGATCACTGAGACATCACTGAACAGTTGGCGTCTGGTCGTCATAATGAAGGCAATCTCATTTTTGTCGAACCGTCGGGGCTCGACCAGGTCCACTTTCTGTGGGGCCGCTTCTGGAAGGAAGAGTTCATCATAGAGAGCCCCTCTTTCTCCATGAAGTCGGCCAGCTGCTGGTCCCTTGGGTTTTTTTATTTTTTTAATTTATTTGTTACACAAAAATACAGTCGGTTATTCTTTATACAACTTTCGCCAAACTGCAGGGCAGTTTGTTGGCGAATACATCACCCTCTTACATTTTGTGTACCTACTGTCCTTAAGAATCTAAAATACACATAAACTGTAATTTAAAATGCAATCCTTAAAAACTTAAAAATGGGAAAATTAAATTTACACTAATTTAATATATTTAAAATAATTAAAACTTATTTTAAATCTTTTAAATTAAACACAATATTAATTATTATACATATAATTATCCAGCAACCACATTTCTTTATTACCGCATTCGTTTTCAGAAAATATCTCATTGAAAATCCGTGGTACTAGATATTTTCTCGTCCACTTGCCGTAATAATTATTAACTCTATGCTCAACGTATTTCTTTCGCGAAGTAATTCTAATATTTTAGTTAAACGTTCAAAATGTTTTAAACTGTAGAGATTCAAATTGATCTATTGCAATTAAGTACTTAAGTTTTACATGCACAGTTAATATTCTAAAATTTTTAAATAAATTATTATAATTTCCGTCTATGTTATATTTTTTCTTTGTTTTTTCATCAATAATCAATCTTATTAATCTAATTTGCAACTTAAGAATTTTATATGTATATGTTTGAAAAGTACGTCCATATGCAATTAGTCCATAACTCAGGGCTGAATCTGCTAGTGCATAGTAAAGCATATATAAAATTGACCTGCTTACTGTAAGTTTTACGTTATTAGACCTAGATAATATGGATCTTAACTTATCACAATGTCAATTTGTAATTTCCAACTAAAACTACAGTCTATTGTTAGCCATAAGTACTTATAACTATAACTATTCACAAATTCTATGGTTTACATTCGCATTGTTCCAGTTTATTATGTAAGCACTCGTAGGAATGACCAATGACGTTAATTTCCTCACTAGCTTTTCTCATATAAGGAGTGTGGAGAAGCATACACTTTGTTTTAGTTACGTTAGGTATAATTCCGTTGTCATGTTCCCATTTTAGAATATTAATGAAGTCATCCTGCAACCTCTCCTTAATAATTTTAACATCCCTGTCAGCGTACATCAGGCACGTGTCATCGGCGTACATTTATGTGCAACAATGTTTTACAACGTTATCTATGCTATTCACGTACATGATGTACCCAACAGGTCCGAATACGGAGCCGGTTGGTACACCCAATGTTACGTCGGCTTCTTCCCCAGTAATTCCGTTGATCATAGTGTGTATTTTTCGATTCTTCAGGTAATTGTGGAACCATTTGTTCATTGGGCCTCGAATCCCACACTCTTGCATTCGTCGCATTGCAACGTGTCGAACGCTTTTTAAATCGATGAACAATATAACGACATATTTTTTATTGTTTATCATTAACATCATCGGCAAATCATGATAGTGCAGTAGATGTACTGTATGTTTTCCTAAACCCATGCTGTGCTGTAGATATTATATGATTTTTTTCCAAAAACGTGCTTATTTGCTTAACTATTATTTTTGAACTATTTTATTTATTACTGACAATATAGCAATCGGCCTATAATTTGAATATTCTAAATTATTACCTTGTTTAAATATTGGACGAATAATTGCCTTTTTTTAAGTAATTTGGATATGCACCGTTTTGCACGCACATATTCACAAATTTTGCAAGCAACTGGCTGATATCTATCTTTATATACTTTAAATCCTTTACTCTTATTTTATCTCCACCCGGTGATTTACAAAAGTCTAATTTAACTATAATTTTTTCAATTTCGTCCGATGATACTGCTTTGTAACGGAAGGATACGTTACTCGTGTTTACATAAGTGGTACGATCTAAAAATTTATAATTACAATAATGTTTTATTTTCCCAATTTCCTCTGTCAATGTTTTAGTGAAATTTGAACATATATTGTTCACCGTATTTGTTTTTCCTAAATATTTCAAAATAAAACTATCTAAATTATTATTATTCTTTTCCAACCAACTATTAACGATTTCCCAGATCTTCCTACAATCTCCTTTACAATTTAAAATTTAATTTTTTATAGATTTGATTTTCGCTAATTTTATAAGTTTGTTTGTTTTGTTTCTGTGTCGCGTGTATTCTAGCCTATAATTCATATTTTTGGGATTAGCCCTCCACTTCCTAAACAAATAATCTCTTCAGTCTATCATCATTTTAATGTATGACTAAACCACGGCTGTGTTGCTTGTTTGTTTCTGCTTATTTTTATAGCTATTATGGACTTTTTATAAATATTTTTAAACAAAAGACGTAACCTATCGTAAATTAATAACGGGCAATTAAGTATTAAGAATTCATTCCAATTTATCTCTTTTAATTTTTCTTTAACTAATTTATCCCTTAAAACTTCAATATAATTATCACTATTGCACTTCGTTTTGTATGGATCAAACGCAAAATTAACTCCTACCATACAATGATCCGACAACTTACACGTGATCATGTGTGCGTTAGCGCGCGCACGGCTGCGCCCCCCACACATTATCGATACATGTCGCAGTTGGATCACCGGCGTACACCTCCTCTCTTGTGCATTCACTGATGACGCATTGCAATCCTGGTTCACACAACGTGTTTTTGTACTTTTCCACGATGCTGCATTTTTCCATTATATTTATATTTGTGTAACCAATTATGATGACATCTTGTTAATTTGGTATTTGCTCCAGTAGTAGTTTTAATTTTTCTATAAAAGATAGTTTATTAGTATTAGGTGGTCTATATATTGCTATAATGTGAATATTTCTTGTTGCTGTTTTTATAAGGCAGTGTAATATTTCTGTAGCACGCGCTCGTATATATACAAACATTTCATATCCGCCTATTTGGTATAACGCTATTTCTTATCGTTTAATATTGATTAAACTATAATAATAATATCTATTTTATATTAACAACTTCCTAAAAGTATTAACAATTCGTTGTAGTTCTATCTTAACGATCTAATATTTATCTGTATTATTCGCAATTCGTTTGTTGTTTTCTTCATATACGTACTCCATTTATATATATCCGTAAATTTTTTGTATTCTATATTACTTTCGAAACAGGATATTAAATCGTTGAATTTCAGTTAAGTTATAAAAAATCACGTAGTGTAGTCACGCAATATTAAATAATGTGTTATGGTTATTCCTCGCTACAGGCAATATTTAGCTTTTGTATGTCTGCATCAGATCGTACATTTACAATTTTTCCGTTATCCTCCTTTTTAACCAAAATTCGAAGGTTCTGCACCCATATATACTTATATTTTCCCTTTAATAATGTTTTAGTATTTCAAAACAACTGCTTCATCTGTTTGGTTAAACATTCATTTGCTGCTATTATTTTGTAGTATATCATTGTTACACAATTGGTGTTTCTTTCGCATAATCCATTCGTTTCTGTTTGCCTTCGCACGGAACGTCACGATAATAGGTCGTGGGTGATTACCATTTTGTTTTTCACGACCTACCCTCCGCGCCTCTTCAATATGATCAGGATTTAAATTATTTTTTTTTAGCAATTACACGCACAATCTGATTTGTGTCTTCATCTTTTTTATTCTCTAATCCTATTATTTCTATGTTTTTTTTTTTACTTCTTTTAACTCCATATAAGCTACACTTTCCTCTAGTGCTTCATAAATTCTTCTTCTAAAATTCGACAGCCTCGATCAATTCTTGATTTGATTTTTCATCTGATAGATTATTTCTAATTTGTTGTTAACTTCTGTTAATACGGATTCTGCCGTAGATTTACTTACATCTTGTAAGTTTATCTTGGACTGTTGCATTCTTGGACTGTTTGGGTTTTTCAAGGCTTTCAGCCTTGAAGCACCCATCGCAAGGATAATTTCTCTGTTGGAACTGCTTAATATTTATGCACTTTTTATGAAAGATTCCTTCACAGTTACCTTTGCACTTGCTAACTTCATCCTTTGCTATTGATAAGAATAGCTTATACTTTTTACACTGAAACATCTTGTGACAACTTCGCTCAAATACAGTAGATACACGTATATAATTAAAGGAATCGATAACACACGTCCGTACGTAGGGTATGCGCACGCGGAATCGTAAGTCGTAGCGGTTCCGTTGTCCTATCTCAAATTTCCCTACCTTCAGCTAACCGTCCTTTCTTGTGTCCAGTTTTACGTTGAAGTCTCCCATTAACACCGTGTAGTGGGTTTTGTGGGAATACATGGCTCTAGAAATATCCTTACACATTCGAATGTTCCGACGTTGGCGGGTAAACCTGTTTGACCTTCATCGAATACCTTTTGGTGATTCTGAGTATAAGATACGCAACCCTCGTTGATACACTCTTTAAAACATTGTTAACGAGAGACTTCCGGACGATAAATCCAACACCTCCTTGGGACAGATGGTTGGCCTCCCGGTGATAGAACAAGTTGCCGGATTCGAGAATCATCGTGTCCTCCCCCTCTCTTTGGACCTGGCATAATCCCATAATATTCCAGTGCAACTTGTCTATCTCTTCTTCCAGCTCCAGGATATTCTCGTCAGTCCTCAGGGTACGTACGTTAAATGTTTCCAGGTCGAGTCATCGTAGGCGGCAACCGAACCTCCACCGGAGATTTTTAGCATCATCTGCTCCGCCGTTACCATGGTTGCCACCTTAGCCAGGAACAGCGTGGCCGCCGGGGTCTGGAGGCCGTCTATTTGTGTAATTATTGTTGTTGTATATTGCCATAGTTAACACGCTTGGCGAGCGTGCTGGCAACCGCAGTTTTTTTGTTTTACAGTATCTATATATCTTAACAGGAAGATGCTGCTGCCCATCTCCTGCCTGTTTCCCTCTGTCGCCTTTTACGACACCCACGGGAAGGTATGGGGTAGTAGATATTTTTAACCACCACTACACGGCAAGATCATTAGATTTCGTTAATTACTTTATTTAAAAAAAAATTAGGAGCACTTAAAAATATTAAATTACAGAAAATCATTGTGATGTAAATGAATATTTCTTTTAATTGTTACACTTCGTTACGCAAAAGTTCAGGTCGTTCAATGTAGTTAGAATTGTAAGAAAAGCAAAATTTTAACTCAAAAACTAAAATTTAAAAAATAAGTTTTCGATGTAAATGATCACATTCATTAAACTAACGATTACACCCGTTTTAATTTTTTTTTTTGAACAAAATCAACAGGCAATTTTTGAAACACGCAAGAGACACGCTGATGCTATATTAGCTGTAGCGGAAATGGTTTATCTGGAATGGGGTAGAAACACGCTCTCGTAGAATACCAGCGTAATACGAGTATAGTAGCTTGAGGCTGCCGTGTTGCGTAAGATGAGTGTAGAGAACCGGAGAGCTTTTTATTGGAAACGAAGCAATCCATCTCAGTACTCAGGGGTGACAACGCATCTGCATGTCAATACGTTATCGAGGATAAATGGACATCGACATTTATCCTCAATTACGCCAGGGCCACGGCATTCACTTACCATAAGGTGGGCTGTGCACTCGTTTTTCACCCTTATGCTATACAAAAAAATTTCCGTCGATTGACCTCTCGGCCGAAGCTGGACTTACCTAGTCGGGCTATTTATCCCAGGTAAACGTATTCGTCAACAACTTCGAGCTTAGTGCTCTCAAAAACTACCGGCATAGGTGTGACATGGACGATATATATGATCTTTGTTTTGTTCATGTACATCTTCTTCGTTCTTAGGTCTTTCAGCGGTTCTTCTATATGGACTATGCCGTTCGCAAATCGTAAGTGAGTGATGTACTCGCTATTGAAGTTAATATCGTATCCAAAAAACAAAAACTTCAGCACTTCGACATACTAACAGTTAACTTAGCACCACTGAGGGGACTGTAGCATCTCCCAAATTTCGACGGAATCGAAGGTTTTCTCATTGTCCACTTATGCCAGAAAAAGTGCCGGTTTGTATTCTTCGGTCTTCTGTGAAATATGTCGAAGAGTATATATTTGGTCTATGGTTCTGAAATATTTTCGGAAACCAGCTTGTTCGGGAGGCTGGTAGTCGTCGAACCTGCTTGTGAGTCGACTCGTAATGACTCATTAAAACAGCACATAGACGGGGCCCAGAAAGAAAACTGGTCTGTAATTCTTCAATAGAGCGTTGTCACCTTTTTTTGAAAAACAAGACCTCCGCCCTTCTGCTCCACGCCTCCGGAGTAGTGCTACCATGGAGGACGGAATTAAAAACGGAATTAATCGACGGATTCAACTCGGCTGGGCAGCATTCGGGAAATTACGACACATCTTCTCGTCAGCTATACCTCAAAACCTGAAAAAGAGACTATACAAACAGTACGTGCTGCCAGTGATGAATTAAGAAACTGAGACGTTGTCTTTAACTGCTGGCCGTATGAGGACTCTCAAGGTCTCTTAGCAAGCTATGGAGAGGGCTATCCTCGGTGTTTCTCAGTGTGATAAACTTAGAAAGAGGATATCTGCGGTAGAACTAGAGATACCGACATAACCCAACGGATTTTTAAGCTGAAGTGGCAATGAGCCGGCCATATAGCTAAAAGAACTGACAACCGATGGGGAAAAAATGTTCTCGATTGTCAGACCCCTCACTAGATGGAGTGACGACCTGGTAGGACATGCAGGACGTCGATGGATGCAGGTGACTCAGGACCGTGCTTTTTGGCATTCTTTGGGACTGGGCTATGTGCAACGGTGAACTTTTGAAGCGTTAAAATAATGATGGTGATTATTGTTATTTAGTAAATATCTCGGAGATATAATAAAATATTGCTCAATCCAGAATAACATGGAATATCGTTATCAGCCGGCAACAAATATCTTTTCTACTCTTTTTAAGATAAATGATAGAATCAGGCGTTACTTTGTGGAAATCTATTATAATAAAGATATTGATTAATTTGCAACCTTCCGCTAATGTGTCTTACCTGGATTGAAGAGCACCTCCCGCAATAGCATGCACTAATATATATATATATATATATATATATATATATATATATATATATATATATATATATATATATATATATATATATATATATATATATATATATTAAAATTATTATTAAAGATTAGCCTTAAAGATGTTTAACAAAGGTGAATTAGAAACATTTGTTTGTTCATTCAGCAGTGCATTGTTACCATTATTATTTTTTTTAATCTCCAACTGTTCCAGCACACACAGTCGCAGCCCCTTATTAAAAGTATGTAAAACTTTAAAGGGGTGGTCGTTGGCTAAGTTGTGTCCAGTGTCCAAGAGATGTTTAGCAAAATGGGATTTACCAGGATTGCAATTTCTCTTTATACCGCGTCCCGAAATTGAGACCAGTAAGACCCACGTAAACGGCGTGGCATTCGTCACAAACAAGTTTATTAAAACTCTCATTAATAATCTTATTAGAATTGCGACCAATATGCTCGCAATTCTCTGTACGCGGTTCAATCTGTGTGCAGTTTGTAGTGTGTAATGCAAGTGTCCGGTAATATGTGGGCAGTTTGACCTACTTAGGCTCCATATCAGAAAAAATTGCTAATACTCTTAGAAAAAACGGCGTTAACGTGGCATTAAAAACAATCATCTTAGTAATATTTGTAATAATAAAGATAAGTTGAATATTTGTCAAAAATCGGGTATTTATAAACTTGTTTGTGACGATCATTGTATTTAGTTAGCGGAAGGTTGCAAATTAATCAATATCTTTATTCTTTTCTGCTCGTTTAATAATTTCCCATTTTAATATCATTTCATCATTAAGGTATTACATTTAGGTACATAGACAAGTTAAGATTGTTTTTCGTATTTTTGAATTTAATTTAGAAACAAGAATATTAATAATCACAAACTCCGATGAAAACATAAAGACGTTTTGTATTGATATCTACAAACAATTTTAGAATCTACAAGTTAAAGAGCACAAACAGTTTTTAAAGTTCCCAAAAATTATTACAAAAAAAATTATCGACGTATCATTACGATGAAATTTCAAATAAATAGACTCTCAGACTCAAGTGTACTCTGTAGCAGAGTGCGTTAAGAATATTTCATGTTGTAGTAGTAGCAATCAATACGTAGATATAATTTAGGAACTTTTCATTCTATATTCATCTATTCTTCAGAAAAAAAGGTAATGTTTTTCGAGAGTATGTATGTCGATTTCTTTGGCACGCTGTGTAGGCTAAACCGCTTGATGGATTTTTATATATGGGGTATCGTTTATTTCATCTTAGTTTCGGAAATGACAACTGGTACAATTTTCAATTTTCAATAAACTTTTGACGTAGAAGGTTTTTTTAAATTACTGTTTTAACCAATTGGTTTGTAAATTGTATATATTCACCAAAAATTAGATTAAAAATTTGATTGAATTGACATAAAATAACTTCTACTTCTTTTTTCCCGTCCATATCTCAAGTGATTAGGGATTGGCATAGCATATCCTCCTCTTCCATCCTCGTCGTAATACAATCCATCCATCTTTCCTTAGTTCTCATTATACTCTTATATCTATCCACTTTCATAGCTAACATTCATTTGACTTCAAAACCCAAAAGAATAAAATGGTTTAACATATTGAAATATATAATTAAATAAAGTTAATGGGGATCTACACTCTATTGTAGAAAGTCAGAATGTGTCAAAAAGGCACGTATGGTAATTCACAATGCTGTGTTAGTCTCTAATTTGACGTATGGTAGTGAAAATTGGGTGTTGAAGAAAAGGAACGAGAGTTAAATAAATGCATTTTAAATGCGGTCGTTAAGGTGTATGTTAGGGCTGAATCTGAGTGACGGGGTGATAAATTGTGTGACAGAAGAAGAGTGTGGTTTACAAGTTGATTTTGTGACCAGAATTAAGAAAGGAATGCTTCTGTGGTTTGGTCATATAGATAGAATGAATGAAGAAAGAGTGACAAAGCAAATTTATGTTGCAGAAGTGAATGGAAGAGTCAGATAGGGACGTCCTAGGCGAAAGTACATCGACCAATTTGGCGATATTCGTGGTTTGGATAGTCGTGCTAAATGGAAGTTTGTAATCTCTGCCTACCCTCTAGGTGACAGGCGCGAGTGTTTATGAATATGAATATTGAAATTTAAGCTTAAATCCTTCTTAGCAGCATGTAACAAGTAATAAACATAAAACATGTTAAATTATTAATAATTTCATCGGTGCCAGCGGGGACCAAACCCTGGTTGCACGCTTACTGTGTAATTTACAGTATGCGCTTAGCCCCTGAGCAACCACGGCAATTTTTGTCCTTTGAAACTTGCTTTTTATTTTTATTTACAGTTTTTATAATATGACAATCAACGATCGAACTTACAGTCACAGTCAACACTTTCTTTCTCTCTACGCCGGTTTACAAACACGAATCTTTCTTTTTATGCCAAATTTATTTACAGCTAGCGACCCGATCGGAAGAAGATCAAGCGCAGGATCAACGTTAGCAACTGCTGTGTTTTGTATGAATTTTACTGCATTACATTTTACTTCCCGATCCCGGGTTTGATTCCAGGATCGGGCCAAAATCAGTTAACAAAACAAACAAGTAATCCTTATTGAAATTCATTAATTTTTATTATGTGCCAGTATCAAATTTACCATCAGCTAAACTGTGAATTGAAAAATCGACTCTTGTAAAAATCTGACGCTATTAAATCGAAATTTTAATAGTTTATCTGTTTTATCATTCTTGCAGAATGCGCCTGATATTAAATGAAAAAAGACCGAAGGTATATATATACGTAATAGCCACTCCTCAACTGGCTCGACGATTTAATGCCCACGTTCTCATAGAATACTATCGAAAAATATCTGCTTAATGTTGCTGGGTTTTGTATGATGAGTTTAGAGAAACGGAAACTCTTGTTACTGGAAATAAGTAATTCCATCTTAGTCCTCAGAAGTGACAACGCATCCGCATTTTATATGATAGAAGTGGGTGCCTATGGGCCGCAGCATCCACTTAGCATCGGGTATACTGTGTGCTCATTTGTCACACTTATTTTATAAAAAATATTAAAAAAGCGTCCTTCAAGGCACGAGTAGAAAAAAACCGATGATATTTTTTATACGTATATCAGTAATAATGACACCAAGAGAGTAGAACAGTTCGAAACATGACCTGTAAAACTTTTTAATTTTGTTCATTACTTTTCATTAAATGGATCTGTCATAACGACTTACATGAGATAAACAAAACGGAAAGTACCCAATACGTAATAATAATAAAACGTACTTGGAATGAAAAATTTAGTTGCAAGTGACCCAGTTAATTCAATGTATATTTTACTCTTTGAATCTGCGAAAATATGGCCGCAGTTCTAATGAGTAGATTTGAACAAGATAGGACTATGTTAGCACAGAATATCAGCATGAAAAAACAGCTAAATGCTGCTTTGTTTTATATGGTAAGTGTAGAGAAGTGGAGCCCTTTTTTACTGGTAACGAGACATTGTTTTATAGTTGTATTGTATAGTATAAGGGTAGTAAACAGTTAAGAAACTTATGGTAAGTGGATGCTGTGGGCCGTAGACATCTATATCTATCTGTCAGTATACTGACAAGTATACTGACAGATAGATATAGATAAGGTTCGGACCTGTCCATCCTTTGGCTAGGCGTAGACAGCGACGACCATCCGCGCATCTACGGGTGCCTCTATAGGTCCCATAGCGGTAATGCCGAAACAGACCGACTCTTCGACCACGTTCAAATGGCTACAGATTCGTTGCTACAGCAGATCCCCTCCGCAGAAATCATAATCCTCGGCGACTTTAACGCGCATCACGGCGAATGGCTTGGTTCACGTTTAACCGATCTTACGGGGAGATCTGTTCATGATTTTGCATATGGTCTGACACAACTGGTTATTTCGCCTACGCGTATTCCAGATGTGGAGGATCATGCACCTTCCCCGTTGCACCTTCTGCTGACCTCTCACCCGGACGGATATCAGATTTCCGTCGACGCCCCTTTACGCTCCTCGGACCATTGTCTTGTCCGGATTGTGGTGCCACTCACGCTGAAATCGCAGTTGCATTCTGCAGGCTGCCGCCGTGTTTGGCACTTTGGGTCAGCTATTTGGGATAGGATGCGGTCTTTCTTTGCATCCTACCCTTGGTGCGGGTTTGTTTCCCAACGTTGTTGCTGATTCTGTCGCTGATGAAGTACTTCAGGGTATGGGATATTTTATTCCTTCCTCTGTGGTGACCATTGGAGGCAAATCTCAGCCATGGTTTGGTCGCTTCTGTAAAATAGCATCATGCCATAAGCAGGAGTGCTACCAAGACTGGGCTGACGCATCAACGTCCCGGTATGTTAACAGCAGCGCTCTAAAAAAGAAGTATAATTCTGCCTCCAGTTCCTTCAAAAGAGTCATTGCCAAGGCAAAATCAGAGCACATAGGCTGAATTGACAAGGAACTAGTTCGCCTTCCTTCTGGAAGAGACTAGTTTGCCTTCCTGTGCAGAGATGGAAGAGATGGCTGACATAAATTCACCTGGATAATCTTGGCGAGAGAACAGAATGCACAGGATTCTGGTCTCTCGCGAAGGTTGTCCAGGTGAATTTCTGTCAGCCATCTCTTCCATCTCTGCACAGGGAGGACGACACACTTGCCCATACCGCAAAGGAAAAAGCCGATCTGCTAGGCTCTTTCTTTGCTTCCAACTCGACTTTCGATGACGGGGGGGAGTACGCTGCCGACCATTCTACGGTGTGAGTGCTCCATGCCGGAAGTGCAGTTCACATACCGCTCAGTTCGCAAAACATTCCTCTCCCTGGACATCCACAAGTCGAATGGCCTGACGGAATCCCCCCCAATTGTGCTGAGTTGGTACCGGTTTTAACGCGTCTTCTCCGGTGCTCCTACTCACTAGGCGTAGTCTCAAAATCATAAAAGACGGCTTTCGTCCAATCAATCCCTAAAAAAAGGCGACCACTCATACCCGTCCAACTACCGGCCTATCGCCATCACCTCCTTGTTCTCGAATACAATGGAGTCCATTGTAAACTACCAGCTCATAAGGTACCTTGAGGATCACCAGTTGATTAGTGATTGTCGATCAGATGGTGATCTTCTGGTCCACTTAGCTCATAGGTGGGCGGAGGCAGTAGAGTCCAAGGGGAGGCATTGACCGTTAGTTTGGATATTGCGAAGGCCTTCGATCGGGTTTGGCACAAAGCACTTCTTTCGAAGCTCCCTTCATATGGGCTTCCCGAGAAATTGTGCGATTGGATCAGCAGCTTTCTTGCAGATCGGAGCATCAAGGTCGTTGTAGACGGTGCAAGCTCCGATTACTAGCCTATTAATGCTGGTGTTCCAAAGGGCTGCGTGCTATCGCCAATGCTGTTTCTTGTGCATATCAATGATATGTTGCAAACCATTAAATTCTTGCTATGCAGATGACAGCACTGGTGATGTTATCTGTACACCGACCGTGGAAATATTTTTCGGGAAAAATTACTAAGTAAAATTGCTCACGATCGTTTGGACTGCCCTGACTTATTAAAAAGATTACATATCTCAGTTCCCTCTCGTTCACTGCGCTATTACAATCCCTTAAATGTTTCTTTATGTAGATCAAATTACATTCTTCTTAAGAGCATGAAATTCATTTAATAAATTTTCTAAAGACTGTGATAGGCTGACCTCTTTTCTACTAGTGGTACTACTATCTGCAAATTGATAACATCTTAATTCAGTAGCTATTTACTCTTGAACTCTTAAATCTAATCAACATCAATGTATAAATTATATCTTACTTATAAATGTTGGATGTATTTACCCAAACCGATTACTCATCTGTGAAAACTTTTAATAGGCTTACTTTATAAATTATATTATATACCGTATAGTATTAATTAAAAGCTGTAAGTTTTCCTGTTATAAATAAATAAATAAAACGTCTCCGAATACCGGGACAAACTTATGTCTGAAGTCGAGTCTTTGCTAAACAGAGTCTCGGATTGGGGGCGATTAAATTCAGTCCAGTTTAACCCTCAGAAGACACAAGTTTGCGCGTTAACCGCTTAAAAGAACCCCTTTGTCATATCTCTTCAGTTTCAATGCACTCCCCTTGTTGCCTCAGCCACGTGGTCACTTGGAAGAGAAGGCCAAATTGGCCTCTAAAAACTTGGCGTGCTCAGAAGAGCGGGACAGTATTTCATGTCAGCACACCGCCTGCAACTTTACAAGGCGCAGGTTCGGCCGCGAGCTCCCCAGTACCATCTCTTTCTACTTGACCGCATGCAGCGCAGAGTGGCTCGAATCTTCGACGTCGGCTCGATTCACTGGCTCTGCAAAGTAATGTTGCATCTCTTTGCATTTTCATTCGCATATAATATGGGGATTGCTCTGAGGAATTGTTCGGATTAATCCCAGCCACCAAATTTGGAGAACGCACTACGCGGCAAACGTCCCGATACCATCCACACCATCTGGATGCTTGGCAGTCCAGCACTGTACGTTTCGCAAGGAGTTTTCTTCCGCGTACGACCTCGCTGTAGAATAGTTTACCACCGGCGATTTTTCCGGACCGATACGACCTGGGGATCTTCAAGAAAGCTCGACCTTACTCCTTTCTAAAGGGCCAGCAACGCATCTGCAATTCCTCTGGTGTTGCAGTTGATCATGGGCGGCGGTAGTCACTTAACGTCAGGTGAGTCGCATGCTCGTTTGCCCCCTTTTATATAAAAAAAATATCCTTACACCTTCCTCTTTATCTCTGCATCATTTTAAAGTAGACTAGTCTTTAAAAACTATGAAGGAATGCCCCTATTCCAGTAAATGAAGTTTCCTTTTACACAACATGTCCTTTTCTGCATCCAGCTTCAAAACATCTTCGCCATTACACCGCATCTGTCCATAGTTACAGGTCGTCTTTTTAATACTAATTAATAATAATAATTTATTGAATACAGATTTTATTTGCTTCTGGACTACTGAACTAAGATATCCGTTTAATAAATAACAAAAACCAACCATAACTCTTCATAACACCTCCAAAATTGAAAAAATAAATATTAAAATTAAAAAAATAACTCCGTCGCCAAAAGCCTTCGTAATAAATTTCGCAAACGACCTACTGCAAATACCTTGAAATCCTCATAATATCTTTTGATAAAGCAACGCGTTAGCAGCTGCGAATCCATGATTATTTTATTAAAAACCGGAGTGTTATTGCTTTGCACGGCTCGCAGAATCAGGCTGAGAAAATAACTTGTCGCCTTCTGTACAGAGAAATTGCAAAAATAACAATTCAATTTCTTTCGTCCATTTATTGCTTTCTTTCGACATTACACTGGTGAACATAGGTCTTTGCCACATACTGCCTCATAGGGGTGATTTCGACAAAGTTTTTACGCTTGGTGGGCGGGTTGGCAACCGCCAGTTTCTGTTTCAACTTCACTCTGCGTCCTAAGACACCCACTGAATAATATTATAGGCAGTGGATATTCTACGTCGCCAATACATAGCTTCGGTTTGTTCCCAAAAAATATTCCTAAGAAAGCAATGTCTCAGAATCAGAATATATGCAAGACTTATCAATCAAAAAGTTAATTTTTTTTATTGAGCAATAATGTTTAGTAAGTATTATTATACTGCTAAGGAGCACATTATGTTTGATTTAAGCCTCGGAAACGAGGTGATCACTACCATGCTGTGTCTAAATGTTTTATACTTAAGTATTTTATAAAAAATTGTGTTATTATTTATTTTTTAAAGTCTCCGTGGGTTCCTTACTGGTTATTCTCAGCTCAGAGGTTTTTCCCGAACCGAAGGTTAAATGACGTCCAATAAGTATTTTTGTAATCTACATTGAATAAAAATGTTCTATTCTATTCTTAAATTATTTTCATACGCAACATAATGCAGATTGAGCAAAATAAAACTTGAAAACAAAATTGTACAACTAGTGCGTATGGCTAGTGATTACATATGGATCTGAGACGTCCGTCCTACTTGCTGGCCGAGTGAGGGAGCTCATGGTCTCTCAGCGATCTATGAAGAGGGCTACGCTCGGAGTTTATTTGCATAATAGACTTCGAAATAGTGATATCCGAAGTAGAACCAGAGTAACCGACATAGCCTAACGGATCAGTAAGCTGAAGTGGCAATGGGCCGGCCATATAGCTCTAAGAACGAACAACTGATGGGAAAGTTTTTGAGTGACAGTCTCGTACCGATAAGGGACATGCAGGGCGGTCCCCACCAGATAAAGGGAGCAGCTGGTAATATATACAGGGAGTTGATGATATTCATTATTGAATTTCACATTACTTTATAAAACTGAAGTTACAATCAAACTTACAGTTCACCTAAGGTTAAATGGTTGTGCTGCACCTGCAGCCAAAATCATACGAAGGTTACAGGTGTGTTGTCGACCTGGGACTGGAAGTCAATCTGGAGACTACGATTAAAAATTCAAATAAAGATATTAATAGTTACTTTGCAACCTTTAAGATCACTTAGCGGTCAGCCGCCGTACAGTCAACATCACCTGAAGATGCCTCGTGTAGAGGCGAAACACGTGTCGTATTATTGTCGGTGGTGTGTCCTTCCTAGAATAGTGGTGTTGGGAGTAGTGGTGTTGGAAGTAGTGGTGCTGGGATTGATGGTGACGGGATTAGTGCACGCAATTGAGGGAGGGCGGGAGGTGCTCTTCAAGCTAGGGAAGACACATCATTTTATTTGATTTGGCAGATGGTGGCAGAGTAACTATTAATATATTTATTATAATGGATTTTCGCAAAGTAACGCCTAATTCTATAAAAAAAATTATGTTTATGTATATATATGATGAAATATAGCTTATTTTTTATTAATTTTCATTTATTTATTCAAAGAAAATTACAGCTCTTATATCACACTTGAATGTAAGATGAATGTTAACAATACATTGTTTAGCTAGAACAGTTTGCAACGTTAAGAATTACATTGCGAAAACTTTAGACATAATTAAATCAAGTACATATTTGTTTTTGGCCAAAGAAAAAAACATAATTCATGCCAAATGGCAATCTTAGAAAAGGTAATTTTATATTCAGAGAGAGAACAAGAAGTACACACACCACCTAAACGTGATCAACTTGCTTAACAGATGAAATATAACCGCTTAGTTTGCTGTTATATATATATCAATATGGTTATAACGCTCATAATATGTGTTGCAGGCACGGAGCAGAAACCGATTTTTCGAATACTTAGTTCTGCAAAAAGGAGTAGAGAAAACTGCGTTGGAGCGAGCACTCAACCTAGGTCGTCTAAATGAAATACGACTTAGAAAGAAGGGGGAATCTATAATGTTATTTAAACGTTGAATCAAAATCACCTGATCCCTATGTTCACGTCATAATTTTAATGATTGACGTAGCGCAGAATGATCCTTAACTTTGTAACTAAGTCTCTTCAGAAACTTATTTTGTATCCTTTCTACTTGTTCTACATATTAAGAAGCACAAATAAAATTACACACCGTAGATGCGTATTCAAGATGACTTCTTACTAAAGAATTATACACTATAACATACACGTTTATGTTCTTGAAGTCCTTGCATTATCGGAAGACAAAACCTAACATTCTATAAGCCTTGGCAGTAGCCTTGTCAATGTGATACGCAAAGTACGCAGTGCACAAAGATAGGCTCTTTCGTCAGCAAACCCGAAGCCCTTGAATTTGGAGTTCCTCAGGGTAAAATTTTAGGGCCCACTTATTCCTGTCCTACGTAAATGAGCTTTGTGACTTACCTCTATCTGATTGCTGCGTTGTTACTTACGCTGATGACACGTTTCTTGTCATTTCTGGGAACAACTGGTCCGAAACAATTAAGATGGAAGAGAATAATTTTAGATTGGTTATGACATGGCTAAATCGTAAATTTCTAACCTTAAATATAGATAAGACTAAATTAATAACCTTTTCTATAAGACCCTCTGCATAACCATCAAGCTTGTGCTTCGATATGTGTGCTCACAATTGCTCCAGTGGGATTTCTCACTGTAATTACCCAAAATTGCAAAGAACCCATGCTACTATATAATTGGGTATTCAAGTGGATAATTGTTTGAACTGGTGTAGTCAAGTAGAATCCATTGCAGTTCGGTTACGTAATCTAATCTACATCTTTAAAACATTACGTAGTGCCGCGGATGCAGATATCCTGTCATCTGTGTACACCACCCTTTGTGTGTCAATCATATCGTACTGCATCCCGATATGGGGTTGTGCCTGTAGGAATACCTTCATTAAAATAGAGCGCCCACAGAGGGCAGTGTTAAAGGTTATGCATAGGCAGCCTTGAAGATACCCGACCGCACAACTTAATATGGATTGTAATGTACCTACGGTTAGGCAACTTTACATCCTTCGCTCCATTGTGCATCTACATTATACTGTACCTTCAAATACTTCTTTCACACCAAGGAGACGTCAAAAAGCAGCATGTCCTATCAAAACATGTAGGACTTCTTTTGATAAAAAGCAATTATTCTCGTCAATCTCGCGGTTATACAATAAACTCGACAAAACCTTATAGGTAAATTAGTTGAACGCCTACGAAGTTAAAAAAAAGGTAATTTCGTACCTTAATGAATTAAATTACATTAAATTCATACACATGCAGAAACACAAACACACACACACACACACACACACACACACACACACACACACACACCATCCCATATATTATCATCACTATACTGTTTTACATTTTTTTTGTATTTTTTTCCTTATCTGCCTGCTCTTCAAATGTTCGCCATAATGTAATCACCAATTAAATTAACTCGCTATGCTGTTATATAGAATACATTTTAAGGAGCCGAACCACTGACTTTCATTACACAGGTTATCCTAGCATGAAAGTCGGGGGATCAACTTATCTATAAGTCCCTAATGCTAGCCATTTTGTTACAATTAATCTACGATAACATTGTGTTATGTTTAAGGCTTTATTTTTCAATAAATTATTATTATTATTATGTGGGTTATCTATATAGTTTTCTCATATAGTTGGGTTCTATAAATATATAATTATAAATTACAATGAACAGATAAATATACATAAATATAAATAAAATAAAATAAATACAAAAATACATAAATAAATAAAAGCTCAACCAGATGGAAGCCCTCGGCAGGGGAGACCAAACGGCCGAGGGTTAGGAGGAAAGGGAAAGAAACCGGCGGACGATGCGAGCGGTATCGACGAGCACCGCCTTCTGCATTTGAGCCTGGAGCGGTCCGCCACGTGAGTCCCAGTCGCCTCAGATGACCCGAGAGGCTGACTGGGATTAGCCCATTCGAAGAGACGACTACAGGAATAATTTCAGCCGGCATACCACCCCACATGTCGGTCAACTCGTGAGCCAGGTCCAATTATTTTGTTTGTTTATCTGTTTCGGCTTTTACGAGGTTCTCGTCATACGGAATGGTAATGTCGACCAAAAATATCCTTGACTGTGCCCGGTCCATCAGCACAATATCAGGCTTATTCGAAAGAATAGACCTGTCCGTGATGATTGCCCGGTCCCAGTAGAGCCTGGTGCGGTCATTTTTAAGCACGGCTTCCGGCAAATACTTGTAATACAGCAATTTCTGTTCCACGAGACCGTATTTCAGAGCAAGCTCCTGGTGTAGAATTCTGGCTACTAGGTTGCGCCTGTGCAAGTACTCAGAGTTAAAAAGTGCCGAACAACCGGAGATTATATGCCTAAATGACTCCCCGGGATGGCGACAAGCTCGACAGATATCGACAGTGCTATCCTTTAGGATGTATCTCCGATAGTTATTGGTCTTAATAACCTGATCCGGTATTGCACAGTCAAAACCCTCGGTTTCCCTGAAGAGGTCACCAAAACGTAGCCGGTTGAGGGAGGCGGCTGTATCTACGTGGGGCTTATGTAGAGCCCTGTAGTACCTCCCGTGGAGCTCTTTCTCCTTCCATAGGGTCTCCCGGTTGGAAATGCTCTGTACTGCCGGGTCCTGCCATTGCTCGTTGGCTAAGGATAGAGAAGTAAGTCCTTTATCACTAGACATGACGTCCTTATAGAATTGATCATTCGATCTCGCCAAGAAGTAAGGACGGAGGCTGCACACTTCGCAATTATACATGGCGAGCGCGCTCAGGAAGCCACGCCCACCATGTTTTTGTGGCAAGTACAGCCGTATTACCGACGATCTCGGATGATGCATCCTATAGGACGTCATTGTAGTGCGGACTTTTCTATCCAGGGCGTTAAGTTCAGTCTAACTCCACCTGAGTATGCCAAAAGTACACATGAGGACAGGCATAACCCAGCCGTTATATGCGTGTGTCTTATTCACACCGGAAAAAAGGCTGTTAAGCACTTTGGTCAAGCGTGCATAAAACACGTCGCAAACTGACTCTTTCATACCAGCCTCATCGATACCGATGTTCTGTGACATACCCAGGTATCGGTATGTTTCAGCCTCGGAAAGGGACCTGAGGTTGACGGGCATAGATAAGTCTATGCCCTCAGAGTTAGCAACCCTTCCCCTTTGAACATGGAGGACCGCACACTTATCCGTCCCCAGCTACATTCTAATAGAATTGCTAAATTCACAAGTGATGTTTTCTTATGGAATTATAAGATGGAAGCGACTGGAGGCGAATAATTAGAGGTCATCCATTTAAAAAGGTGGGTCACTTTTGTACCTCCTTTTCGAAGCTAAAATCCCCCTCCCGGAGCCCTCCAGTAAAGTACTGAGAGGGTTAAAAGAGAGGCAGAACCAGATTGGACTCAGAAAGTCACCCCTTCTTATCCTTATGCGGCTTTCCGCAGCCGTCATCCGCTCTCCTAGATGACAAAGGATTGTACTCCACTGCCCCATACACTGCTCGAGAAAGTCTCGAACTGTACAGTCAATCTTTGTACAGCTCGAGGACCCTCTTTAGTCATGTATGGGGCACCGAGTCAAATGCCTTTCTGTAATCTATCCAGGCGGCGGAGAAGTTCCGACGGTTGCGTTTCACCGCTTTGCCAATGACCGCGTCAATGAGGAGTGGTTGCTTGGTTCCACGAGCGCCGCCCCGACATCCGTTTTGAGCACGCGACATCACCTGATTTGATTCCAGGTGTAGCAGCCAGGCTAATCGGCAATAAATAGTATATACCCTGCTGCTACCATAACACAGAATACGAGGAAAACATTTATTTCATAACTATCACCGGTTACTGAGACACTGCGGGTAGCATATTGATGCGAGATAATTTGACGTATATATTTAACGTTCTAATAAAGAAACAAGAAACAGCCACAAATATCATTCAGCGCCACATCGTCTTCACATGCCGCTATCGTTATATATCCGTCAACCATTTTGAAGCCGTTTCTTCAACGCCTCAGCTCGCTTCTTCTTGCTGTTCTGAAGCTGTGTCCCACGCCACCTCCCCTCGCCGACTACGCGCGCGTGCCGGCCTGCACAACTTTTATAGCCCAGTTCAGCGACGTAGATACTAGAAGATAACGCGAGTCTCACGCCGTTATATGGAACGTACATAATAGTTGTATTTTAAATAATTTTTATTGGTCATAATGTATGTACTGTAATTGGTTAGTCAAATAAAAATTGTTACTATTGGTTAACTAACGACGTAGCCGGACATATAAATATAGGCAGGGTTAACGTAAAATATATTCACATTCAATACTCCACATACCATTCTTCATTCGGTTGTACATAAAATAGTAGCTTCATTACTCCACCACTAAACCACTCGGAGTCTGTTAATAGTGGACCGCTTATTACCACTACTACACAGGTGACGAGTGATTCTCGCACTCAAAATGGATGTTAGTGTCTTGTATATGGTCGATAGACACGTGATGGGGCGGTATTTGCTCGGGTCTGTGGCACCCTGATCTTTAGGAACAAAATGAGTGATCCCAGTAGTGAAGAGTCTCGGGAGCAACTTCTGGTTGAGAGCCTCTTGAAACTGTCGGACAAGCACAGCGTGACACACCATAAACCCCTTCAGCCAGTAGTGATACAGCCTGTCAAACCCCGGACTTTTCCAGTTTGGGGCCCTACGGACCGCCTCAGCTACATCATCCGGCGTTATAATGACGGGGTCCATGGGCGTAATACCCGCACACTGACTCGCCACAACTTCCGTCCAAGGGCCCTCGTTGTGGTTTACGGGCTCTGACCACAGGCTGCGCCAGAATGCGACCGTGTCGGCCTCATTCGGTACTGGGCCCGTACCACTTACCAATGTTCGCTCCTTTGATTTATAGAGCCTCTTCTGATCACTCTAGAAGAGACGATTCTGGTTGAAACGTGTCGACCTCTCGGTATATCGCCGAATCCGCTTTCCTTAAGCAGCGATCCTCTGCTTCAGGTCGTCTATGCGCTCCGTCAGTTTTTGCATTATATCCGGCTGGGACAAACTAACATTTGTCCCAGCAAACGCCATCCTGACAGTGCGCACAATGTTTGGTCTGGTAGTCTACAGTACATCAGTCTACCGATGAGGGCCCTAGCCTTTGCGATACGTTCTTCAATTCTTGTTCTCCAGGCTGGGATAGCACTACTTTGTCCAGTAGTGCGTCCAGCCGTGGAAAGTTTGGCGCCTATAATACGACAGACTGCCAGTGCGGCGCCAAAGAGAATTGAACCCGTCTCGCAAAGGTCTCGGCTGGCTTCCAAATAGGTCAACAGCATTGGGTTCAGAACCCTCACGATAACCCGATTTCGCTTGCTTAGGGCTATGCGGGGAAGTCGCTGTCGATTTTAGAGAGGCGTACTGCGCGTTTCCAAAATCGCCTCATCCAATTAACTCCTCATTTGCTCCAGTTTCAGTTTCTGGGCGACTGTTCTATCATCATTTGAATCAACCAAAACTGGGGCATTCACGGCGGCGTCCACGTTTGCTGGTTGCTCTGCAAGTTGTGGCGCCGCATCCTCAGCCGTAGCATTTTCATCCGATGAAGGAACAGCCTCACGTCGTAGCCGTTCGAGTTTGGTGACATCGAATGTATTTGAGCGCAAGATATACCAAACTCAGTCTGCCAGGTTTTGCTCGGTGACGGTTACAGATTACTCCAGCTCAGCAAAAAGTTGATGCATCCTTGCCCGATACGCAATACCTTCAATTTCTCGCCCTTTCGCCCTAAAATACGCCCGCAATGCGTTACTGTTCATTTGAGTTGTCCAACGCATGCGGCGTGCTCCACCAGTGGCGGGTGCCTATTGCTGGGTCCGCGAAGACCCTGCCGACACCAAGCCAGCTGGTGGCGATGATGGATGCGAGGAGCTGCTGGGTGGTCGTGCAGCACCTCGCGCTCGTCGGCTAGCGGTTCGCATGCTGTCGCGTCCAGCGCCAGCTCCAGACGCGCCCTGGCTACCTTCAGGCAGCGGCTCTTTGCGTATTCTAGTCAAATCCATCATCCATTTTTGTGGGCGTCATTTAACGGGAGACGCCCAGACCCGGTGCCATTGCATGGCGGGCCATGTGCACAAGCGGCCCTTTGCACCTGCAATTTTTGCCGAGGCACGGCACTAACAACTCTTGGCAGGGTGCTGACTGATTGCACTGTAGTAGTGGTTCTGTCACATAACCGTTACGTCAGCGGGCGATGGGGTCATCACTTCCCTACGCCATGTTATTATTATTATAAAGCCAATTATTATTATTATTATAAAGTCTATTTTAATATCGAGATACACTTCCATTTCGGTATAAAAAATGTAATGTAATTATTTAGGTAACATTCTAGTTATTACTTTGACCACTCAAAGTGGTAAAAAAAAACTGTTAAAAAGTCGAAGCCGACTTCAAAGAAATTAAAATAATAAAAAAATTTTAACATAACAGCTTCTAAAGTAGGAGCTTAATTATTATTGTTCTGTACAACATGTGTCAGCAGCGACTTCTGAAAATGTAAAAAGGAAACTATTTTATTACTTTTAGTTCTTTAAAGCCGATATTTATTAAATTTTTAATTTTTTTAAAGTCTAGATTTCAGAATAAGAACTATCATCCCTGACAGTCAAATGTATTTGCGGTTCATTCATCATCATCATTATTACAACCCTTCACAAGTCAACTGCTGAACATAGGCCTGCCCCAAAAAATGGCACAATGTAAGGTACTGAGCCACCTGCATCCATCGACTTCCTGCATGTCTTACCAAGTCGTCACTCCATCCAGTCGGGGGCACCCTACACTTCACCTACTGGTATGAGGCTGCCACACAAGAACCTTTTTCCCCATTGGTTATCGATTCTTCGAGCTATAGGCGTTATGTCGATCAATCTGGTTCTTTTTTTATAGGATGAAGGTGACAAGCGAGCACACAGTCCACCTGATGGTAAGTGGTTGCTGTAGCCCATAGAAATCTAAATCTACCCTCGTTTGCGAATCAAAACGCAAATGCGTTGTCAGCTTTGAGGACGAAGATGAAATTCCTCTTTTCCGATAAAAAGGGTCTCCGGATCTCTACACTTACCACACGAAACACAGCAGCATTAAGCTGCTATTTGACGCTGGTATTCTGTGAGAGCGTGGTCCTTCCCCGGTCGAGCCGACCCATTCGTGCTACAACTATACAATTAATATGCATAATGGCTCTAAAAAAAACTCCAAGCATAGCCCTCTCCATAGCTCGCTGAGCAACTTTGAGTTTCCTTATTTTATGGCCAGCAGGACTAAGTCTCAGACCCATAGGTCATTACTGGCAACGCATACTTGTTGTCCAATATAGTTTTGATGTTTTGAGGTATGCCTGACGAGAACATGTGTCATAATCCCCCAAACGCTGCCCAGCCGAGTTGAATCCGTCGATTGACCTCTCGGTCGAAGTTGGACTTACCTATTCGGAATATTTATCCCAGGTAAACATACTCGTCTACAACTTCGAGCTTAGTCCTCCCAACAAACATCAGCATATGTGTAACATGGACATTGAACATGACTTTTTTTGTCCATGTTCATCTTAAGACCTATTTGTTGGGAGATACTATTGAGGTTTCATTGAGCATAGTGCTTAGGTCCTCCAGCTATTCTGCCATAAGATCTTTATCTTCGGAAAATCGAAGGTTATTATTACCGTAAACTTTCCAGTCCAGTAGCTTTAAAACGTCTTCGAATGAAGCGGTTAAGAGTTGCGGAGACATTACGTCACCCTATCTTGCACCTCTCTGCAGTTGGATAGGTTAAGTACTCTGGTTCTGTACTCAGATGGCCATCGTAGCCCTACTGTACAAAAACTTCAGCACTTAGATATACCAACAGTCAACTTGGTACTGCTGAAAAGACTGCAGCATCGCCCAAATTTCGACGAAATCAAAGGATTTCTCATAGTCTTCATACGTACAATTGTACAATTTTCTGAAGTGTATGTATATGGTATATTGTACTAAAGCATTTTAGGGAACTGGCTTGTTCGGGAGGCTGGAAGTCGTCAAGTCTGCGTGCGAGATGATTCGTTCTGACACTCGAAACAGCAACAGAGCATCTCAAGAACTTTCAGTATCAGTTTCTCACCCGCTTTCAGAAGCTCAGCTGTAATTCCATCCTCGTCCGGGGACTTGTTCATCATTCATCATCATTACAGCCCTTCACAAGTCCACTGCTGAACATAGGCCTCCCCCAAGTAACGCCACAAAGCACGGTACTGAGCCACCTGCATCCATCGACTTCCTGCATGTCTGACCAGGTCGTCACTCCGATACACGATACAAGAGCTAGTCTTAGCTCTTGTATCGTTACTCACACTTTCGTGTGGCTCCAACGATGATGTGTACAGCTGCCCATAGAACCTCTCAATCTCACTCAAAATCTCAGGCGTCCCGGAAACGATGCTGCTAAGGAAACGGAGACTTGTTACGGGTTAATTATTATTAATTAAATCTGGAAAAAAAGTTACCGGGTTAAACATTTGTAGTCGAACTAGCTAGAATCCGTCACGCCGCTGCCGTAAAAGAAAAAAATTTCAAATTGGAAGACTTATATTGTTTAATTAGAAATGAGAACATTCGTTGAATTTGAATGATATATTATGTATAACTTTCAAATAAATTAAATGTAAGTTAATTGTGCTTTACCTATAACCTTCGCGCAAGATCCAGCAATAAATTGACAAAGTTTTAGCGCAATATGACTGCGCCCTCATTTCTGCCAAGGAGGGTCGCGTTCGTATACGGCTAAGATATCTCTAGTTAGATCGTTAAGCCAGTTACTAAAAGGTTGGGTTTAGTGGGTAAAAGTCACCACATAACCACGCAGCCGGCTGCGTGGTATGCTATGAGCATTCCCAACCTCCCTCCCCCGCTTTCCGGAGGGTTGCCGATATTTTCTTCGGGCGCAAAAAAAAATGCGCAATATGATGAACGGTAAGGCAGCGCACAAAATACGGAAAAATAATCATTGTTTTTTATATATTCGAATATGGTTTATTTAGTTGGCTAATTATAATATTTGTGACAGATTTTGAAGGATACCTAGGTTCAACATTGGACTTTTATTAACCTGCAACGATGGTGTTACAAACAGGATTTACCAAAACAAGATGTTTTTAGATCAACATCAACGTTATGTTAGCTGCTTGCGTCAAACTATAAAGATTAAAATTGTTTTTCTCTTTTTAGTTTGAGATTTTCTCTAGTGTTCTATTTTCTTTTCTGAGATCTATTTCACGCTCAATTAGCTGGTTTAGTTTTTTTATCCATCCGCGGGCGTAAAAATGTGTGTGTAGCGTTGTATATAGATGGGCTTTGAATAAAATATACGTAACGACGCTTATCGCGTTTAATTTCAATTCCTTATTCTCAATTCTGTTTTGAGAGATTTGGAGTAACCTTGGCGAACTTGAGTATTTATAGACAATAAATATGTATTCAGCAACATACATTTTGCTTTTTACACCAGTATTCTGTAAAAGCGTGACCCAATCTCAATCTAGTCGACCCAGTCGTGTTACAGCCATTATATTGATGCAGCGTTACACTACCAACAAGAATGTTTAACGTTCTGACGCTTCCTTTAATCTGTGTTGCTTTTAGTTTTTAAGTCAGACCAATGAAGAAACAAACTATATTATTATAAAAAAAGGGAAAATATAATGTTCACACATACAGTTTACACGCAAATAGGAGATTGCCGAGTAAGCTAAATTTTGCACGTCCGTGGGAGCGAGTTCACATTTACACACCCGTGGGATCATTTTCTTGCTTCCATTATTTTGATCACATTACTCCACGTACATTTCATCAACTTATGCATACATCTTTCTTACATTTACAGCCGCTGCTGGACGCACATATGTACACCTAGTCTATGTGGTTGATTAGATTGACTAGCTGGTTAAAAGAATAAAGTTACAAACTATTTACATGCCACTGCTGGGTACAGGCAACTTTAAACTGCTGAAATGGTTTTAGCGCAAGCAAGTTGCCACCGTGCTGCCCCTAATAAGTGTTGGCTGACTATATATGTATTCGCAATAATTTTTACTTTTAGAAATGTTGGTTTCCTCACGATGTTTTCCTTTACCGACGAGCACGTAGTAAAGCAAATCCTGCGCACACTCTCATCATTAGAGAGCGGATAATCTACAGTATATATTTTCCTTTTGATAATTTACGTTTGCTAATAAACCGTGTAGTGGCGGTGTGAGAATATCTCCTTGATGTTATGGGGGGGGCGACTGTATGGAAAAACCAGGAAATGGACAGTAGAGTCTTCCTAGTATTAAGTTAAAGTAAAATTACAGCCTGTATACGTCCCACTATTGGGCACGGACCTCCTCTTATTTCTGAGAGGTTTTTATCTAATATTTACAAGGAAATAAAAAAAGGTGATTGGCAACCCATCTGCTAAGCGATGCAAAAAATAAATGTGAACTTTAGTTCTTTTTTCCATTCTCATATTCGTGTCTTATGTACCAACTAATCGATGAAATGGAATGTTGGATTTTCTTGTCCCATCCCATAAAGTAACATGAATTTAATGCTAATGAACATTATATTTTCACAACAATGAGGGCATCCAGGACTTTTTCTACCACCAAGTTTGTACAATTTAGGAATGAAGTGAAATTTTTGACAGATTTCATAGCAAGAGAAGTTAATTTGTTAGAAAAATATAGAGATTAATGTATTTTCCGAAGTATTTGTTATATCCCCAAAAGTAGAAGATATTTAAAAAAGTTCAAAATGTTTTAAAAAAATATAGAAAACAGAATACATACTGTTACGCGCTAAAATCGGCGCACTGGCGCCATCTAGTCTCGAACCAAAGAACTAAACTTCTTGAAGTTTAAAACTCGAACTCTCGGTACCTTGCACGTGTTTACTTGAACATTCTGGATATTTTGCTAATTTATATAAGTAGGCGCTGCAAGATGCGATCGAGGTAGTGTTGATTTGGCGAAACAAGCGAAGCTTCGGAGCGGAATAAAGTGAATTAGTGTGTTTAATTATTAGTGTTTTTAACTTTAATTTGTGTAAAGTAAATTAAAGTGTTAATTTAGGTAATTCTATCGGCAATTTTTATTGTCACGAACCTCAAGCTCGTAACAATTGGTGTCAGAAGTGGGATTAAATCATGCCGATTTTACCTAAGGAGGAAACGGAGGGTGTTCGTACCCGCAGTCAACGCCAGCATGAGACGGACCAGAGGAGCTTTGGTGGTGCAACACCGCAGACGTCGGAGGGCCAACTGCCAGCCACGGAGACTGCGGGCCCGTCAGTAGCTCCTACATCTGCAGCACCTGACTTAGGTGCTCTGATGGCGATGCTGCAGGAGCAGCTGCAGCGCGGACGAGAGGAACAGGCCCGTCTGTTGAAAGAGCAGCTGCAGAGCGGACAGGAGGAACAGGCCCGTCGCTTAGAAGAGCAGCTCAAACGCGATAGGGAAGAGCAGATGCTTCTCATGAAGGACCTTCACGCTACCTTCGGGAAAGAGATAAGGGAGGTGAAGGATAAGGTTGCTCAACATGATAACCGCCTGTCGGAAGCTGAGACCCAAATCAACCAAGTTAAGAAAACGCCGGATGAACTCAAACCACCACCGTTCGACGGGACTTCTTCCTGGTCGGCCTACAAAATCCAGTTCGAGGCCGTCATGGAGGCAAACGGCTGGAATAAAAGCCAGGCCAAGACTGCACTCGCCTTAGGCCTGCGCGACCAAGCCTTAACCGTGTTGGAAGCTCTCGGTAAGAAAGTGACCTACGAGCAGCTCCTTGAGGCATTGGAGGCGAGATATGGTGACGCTCACCTGGAACACGTCTTTCGCGCGCAGCTTAAAGATCGCGTGCAACGCAGCAACGAAAACCTACAGCAGTGGGCCCTTGAGGTGGAGAAGATGATTCAAAAAGCATACCAGTCTGTACCTGCGATCATTGAAGGGAACCTGGTGCAGACATTCATCGACGGCATCCGCGACCTGGAAGTCAGAGCTGCTGTGAGGCTCGGGCACCACGAGACGCTTAAGGACGCCTTTGCCCATGCACTGGAGGTAGAAGCCGTGCGGCAGGATCATCGTTCCCATCGCGTCAGGGAGGTTGCTGCAGCTACAGTTCGCGACCGCAACAAAGGTGCAACAAAGGTTCCCTAGGTGCTATGGCTGTGGGGAAAAGGGCCATCTTCGATCCAGCTGCCCTAAGCGAACCCTAGAAAGGGAAGGTTAACGATCTCAGGAGGGTAGTGCAGCCAATAGCACCGCCCAGCAGCAGCAGGGAAACGAGTAAAAGCCAGAACTGCGGGGCGGGTGCTGGCTGATGTTAAAAGAGCCCCAAGGATCTCGATCTCACAAACCCATGATGGGAACAGTCTAATCATCAAGGGCGAGGTCAACGGAATGCCGTGTAAACTGACCATAGACACTGGAGCCTCTCTTACGGTTGTTAGTTCCCAACTTATAAGTCAGTTCCTTGGGGACTCCGCATACAACCGAGAACGCATTAATTTGGTAACAGCCACTGGTCAGCGTATACCCGTCCGTGGAGAGAAGGAGATGGAGTTGAAGCTTGGCAACGTGATCTACCTGCATGATGTCATCGTGGCTGATATAATGGACGACTGCATCCTAGGCCTAGACTTTATGAGGAATAATTGTTGTGAGATCGACGTTAAGCAAGGTGTTTTGAAATGTGGACAGGAGTAACTTTTTATGGAAGGTGGGTTACCAGGGAACGTGTACAGCATTAAGAAGATTGTTTCTCCGCCGAGATCGGAAACGATTGTTCCGGTTAGTCTTCCCCGAAACGCTGGGCAAGCTCACCGTTGTGTACTTGTGGAAAGGGTAAACAATGACCTTCCATGGAAAGTAGCTCGAACCTTGGTCAGAACCACTGACATCTCAAGAATACGCGTGCTGAACCTTTGCGACCGGGAACAGATTATAGAAAAAGGCACACTGGTTGGCACTTGTGAGGAAGTGGATTGGTTACGTCGGTGCCAATATATATCGAGTGGGACCCCCAGCAAGGATTCAGAAACGAGAGTGACCACACTTTTGGAAGACTGTCGCAGTGTTCTCTCCCCGAACGAATTGGTCAAGGCGAAGAAGTTGTTACTCAAGTACGGCGATGTATTCTCGTCAAACGATGCTGACATAGGAAAGACTGGCTTAGTTCAACACAAAATAAACACAGGAGAGGAATTACCTATCCGTCAGCGGCCAAGAAGATTGCCGGTAGCACGTGAAAAGGAAGTGGAAACCATGATTGAGGGAATGGTGAAGGATGGTGTTATTGAACCTTCATCTAGTCCATGGTGTTCACCCGTGGTGCTGGTGAAGAAGAAGGATGGCAGCATGCGGTTTTGTGTTAACTACCGCCGTCTGATCGACGTTACAAAGAAGGACAGCTATCCCTTGCCAAGAATTGATGACACGCTGGACATGCTTACAGGAGTAAAATGGTTTAGCACGCTGGATCTAAAAAGTGGCTACTGGCAAGTTGAAATTGACCCTAAGGACAAGGAGAAAACTGCGTTCGCGACGGGAAAGGGTCTGTAGCAATTTAAAGTAATGCCGTTTGGGTTGTGCAATGCTCCAGCAACGTTTGAAAGGCTGATGGAACTTGTACTTACCGGGCTAATTGGCGACGCCTGTCTAGTCTACTTGGATGACATCATTATCGTGGGCCGTACGTTTGAGGAACACCTTCAAAACTTGGAACGCGTGCTCATGAAGATTAAGAGTGCCAACCTCAAGTTGAGTCCGAAGAAATGTTCACTATTCAAACGGCAAGTCAACTTTTTGGGGTATGTAGTGTCGGAAGAAGGTATCCGCACGGATCCAGAGAAAATCGCAGCTGTAAAGGATTGGCCGGTTCCAAAAGACAAGACGCAGGTTAGAGCATTTTTGGGTTTGTGCTCCTATTACCGACGTTTTGTGAAGAACTTTGCAGATATAGCCAAACCTCTGCATAAGCTAACCGAGGAGAAGCGACATTTCTGCTGGGATGAAAGTTGTAATATCGCATTCCAGGAGCTCAAGGACCGTCTGTGCAAAACACCTATTTTGGGATACCCTGATGCAAGCAAAGAATTTATAGTTGACACAGACGCAAGTGATATAGGACTTGGCGGTGTGTTGTCTCAACGGAATGGTGACCAAGAGGTCGTGATAGCGTACTTCAGCAAGTCGTTGTCAAAACCGGAAAGGAACTATTGTGTCACAAGACGCGAACTGCTAGCTGTGGTAAAGTCGTTGCAGCATTTTAGCAAATATCGTCTGGGGCGAAAATTTCACTTACGAACTGACCATGCTGCACTAAAATGGCTATTGCAGTTTAAAAATCCAGAAGGACAAGTTGCGAGGTGGATTGAACTACTGCAGGAATACGACTTTGAGATCGAACATCACAGCGGGAAATCTCATGGCAACGCAGATGCATTATCACGAAGACTTGTCCTGAAGATTGCAAACATTGTACTAGGCAAGAAAGTAAGGAAGTGGTATCCGTGAGGATGCTCAGGGCAGACCACCTCAGCAACGAGTGGAAGGACAGCTTTCAACGTGCACAGCAGGAAGATCCGGACATCAAGCCGATCCTGGAATGGATGAAGGCCAGTGCTCCCAAGCCTAAGTGGAGCGACGTCTCAGCAATGAGTTCAACCACTAAAAGCTATTGGGCCCAGTGGGACAGCTTGCTGCTTCAGGATGGAGTTCTGTGCCGTAAATGGGAAAATGTTCGGGGAGACAGCTGTCATTTACAAATGGTTGTCCCTAAAACTAAAGTACCGGATGTTCTACAGCTGTACCATAATGATTATTCAGGAGGCTATCTGGGAGTTAAACGAACTCTACTGAAGATCCGAGAATGGTTTTACTGGGTCCACTGTCGAAACGATGTCGAGGACTGGTGTCGCAAATGTACAAGTTGTGCGGCTGTAAAGGGACCTCAGACTCGTAGTAGAAGTTTATTGAAGTTGTACAATGTGGGTGCACCATGGGAGAGAATAACCATTGACGTGGCGGGACCGTTTCCGGAGAGTGAAAGCGGAAACAAGTATTTCATGGTTGTGATGGATTACTTTACTAAGTGGCCAGAAGTCTTCGCCATTCCAAATCAAGAAGCTTCAACAGTTGCAGATAAACTAGTTCATGAAGTCTTCTGTCGTTTTGGACTACCTTTAGAGATTCACAGCGATCAAGGAAGGAATTTTGAGTCTCAAATATTCCAGGAAACTTGCCGAGTTATGGGTACTCATAAAACAAGAACGACTTCTTATCACCCGCAATCTGATGGAATGGTGGAACGATTTAATCAGACATTGGAGAGGTACCTAGCAAAAGTTGTAGACAATCGGCAACGAGATTGGGACAAGCACATACAACCGTTTTTGTTGTCATATCGAAGCGCTGTTCACGAAAGTACAGCAGTGACACCAGCTTTCGCAAACTTTGGAAGAGAATTACGGATGCCTGCAGACCTAATCACCGGGATACTACCTGATGCTCCACGCAGTATAACCGATTATGCAAATGACTTGCGGAACAAAATGAATGACGTTTATGAGCACGTCAGACGATCGGGCCAGCAAATGTCTGAAAAGATGAAAACCCGGTATGACCGCAAAATGAACAACAAAGGGTTCGACGAAGGTTCACTTGTGTGGTTGCACAATCCAGTCCGCAGCAAAGGGAAATCTCCTAAGCTTCAAGCTAAATGGGACGGCCCGTACCGGATTGTGACCAGGATCAACGATGTAACCTACCGGATACAGAAAGGCGCAAGAGGGACTCCTAAGATCGTCCATGTGGATCGCCTAGCGCGTTATTATGGGACCGATAATGCTCGGGACGAGCATGTCTTAGGAGAGGGCAGTGTTACGCGCTAAAATCGGCGCACTAGCACCATCTAGTCTCGAACCAAAGAACTAAACTTCTTGAAGTTTAAAACTCGAACTCTCGGTACCTTGCGCGTGTTTACTTGAACATTCTGGATATTTTGCTAATTTATATAAGTAGGCGCTGCAAGATGCGATCGAGGTAGTGTTGATTTGGCGAAACAAGCGAAGCTTCGGAGCGGAATAAAGTGAATTAGTGTGTTTAATTATTAGTGTTTTTAACTTTAATTTGTGTAAAGTAAATTAAAGTGTTAATTTAGGTAATTCTATCGGCAATTTTTATTGTCACGAACCTCAAGCTCGTAACAATACCTTGTTTTATGAATATGCTTACACTAAAAACTAAGCTTTATTTTTGTATAATACTTTAATTTTACTAGGTAGTAGAACACCTTTCCTTCTTGAAGGTCTACTTGGATAAGAGCACTGGTTGGGCGGCGGGCCTTAAGGTTGCCGGGTCACGATTCCCCGGTCGAGCCTTGACCCTATTACGCGAGATGTTACACTATGTGGAATGTATACGCGGATGATGCCTAAACAAGATGGCGGATTTGGCAAGCGGTTCCCTGAAAATGCACTCGCTCTTCCAAAAAAAACCTATTGCTTGCCAAGGTTCATGAAGGAACCCTGCTTGATCACATTAGGAGAAATGAAATTAGGGCGGATGAACTAATAAAACACAAATACTCAGGGACGAAAATAAGGAAGCGCACTTACCGGGTTGTTACTTCGATGCGGCTTGGACGCTTTGCTGCTGCGGTGCGCGTCTCGAACCAAAGAACTAAACTTCTTGAAGTTTAAAACTCGAACTCTCGGTACCTTGCGCGTGTTTACTTGAACATTCTGGATATTTTGCTAATTTATATAAGTAGGCGCTGCAAGATGCGATCGAGGTAGTGTTGATTTGGCGAAACAAGCGAAGCTTCGGAGCGGAATAAAGTTAATTAGTGTGTTTAATTATTAGTGTTTTTAACTTTAATTTGTGTAAAGTAAATTAAAGTGTTAATTTAGGTAATTCTATCGGCAATTTTTATTGTCACGAACCTCAAGCTCGTAACAATACCTTGTTTTATGAATATGCTTACACTAAAAACCGGAAAACTTATAATTTAATCCCAACTTTTCAATGATGATGACACAGTTCACACATAGATGACTATTTGCGTTACAACTAGCGACATCTGGTGAACATAAAATTATTAGCCCTTATTATATAACTACATACATCCTATTGCTGTAACAAAGCAGCTAGGTTACAGCTACGCAGAGAAGTTGTTGACTTAATTCAAACAAAAATACAATACTGGTGATTACTTTATCCTAAGCAACAAAATTTATGATTGTAAACTTTTCTTTAAGAAAAGCAAAGATTCCGGTAGGTTTTTTATTACAAAACAGAGTCATTTTCCAGACTAATCGTAAATTAAAAATAAATTTCTGTTTTGCTCTTCCATCGAAATGGAGTTCGAAATGTAGTTTTCATTTCGAAATTTAGTATTCATTCAGTCGTTTATACTCACCCGTAGAACTCACAACAGACTTCACTTCAACAAAGGTATACAGTTTGAAAAAGGCAAGTTAATTTTTTCTTATTACCCAGCACTAAGTAACTATATCGTATCTATGTACGTAATAAATGTACATCTTTTACATAAATAAATTAAAGATAACAGGAAAATAAGTAAATCATATAGTACTCGTGTATGAATATGTATGTGTATGTGAATGTACAAATGTAAAGTAAAAAAAGTAAAGTTACAGCCTATATATGTCCTACTGCTGGGCACAGGCCTCCCCTCGTTTCTGAGAGGGTTTTAGGGCAAAGAAGTGTCCGCCTAGCGGCCCCAATGCGTGTTGGCGAACTTCACATGTCTTCGAAATATTTTTTTCCTCATTCCTCAGACATGCAGCTTTCCTCACGATGTTTTCCTTCACCGCCGAGCACGTGGTAAATCAGCGCATAAAATTGCAATTAACAATTTAATTGTGCCCGCTTTATGTTATATTTACAGCGAGCGTTAACCATCTGAGCTACCACGGTTCCTACGGAATATATGAATGTACGAACATGTATATATGTATGTATGTATATATCCATGTGTATACTCGTATGTGTGTGTAAATCTGTGTATGTATGTGTATGTGTATGTGTATATATACATAAATACCGATGATTTTCTATGTGTCATAATAATATATTATCAAAATGGAGATTACTTACCAACCGTAGTACAATTAAAATCTACCGCTTGTAAACACTCTGTGTACGTTCATTGGCCAGCCGATTTTGTGCGTCTGAGTAATGACACATTTTTACTACCCGCGTACTGATGTACGTATTTTGAGTGTGTAGATCTTCGCTACGATTATAAAGCATATTATATCTACCGTAATATGTAATAGACAATATCTGCACGTAGATTAAGCACCGAATGCCGTCGATGAAGCACGGTGTACAGATAAACCTTGTTAGGTTTTTGCGACAACGTGTTTAAGTAATTTAAGCTACGTATTTTAATTTATGTTAATAAATAAAAAAAGATAATATTGCTTCGTGTGGTGTATTTATTCGGCCAAAAATTTTCGCTCGTTTTCTGCCCCAAAGCGCTCTCTGGGCGTTACGTCCGAGTGTTTCTCGATTTCACGTTTCATTAAGTACGTTCCATTTTTCCTGCCCACCGACTGGCATCAGCTGCGTAAAACAAATGACTATAAAGCTACAAAGGTGACCCCCGCTTGATTTTATAAAAGCATCTTTATAAGTGAAAATTAATATGTCTTTCAAAAATTTACCACTAATTATTTCACATAAGATTAAATTACCTTACCTTTTCACCCTAAAATGGGACCCTCTGTGTTATTGCCTACACTTGTAGTAAGCTTTATTTTTGTATAATACTTTAATTTTACTAGGTAGTAGAACACCTTTCCTTCTTGAAGGTCTACCTGGATAAGGGTACTGGTTGGGCGGCGGGCCTTAAGGTTGCCGGGTCACGATTCCCCGGTCGAGCCTTGACCCTATTACGCGAGATGTTACACTATGTGGAATGTATACGCGGATGATGCCTAAACAAGATGGCGGATTTGGCAAGCGGTTCCCTGAAAATGCACTCGCTCTTCCAAAAAAAAACCTATTGCTTGCCAAGGTTCATGAAGGAACCCTGCTTGATCACATTAGGAGAAATGAAATTAGGGCGGATGAACTAATAAAACACAAATACTCAGGGACGAAAATAAGGAAGCGCACTTACCGGGTTGTTACTTCGATGCGGCTTGGACGCTTTGCTGCTGCGGTGCGACTTCTGGCGGATCTCCTGGGGCCCCATGGATTCGGTCCTGGTCGGTGGTGCGATGGAAGAGAGCGGTGCGCGACTATATCTCAAACGAGGTGAGGCGGTTATTCCTGGAGCGCGACTGCCCCAGGCGTGGTGCGGTTGAACTAGCGGTGCGCGTGGGCAAGAGCCCTCTAGGACGCCTGTCCTAGGCGGTGTGATTCCAACCAGCGGCGCAAAGGGAAGAGGAGAGCACGAGGCCGAGCCGTGTGCGCGCTTATATTACTTCGGTCCTTCTCTCAAGGCGTCTCGGTGGGGCGCGATTCTCATTGGTTGCAAATCACGCGACATTCTAGAATTATCTTCTTTCCCCTCTCACCCCACCACTCCGGTGTGTCGGAGGGACGACAGGTGAGGAAAGGTCGAAGGAAGGACAAACTTGGCGAGCATACCCTCGAATAAAATAAAATACGAATGGTTTTCCGAGCAACCATCCCCCCGGCTTGAAGGGTCCCCTTCAAAATAACTAAAACAACTAACGCTAAGATTAAACTAACCACATAACTAACACTAACGCTAGGATTAAACCTAAATTTCGACTACAATTTCTAATCTAGAAAGCTAATTTAAACTATGGATGGGGCAAGGGGCACAAACGGACAACCAGACGCATGTAAGACCCAACCGTGGTCCTAAAGCTCCGAGCTGCCCTAATTACCCCGTCGGAACCGGGAAAAATCTCTTGGACAATCCCTAATGGCCAATGGAGAGGTGGCGTATTCTCTTTGGTGAGCACAACCACATTTCCGACAGTTAAAGGTTCAGTTGCTGTGTTCCATTTTTGCCGAGACTGCAAAGTATTCCATCCTCCATCATTTCGAAAACGATTGCACCAACCGGTCTAATAATTTATGGCGTGTGGAAATGCTAAGTTTGTTCTCGTCCATATCTACGGCGGGTAAATACTTCAAAGGCGTTAAATTCAAAAATGTGCTGGAGTTAGAGCCAATGGCTCTGAGGGGTCACTTGACAACGTACAACAAAGTGGGCGACTATTCATGACGCACTCAATTTGAGCGAGCATAGTACTTAGCTCTTCGAAGGACAAAATTTGATCTCATATTACTAGGTATAAGTGACTCTTTAGACTCTTAATATTAGTCTCCCAATTGCCACCAAAATGACTCGCGGCTGGGACGTTCAGAGACCACTCGATGCGGTTCTCGGCTAGAATGTGAGCGAACTCCGAATTATAATACTTGCTGGCTAAGAGCTCATGTAGTTCTGATAAAATACGTTTCGTACCGACGTAGTTCGTACCGTTATCCGAATACAATTTACTTACAGGACCACGGCGGGAAAGAAATCTTTTAAATGCACCCATAAAACCCGATGTGCTTAGATCACCAACGAGTTCTATATGCACCGCCCGAGTAGTTAGACATACGGAAATGCAGACAGAAGCCTTTGTGGATCTTATACCACGCCCGCGAGTGAGCGTGACCTTAAACGGACCAGCAAAATCAGACCCGGTGTACGTAAAGGGCTTTACGGATTGTATTACTCGACAAGACCCAAGGTCCACCGTTTCCGGAAATGACGGTTTGGGACGTACATGAAAGCAAGCTGTACATCTGTGCACCCGATTCCGGATTAAATTACGTGCGGGAAGAATCCAATAATTCTGACGCAAGATTGACATCAGCAAGTTGGGGCCAGCGTGAGGATTCAATTTATGATGGTAATCAACTAATATATTCATGATATGGTCTTTACGCGGTAAAACTATAGAGTGCCATTGGTCGAAACTCAACTGCGAGTTGGACAAACGTCTGCCTACCCTGACGATTCCATCTTGTAAAAATGGCTTAAGGCGTTGGAAGGCGCGACTACAAGTTCTATTCGATTGTAATCTTGTCATTTCCTCGGAAAAATGTGCACGTTGTAGTTCACGCAATACTAGCAACTCGGCGTAGTTGTAATCGGACGCTACGATATACGAACGTCGCTGTAAAAGCTTCGCGAATCGACAAACGTAAATTACGCTACGCAATAATTTCGACCAAGAGGACAAGCGGTTCGCCAAAGCAATGGTTGGAGAAACCTCGCTCGAAACGCTCGCCACCAGAGCGTGCCTCTTCTCTTCCGGCGATTGTGATACTGACGAAGGGTCGAAATCGGTTATTGGCCATTGCGAGGGTTTCAATTGAATCCAAGAAGGTCCGTGGAACCAAAGCGGATGGTTCATTATGTGCATCGGGGGGAGTCCACGGGACAGACAATCGGCAGGGTTTTCCGTACCGGACACGTGATAAAAGTTCCGCGTTCCTAACTCATCTTGGATCTTGGCCACTCGGTTAGCGACAAACGTATCCCAATGGTGGGATTAAGAATGAACCCAACATAAGGCGACGGTTGAGTTGGAAAAGGCAAATATCCTTTCTATGTGAACTCTGTTATTACATGCGCTGATAACTGCGGTGATAAGCTAGGTGAGGAATAATATCGCGCAAAGCTCCAAGCGCGCCAGAGAGACAACCTTACGGGGGGAGACTCTTGACTTATAGCTAATGAGGCTAATCGAATTTCTACTATTATTCTGGACGTGGAAATATACAACACCCCCCTTAAGCCTTCTCGCTGGCGTCTGCAAACCCAACGACCGTGATGACACTATTTTTATCGACGTTTATATGACGTGGTATTTTAATTTCTCTTAGTAAAGGAAGTTCCTCTCTAAAACGCTGCCACAATCGAAAAATACTGTCAGGTGGCGGGTCATCCCAATCGCATTCACATAACCAAAGTTATTTTATCAAAAGCTTAGCGTATAGTACCACCGGGGCTACGAAACCCATGACATCCCATAATCTAGCAACGCATGACAGTATTGTGCGCTTTGTGCACGTTTCTGCGGGCGGGTTTACCTTAAGGCTAAACACGTCGGGTTCTGGTGACCAACACAGACCGATCACCTTGTGCGTATCAGAATCGTCGAATTCCTTTATCGCCGAAAGATGGTGTGATAGTGTTATTGTGTCTAAAACCGGACTCGAATTACTAGTCCACTTGACAAGATCGAATTGACCCGATTTCATGAGCTTTATAACCTCGGCGGTGGTTAGGGTGGCCTCCTCCACGCTATCGACCGAGTACACAAAATCATACATATATAATCCACTTTCAATTGCTCTCTTAGCTTTAGGATAAGAGGGACCTCTTCATCGTAGGCGAGCTGTCTCACCGTGCGTAACGCATGAAATGGGCTGACATCATTAGAGGTTCTTTTGGGTTGAAACGATAAAAAATGCGTTGGAATTGACGGTCGCATTCACGGACCCCCATGCAAAGAAACATTTGGCGAATATCGGCGGATAGTGCTATACTAAACAAACGAAAATTTGCTATTATATTAAATAAACTGCCCTGTAAATTTTGCCCACTATAGAGAATATCGTTAAGAGAAAGGTGAGTGCTAGTTTTAGCACTAGCGTGGAGCACTACACGTAACTTAGACGTAAGTTTGTCTTCCCTAATGACCCCTTGATGTGGTATGAAATACGATGGTGTATCTTCGTAGTTATCTAATTTCGGAGCCACAAGTGATATGTAACCTTCCCTTATATATTCGTTAATTACGCCGTCATAAGCTTCCTTTAATTGGGATGAAGCGAGCATCCTATGCTCTAAACTGTAGAAACGTTTTTTCGCCATTTGACGCGAATCGCCGAGAGATAAAACATCTCCTTTAAAGGGTAGCGCTACACTATATCGACCGTCGCGATCACGAACAGTCGTGCGGACGTAAATTTCCTCACATAATCTATCATCTGGGCTAACTATAGGTGGAACGTTCACCTCCTCTATCTCCCAAAATTTGTGGACTAACGACTCGAGCGGTTCGACAGCCATACAACAATAAGAGGTTGCCGAAATACTATCCATGATGGGGCAGAGCCAACGATAACATAGCCCAAGACGGTTTCCAATGCGTAAGGCTCGGTATGCGAGGAGTTGCCACTGACCTTGTTGTGTAACAAAAGATGAGGGAAAAGCGATGCTCCAATGAGCATGTCTATGTTTCCGGGGACGGCGTAAGTATCATCTGCCAGCGTCAGATTTTCAAAATCAATCATTGCCGAGGTGTCAACCGAAACTGTTGGCAGACGTTCAGTGACTTTATCTACTACTAACGCATTTATATCAAAGTCAACATTACGTTCTATCCGAGAATAAAATTTCAAATTTATATATCCCTGGGTAACTTCATTAGTACCTCCGATGCCTTTGACTACGGGACATGAAGGTGTCCTATTTATTGGCAATCCTAAGCGCTGACAACATTGTCGCGTTATAATGCTATTTTGGGATCCGCTGTCTAGCAATGTATGGACGCTTTGTTCGTTTCCACGCGAATCCCTAATTACGATATGGGCTGTACCCAGTAACACAGTTGAAATAGGCTGTGTTCCTATATTCGACAATGAGCACAGAGCAACATCACCAGGTCGACCGCTAGAATCGTCGACTTTAGTAGATGTGATTTCCTTGTCTGATTTACTTGACGCAAATATGTTGCTGTTTTCGAAATGTAATAACCTGTGATGTTTTCTGGCGCACTTGTTACATACGGAACTAGAATTGAATTTAGCAACTAAATGTCTATCGCTTAGACAATAAAAACATAAGTTGTTTGTCCTTACTATTCTATAACGTTCGCTGGGTGAATGTTTACGAAAGGTTGCACAATTGTATAAATTACCGTGTTTTTTATTCTTACATAGAACACAGGCGCTATGGGGCGATACAGGCGCGGCGGTGACGTACGTTAGAGACCCTGCGGTTTTAGATGATGGAGTCTGTCTTGGGTCGACACCTTTATTTACTTCTTGTTTAACGTTCGAGGAGCGCTGTATTACTTTAATTTGGTCTTGCACAAAGGATGCTAATAAATCAAATGAGGGCAACTCAGAACTACGATGCTCCATTTCAAACGCACGCACGGTGTCGGGGTCTAGTTTCTTTAGTGCAATATGGAGAAACACCACGTCCATAAGGTAATTAGATTTCAAGTTCTTAAGTGCAGCCACCGATGCTACAAATTTATCTAAAAACTGCTCTAAGCCTGTGATGTTCGCGAATGATATAAGTTTAATATCGAATATTTGGTCTAAATATGAAAAGGCTAACATTCGCTTATCTCCATATTTGTCCATAAGTGTTTCAAATATTAATGAATAATTGTTTGCTGTTGGTGTGAAACCCGAGCAAATTGACTGTGCCCTAGCACTCAGTTTACTAATAAATAGTATAATTTTTCAGCGTCCGATAACGATGGATTATTATGTATGTTGTTTTGAAAACTACTAAAGAAGATGGGCCATGTTTTAATATCGCCATTGAATACCGGAATATCTATGGGGGCAACCTGAGTGAGTCACGTGGGCGTACCTGAGCTTTCGACTTTGCTTCGCTTTGAGATGGGGACTGCAAGAGATTCGCCATTCTTTTCACGCGACAAAACATGTCTACAAATTCTAGAAGCGGCTGGTAGTTCACTGTATACTTAGGGTCGATTTGTAATTCCAAATTATTAATTTGGTCTAATATTTTTTTCGTAATCCGTCCGCAAAGAGTCCACCGTTTCGATTTCACATAAAAACGTCTCCAGCACTGCTTCTACGTTAATATTCTTTATGTGATCACTTATACACTGTATACGTAAAAGAGTATGTCCCTCTTGGCGTAAAGAGTTTTAATTTTAATTTCATTTCCACTAACTGCCATTTTAAATTACTATAATTAATATTAGATTAATCACAATTAATCGCACAACACTGGAGGATGGACGCACAATTGGGGGAATCCGTCAGGCCCACTCGACTTGTGGATGTCCAGGGAGGGGAGTGATTTGCGAACCGTGCGCTGTGTGAACCGCACTTCCGGCATGGAGCACTCACACCGCGGAATGGTTGGCGGGGTCATCGAGAGTCGAGTTGAATGCAAAGAAAGAGGCTTGGCGAGCATGCCCTCGAATAAAATAAAATACGTATGGTTTTCCGCGCAACCGGGTACCAACCTCGTACGTTTACGTTACGAAGTGAATGAAGCGATATCATTTATCCTTGTCTGAGATTACTATTTTATTGTAACGAGTTCATATTAGGTTCGGTTAGACCCTCGAATCGCCTCCATGGGATCCATTACTAGATTTAAGATTATTATTTTTTATTGAGTAAGGGTGACAAACACAGTCCATCTGATGAGCACATAGACATCTACATTTATACTTGATTTAAAAATTAAAATTCATATGCTTTGTCACCCATAAGAACTAAGATAGATTACCTCATTTCGGGTAAAAGAGGTAACCGCTTCTCAATACTCACCATACGAAACACAGCAGTAGGATTGAACCGCTATTATACGTTGTTATCCTCGTGGTCCTACTCCGGTCGAACCGACGTATTCGCGCTAAAACCATAATTTCTAATATGGTTGTAGCGCGAATGTGTCGTGACTGCAGCTCTACCATGTAAAAACAAAGAACATTTATTTATTTATTTTTAATTCTCCAAGTTATTTCGATAAAATATAACCTATACCCTTCCTGACATTCTTCAATATCTACTCGTTATGTTTCATCAAAATCAGTTCAGCCTTAGATTAAGATTACACCGAACAGACAGATAGACAGACAGACATACAAAAAGTATTAAATTGTTATTCATGTCTTAGTAGCATGCAAATGATCCCTTGAGCTTAACAAAAAAGACAATTAATAAAAAATATATTTTTCGTCGTTTTTATATTGTATATATCGGCGCAACAAAGTATAAGCGATGTATCGGCGCATTACTTAAACAATTATTATTGAGTTAAAAATCAATAGACGTTATTCCAACTTCTGAAATAACGTTATAACCTGATTTTTATAACATTTTTATAATTAGTTGATTATTGTTACTAGATAAATTATTTAAAATGCTTTAATTCAAAATATAAATGGGGGTTATCGCTACAACAATTTGAAGGTAATCATTCTCAAAGCGCAGGAAGTAGGGATGGCTTGCGCACACTCGCATACGGTTTAAAAAGCGCGCGACGGCTGGGGCAGGATTTTCGTCATAGTTTTTAAAAATACTTCTGGTTGCTAATATTCCGTCATATATAATCATATTGAATTGTTAATAAAATCAAAGGGGCCATAATATATATAATAAGAATACAGTATAAACTAAAATAAAAAGTGGTGGTTTATAATTTATATGTGTAATAATAATATCTATCTCTGTTATTAATATAATAAAATATCTACATGTATTTAAATATATTCTAAAATTTATACGGATTTTATCGCGTTTAATTAAACTATTTTTGATTCTCGGAGTTTTGGGTGCTTTACAGCACCCATGGTTAAGGAAGGGACTGAGATGACCTTCAGTTTTTGAATATTATACGTATCACGTTATACGTGGTAGAGTCATGCTGCAGTTATATTAGTAGTATAGTTGTAGCATTTAACAGTGGTAGAGCCACGCGGCAGCTTTGCTGTTGCACGTATGGGCCGGCTCAAACCGGGGTGGTACCACGACCTCACAGAATACCGGCGTGAAGTGGAACCGCTGCTTCCACGTTTCGTCTGGTGAGTGCAGGTGGCCGGAGGCCCAAATCCCCCCCCCCCATCAACATGGTAGCGGAATTAAATAATGATCGACTACCCCAGGAGGGTACCAGCACCCCTGGAGAATCCCTCGCTGAGCATCCACGACCATGTTTCTCCACTTCTGAGCGTGGGTGCTCAGGCTGCCCCGCGTATTCTGGGGGGGGGGGGCAAATTCCGCTCAAGACTACAACTGCTCGGGGCAAACGGAGCAACAAGACCAAGGCGACCCCTGCCACGCTGTCCGTGAATTTCTGCAATATCAGGGGACTTCACTCTAACCTAAACGCCGTCTACTACCATCTCGAGACGGCGAGGCTAGCTCTGCTCTTTCTGACCGAGACGCAGGTGTCCTCTCCGGCTGATGTCTCGTATCTCTCCCACCCGGGGTACAAACTGGAACACTCCTTTGTGCCTCGGGCTGGAGTTTGCGTTTACGTCAGAGAGGACATCTGCTCTCGACGCCTCGGCAGACTTGAAGGTTCGGACCTGTCCATCCTTTGGCTACGCGTAGACAGCGACGACCATCCGCGCGTCTAAGGGTGCCTTTGTAGGTCCCATAGCGGTAATCCCGAAACAGAACGACTATTCGACCACGTCCAAATGGCTGCAGATTCGTTGCTACAGCAGATCCCCTCCGCAGAGATCGTGATCCTCGGCAAATTTAACGCCCATTACGCCGAATGGCTTGGTTCACGTTTAACCGATCACGCGGGGAGATCTGTTTATGATTTTGCCTTGGCATATAATCTGACACAACTGGTTACTTCGCCTACGCGGATTTCAGATGTGGATGATCATGCACCTCTCCTGTTGGACCTTCTGCTGACCTCTCACCTGGACGGATATCATATTTCCGTCGACACCCCTTTAGGCTCCTCGGACCATTGTCTGGTCCGGAGTGTGGTGCCACTCACGCTGAAATCGCTGTTGCATTCTGCAGGCTGCCCCCGTGTTTGGCACTATAGGTCAGCCGATTGGGATGGGATGCGGTCTTTCTTTGCATCCTAACCTTGGGGGCGGGTTTGCTTCTCGCCGGATGATCCCAACGTTGTTGCGGATTCTGTTGCTGATGTGGTACTTCAGGGTATGGAACTTTTTATTCCTTCCTCTGTGGTGCCCATTGGAGGCAAGTCTCAGCCATGGTTTGGTCGCTCCTGTAAAATAGCATCATGCTATAAGCAGGAGTGCTACCAAGCCTGGGCTGATGCATCAGCGTCCCGGGATGTAAACACCAGCGCTCTAAAAAAGAAGTATAATTCCGCCTCTAGGTCCTTCAAAAGAGTCATTGCCAAGGCAAAGTCAGAGCACATAGGCAGAATTGGCGAGAAACTAGTTCGCCTTCCTTCTGGAACCCGTGCATTCTGGTCTCTCGCCAAGGCTGTCCAGGGGAATTTCTGTCAGCTATCTCTTCCATCTCTGCACAGGGAGGACGACTCACTGGCCCATACCGCAAAGGAGAAAGCCGATCTTCTAGGCTCTTTCTTTGCGTCCAACTCGACTCTCGATGACGGGGGGAGTACTCCGCCGACCATCCCGCGGTGTGAGTGCTCCATGCCGGAAGTGCACTTCACACAGCGCTCGGTTCGCAAAGCACTCCTCTCCATGGACATCCACAAGTCGAGTGGGCCTGACGGAATCCCCCCAATTGTGCTGAGGACGTGTGCTCCAGAGTTGGCACCGGTTTTAACGCGTCTTTTCCGGTACTCCTACTCCCTAGGCGTAGTCCCAAAATCATGGAATACGGCTTACGTCCACCCGATCCCTAAAAAAGGCGACCACTCTGACCCGTCCAACTACCGGCCAATCGCCATCACCTCCTTGTTCTCCAAAACAATGGAGTCCATTGTGAACTGCCAGCTCATGAGGTACCTTGAAGATCACCAGCTGATTAGTGACCGCCAATACGGTTTTCGCCGTGGTCGGTCAGCTGGTGATCTTCTGGTCTACCTAACTCACAGATGGGCGGAGGCAGTAGAGTTCAAGGGGGAGGCATTGGCCGTTAGTTTGGACATTGCGAAGGCCTTCGATCGGGTTTGGCACAAAGCGCTTCTTTCGAAGCTCCCTTCCTATGGGCTTCCCGAGAAATTGTGCGATTGGATTACCAGCTTCCTTGCAGATCGGAGCATCAAGGTCGTTGTAGACGGTGCAAGCTCCGATTGCAAGCCTATTAATGCTGGTGTTCCACAGGGCTGCGTGCTATCGCCAACGCTCTTTCTTCTGCATATCAATGACATGTTGCGTACCAGTAACATTCATTGCTATGCAGATGATAGCACTGGTGATGCTCTTTACACCGGCCGAGCCAATATTTCTCGGGAAAACGTCTCCGAGTGCCGGGACAAACTTGTGTCTGAAGTCTAGTCTCTGCTGGACAGAGTCTCGGATTGGGGGCGACTAAATCTAGTCCAGTTTAACCTCCAGAAGACACAAGTTTGCGCGTTAACCGCTAAAAAGAACCCCTTTGTCGTATCCCCTCAGTATCAAGGCACTCCCCTTGTTGCCTCAGCTAGTATCGGAATCCTCGGCGTCGACATATCGAGTGACGTGCAGTTTCGTGGTCACTTGGAAGGGAAGGCCAAATTGGCCTCTAAAAAGCTTGGCGTGCTCAGCAGAGCGGGACAGTATTTCATGCCGGCACACCGCCTGCAACTTTACAAGGCGCAGGTTCGGCCGCACATGGAATACTGTTCCCATCTCTGGGCTGGGGCTCCCCAGTACCAGCTTCTTCCACTTGACCGCATCCAGCGCAGAGCGGCTCGAATCGTCGACGACCGAGTGCTTTCCGATCGGCTCGATTCACTGGCGCTGCGAAGAGATTTTGCATCTCTTTGCATATTTTATTGCATCTATCATGGGGAGTGATCTGAGGAATTGTTCGGATTAATCCCAGCCGCCAAATTTCGTGAACGCACTACACGTCAAACGTCCCGATACCACCCACACCATCTGGATGCTTGGCGGTCCACCACTGTACGTTTCACAAGGAGTTTTCTTCCACGTACAACCTCTCTGTGGAATAGTTTATCACCGGCGATTTTTCCGGACCGATACGACCTGGGAACCTTCAAGAAAAGAGCTTACTCCTTTCTAAAGGGCCGGCAACGCACCCGCAATTCTCCTGGTGTTGCGGTTGATCATGGGCGGCGGTAGTCACTTAACATCAGGTGAGCCACATGCTCGTTTGCCCCTTCTTCTATAAAAAAAAATCACGAATGGGTCGACTCGACCAGGGTAGGTCCACGCTCTTACAGAATACCAGCTTAAAATAGTAGTTTAATGCTGCTGTGTTTCGTATGATGAGTGTAGAGAACAGAAGACCCTTTTTACTGAAAACGAGGCATTAAATCTTAGTCCTCAGAGGTGACAACGCATCTGCATTTTAATTTGTAGTTGAGGATAGATGCAGATGTATATGGGCCGCAGCAACCACTTACCATCAGGTGGACTGTGTGCTAGTTTGTCACCCTACCCTATAAAAAAATTTGGTCTGATCTACGCAGAACGAGCTTACAATATCTTGAAATATTATTTTATAATATAAATATTTTGTTAATATATAAATATTTTGTTAATTATGGGATCCCAAGTAGATGGCAGCACCCATCCATCTTCTCTCTTGGATTTGGGATATTTTTTTTAATTTCGATAGCCTCGCGTATCATCCTTGGTAGGAATCAGAGGTTCTTTTGAGAGGATTTGTGGTTGTTGTGGAGATGATTACAAAATCTCATGTAATACGGTGGGGATGATCTTAAACATGTTCACAGTTTGCAAACAACCCGGAGCGACGATGCTTCACTTCAGCTATATGTTCATTCACGCAGGTTTTATAGATTTATTGTTTGTCTAATGTTTGGGGAGACCACATTCACAATTTAGCTTGTACACTTCCGCATCTTGTAGAGGTATATTACAATTGAAGAATGGTAAAAATTTACCTATCTTCTTTGGTGGCTTGTGGTATGGTTTAATGGAAGCTCACTTCAAGATGTGGCCAACTTCGTCTGTTACTTCTCTGACATACGGTAGTACAGCAGACATACACTCGACTGTGGCCGGCGTCACTCTGTCATTTAAAAATTGCACTCGTTTTTGGGTTGTTTCTAAAACAACATAGTATTATATTTTTCGATATTGCAAATATATTTTGCAATACTTCCTTTATGTACTGAAGCTCGGCGGCCAGATGTTTTCTGTCACAGATCTCTTGTGCCCTCTGAAACAAAGATTTACCCACGTTAGCTAACTATGATGGTGAGAGAGTGGCTCACCATTTAAATATCGTTGGTATGGGTCTTCTTCCTATATACGTAGTGTGACCAATAGTGTTATCAGGATTTCGAATGACTAAAGCGTACCATTGTAAATTGTGTTTAGAGTTTATAGAAATATAGTGATCTAAAAATGCAGTTATTTTGTCAGATGCTAAAATTGTGAAAGTGTTGTCTACGTACCTCTTGTAGAATCTAGGAATTACAGGAGCAGTAAGAAGTTTTTACTCCTCAAATTCCTCCACAAATATGTCACCGACTATCATAGATACAGGTGAGCCCATCGCCACATCATCTACTTGTCTGTAGAACTATTACTTCCACCATAGATGATGTGAGGCAGTGTTTGAGTAATACTGCATATTCTGTAGGCATGTTGTCATCCTTTAACTTCCTAGTTATAACTGAGATGCAGTTTTCAATAGGTAGGCATGTTAATAGTGACTGAATATCAAAACAGGTTTTTTTTATCTCACTAACAAATAGGTATGAATTTTTTGTGTGTGCTCTGGTATGTCACCTCTCAGTGGGGACAGTATTTTTGTCAAGTTTGCCAAAGACGCAATATGGGGCGTAGTGGAGCGTTTGGTTTGTAAATCTTCGTAAACGCAAGCAACCACGGTTGTTTGGCACATGATGATATTATCGAATAAACTTGGAAATTAAAATTTTCGGAGTATTTCTTTAATAAATCACTAGTTTTTTATACAATAATGGCGACAAAATCCGTATTAAAAGTTTTATTAAATGTATAGTGTACGCTAAATTTAAGAAATTGTTATACATCACACTTACAAACACATGCACAATTTTTATAATTCTACTCAACTATGACCATCGTAAGCGCTGATACTAAAAGTAAAATATACTATCTACCGATGTAATTAATATTTACCTGTTGTCAATTCATGCTATGCGACAATATTTTCTTTCTATTTATTTTTGTTTTTACTTTCAACTACGAAGGACATCATTTATTGTAGCTTCATGTGTCTACTTTGTCCACGTATACTTACAGGAGGTGACCTTGTGACTTGTGATACAGGTTTTACCTAGTTTAGGCACCACTTTTTCATTTAACAATAGTTTTGTTTCAGATGGAAATACATATTCTTTGTTGCTCTTAGCTCTATCTCGCTCAGTCTAGCTCGCTGAGCGACCTTGAGCTTCCTGATTCATTCAGCAGTAAAGGACTTCGTTTCAGATCCATTAGTATCTAGTTCACGTGCAATACACTCTGGTTATACCATCTCGTTTCAGTCACGCTTAGTCTTCAGTTTCAACATATGGCTCTTTCTGGCAAACAGATTTTTGTCAAAGATTTTGGAACCCTGGTTCGGCTATATCCCTTCTTCTTTACGAGCTGTATTGAAGTTGCGTAAATTCCGCCACACGCTTTTACAGATCTGTCTATTCAGTTACCTTTATGCTATCAAATCTGCTTAAGACTGCAGTTTCTTGACTCGATAAACTATCCGTGAGCTTAAGAGTGTGATCAGCTGCAAGTTTTCACTCTCACGATCGCTGAGACATCAAAAGAAAGATCATGAGGAGTATCCCTTTTTCTATGAAGGCAGCCAACTGCTGGCCCTTTGAGTTCTGTGGACCTATCCCGAATTTCCCTACCTTCAGCTTACCGTTCTCTCTTGTAACTAACACCCATCAATTTTTAAATCAATTTTTCAATATTAAAATTTTAAATTTTTTTTGTCACACAATATATTAATGGGGCTTACGAGTATGTATAAAAATAGGCATATTATGGTATCACGTACTTTTTCTAAAAATAAGTAAAGAAGAATAATTTTGTATAATATTGTATTTATGTATCACTAACCATTAAAGCAGCGCACGTGGATAGAGAAGTTCGGGGGCGCTTTTACTTCCAACTTGTTTATCAAAACAATAATTAGGGCTGGCTGATAGGTGCCTAATGCTAGATAGCTTATACCATTTATTATGAATCTAACTATCACACACAAAAATAATCTTTCAATTCGGACTGGTAGTTGATTAGCTAAAGTCAAAGATTAACATGTAAACATTAAGTAATTACCATTACCTACACAACATGATAAGCATAATTTACTTTAGATTTGGCCTTCTCTTCCATGTGACAACGAAACTGCACATCGCTCGATATGTCGACGCCAAGGATTCCGATTATGTCTGAAGCAACAAAAGAGTGCCTTGAAAGTGAAAAGATACGAATATGGGGTTCTTTTTAGCAGTAATTGCGCAAACTTGTGTCTTCTGGGGATTAAACTGGACAAGATTTGATATAAACTACTTTTACAGATTTTATCGCGTTTTATTTATTTTATTTTTAATACCCGACGTTTCAAACAAACAAAGAGATCAATTAGAACCCGCATAAAAGAACACATAGCTGACGTGAAGCATCAACGTTCCGGGAAGTCTGCAGTATACGATCATTTCCTAGATGGCCCCAACCATTACATCAGATTTGATAGACCACAAATCCTCGCGAAAGAATATCGATTCCTACCAAGGATGATACGTAAGGCTAATGAAATTAAAAAACATCCTAATTTCAATAGAGAAGGACGCTGGGTACTACCACCTGCTTGGGATCCTATAATTAATAAAATTAAAACTAAACCCAAGCATACCACTGCAAGACTTCAAAACACAGTTACTTCATTCGCAGACGTAGATCGGACCAAAGACAATAGTTAAAAGCTGAAGGTACTCCGGGTTAACTTTGACATCGGGACGTCAGTCACCTCAGTCCCCCGTGACCATGGGTACTGGAAAGCACTCGAAACGTCGGGTATTAAAAATAAAATAAATAAAACGCGATAAAATCCGTAAAAGTAGTTTTAATCAATGTATAGTGTTCGCGTAAATATAAGAAATCATTATGGACAAGATTTAGTCACCCCAAGTCCGAGATTTTGTTCAACAAATTATCGACTTCAGACACAAGTTTGTCCCAGTACTCGGCGACGTTTTCCCCAGAAATATTGGCAGGGCCGGTGTATAAAGCATCGCCAGTGCTGTCGTCTGCATATCAATGAATGATACCGGTTTGCAATATGTCATTCATATGCAAAGGAAATAGCGTTGGTGATAGCACGCAGCCTTGTGGAATACCAGCGTTAATGGGCTTGTAATCGGAGCATGCACCGTCTACTACGACCTTGATGCTTCGATCAGCAAGAAAACTGGTAATCGAATTGCACAATTTCTTGGGAAGCCCATAGAAAGGCAGCTTCCTAAGAAGCATTTTGTGCCAAACCCGATCAAAGGCCTTCGCTATGTCCAAACTAATGGCCAATACCTTGCCCTTGGACTTCACTGCCTTCGGCCATTTATGAGCTGTGCGACCGCGACGGAAACCTTACTAGCGGTAACTAATCATTTGGTGATTCTTAAGGTACATTAGCTGGCTGTTAATAACGGACTCCATTATTTTAGAGAACAAAGAGGTTATGGTGATAGGCCTATAGTTGGACGAATCAGAGCGGTTACCTTTTTTAAGGATCGTTTGTACGAAGACTGTCTTCCACGATTTCGGGACTGCGCCTAGGGAGTAGGATTATCGAAAAAGACGCGTTTAGACCGGAGTCAACTCCGGAGCACACGTCTTCATTACAATTGGAGGAACGCCATCAGATCCAGTCAACTTGCTGATGGCCAGGGAGAAGAGTGCTCTGAGCACTTAGCGTTGGGTTAACAGCACATCCTGCATGGAGCACTCACACTGCGGGATCGTCGGTGGTGTGTTCCCCCCGTCATTAAGAATCGATTTGGACGCTAAGACAGAGCCCAGTAAATCGGCTTTGTCCTTTGCGGCTTGGGCCAGTGAGTCAGTCCCTATGCAGAGAGGGAAGAGATGGCTGGCAGAAATTCCCTTGGACAGCCTTGGTGAAAGACCAGAATGCACGTGTTCCCGAAGGAAGACGAACAAGTTTCTCTCCAATCCTGCTAATGTGCTCCGACTTCGCCTTGACAATGACACTTTTGAAGGCTTGGAAGCAGATTTATACTTCTTTTTAAGAACGCTGGTATTTACAACCCGAGACGTCGATGTGCGAGCCCAGGCCCGGTAACACTCTTGCTTATGTCGTAATGCAATTTTGCAGGAGCGACCAAACTAAGGCTGGGTTCTGCCTGCGATAGGTACCACAGATGATGGAATAAATAGTTCCATTCCTCGTAGCACAACATTAGCGACAGAAACAGCTACAACGCTGAAATCATCCGGCAAGAAGCAAACCTGTCTCCAAAGGTAGGATGCAAAAAAGATCGCATCCCATCCCAATCGGCTGACCTTTAATGCCAAACACGACGACAACCTGCAGTACGCAACTGCGATGGGAGCTTGAGTGGCACCGTACTTCAGATCAGACAATGGTCAGAGGAGCCAAGAGGGGCATCAACGGAGACCTGATGTCCGTCCGGATGAGAGGTTAACAGACGTTGATATAATTGTATTATTTTGGCTTGACCTAATATGATCCGTCTGCTAGGCGTAGTAATAACAGTAAATCCTCCCTAGGAGAGGCAGGGAAAAACGTACCTTAACCGAATACTAAAATATAGAAAAGTAATAATATGCTAAAAATATTGCAAAAAATCTAAAACATAATATAATATAGACGTTTAAAATACCGGGAACGCACCTAAAATTTCCTTAGTGTTACAGTTGATCACGGACGGATTATATTATCAGCTGATACTATCAGCATGCCTGTTTGTCTACTCTTTTATAAACATAATTAAAACATAAATATAACAAGATTAAGATATTATAAAATAAAACCGCAAACCATGAAGGGGCGGTGCAAAAATGTCCATTTTAAGTATCTACATATAAACCGAGAAAACTCTCTAAGAATTTACCTGGCACGGGTTCCACCCTACTAGTCATTAGGACTGTCCACGAGACAATTAATCTCAGCATTCAGCGACGCGGGCGAGGGTGCGTCAAGGTGTAAGAAATAATTAATTGGAACGCGGTGCGGCTGCTCGCCTAATGCTCGCAAGTTTATTCATGTTGCTTCCACTAACAACTTTACCTTTTTTTATAGAACAAGGGTGACAAACGAGTACACAGTCGGTCTAATGGTAAGTGGATACTGTAGCATTTTTTTTGCGCCCGAAGCAAATATGGGCAACCCTCCGGAAAGCGGGGGAGGGAGGCGGTGAATGCTCATAGCATACCACGCAGCCGGCTGCGTGGTTATGTGGAGACTTTTACCCACTAAACACCACCTTTTAGGAAATGGCTTAACGATCTGACTAGAGATCTCTAAGCGGTATACGAACGCGACCCTCCTTGGCAGAAAGGAGGGCGCAACATAGACATCTCCATTTATACTCGATCGAGAATCAAAATGCAGATGCGTTGCCACCCCTAAGTACAAAGATAGAATATCGCGTTTTTAGTAAAAAGGATCTCCGGTTCACTCACCATACAAAACAACGCGCTAATATTCTGTGAGAATTTTCTCCTTACCCGGTCAACCTGACCATTATATTTGTGCTTCAACTATATACAGTGTCACGGACTTGCAATAATCTAGGTTCTTATATTACAGCTATTTTGATAAACAAATACACTACTCACTAAGGTGTAATCCCCTCCCCTTCTATTTGACAGCCATTTTGTTTTTTTTTCTTGAGATATTCTCTACGTGTATATAAAAACATCATATCTCTCAAAGTTTTGCTCTTACTGAGATAAAAATTGGCTCATTTGGAGGGCAACAATAATGTCTATTGCTTACGCTACAAAAAATTTGCATATATATATACATAAAATTAATAAATAACTTAAGTGTATTTAATGTTTTCCTGTTTAGGGCTTCAATTAAGGCCCTTTGTGCTTGCGCATATGCTTATTTTCAAACAATAATAACTCAAAGTAATAAACATACAGCTGTAAACTTTATTTTGTATTGTAGCTAAGCTCAAAATCTGTCGATCTAATGAAAAAAAGGGTAACGATGGTTGTTTTTGTAGTAATTTACAATAATTTGCCGATAAGCATAATTTCTTGATATTTATTTGAACTTAAATATTTTCTTAAAGTTACGAATACGTGAAAAATTTTTTTGGTAATGTATACAATAGACAATTTTGTTGCCCTCTGAATGAGCCAAGTTTTATCTCAGTAAGACCAAAACTTTTAAAAAATTATTTCACTATACTACTGTACGCATAACGCATGACGAAGCAATCCGTTTGGTTTAATGCATGGATTATCGACAACAATGAGATGAAAACAAGAAAGATAAGGAAGGAGTTAAAGCATGTAATTTCTGCGTGCAATTTCCAAAATGTATCCTATAGAATACCGTGAGGCTGGATACTCAGCGCCTGTGCTCCAGGTTGGGTTCTCTCTCTCTCTCTCTAGGATTAAAAATCAAAAATCAGATGCTGTGTCCCCCTGAGGATTAGGATAAAATGTCACGTTTCTAGTAAAAATGGTTTCCAGTTGTCTACACTCACAATACGAAACATAGCTTTTACGTTTATATCCTGTGCGTGTTTCAAGAGTGTGGACAAATTTTAAGGTTTATCAACACTGTCTGTTCCATTAAATTAAGAATCGATGGTTTGATTGACTGATTAGTCATTAACTCACACAAATCTTTTAAGTTACCTACCTATGCCTATATATATTACCTAACCTAGCAGTATGCTGAGCCTTATTGTGAGAGGATCACAATATCGTATAACTTAATAGCCACACCACATTGGCTTCCAAATAGATTAATATTCAGTTTCTCAGAGACACATACGCCTTTGTTACAAAAGTTAGACACTTGTCTACCGCTCCAGCTCAGAATCTAATTTGAGTACCTCCTTGTTGAATTCTGGGTGCTGCCGTCGAAAGTGGAATTAGTCATTGATTAAAATTACGCTTACTTACTGGAGAATTTCCAATTATCTCACTGCAATCAGCATTCTTGGAAATACACGTTAGTTTGTTGTTATAGTTGTACTAAGGACCCGCCCTGCCTTCGCCTGGATAGGATCTATTAATTTTTTTATTTAGATTGAAGATTATTATCAAAGAACATTTATTTTGACTTTTCATTATTTTTCGTTTTCAAAAACTGTTGCGAAAACTTAGAAAGACACTAATTTGAATAAAAATATTCAGTTTGTCAGTAAATCAGACATACAAACGAACGAAAAAATAAAATTATCCACATACGAACCAAGAAACGAATAGGGCAAACTGTACGCCTATGTTTTATTTGGTAAATAAACAAAATATGACCGCAATAACGTAATCACTAATTTGCTCCCGAATTTCTCTAGCCAACACTTAACATATATACATAACATAACCATATCACAAATAAGAGATTGCGCTAAATAAGCAAGCAAAATCATCAATTATTGATATTAAATAAAAAAAATTAAATTCAAACTACAATCCAACGCCTACCTGAAACTAAGTACCCACACTATCAAAATAAATTAAATCGTGTAAGTATCTATATTTTGGCTCATCCTGCAAACAAATTACAAATAAAATAACTCAACCTAGGAAAGGTTTTTGGCCTATAGGATCACACCTATGATCAGTCAGGTTTTTTATCAAGAAATTCTCAGTAGCAGTCCGGAGTGAAGAATTTAGCAGTGTTTCATCCCTATGGCTCAGAAAGCACTTAAAGCCGATTTATCTGTATCTAAACTCACTGTATTTTTGTCGAATTACTAACTCAGGCTGTTCAACATATTTATGGACAGTTGTTTGGAAAATTTGAAAGTTGAAGAATGCGGGTTAAGAATGGGTGAGTTAACCATCAAATGCCTTTTGTACGCCGATGATCAAGTCATACTTGCGTCGTCGGCGGCCGAGTTGCAAATGATGGTTACATTAATGAACATGTTATTAAAAGAAAGGAGATTAAAGTGAACGCAAATAAGATGAAAGTGATGGTTTTTGAAAGAGAAGAAAGAAAAACAGTGTGTGAAATAAGAATAGAAGGAGAGTTAATTGAGCAAGTGGATGAGTTCGTATATTTGGGATGTGTATTCAGCAGGGACGGAAGATATGATAAGGATATTGAACGACGAGTGAATGCAGGAAAAAAAGTAAATGGGGCTCTACACTCTATTGTGAAAAGTCAGAATGTGTCAAAAAAGGCACGTACGGCAATTCACAATGCTGTATTAGTCCCTACTTTAACGTATGGTAGTGAAAGTTGGGTGTGGCAGAAGAAGGCACAGCATTTGATTCTACAAGCCGAAGCTCAACTTCGGATATTGGAATATAGCAAAGTTCAACTTCGGATAATGGAACGTTCCGATGTTCAACCTTCGGATGAGGGTACGTTCCGAAGTTCAAACTTCGGATATTGATGAACGAGTTTACACGTTTATCTGATCCACTAAGTGATTGTATTCTTCTTAAGTGAATTCTTTATTATCTAGTCAGTGTGCATGTAATTAATATGTAACGTTAGTCTCTACAAAATTATCGTTTTAAGCAATTGTAATCCAATGTATAAAGAAAAAAAACTTAAGACTACCACGGGCAGTCTGCAGACTGCTCTCTGAGAGCGACGGCAGGATCGCGCTCGGGCGATGCAGTTTACACCCAGCACTCTTCTACCGGGCTCCAAAAATGAAAACTTAAAACTACGGCGCGGTGTCTGCGGACTGCTCTCTCGGAGCGGCGGCAGGGTTGCGCCGGGCGGTGCAGACGACGTCACCCAGCGCTCTGCTGCCGGGCACCAACATGTGCCCAGCAGCAGAGCGTCAAAGGCTCAGGCACTGAGTCAGTTGTGCGTCATCGGCAAAGTGCCGAAAAAGAAGCACGAGAGTAGAATAAATGCAGCAGAAATTCGGTCGCTAAGGAGTATGTTAGGGATGAATCTGAATGACAGGGTGACAAATTGTGTCAGGATTAAGAAAGGAATGCTTCGGTGGTTTGGTAATGTAGAAAGAATGAATAAGGAAAGAGTGACAAAGCAAATTTATATGGCAGATGCGAACGGCAGAGTCAGGAAGGGACGCCCTAGAAAAAAGTTTATCGACCAAATTGGCGATATACTAAAATGGGCCAAATTAAGAGTACCCTTAACCGACGAGCATGTATGCGTAGGTATATGGATGTGTAAGAGGCGAGAGAGGTATGTCAGGATCGTGCTAAGTGGAAGTCTGTAGTCTCTGCCTACCCCTCTGGGTGACAGGCGTGAGTGAGTACTAACTCAGACACAACAATAAATAGATAATTTTGATATTTTGTAAATAGTGATCAATAAGGACAGATTTTCGTAAAGTTCTATAATAGGTATAATTCAAATACGTCATTATTTCGTTATACGGATTTCCCCACCACCATGCAATAAAAACCATTTTCCGCGCAAACCATGTGACGAAAAAAAAAACCTAATGGCATTATTTTATAATGATTTCTTATATTTACGCGAACACTACACATGATTAAAAATACTTTTACGGATTTTATCTCGTTTATTTTTGCTTTTAATTATTTTATTTTTAATTCCCGACGATTCCTACCAAGGATGATACGTGAGGCTATTGAAATTAAAAAACATCCTAATTTCAATAGAGAAGGAGGCTGGGTACCACCACCTGCTTGGGATCCTATAATCAATAAAATTAAAACTAAACCCAAGCATACCACTGCAAGACCTCAAGACATAGTCAGTTCATTTTGCATAGATCGGACCATAAACAATAATTAAAAAAGCTGAAGGTACTCCGGGTTTAACAATGACATCGTGGACGTCAGTCATCTCAGTCCCCCCGTGACCATGGGTGCTGGAAAGCGCCCGAAACGTCGGGAATTAAAAATAAAAGTAATTAAAAGCAAAAATAAACGCGATAAAATCCGTAAAAGTGGTTTTAATCATGCATTATTTTAATCCTAAAGTATTCGTACTAATTTTAAAGTTACAATAAGCATTTAATAATTTTTCCCTATAGAAATATGAAATCACCCCGTACATAAAGATTTTTAAAAACCTTATTTTAATCTGTAAGGATTTCAATTTTCCAAAAATTCTGTCTTTCAATTTCACGCAAATTTGCACATTCGTTTTAAAACTGTAAGAGTCAAATTTTATTATTTAATTACTTTAAAGCATTAAATATTTTTCTTCCTATATATTGGACATTATCTACCCCATTCTCCTCCCCAGGTAAGGGGTTATTTTAACAAATACCAAAATATTTTATCTCCATACAAAATGCACACTACATGCCCCTGCCCCATCTACCGTAATGGATTATTTAGAAATCGCAAAATACATATTCATTTTTTTTAATTACAGTAAGTACTCTCAGTAAATATCAATTCAGTAATGAAATAAAAAAAACTGTAAACACCCTTTTTTCCCTCATAGGTTTCGAATTTTACAATACTATTTCATAGCGGATTTTTACGTAATAAAAGTTAATGTCCAAATTTTAGATTTCTACTTCAACCTGTTGAGCTTATGCGCTGGTAGGTGAGTCACTCAGTATAGTATATTATCTATGACTCAGTATGTAAAGAGTATATAGTAGATACACAGTGAACAGTGACATCTGTCGGTAAATGGCAAAACTAACTTTACGGCAAATTAAATTTTATTCTGTTCGTTTAACTATGTCCAATATAAATTGAATTTTATAAACGCCATTTGCAAACTAAATAAAAAAACTTCTGACATAAAATAAGAATTTTGTCTAATTTTAAGTACCCATTCACTTAGAAAAAATAAATTATATACACTTTATTACTAATTCCACATTTTAAAATAAAGAGTACCAATGCGTAAGGATAGCACTATAAACTCTTACCCGCTCCGAGAAGTATGAGAATGATATTTTTTTTAATATATTTATTTCATTGAATGCCTTAACCATCCGTAGACCATATTATATTGGCTGTATATAATAATATATAACTCGCTTCTTCGGTTCCGTAATCGGGTAAAGCGTGCGTGTTAGATCGTGGAAACTATGCCAAACATTGAGTTATATAAATCAATGATGCCAAATATGAGGCAATCAATGGCGAGGCCTATGTTCAGCAGTGAAATTTAAAATGCTGTAACGGTTATCGTATAAAAGTAAGAAACTTATATTTGCTGTATTGTCCTGTATTAATTTGTGTCCAGTACTAACATTACGTTGAAAGCAGCAAGCAAAGTAACTATTTTATATTATATGTCTTTCATTTCTCGCATATAATTAAAGCACCCATAAGTGCTTCAAAATACTTATAGCAGTGCCATATACGAGGGTGGATTGAAAAGTACTCGGCCTAACCAAGAAAATAAACACATACTAAATCAGTTATATTTTTATTTTTCCACATAATCTCCATCAAGTTCAATACACTTTTGCCACCTCCCCTTCCAAGCATTTAGACCGTTGAAAAAAAATGATTCTTCCTTAGAGTCAAAATATGCGTCTACAGCTGCTTTGACCTCGTCGTTTGTCGAAAATCTTTGACCTCCCAAGTGCTTTTTTAGGTTAGGGAACAGAAAGAAGTCTGGTGGTGCCAGATCAGGTGAATACGGCGGATGCGGTAACAGTTCAAAGCCACAGTTGTGAATTTCAGCCATTGACTGTACTGACGTGTGAACACGGGCGTTATTTTGATGAAACAGGACTTTTCTTCTGAGCATTCCTCGACGTTTTTCTTTTATTTCCTCTCGTAAACGACGTAGTAAGGTGCAGTAGTAATCAGAGTTTATAGTCTGACAAGATAATCAATCATAATCACACTTTTCGAGTCCCAGAATACTGAAGCCATCACCTTATTTGCCGACAAAATCGACTTAGCCTTTTTATTGGGTGGTGAACCAGGTCTTCTCCACTGTTTTGATTGTTGTTTTGTTTCCGGTGTACAGTAATGAACCCATGTTTCGTCCATAGTAACAAAACGATTCAAAAAATCATCTGCATCGGCTTCAAATAATTCCAAACAGTCGCGTGAAATAGTCAATCGCGTCCTTTTTTGTTCAACTGAAAGCAGTCGCGGAACCCACCTCGCAGACACCTTGTGGAAACCCAACTCGTTGACAATGATGTTTTGAGTTCGTTCATAAGAGATGCCTATAATCTCGGCTATCTCTCTAATTTTTAATCTGCAGTCTCCCATTATTAAATCAAGTACTTTTTTAATATTTTCGTCAGTAGTTGACGTCGAAGGCCTTCCAGAGCGGGGTTCATCTTTCACACTCTCTCTACCACGCTTAAATTCTGCTATCCATTTTTTGACGGATGAATATGACAGAGCACAATCGCCTAATGTACTGACCATGTCATCATGGATGGCTTTTGATGATAGCCCCTTCTTATGGAGGTACTTAATGACGGCACGCTGCTCGATTTGCTCCATTCGCGGAAATTATGTCCGATTACTTTGTTAATAAATTTATAAAATCACAACTAATTATCGCACACGTTTCGAACTTCACACAATGAACTAGTCTGAACTGAACTAAATAATGTGGGTAGATTTGATTTTTAGAACTGAATGGATCTGTGTTAGGCCGAGTACTTTTCAATCCATCCTCGTATATATAAAATTGTAGTAATTAACTTAATATTACAATAAAATAAAAATTATATGATATTTAGAAAAGTACGGGTAGAAATAATATAAAACAATTCAAAATCGGGTAATGTAATTTTTCATTTTTCATTTTAAAACTTTTTGGAACTGCAAAAGGGAAGTATAATATGCCTACTGCCAAGCTCCTACGATCGTCAAAGACCGAAATAAAAGAAACTGCTAATAGCTCTTTTAAAATTTGATTTACTAGTTGTGGATACAGGCTGTCGAAAAATTATAAGCAAACCTTCTTATATAAAATTTAATAAATAATTTGCACAACACCTTTTATCGATTACATTGGTTAACTACTGTAATCTTTTCACTAAGATATTAGGGTTTATATATTTTTTATAAATATTTATTACACATTACTCTGTACGGCAGTACCTCTACTTGAAATGAAACATTTTCCATACTGATCTCAACGCAATGTCACATAAGTGTCATGTGTACGAAATCGTCTTGTCTGCAGCTTTGTGTTGATATTCGATTTTAGCAACGGGACAGGTGTGAGTCGACGTTACGCTTGACAGTTCAGAATTCGGTTCAAATGTAGAACTGTACTGTAGCTCACACGACACATTATTTGATGGAGTCTAATTAAACTCCTAGAACTCCTGACATACGTCTGTATGTTGATATCCACGTTACAGAGCAAGCTTTAAAAATGTTAGCCCCAGTTTGATTCTAACGTATATTTCTGTTATATGTAAAAGCTAGTATACCCACGTCTAACCCCCTGGAGAACTTAGAATAGAATATATTTGAACATTTCTGTTCAATTTAGATCACATTTAATTCTATTAAAAGTCATTTTTTGCCTTACCACTGGTTCGGAAAAAAAGCTCTGTCCCGGAAAGAACTAGCAATAATCCCAGCCTTACTTTTAAAACAAATAATTTTAAGAATATGAAAATATGGTTACAAACTATTTACAAAAATGATATTAGGGACAGCTTGACAGCGGTCAGCTCATTCCCGAGGGATATTATCAACCATGTATTCTATTTATATAATAATAACCCAATTCATACAGTTTTTGTTTAATTAAATATTTAAAATTGGTAATAGCGAGACCTAAATTATTTTCTGAGACTTAGTTGTAATAGCCTATACGTTGCTTCACGAATGAATTACTACCAGCACAAGCTTTAAAAATGTAAGCCCTAGTTTGATTCAAACATATATTTCTGTTAATTTACATTTAACTAGCTTATATACCCTTAAAGCTTATATTATACCCTTATCGGGCTTAGGCCCGTGGAGAATTTAGTCCTTCTGTTTTAAACTTGGTATTACATGGATTTCACAACTTTTTACGGAAGAAGAACAAAGTTGCGAGACTTGTTTTTTTTTTCAAGTTATGTTTTTGATGGCATTTGAATATTTTTGCCGATTATACGCATAACAATGAATTATAATCATCAACAAACTATGATAAATTACATAACGACATAATTATCATTGAAGCAACGTCAGGCAAAAAAAATTACTCAGCTAATTCTTTTCTATAATTTTTTTTCTAAAGAATATATATTTCTTATTCGTGTGAGTACACATGTATAAAGTTATTGCGAAATAATTAATGTGAAACGTCAAAAATTATGTCTTACATTTGGGTGAGTATAAGAAAGACGTACTACCGTCGAGAAAACGACACGGGAAGCCTTTGCTGCTTTAGTGGAAATAGACTGTGATGGTTAACTGCTAAACCAATTTAATGACGCGGATTTTAACTTAATAATTAGAACATATTTAATATTAGGGATTTCCGCAAATTAACGCCTGATTCTAATAATCATATTGAATAAGATTTTTAATCGGAAGCCATGCAAACTTTTTGGTATTTCTGTGTGACGTAAATATGGGGTGACCTACACTAGACGGATTGACGACCTGGTAAGAGATTCAAGAAGTTGATGGGTGCATTTGGTTGAGGACTGTGCTTTGTGACATTTCTTGGGGGAGGCCTATGCTCAGCAGTGTATTTATGAGGGGCTATAATGACGACAACAAATGCACTTAAGTACATTTTATACGATAACATACTATGAATTAAGAAAGGAAAATAATAAATATTACGTCGGATAATACCGACTGCTACAGAAGGACGGTCATGTTTCTCGAGAGTATGTATGTATGTTTATTTTTTTGGCATGTTCTGTTGCTATATGAATTTTAATATATTAGATGTTGTTAGATTCGTCTCAATTGTGATGACATCGGTTTTATGATAATAATATATTGTATCTGCCAATACAAAACAGGGAAGGGAAGATTTTGACCATTATACTCGTTTTAACTATGTGTTATGCATTTTAGCACCCATTTCGTTAATTTTTATTAACATGGTCTTAGCTGTGTTACAATTATCTCTCTTAAATTTAAAAGTTAGAAGTCGTGTTTGGACTGCGCTTGCGTTAAGCTCATTAAATGCTGTAGATTTAATGGGATTCTATAATATTGTGACACATATCAATAAGTAGAGTATAAATCTGCATAAAATACTTGCTTTTTTAACAAATAAATGTACCGTATTTTAGCAAGGTAGAACATACTATCATAAATATAATATTTTTGTATTGTCTGCAAAACCAACATTATTTTGTAACATTATATATTGTTGGGAATGAGGCTAAAAAATAAAAGAAAATAGGAATCAATTAACCCTAGAAGCCTAATCTATCTCAGAGATACATAAAGCCTTAACATACGCCTCAGAGGCGTGCATATATAAATAACTATTTCTGGCCTAAAGTATAATTATTTGCGATTTTTTAAGGACCCGTATGATAGGCATTTATTCTAGTAACCAAACACAGATTCATTAATGGAGACTCTAATCACAGCTATTTATATTACAAGAAAATAAAAGCAATCTGCTGATATTCGAACAAAAAAAGTATCTTCTGATTAATAAACGGTAACATCATTTTTTTAACTATCTTATAAGTTTTTTACTATTTAATGACTTTTTCTTAGCACAATTATTAAATTAAGTCAGACTTTCACAGACTAGCTTAAAGCTTAGAGCAGTTTACACACACATAAACCTTGTGCTCGCAACATACTGACTTTTTGTACTTATAACACACTAATTTAGTCATACTCTTTTTTTGTAAGAGCAAAACGTGCAGCATTTACGGTTTTTGGCCTAAGGCTCTCCCTTCTGAACTTCATTACTTGATCAGTAGATTTTACGAGAATATGCCTTATGTATTCTCGTAAAGATCTTTTCAAAGTCGGCGCTTCAAGTCTCATCTCCATCCAAGGCTTGGCCAAATCTGTGTTGAGCTGCTTCAAGAACTTTCTTCTATGTAGGTTTTTTACTGTTTTTGATCATATTAATTGCTGAAGTTCTCTGAGATGATTGACCCTTGGTAGTCGACCAAACATTCGTTCTAACCGCGAAGTATATTTCCGGAGACACGACGTATAAGTCTTGAGATGTCAAAATTCAAGAATTATAGGTTGAAAATGAGCAGGAGTAGATGGGTGAGCTGCTGCAGCAGTTGTTCAGACAGTTTCTTCAGTGGAAGCAGATCGTAAAGAGAAGATCTCGTCAGTAACATAATCGTTCTCGTCTTCACTTAGAACATCATCAACAGCCTAATGATTCTCCTCTTCTGACGCTGAACCTCTCAGAGAACCATGATTTTCTTCATCTTATATCGCCAAAACATTGGCACTGTTTAGCCGTTTTGATCTTGATATATTTTATCTAAAACAACGTCAATATAACCATAAAAACACAAAAAACTAATAATAGCGTAATCACACAATCTAAGTTAAAAGTTACACAAAGCCTAAACATACGCCTCGCAGGCGTACTACATGTCAATAAGTCAAAATCGGCGGGACTTACCTTAGCGATACGGGCACTATCAGCAGGCTCTAGGACGCCACTGAGTTGGCTAAGCCGCACTAATCGCCAACGTCACCCGTTATAAAAAGATAGACAGTTTTCGAATGCGTGTACGCCTCGCAGACGCAGATAAGGCTTCTAGGGTTAAGGTAGATAGAGAAACCCCTACTCGTTTGTGCAGTATATAGTTCACTGAAGAAACCGTGCGCAGGAGATTCTGCCTAAATCATTCTACGCGTATAACACACTTCCGAATCGCGTCTACGTGCTATTTTTGAGAGTCGTTACGAATCGTCTCGCACGCAGACTGTTGACTTTCAGCCTTCCGAACAAGCTGGATTCCGCAAAAGCTTTAGTACTACAAACCACATACATACCCTGCGTCAGATTGTACAGAAGACCGAAGAGTACAATATGCCAATTGGCCTTGCGTATGTGTTTTTGAGATACATAATTCATAATGAAACAATTAAGAACATGCGATAGGAGATGATCATTGAATGGTAAAAATATATCTGTTCTATGGTCATTAACCAGAGGGAAAGCAAAATAATACCACCGAACTAAACGCGACCTATACATGTTATTAACTAAAAAGCCAATAATGTATACAAAAAACTCAATTGCAGCCAGTGCAAACCTATCAAACAAATATCGGTTCCATCAGATTCGAACCTAATACGCGCATAATTAAAACTAGACTTAGTCGTTGTGTTTTGGTTGCAACAACTTCAAAGGTGTTTGTAAATAAGCATCGTCAATAAAAAACGTATTCATGAATATTGAACAAGGAAAGTGAATATTCAGAGCACGAATACGTGTCCGCAAAGCCAAGTACCGACGTAGCATTCATTTTGAATAGCTAATATTGAAATATATAATTCTCCACTGGAGTTGGTCAAGTATGTGCCAAATTTAGTTTTGGGAATATTTTGTATATCTACAGCGATCTATATTTTTCAACAAGAGCCGTTGTAAAAAAAGGAATACAGTAACCCACTCACGAGGGCGGAGGCGACGACAGCTCAGGAGTTACGCAAGTGTTGGCTGCTCAAGACCCTGAAAATGGTAATGTCCATTTTCGCCATTGAATGCCCAACAATTTTCATTTTTTAAAATATATATCTTTATTTATGGTTACTAATCGCGAATATTTTTGCACAAAAAAAGGTGCTGAAACGATAAAAATAAAATTAGGTAAATGCGTAATTCACTTTGACTAGAGAATAAAGAAAGGACATGACATAAAGATCGTTAGTTGTAGGAATGTAACGAAATATCGGCGTCTCTTTTTATCTTATGAGTATAATCGTGTGTAATAAAGGTCAACAGTAGTTTTATCATTAACGAATATGGCAACAATTTTTTTGCTGCGGCCGGGCGCCATTTTTTGTCACAGTCAACGACAAGTATATCAGTAGTCATTGCGACTTTAGTGAGGTAAGTGTGCTATTTTCATATGTTTCTCTCGTGTAATTCGATTATTACGAAATTTCTTATTCTATTCCTCGGGACCTCTAAATCGGGATAAAAAGTATCCTATATGTTAATTCAGATAATAAACTATTTGTGAGCCAAATTATTACATTCAAACTGGTCTGATACTTTTGGCGTGATTGAGGAACGAACAAACATTCGAACTTTTGCATTTATTATAGTTTGATTAGTGTGAGTATGATAACTGAGCATAATTTATTGTCGAAAAAACAAACAAAAATTCTTTAATTAGTATTTCTTGTTTAGTAATTCCCGGGAAATAATTGTAACATTAATAATAGATAGTTACATTATAAAAACAAAAAAAACAACTGCTTAAAAGCAATGAAATGAAAACGTAGCTGTAACTTTTAATATATTACAGTAATATCCTTTTAATTTCCTTTATTTTGATACCCCTATCGATAGGTTTAAAAAAAAATTAAGGACTTACAATTTGGCGCCAAAAACCGTCATATAGATAAAAAAGTGCTATCTAAAAACACACGGGTGTTTGAGACGAATCACACGAAAGAATCTTTTTCTAAATAAACGCCACATTATCGATATTTAAGTATAATGCGCAGCTCTACGTAAAGCCGCCATCTTTATGCCAGACTCAGTTTAGCTATACACGTTTTTTTCGTAAGTATATCATGTCCTTTCTTCCTTCTCTAGTCTAAGGTAATTCATTAGTTCAAATAAAAAATGTTGTCGATCTCAAATCTAACTAAAAATCGATTCCCTTTATTCAATCGATTATTTATGGTGTCATTATTAGAATGCTAATATAACTTTTCGATAATTATTACGATGTTATGATATATATTTTTTTATAAGATAGGGTGACGAACGAGCACACAGTCCACCTGATGGTAAGTGGTTGCTGTGGCCCATAGACATCTACGTCTTTCCTCGATTACGAATCAAAATGCAGATGCGTTGCCACCAGTGAGGACTAAAATGGAATGCCTCGTTTCCAGTAAAAAGGGTATTCGGTTCTCTACACTCACCATACGAAATACGTGAGAGCGTGGTCCTTCCCCAGTCGAGTCGACCCGTTCATGCTACAACTATACTACAAATATAGCTGCAGCATGGCTCTACCACATAGGTGTAAGGTGTAAAGCAACCGTTGACAACGGATATTTATCTAAAGCAGCCGATACCCAACCGTAGTCTGCCAGTTGTTTATCCGACTACAGACGAAAAAGGATGGTTATCTTTTACTGTGCGGGTGGCTAAGCTGAATCGCATTTTGCAATGGTGCTTAAAAACTACTTGACCGATTTAAAAAATTATTTCACCATTCGAATTCTATTATGACTGTGAAACGTAGGATGCATTTTATGATAGAGGATGCTACTTTCTACGAATATAATATTTATTTAGCTAAACTCGTAAAGTACTTTCAGCGCTAGAATATTATGTATAATTATAGATATCTAATATAGGATGCATTTTATTATAGAGGGCGCTACTTTCTATTAATATATTTTTATTAGCTAATCTCGAAAAATACTTGACCGATTTTGAAAATTCTTTCACCATTACATTGCTAATGTGGGCGTTGGTTGTGTGATAAAATTATATTATTAAAATAATTATTTGTGATATTAGTAATTTCTAAATAAATAAAAGTTAATACCTACCTAAGATGATCTAATCCGATTATTATTTTTACAATTTAACAATCGTATTTACACACTTTACCTACTCAGGTTGTTTGTTTCAGATAAATTTAATAAATCTAAAATAAGAGAGCTCGACTTAAACGAAAAAATAATTAATAAAATGTAACTAAAAGTTGGAAAAATTATGAAGAGTTCTGTAGTAATAACCATAGATTCTACATCGAGTTAAAATACCACTATCAAAACATTTGTCAATCAATATATTTGTACTATCGTCGATGGTGTGTCTTTCCTGGAATAGTAGTGTTGGAAGTAGTGGTGCCGGGAATAGTGATGTTGGCAGTAGTGGTGCTGGGACTAGTGGTGGCGGGATTAGTGCACGCAATTGAAGGAGGGCACGAGGTGCTCTTCAATCCAGGTAAGACACATCATTGTATTTAATTAATGCGGATGGTTGCGAATTAGGTATTAATCTTTAATACCACTATCATTACCGCCAGTAAAAAGTTAATTTGTTTCTCCTAGTGTTTGTATAAAGGACAAAATTGTAATTTTGGTTCTTGAAAATAAGCTACTTGTAGCTCAAAAAAAGGACTAATCTACATTATAGGACTTTCTGTGGTTTATTCATTACCAAAAGAATAACTTATTGCACAAAATAATATTTTTACATTTTCAAGCCAAAAACAACCGTTGTTATTGGCATGGATGAAATCGTTCACAACCGCCTTCACATCTGTATTTATGATAATCAAATAAGCGGTTTAATAGCTGATTTACAATGAATTCTTTATACTATAACAAAACGCTACTGCACAATTTAACTATTATTCTTATCTGTTCTTAACAATACATTTAAAATGAAATCATGTTATGATAATTAAATAAGTGAATTTCTAGCTGATTGATCATGAATTTTTTAGAGCATAACAAAACGCTACTGCACAAAAAAAAATTAACTGTTCTTAAAAATACACTTTAAATAGAATTTAAATAAAATAAAGGAGAATACATTTTAAAAAGCGAGCAGAACTTAAAGCGCCTCTAAGATTATCCTCTTTTTATGAAATTATTAATCAAATAAAAATGGAATCGCTATCGATATTAATATGTTATGATAATTAAACAAGCGAATTACTAGCTGGTTTACCAAGAATTCTTTAGAGTATAACACAACGCCATAGCACAATTTAACTGTTATTTTTATCTGTTTTAACAATACATTTAAAATGGAATCATGTTATGATAATTAAACAAGTGAATTTCTAGATGATTTACCATGAATTGTTTAGAGCATAACAATACGTTACTCCACATTTTAACTGTTCTTAAAAATACATTTAAAAAATTATTAAAATAAATAAAGAAAATATAATTTAAAAAGCATGTAGATCTTAAAGTGCCTCAAAGTCTTTTTTATTAAATTATTAATCGAATAAAAATCGATATCGTTTCATCGTATTTATGTTAGTTATATGGCAACATCAAATCTGACAGAAATCTGTCATGCGAATGAAAATGAAATCACAATTCAACAAGAAAATATTAGAGAATTCACAACTAAATAGTCGAAATTGTGTTGTTTTTTTTTTAAAAATTCTCAAGAACTCATATGGAATGAGATTGCCAATCAGATTGTATCACTTGAGGTAAGTTTTCAACTGTTTTTAATTTATTAAGTCTAGTGCTGATATCAGATAGCTATACATATTTTTACTCTGATTGCATATCTAATCAAGAAGTTGTTTTATTATTTTAACATACGCACAAATTATATCTGACAAACATAAGAGATTATTTATAACATGGCGATAAAATTAGCTAGCTAACACCAGATAGTTACAAAACTGACTATTTTTATCAACTACATAGAAATAACAGACAGTCGTTTTTTAATCGTTTTTGAACTACTGTCAGTCCTTTTATTAAATACTAGCTGTTACCCGCGGCTTCGCCCGCATGGTCACTGGAAAATGAACTATCCATTGCTTTTTGAATTGAAATAAAACTGAGTTTTATAGATTTGTCAGAGATGCAGCCATTAAAAGGAAACTGAGCCAAATAAAAGATCCATCAGAGATGCAGCCTTTTGAGTTGAAAGGAAACTGAGCTTAATAGGTCCGTCAGAGGTGCAGCATATGGAATTGAAAAAAAACTGAGCTAAATAGGAAATTTTGATCATATTGAAACAGAAGATCTGTGGGAATTCTGATTAATTTATTGTGAGAATTTTGGAAAAAAAACTAACTGAACATTACTTTAAGACGCTACTGTATACAATGTTATATGATTTTCCATTCGGGGAAAGAATGTGGAGATTGTGGGCATTTGACACACGCGAACAAGCTACATACAACTGACCATGAGAGAACCACGGTTTTTCTAAGTTGACCCCCGCTACCTGTAACGTTTTCCCTTGCACTTTATTAATTGTCATTGCAAAACTGAGCTTAATGGGGAACTGCAACCTTTTGAATTGAAAAGGAAGATCTGTGGGAATTATAGGGGTTCGTGGTATAATAACATTTTCACTTTTTCCTACGCCTGTCAAAATTGTAGCACCGATTATGTTCCATCCAAGTTGTGTCACACGCAGCCTTGTACCGTTACATAACAGAAGAGCATCCAAATTTCGCATTAGCATGACTGGGACGCCTAATTTTAATCAAAGGTTATGTGAGGGCACACCTGACAACTATAGAGAATTTAGAAACTCTACGGGATATGAAGTGCTCTGTTCTGTGTCCATAACTGTGTCTACTGACAAATGCTCTGTTATTTCTCCTGCTACTTCGCTTAATATGTGTGAATTTATTTTGCTAACGCTCTCAATTTTGTGCAGGAATCGCCATTTCACATAACCATTTGTCTTCATGCATGTTTTTCGTCAAATCTGAATAAACGCTCGCAATTAATTCGGAATGACTCTGTACTAAATTACAAAAATCTCTCGTCAATTTAACGCAGACGTCAGCATCCGTTTCCAACTGACCATCGCCAATTTTTAATAGTGTGTCAGCGTAGTTTCCAGCATTGATATCATTATACAAATGCACTCTCATATTCGTAGTTAAACTGAATTTTTTCACCTTGATCGATAAAATGGGCGACTTAAGGCATGCTTTAATTTCATCTGCAGGTGTGCTCTTTTGAACGACAGGTAAAGTTTGGCGAAAGTCACCAGCCAGTATAACCAACATTACTCTTATTACATCGGTATTGCTGCACAAATCCTGGAGCGTTCGATTTAGTGCTTTTACAGCTTTTTTACGCGACATTGTACTTTCGTCCCACACTAAAATTTGCACTATCGTAGCATTATACCTTGTGCACTATTTTTGCTAAATTTGTAGATCGGTGATTTTTCTGGGCTAGATTTAGAGGGAGTTTTAAAACAGAATATGCATTGCGGCCCCCGCTTAGCAGCGTGGTGGCTATACCGGAGGAAGCTACGGCCACAGCAATGTTTTTATCTTTCCGTACTTGCGCTAATAATAAATTTAACAAAAATATCTTCCCAGTTCCTTCAGGGGCATCTAAAAAAATGTGCACCATTTCCAGATTCAATTTGTCCTGATACTAAGTCAAAAACTCGTTTTTGTTCGGGAAGCAAGAGGGGTACAAATTCGCTTACTTGGTGCTGCAAAGCTAGTATTTCGTAGTTTGTTTCACGTATAATTTCATCACTTAGTTCATTTTCGGTTGCTCGCTGAGGGCTTATCATTCCAAAGTCGCTTAATTTTTTGCCTACCATTGCCATTACTTTATCTTCATTTTTCCAAGTGCTTCATTATAAATGTGTTCATTGTATGTCATGTTGGCGTGTGTCTGCTGTAACCTTCTCAAAATATCTTCCGCCATGTACTATTTATATTTGTCCTACAATTCATGTGCATTAGATAGCCCGCAAGATGATTTGAGAGTTGCATAAAGATTCCTAATTTTGGCTGGTAACTGGCACTGCACAGCTTCCTCCATAGTTTCATCCCGATGATTATCGTTTTCTAAAAGATGCAGAGCTTCACTTGATTCTCTATAAGTTGCGCATTCCTGAACTTTGACAGTTTTAAGGTCTCTATATCCTGTAGGATCCCGAACATGGTGCAGCAGAAATCGTAAACAGAAACATTCAAAATTAATTACATGGACGGTATACACACGACCAAGAGCATCTGATGACTTTACACCGGGCCAATTTGCAACAGGCGCGCTTAGAATACGGCGTTTCCACTCCTTCCTAGATGTGTTCCAAGTATAATAGCGGGGGACTTCAGAATATAACAACCCTTTTGCAAAGGGTCGGTTTGACAAAGTTGAAAGAAGGCTGTTAGTGTAGTTTTTCGCGGTGATGCAATTCTTTCTGTGAAATTACTTTCGGCGAAATATACATGCTCTCCATTTTCTAAGTGCACAGCAAGGTTGCAAGAAACTGTTGGGTGCCTTTCGTGTAAAGGGAAGCCAAGGAGACGCCACGTTGTCTCGTTACTGCTGACATAACGCCCAGCTTGAAAGGTCTGTACTTCATTAACGGGATTTGCATCACCTTCACTCCTGAGATTAAATATTGCTTGGTCGCTTCCTTTATTTATGTACTTACAGATATACTTCATTGCGCGGACAGAGCTACATGCTTCTACATTAATGTGGGCATTAAACATTTTACATAGAATGGGCGAATACGGGACAATCCAGCAGTTATCTAAGGTTTCTAACGCTCCAGAGCGAGATTTGATTGTAACTTTTCTGCCACAATCTTCGCGAGCTCTGCTTCTGTATAAAGAGTAGCCATTGTCATTGTGCACTGTTTCTTTTAATAGCTGTTTAAGGAATTTCTTTGTACATTTTCAGATTTTCAAAACAATCAGAGAATTTGATTGATCTGGCTAGATTTTTCGTAAAAGATTACACCCCAGATTGGTTCTCGATTAAGTTTAAACCATCATGTAAAGACAGAGCTCGACATCTATTAAAAATTATATTAGCCTCCAGGTATCTTCCAGAATCATTAAAAAAGTGTACGACACCGACATTTAACGCAATAGCTACTTCACACATCCTGAGAATTTTGCTACTTGCAATGGTTACAGATGATATAAAGCACATTCGTGAATTGGCAACCTGGCGCATATTAAAAGCACAGAGTATATAGCAATCCCCTGCACCAAGACTATTCGAGATGCCTGATATTAATTTCAGCGCTACGAGGGCGGCACTGAAAATTTCGGGAATCAAGGAAGTGACACAACATTACTATTTAAAAATATATTTATTGCTTTTTGAAGTATTCATCGCAAAATTTGACACATTTTCCCATACGATGGAACCAATCATTGAAGCAACCATTCCATTCGGAAGTTGGGGTCTACAAACTGGCCGTTTTGTAGGCGTCCACAGCTTCTTCAGGTGATGAAAATCTCTGTCCACGCAATTCATTCTTTATTTTAGGGAAAGTATAGAAATCATTAGGGCTTAAGTCGGGGCTGTACGGTGGATGGTCTAATAATTCTATGTTTTCTTGTTCTAAAAACTCCTTTGTTCTGTGTGCGGTGTGAGAACTCGCATTGTCGTGATGGAGGATGATGCGGCGGTTGCAGTTCTCTTTACGGAGTTCAGAAACGACCTGTGGCAAAAAAATGCTAGCATACCATTCTGCATTAACCGTTCTTTGTCCCTCAAGAGGAATAGTCGTAACATGGCCGGTTTTGGAGACACACGTGGCTACCATTTTTTTGCAACACTCCGTGAACGAACAATTTTTGTTGGCTTTAACTCATTTTCGACCACCCAAACTCGTGACTGGTTTTTTGTTTAGGGTTCGTACGCATATATCCAGGATTCGTCACCTGATACGATATTGTATACAGAATTTGAGGATCTGCGTGGAATATTACGTGAGTTCTAACGCACCAAGTAACGTGAGCCGCTTTTTTCTCTTCACAGAGGGAATGCGATATCCATCGGGAAAACAACTTTTTTACACCTAATTGTTCATGCAAGATTATTTGTATTTGACTCATACCAATTTCTAAAGTTTCCTGCATTTCGCGGTATGTTATATGTCGATCTTCCTCAATCAGCTTACGCACAGCATCAACGTTTTCTTGGGTGAATGCAGTTTTTGGACGAGCTTGACACGTCCACGTTGAAATTCAGCAAACCAGCTATAAATTGTGGTTTTGGATGGGGATCATCACCAAATGCAGAAATCATCCGGTCAACACACTGTTTTTGTGTTAAACCACTTCGAAAGTCATAATAAATCATCGCTCTTGAATTTTCTCGAGTCAATTCAATTTTCTCAACGACTAACAAAGTTTGACAAAACCTTGTTACAAGATCGAGAATCTTTTTTTAAATAAATAAATGGTATTCGATTTTTAAAACCAAGGATTTTTCAATTAAAAAGATTTTAATATGATAGGAACAGTGGAAATATTCCATTCCCGATACTTTTAGTGCAGCCTTGTAAAACCTACATTGATATAATAAATTGGCAACTCACTATTACAGAATCACCGATCTTGAAATACTTAAGTGACCAAGAAATTCAGAAAATAGTCCAATCTGGTGGTGAGGGTGAACTTTTGTTTTAACCTCTCCCATATCATACCCAGACTATTGAGCGAGCTGTGAAGTTATTGTCAGACACGGCCATTTCTCATTGTAAGGGTTCATTACGACAAAAGGCCATAAAAACCAAATTGATTTCCCGAAATGCCAAAATTCAAGACATTTTTGCATTTTAAGGCAAATTGACGATTTGATTTTTAAAAAATATGATTGAATTTTGTTTCACTTTTTTATTAAATTACATTGTAAGTATTCTAATTATATTATTGAGTTTTATTTATAATATATACATACTAAACTTTTTCGATAAAGCATTAAACTTTAAGGCCCCTGCGGACGCAGAAGATGTTATTCAATTGAGCTTCTTTCGAAGTTCCCTTCCTATGGGCTTCCCAAGAAATTGTGTCATTGGATCCATGCCAGCGCAACTTGTCTACCTTTTCTTCCAGCTCCAGTATCTTCTCGTCAGTCCTCAGGGCGCGTGCGTTATATGTTGTCAGGTCGAGTCGTCGTAGGTGGCAACCGAACCTCCACCGGAGATTCTTAGCACCCCCTGCCCCGCCGTTACTGGGGGCCGTTTGTTTGCGTCGTTATTCATGGGGGGGATATTTGCCATAGTTGCCACGCTTGCCGAGCGGGTTGGCAACCGCAGTTTTTTTATTATATCACTGTTGTTATCAGGAAGATGCTGCTGCTCATCTCCTTCCTGTCTCCCTCTGTCACCTCTTACGACACCGACGGGAAGATATGGGGTAGTGGATATTCTCAACCGCCACTGCACGGCAAATAATAAATACATCATCATGGTAAAAGTTTCATATTTTTATAAAAATGTAAATTATTAATAATACTTAAAGAAAGTCCCTATAGTTAATTTGCCACTGGTTCGGTAAACAGTTCCGTCCTTGGAAGAATCGACAAAAAACCGGTAGGACATTTTTTGAAAAAAGAATAGTTTAAAATTTAACATCTTTAAGAACACAAAATAAAATAAAAATATCTTGGTAGCGGCCACCTCATTGCAAAATAATTACAGGTTGATACTCAGATTGTAGCCTAAATGGTATTGATTGCAACAAACGTTCTGTTTTAATCATCAAAAGTGAAATCATATAGATATGATCTTCGTTATAGTTCTAGATCGAAGATAGATGTATATGTCTAATAGGGCATGCAAATACCAAGGACTCAAAATAATAGCACGAATGGTATAGCAATCCCAGGTGGTAAGGCGTATAATAAACTTAAGTAGCAATGGGCCAGCCATATAGCTTGAAGAACTTACAACTGATAGGGAAGAAAGTTTCCCGAGTGGCATCCTCGTACCGGTAAGCGAATTTCAGGGTAGACCTCATTAAATTGAGTGGTGACCTGGTAAGATATATAAGAAGTTACACTGCACTACAATGGACTGCAGTACAGCTTCTTTTCATTAGGTGAACTGTAAATTCATATGGCACTTCAGTTTTATAAAAAAACAACGCATACGGGACAAACAAAACGTGTATAATGATGATCATATTTCATTTTCTTATAAAACTATTTACCGTTATTATCCGTCTATATCCATGCTACGTGGTCATTCTAACAAATAGTCCGTTGTTGTTTTCAATTATATCACAAGCAAATCTCTGCAGAGGATTTTATGTGGAGATAGTGGACAATAGCTTCTTAGATTTAGTGCTATATGCAGATACATAAGATATTACTTTAGAGTAAGGAAGTTTACTTCCACGTTTAATGAATTATGGCCAATCTCACAATAGATTCGATTGTTAGGACTTGAAGTAGAAACTAGAACTGAATTGATATATAAATAATAATAAATAATGTTCTCCAGACCGAAATTCGGTTACGGCGGTCAGTTTTTATTATAGTGTCTGATGGCCGACACGACCGGAGAGACGTCAGGCTCAGGACCACCTGCTTTACGTGCTCTTCGAATTATGGGGGTGAAACATTGCCAACTTTCTCCTCCCACGCTGTTAAGTACTGAGAATTTGAAAAAAGAAAGAAAGAAAACGTTATTTGACGTTGTTTTGATTTATTGATAAAAAAGCCTTGAGAATTTGTGTGAAGTCAAAGTACGTCCCGATTTCAGTTAAGTGCTGCTGTACTAAATTACAGCGGTGCTTATTCTTAAATGGAGCCCAATATTGAGTTCACAGATGGACACACATTACCTAAAGCTAAAAATTAAAAAAAATCATTCAGACAATAGAGTGGGGCCGAAATCAGCATTTAGCTATTATTTGGAAACAACAATACATTGTTTATATGCGAACATAATATACACCTACATATATATTTGTATAAATATATATGTTAGCGATATTTTGTATGTATATATTTAGATATGTATAAATGTATATCTTTACATACCTAAATATATACATACAAATTAAAGTTATCCAAGCGACATCAGACTAACTTTACAGTAGAGCTATTTAAAGTATGAATTTTCGGAAAAAATTTGTGTAAATTCTTGTAATGATCCAAAAAGTCTAGTTCTTAGAAATTTGTTTGTTTATTTTTCTATCTACATTATAGTGTACGTAACTATTAAAAATAATGCTTAGTTTTAAAGTTAGTGTCGCTTAGTAAAATTTTACCTAAGAGTAGAGACGAGAAAAATTGACTAACCAACAAGCTTTGATTAAGGAATGTACGGTAAAAATGTAATATATATATTTTTTTATAATTTATAGAAGAGTAAAAGTTGCCATACCAAAATAAAAAAAAAAACATGTGGAAGTGGAGGCAAAACAACCTAAATATTAATTTAATATAAATTGTATTCCGTAATTTTGATATAAACGCCATTTTTACAGAAAATAAGATTAATATTTTATTAAAGAATGTAAATAAAATGCACTTAAACTGTTTTGAGTTTTATTAATTTTAATAAAGCAACACTTAGGTACACAATATTAGCATTAGTTAGGTATTATAAATCTACTAGTATATCGCAATAATAATTCTATGTATTTTAAGAACATTGAGATTACAAATTTAAGTATTTAGTCCTATTAATTATCATAATCAATATAAAATGTGAATATGTTTACAAAACTAGTAACATTTCAGTCACAACTCGATGCTCAAAATGTACCTCATAGGTATTTATAAAACTGTACGTAAAAAAAGAAAACTTCTATAAATCAAATTCCAAAAATAACAGTAGTTTTATATCAACTATACTCAATAAATTCTAGTATGGTTCTCCTGACAGCAGATAAGAAACAAAACGAAATGACAAGAAAAAAGGAAAAAAATCTAACAGCCGTCAGGGAACCATCCTATAATTGACAGAGTATAAGTTCTGTGCGAAAACAACTTACAGCTAGTAATATTTTCAGTCATCATCTACATTATAATATGAAGTAACAATTAAAATAATAGGATCCAGTTTAAAGCTCTCACTGAATAAACCGAACTAAAAAGAAACTTCTAAGAAAAACAACGTAAAAGAATCTGTATGTTGTAATTATTATTGTTATTGATCATCTTCAATATCTAGTTCAGGCAAGGTATCTTTTGCATTAGTAGCCTTTGGGATAATGGAGTATTCATGATGGAATGGAGCAGGTATTACTTTATCTTTACAAAGTTTCATGAGATCAATATATTTGGCATCTGCGATTGGCAGTCGTGATTGGTAGCAAGGCATCAGTGGACCTTTGGTTTTGGATTGAACTTTGACGATATATGGTTTTGCACTAACTTTCATGGAGTCTTTGATAGAAATCATGGAAGGCTTTTTTATTGAAAGTCACGACACGAACTTTGCTAATTTTCCCAGTCAAATTTCGTTTGAAGTATTTATTACCAACAACGTCCCGTCTATTAAAACTTTCAAAAGCCATTGCTTCAATTTCATACGTAAAAGGTTCTTTTATTGCCGTAGCAAGTACGTTTTACCATTGCGAAGGCGCATGAATTACAGTTTTTTCGGGTTGTTCTCTATAACGGCGCGTACATTATCAACAGCTATATATGTGTGCCCTGTCAGTAAATAATTAATTTGTATCGTCTGAAGATTATTACACTCCTGCAAAGTAGAATATATCGTGGCTAGGACAGTGCGATTTTTTTTCTTCCTAGGGCAACAGTGTAGTATAGAAGAAGGTGTTTTATATTTTCTCTTTCTTCCACAGATTTAATGTAACAGTGGAGAATACTTGCCATTTCATTTGCACCCCTTTTCCCGTTACTTTCATCCCAATAATAGCAAGTCACTGTACGTGTTCCATTTTCGTAGAGTCATAGATTATATACCGCTATTTTTCTTAAATAATAAAGCAGCGACTTGCTATGTGGAGTATTCAACACCTTCTCTAAGTCGAAGCTTGCTCATAATGTGGAAAGATTAGTTTTGTGTACAGATTTATGAGCAAATCTATTTAAACTTTCTTCTGTATCAGTATCATGATCTGCCTTTTCTTTCTTTTTTTGGATCGGTGAGATCTGCTTGTTGCAACTTTAAATATTCCTGGCACTTCTCTTTTTTAGGGACATGAAATGATAGGGAATATTCAAATCTATACTAAATATTTTTAGGAAAATATTTCACTAACTATGTATATGCCAGCTTTCACGTTGCGTTCTTTATAAACTCTGTATATGTGTGCAATATTTTTGTATTCCTGCGGCAAGTAAACCCGGGTAAAATCATGACGGCAATAATGTGAGTGAGTAGGCTTTTGACGAAATTGATGGCAGACTATTTAGTATTAGGTTTGGTTTTGTTGGATGGTTCATATTTTTCTCACAAGTCGTCTTTATCACTTCCCGTAGAAGCATTTTTCACTGTGTTATATATACACTTTTGTGAAATATCTAATGTCGCTGCCAAAATCTGTAAGCATACAGATTTCTTCCTTCACTATCAGTAATGCAATACTTATATATGTAACTGCGCGATTCTGAACTACTACGTTTACTCTTAACGTTTTCTTTGTCAGTTATGCCAACCAACCAGTCACTACGGCGTTTAGGGAAACGCGTTCAAAAATATTTAAATACATGTTGCCTCTTTTTTTCGGTTATGTTTTCACAATTGTTCCCACATTTCTTACCCTTATATGGATTAGGTTGAACCTGGATTTTTATTCGGGGATAGGTCCTTATTAGGTCCATCATCATTCGAAGGTGATTCCATATTGCGAGTGAGTTCTGGAGCACCATTTTCAATCAAAGTTAAGTGCATACTGCGAGTGTTTTCTAGAGAAGCATCATTAAGTAAAGGTAAGTCTGCGTAGTCATCAAGTAAAAGTAATACTGCGAGGGTCTGTTCTTTCAATCTGCGAAGGTTCGAGATAAGCATGCCAATCATCTTGAGCGGTATTATTAATTGAAGATATATCCATACTGTGAGAGACTCCTGATGCAGCATCGTCATTCGAAGGTAAATGGGTGCTGATCGGATATGCTGCGTGGTATCTGTCATCATCATCATCATCAACATTACAGCCCTTCACAAGTCCACTGCTGAACATAGGCCTCCCCCAAGTAATGCCACAAAGCACGGTCCTGAGCCACCTGCATCCATCGACTTCCTGCATGTCTTACCAGGTCGTCACTCCATCTAGTGGGGGGTCGCCCTACACTACGCCTACCGGTACGAGGCTGCCACTCGAGAACCTTTCTTCCCCATCGGTTATCGGTTCTTCGAGCTATATGGCCGGCCCATTGCCACTTCAGCTTACTAATCCGTTGGGCTATGTCGGTCACTCTGGTTTTACTGCGGATATCCTCATTTCTGAGTCTATCACGCAGAGAAACTCCGAGCATAGCCCTCTCCATAGCTCGCTGAGCGACCTTAAGCGTCCTCATACGGCCAGCAGTGAAGGACCACGTCTCAGATCCGTAAGTCATCACTGGCAACACGCACTGGTTGTACAATCTAGTTTTTAGAGATTGAGGTATACCTGACGAAAAGATATGCCGTAATTTCCCGAACGCTGCCCAGCCGAGTTGAATCCGTCGATTGACCTCTCGGTCGAAGTTGGACTTACCTAGTCGGACTATTTGTCCCAGGTAAACGTATTCGTCAACAACTTCGAGCATAGTGCTCCCAACAACTACCGGCATAGGTGTGACATGGACATTGAACATGATCTTTGTTTTGTCCATGTTCATCTTAAGACCTATCCGTTGGGAGGCACTATTGAGGTCATTGAGCATAGTGCTTAAGTCCTCCAGCGATTCTGCCATAAGGACTATATCGTCGGCAAATCGAAGGTGAGTGATGTACTCGCCATTGATGTCAATACCGTATCCTTTCCAGTCCAGTAGCTTGAAAACGTCTTCCAATGCAGCGGTGAAGAGTTTCGGGGATATAACGATATAGTGGTATCTGTAAGAGCTGGGAAAACTTCCTCAGGGTTATAGTTCTCTTCATCTTCAGTAATACGTCGTCATATTACAGGTGCAACTGAAGAGCACTTTTGCAGCGTTTCATCATGAAATAAATGAAGTAGCTTCTTTAGTTTATTTTTTCTAAAATCATGACATAACAATATGGCCAAAGATTTAATGAAGATTGATTACTCTTAATGACAGTAGTCAAAATAAGACAGTTAAAATGTACTCTCCGAAGTACAGAATCATCAAAAATTATTTTTATACCTTATAATATCCCTAGTACTCGAACCAGGGACTTTTGTATGGTAGAATACCCTGATGGAAAACTACACTAAGCAGCCAAATTAATATAAGAAATAATTTAGTTCATCTTCTTGTCGTATGGGATACCGAGTTAACGAAAGACCCGATAAACGCGTACGTTACGCGATAATTTAACCTGTAAGATACGTCTTATATTTAAAAATATAACAAAAATACGTCAGTAGCTACTTACAGACTCTTTACATTTTGATTATCTGCAATGTTTCTTTTTATTTGTTTTCTGTTTCTCTTCCTCAGTGACAGTCTGACTTTTATGTCCAGCTGCTTTCTTCTTCTTTGGGCCAATTTCTTTAAACATTTCACTGGCCTGTAACATGGTAAAAGTTTCTTATTTTTATAAATTCTGACCAAGTTATAGGTACCTATGTATTTATTTTTTTTTTTTTTTATTTATTTATTGACACACCAACAGCATAACATACAAAACATTACAATAATCTTCGTCTTATAAATAGTTTGGTATGCATACCAATTACTGGTGCATACATCACTCTCGTTAGAAGACATTAAATTAATTTAAGTTCAAAATAAATTTCAATTTACAAATTTTGAGTTGCAGCAAATTAATAAGTAAAAATCAAAAATCAAAAATCAAAAGTATAACAAAAAGAAGAAATTTAGTAGCATAAATATTAAATTACAAATCTAATTTACCAACAAAAATGTGCGGTAAGCTTTTTTTTCAGATTTGTCACTGAGTCATGAAAAATATCAAAATCTTTAATGGACGCGGAAAATCGATTGTACTCAGAACACATCCTTGATAATGGAGAATGTTTTAGAGCATTTGTTCTACTTACTGGTACAACAAGTATGTTAGTGAGAGGATTTCGTGGATATCTGTACGGGATTTCGAAATTTATTTCATTAAGCAATTCACTGCATGCCATCTGTCCTGACAACAGCTTTTTGAGGAATGTTATATCTAATATTATGCGGCGATTATAAATGATTATAAATTATTTATTTATACTACAAAAATTCATAACTACCTTCTTTCCTCTACGCTGCCTCTCACTTTTTAAAAATATGAGAGAATGGTCTTAAAGGCAATTTAAAGATAATTGTGTAGATCCTTAAATTAGCAGCAGTACCAATATTATTTTAATACAGACGGCTTTGGCCGAAGTAGGTATAGCTAGCACCTGTAAAGAGACATGACTTTGAATGAGTAACAAGCTAAATGGAGCCCTTGTCTATGATATCAAAACAGAAAATTAATGTACATAACACAAATAATAACGAAAAACATAAAATATAACATAAAATAAATAATACGAAACAACAATCAGAGATGCAAAGAAAATTGTGATAGTGTAACGCTTCCCCCCCTCCTTATAAATAAATATATTAAATATTAATTAATTTCAATAAAATTATATATATGTGACCAGGATTAATAAAATATATTTTGATCTTTCTAAATGATCTTTATAAATAATAATAATAATAATAATAATCCACAACTATCACACAACGCCATCTAGTCCCAAGCTAAGCAGAGCTTGTGTTATGGGTACTAGACAACTGATAAACATACTTATATATTTCTAAATACATAAATATTATAGATAAATTACACCCAGACACAGAACAAATGATCGTGCTCATCACACAAACATTTGTCCTGGGTGGGAATCGAACCCACGACCTCCGGCACAGCAGTCAGGGTCACTAACCACTAGACCAACAGGCCTGTCAAAGCTTGAAGGCGTCCGAAGATGACGTCTCGCCTACTGTGCAGTGTGCACACCGTTAAGCCGCGGCTGACGGACGCGTCCGAAAGTTTGTTCTCAGCTTAAGTCTGGTTATAACGGTCATGTCCGTTTTACTAACGAATGACTTAATACATTTATTACTTTAGTATACTATATGTATGACCGTGGCATTCTTAATATTTAAAACGGAAAGTTAAATTTAATAATAGGCCGTTTGTAATATTTTTAGCGTGATCGTCTTAGTTAGGACCCTTATTTACGTTGTGTTTGTTTAGTAACTTAGTTGTTTTAGGTGTCTTTTGGGAGAATAAATATTCACTAGAGCAATTGAAAGCTGTTGGTAGTGCCTTATAAGCTAAGTGAACCCCGTTTACGAAGACAGGGCTAGAGAAAGGTTAAGAACATAAAACGTCCCTATTCCACTTGTACCAGGTTTGCATTATTAATTTATTATTAATTATCCCTTCCCGCTTGGAAAAGGCTCACAATATTTTTATACAAAATCCCGACACAAGGGCTTCGCTCTTCTACATTTATTTAAAAAAAAATGTAGGGGAGGCACACGGCTCCACACGTGCCGCGCGCGGTGAGCGCCAACCATTTTGATACACTTCCCCCGAAGGGAACGCTAATTCGGGAACTGGACCGTAGTCCACAGCAAAATAACTGGCGAACCAGTAAAAGAGGTTTGGCACCTTGTTAATGAGTAAGCACAAACATCGACCGAAGTCGCGTATGTCAATGCGTGTAAACGCCTTACAGAATACGAACGAATCCAGCCACAGTGAATGTACGTCACACGGTTTAAGCAAATAGGAACACTGGCCGTAAACCCTCCGTGAGCGCCACCACCTGCCAGACCGCCGCTCCTGCAGACGTGATGTAAGTGTATGGCATCACCACCAATTGCATGATCAGCACAGCTACTAGCCGCAGAGCGTGTCATGAGTTTACCGCTCACCTCAAGGGAATGGGGTCCCACGTTTTGTGGCTTTCGGCCGCAGCCTTAAGAGTCTCCTCAGATCCTCCCGCCAGCTACCAACCGCATGAGGCCAACACATATGCTCCACCAACCAATACAACGGCAGCTATAGCCAAAAGGCAGTTATAAGATAAGAGTAATAATTCGCCATCAGGAATGCTTTGCTTTGTCACTGACGTTGAGTAAATGCATTTTCGATCATGTTTGCCTCACCCACCAACAAGTTGCCTTCAATCATTCAAAGGTGGGAAAGCTACAGAGATATATTATTATGTTGTTATACAAAACATCGTGGAGGGCAGACAGTCTGCAGCCCCGTAATGAAGGGACCCGACTTGGGCAAAGCTACTTAGGTGTGAGTCAAACCGAGACGCAGAGAGCGTCATTGAGAATAGCGTCCCACAAAACAACCATCGCAAAGACGCAATGCTGAAGAACGCAACAAGCATCAATACGACTATCGTCGGGCTCACACCATCCCAAGTTGGGGGACCTTGATACATCCCAGCAGACATCACTACCCGCATACCTCCACCGACAAGAACCACAAGAGGGCGTCGAATCAGGCGCAGCACACCCGTAGCTCCAACACAAGACGCAATACTGCAAGAAGCAGTAAGCATCAATGCAACTATCATACAGGCGGCGCCCCCTCACAACACACCCACATGATCCCTATCGACTTTGATAACAAAGTTTGTATTGTTGTTAACTAAAAAATATCACCAACGTATCATAGTAGCACGCTACTTAGACGCCAGTGAACAAAACTCCACGTATCATAGCGCTAATGCAGTAAGACCTGAAGTTGAGTATGCCTGTTAAACTTAAAAGTGCTACCAAACACACTCATCCCAATCCGAAAGATAAACGACGCTTCACTGTGCGCTACGACACCGCCCACAAACGGTATGGGTGTGCGATGTCCACAGGAAAGCGTATAAACCGATAGAATACCGTATTGCTACAACAAACCCGCTTACCATCGGCACTAAGATGATATGTCTAGTACACATCGGTTAGCGAGTCCAAGTTTACCTCGGACCAATTGCTCGTGAAGCAGCATACACGCCACCACAATAATCCTTTTCAATTCCCTAATAAGGACTAGCCATTTTGCTACAGTACTAAGAGCAGTTTGTCATTTGACCACCCCATATAATGCTTATGCATCAAGGAGACCTTCTATAATATTGCTTTTTTATCATAGACCTTACTTTCATAAGTCATTAATATATAGGACTTCAACCCACGACCCTACTATTGTAATGCAAATTCATCATAGAGACCTTCTATAGTATTGCTTTTGTATCACAGACCTTACTTTCATAATTCATTAATATATAGGACTTCAACCGACGACCCCACTATTGTAATGCAAATTCATCATAGAGACCTTCTATAGTATTTCTTTTGTATCATTTAGTTTATTATCATATGTTCCTAATATAGGACTAGTCATTGTGCTAGAGTATTTCAAGCAGTCAGGCTCCCGACCACCCCATATATATATATATATATATATATATATATATATATATATATATATATATATATATATATATATATATATATAATATATATATATATATATATGTACAACTGCAGGTATGTATCTCCGGCAGCTCCTCCATATAAGACATCTATACATGAACACCTTCCATAACTTAGGAAAATTTTCTTTTATGCGTGAACTCCTTCCACAACTTAGGAAAATTTTCTTTTATACATGAACTCCTTCCAAGACTTAGACAATTTTTACAAATTTTCTAATTATCTTATAAATGTTATCTTTATTTTTATAGTATTTTCGACTTGTATTTCTATTGTTTATCTTATTTTAAATAGTTTTTCAAGTTTTTAAATAAATTTATTTATTATGAAAGACAATATTTTGCCTTTAATTTACTATGTTATTGGTCTTATGTCTGAAATATATTTATATTAATTTTATGTGTATTAATGTAATTTTATTGCTTAATATATATATATATATATATATATATATATATATATATATATATATATATATATATATATATATATTAAGACTATTTTTGATGCCCCTTTATATTGAATTTAATTATTAATAATAATATTGTGCCGTCTCAATAGATAGGTACATACCGACTGTAGGTCGTCCTTGGTTGCTATCCCCGATATTAAAAGAGCCTTTTTCCAAAAGACTATGACAACGTTTTCTTAGATTCATTGTTCTGAAGTAAAGGTACACCATGTAGTAACGCGGAAACAGTATTAAAAACGAATTTATTTGTTATTGCAACGATTTTCCATAAAATAAGCGTTGGCGTGTGTTTCAAAAGTGACGACCGGCCGTGCACTGAAGTATCTTAACTGAAACTAACTTTACTGCATGTTTAAGTGACTGCTCACGTGTTATCCGTAAGTGTAACCGACACTTTTTATTTGAATTATTTTGCGTAAAAATACACTTTGCGCCTGTGTAACACAAACATAGGATATAACCAACATTGGATAATCATATAGGTTCCAGTATTTAAAAGTTGCCTAAATATTAAAATAACACTTGAAAATTGCAGGTAAAAATTGACTAATCAACCATCACTTGTATTTTTGGGCAGATAATATTTGCTGAACCAGTTGAATATTTAAGAAAACTGGCATTTTTAACTAAACGTCATGTATAAAAAAACAAATAAGCCAAAATTACATAAGTGATAAAAGAACAAATCCTTTCTGGGAAAAAAAAATACTATGCAGCTAACACTATATTATTGCCAGATACTGGAAAAATTAACTAAGTTTAGTAATTACCGTACAAACAGAAATATCAAACTTGACCAAGGGCAAATTCAGCATTTCACAATAATTACGATAACCACCAAATTTTCAAAAATTTTGTCGGTTAGTAAGGAAAAAAAAGTGAAATGAAAAATGTGGAGACATCAAAAGTCGTCGTAGAAGGACGTGAGTAAGACCAAACGACGCAGAAAAATCAGGCGATTCCAACAATGTATTTATTATTATTTTTGGGGTATATATATAATTTTCTCATCGGGTTGGGTTCTACAAATATATAACTTTAAATTAAAATGAAAAGATAAATATACATAAATATCTAAAAAATAAAATAAATACAAAAGTTACATAAATAAATAAGATACAAGCAGATGGAAGCCTTCGGCAGGGGAGACCAAACGGCCGAGGGTTTGGAAGAAAGGGAAAGAAACCGGCGGATGATGCGGGTGGTATCGAGGAGCACCGCCTTCTGCATTTGAGCCCGGAGCGGTCCGTCACGGAGTCCCAGTTGCCTCAGATGACCCGAGAGGCTGGGATTAGCCCATTCGCAGAGACGACTACAGGAATAATTTAGGCCGGCAGACAACCCCACATGTCGGTGTTATTCGTCGGTCCATATTATGATCGTTTATCTGTTTCGACTTTCACGAGGTTCTCGTCACACGGAATGGTAATGTCTACCAAAAATATCCTTGACTGTGCGCGGTCCATCGGCACAATATCAGGCTTATTCTATATTAGTGATGATGGCCCGGTCCCAGTAGAGCCTGGCGCGGTCATTTTCGAGCACAGCTTCCGGAAAGTACTTGTAATACGGCAATTTCTGAAATACGGCCATTAGACCGTATTTCAGAGCGAGCTCTTGGTGTAGAATTCTAGCTACTAGGTTGTGCCTGTGCAAGTACTCAGAGTTTGAAAGCGCCGAACAACCGGAGATGACATGCCTAAGTGACTCACCGTGATGGCGACAAGCTCGACAGACATTTACGGTGCCATCCTTTAGGATGTATCTCTGATAGTTGTTGGTCTTAATAACCTGATCCTGTATTGCATAGACAAAACCCTCAGTTACCCCGAAAAGGTCATCGAAACGTAGCCAGTTGAGGGAGGCGACTGTATCTACGAAGGGCTCATGTAAAGCCCTATAGTACCTCCCGTGGAGCTTCTTCTCCTTCCATACGGTCTCCCGGTCGAAAATGCTTTGTGCTGCTGAATGCTTCCATTCCTTGTTGGCTAAGGATATAGGGGTAAGCCCTTTATCACTAGAAATGACGTCATTATAGAATGGATCATCCGATCTCGCCAGGAAGTAATTACGGAGGCTGTACACTTAGCGATTATGCATGGTGAGTGCGCTCAAGAAGCCACACCCACCATGCTTTCGCGGCAAGTACAGCCTCATTACCGACGATCTCCGATGATGCATCCTATGGGACGTCATGGTAATGCGGACTTTTCTATCCAGGGCGTTAAGTTCAGTCCGAGTCCACTTGAGTATGCCAAAGGTATACATGAGGACAGGCATGACCCAGCCGTTATATGCATGTTCCTTATTCACACCGGACAAAAGGCTGTTAAGCACTTTGGTCAAGCGTGCATAAAACATGTCGCAAACTGACTGTTTCATACCAGTCTCATCGATACCGATGTTCTGTGACATACCCAGATATCGGTATGTTTCAGCCTCGGAAAGGGTCCTTAAGTTGACGGGAATAGACTTATCTATGCCCGTCAACTTAAGGACCCTTACCCTTTCAACATGGAAGACCGCACACTTATCCGTCCCCAGCTCCATACCAATAGAATTGCTAAATTCATAAGTGATGTTTAGCAATTCCATAAGATGAAGATATAGAAAAGGTGGGTCACTTTTTTACTCCTTTCCGACGCTGAAATCCCCTCCCGGAGCCCCCAGTAAAGTACTGAGAGGGTTCAAAGAGAGGCAGAACCAGATTGGACAGTCGCCCTGGAATATACCCCTTTATTATTATTATTTTTATTTTTATTGAAACAAAATCTACATTATGTAATATAGAAGCTTTTATAGATTTACATTTTTTTTTTGCAAAACATTTATATTGTTATCGTTTTCAGCAATGTTAACACATAATTTACAGTGTTTATCGTAAGATACCTTTACCTGCGTCGATATTGTAAGTACTGTACATTTGTTTTATTGTATACCATATGTTGAGTATTGGTGTGATGAGAATAAGAGGAATTGCTTGTGCGTGTGTGTGTGTGTGTGTGTGTGTGTGTGTGTGTGTGTGTGTGTGTGTGTGTGTGTGTTTGTCTGTGTGTGTGTGTGTGTGTGTGTGTGTGTGTGTGTGTGTATGTGTGTGTGTGTGTGTGTGTGTGTGTGTGTGTGTGTGTGTGTGTGTGTGTGTGTGCGTGTGTGTGTGTTAACCTTTGAGACAGCTTTTTCGAATTTGGTCTTGGACAAACCAAAATGGTCAATGCTAGAAAAGTATTTAGAATGTGTTCTTAGTACTTTATTTGTAACAGAGTTTTTTGCATAGTTTATGTAAGTTGGTGGTACATAAAATAATTCCGTAACTCTAGTGCGTTTCTTGGGGTACGAAAACTCATAATCTGTTGAGTTAATTTTGGACAGTCTAGGGCGCTAGTACAAACCTCGTATAGCAGCATCATATCAGTTACACATCTATGAACTTGCAATGTTAATAAGTTGTGATACATACAAGAGCTATGGTATTCTTTGCTCCTGTTTCGGCCCCGGTAATTGAGGTACCGCAGAAATATACTCTGTATACCCTCTATGGCAGCGACATATTTTTTGTATTGTAGATTCCAACTAGTGGAGCCATATACCAACACGCTGCGGACATATGAAAAATAAAGTGCTATAATGCAACTTAAATCATTGAAAGGTTTGGTGACACGCATGATGAATCCAAGATTTTTGTAGGCTTTTATGGTTAATAATGTAATGTGTTTTGGAAAGATTAGTTTGCTACATAAAGTTACTCCCAAGTCTTCAATTTTTATTTATCTTATCAAAATATCGCTTGGATAATTTTTCCTTATCAGCGTTATACATATACATGATAAAGTAGCAACATGAAGTATATTGTCGAATTAGTTTTTTTTAAGGCGCAGTTGATTTATTTTCTTAACCAGAAACCCAGTAACAGATTTTTGCTCGACCAGGGATTCTTACTCGGAACCTCACGATCAACAATCGCGTTTACTATAATTGAAAGATGTTGCTTACTCCTTTCTAAAGGGCCGACAACACACCTGCAATTCCCCTGGTGTTGCCGATGTTCATGGGCGGCAGTAGTCACTTAACATCAGGTGAACTGTATGCTCTTTTGCCCTCTCTTCTATAAAAAAATATAAAAAATAACGAAGTACTTATCAGCATCAATCTCTTTATCTTTAAAATTTCTGGCTGAATTTTGCAGCAATTTTCATCAATGTGTTAAGAACCTTTCGTTCATAGTACATGTATATTTTCATAAAAATAGTAGAAAAATATTGGTATTTTGGTATATTGTTATCAAATACATATACCACACTGTTCTATCGCAACTTGCGAATTGAAAGTGTCCCAAATTCAAAGTCTGTTCAATGAGCTCATAGAATGTAAATCTTCAAAAACATTGCAACGCTCCACAACAATCGATTTGACAGGTGATGATTTTGTCACATCAAGAACAGCAGAAAGGATTACATGCAGCAGAAGAAAGTTAAAAAAATATATAAAAATTAATAAATATGTTAGGAAAGTACAAAAGTTAATTAAAACAAAAATTAACACAAAAAATTATATAAATATATGTAAGGAAAAGCATGAATTAATTAATAAACTTAAATTATATTCAATTGAAGTGGAAAATATGAAAAACTGTTATGAGACTGAAATAGAGTGTCTCAATTCAGAAGCTTTGTCGCTTAAAAACTCCTTTCAAATTGTCTCAAATAAATATGTATCGGCTCAGGTTGAGATAAAAGAACATATATTGGCCATGAATGATCTGATAAAGTCATGTAAATAAAATGAGGAGCGCTTTGACTCCTTAATAAAACATCAGAGTGAGAATCAACGCTCCATACCATTTTCACCGGGGACAATATGTGTAAATATCAATGACTCCTTATTTTCACCAACACTCTATGACGGTGCCATAACAAAGAATAAAAACTTAAAAAGTAGTTTAAATATTAAAAAACATAAAGTTATTATGTATTGTGATGACATAGGTAAAAATTTGGGCATGATGATAAATAACTATTTAAAAGGACAATTGGTTAGTAATTATTGTATGCCTGGAGCATTTTTTAGTCATATAATGAATAAAGTTTTAACTAGTAAGTTTTGTCCTAATAGCACATTAATAATTCTTGTTGTGAGAAGAGTAAATATAAACAAAAATCAATTATAAAAGTATATTGATTACCTCAATACTTTAAATGTACATAAATTTATCTTGTTTACATTGCCTTATATACAGGGTTGGCCACAGGAGAATAAAATAACGCATGATTTAAATTTATTAATGAATAATTTATCATGTAACAATAATTTAAATTTGACATTTAATTGTATCGATTATACCAATAGAATTAATTTAATAGTTATTAATAATTTAATTAAGAAAATTTTGATTACAGATAGGTATTACCTATCCAAATATAATTTAAGATAGATAGCAAATGTGCTATCTTATTATTTTTATATTAACTCAGTCAAGGACTTGGCTACCCAGACATCTGCTCCTATTGAGTAGCATTATGATTTGACATACAATTTGGAATCCGTTCCAAGTAATTCAAATTAGAAAATGAGACAATAGAGATAACCTCTAGCAGTTATAATAATTTAAATAATTTAGAATGTAGCTTACATATCTTTAAGAGTTGCAGTTGTATAACTCCACAAAATGATAATAAAAATTGTTTACACCTTGTGCATCAGAATATACAAGGCAGGATAGGCAAAGAGCTAGAAATTTAATTGTTCTTAAATAACAACAATATTCATATTTTATGTATTACTAAACATTGGTTAAAAGCTCATAATTTAATGTTTAACTTCAGTAATCACCAGGTGGTCAGTTCTTTCAATAGAGAAACGATTTTAAGAGGTGGCTCCTTAATTTTAGCTAGTAAATTATTATCATGTAAAGAACGTAAATATATTGTTAACCTCTCTGTTGAACGAACTGTAGAAATGGCATGTGTTGAGTTTGAACACCTCATTGTTGTGAGCGTTTACAGACCTCCATGTTCTTTATATGATACTTTTGAAAAAATTATGGAGGAAGTTTCCGCTGCGCTTAATAAACAGAATAAAACTGTTGTAATATGTGGAGACTTTAATATCAATCTCCTAGAAGCTTCCTCCACCAATATTAAATTTATATTATACTTATGGTCTTTTAATTTATTTTTGGGACCAACACGTATTGCTGAATCTAGTGCAACATGTATATATAACACTTTTACAAATGTTAAGCCGTTCAATAAATGTATAATTCAAAAATTGAGCTCTGGTCACTGGGGAGAATTAGTTTCAACCTTATGTTCACAAAAAGCAAGTAGATAAAAAAGTAGTGTTTGTTCCAGTAAATGCACATCGCTTGGAGAAGTTTAGAAGTAACATAGTAAAAAACTTCCATTATTTTCATACCAAAAATAATCCGAATCTGAATGACAGGGTGAGAAATTGCGTGATAAGAGATAAATGTGGTATGCAAGATGATGTTGTGACCAGGATTAAGAAAGGAATGCTTCGGTGGTTTGGTCACGTAGAAAGAATGAATGAGGAAAGAGTGACAAAGCAAATTTATATGGCAGATGTGAATGGCCAAGTCGGGAAGGGACGCCCTAGGAAAAAGTTTATCGACCAAATTGGCGATATTTTGAAAATGGGCCACGTTAGAAGTACCCTTAACCGACGAGCATGTATGCGTAGATATATGGATGTAAAGGAGGCGAAAGACGTATGTCAGGATCGTGCCAAATGGAAGTCCGTAGTCTCTGCCTACCCCTCTGGGTGACAGGCGTGAGTGTTTATATATATATATATATATATATATATATATATATATATATATATATATTATATATATATACAAAATAATCCAATTTTTTTGTATGGAACATTATTTAAACTCATTTGCAATGAATTTAATAACAATTTTACTTTTAAAACATTCTCCTAGAACAATCTCAAGGCATTTCATGAATGGGCGACAGTAGGAGTCCATAAGAGTATAGAAAGGTTATATGAACTTTAAAATGAAAGGTCATAAAATCCGAGCGTCGAATTTAAGGAATATGTAAAAAAATATTCCAAAATATTTAAAAGAGTGTGCTCCTTAGCCAAGTCATTGTACTTGAGCAACAAAATAAAGACTGCTTCTAATAAAATTAAAATGACATGGAGTATAATTAATAGTGAAACTGGTAAGGTCAACTCTCGCAATTCAAACTACCAGTTAAGTTTTAACAATAAATTAACTAAATCAGATCAGGATGTTGCAATGGTTTTTGAGAAATATTTTACTAATATTCCGATCTTAACCATTAAGTCACTGAATTCTTCTCCTGCCGTCGCCGAATCATTACTTAAACAAAATGTAACTGTGTGTACAAAGAATTTTACATTTCATAAAGTGTCATCAAAAGATATTGTAAAATATTTTAAGACTATTGATATTATGAGAACCGCCGATCGGTGGGGGATTTCCGTTAAAGTTACTGCGTCTATAATAAATATAATTGCACCTCAACTATCTATTATTTTTAATACTAGTATCGAATCTGGTGTGTTTCCTGATTTAATGAAGCAGAGTAAAGTAATACCTTTATTTAAATCTGGTAGTACATTGGACCCTGCTAATTTTAGACCTATTTCTGTAATGTCAACCCTTAGTAAAATTTCTGTAAATATTATTTTTGATCAAATCTTAACTTTTTTAATGTAAATAATTTACTTCATAAAAATCAATATGGTTTCACAAGGGGTCGCTCGACAACTGATGCTGGTGTTGAGCTGATTAAATATATATTTAATGCAATGGAGAATTCACAGAATGCTTTGGATGTGTTCTATGACCTATCCAAAGCCTTCGATTGTGTTCACCATGAAACATTAATCATTAAACTTCAACACTACGGTGTAAGAAGCAATGCTCTTAAATTAATTATTTTATATTCAAGTGACAGAACACAAAAAAGTTGTCATCAATAGTATGAGATCTTCCGGGTTGATTGTACAAATGGGCGTGCCTCAGGGCTCAATTCACGGTCCCTTTCTGTTTCTTGTATATATTAATGACTTACCTTACATATAAGGGGATACCCATGATATAGTATTATTTGCTGATGATACTTAATTAATTTTCAAATTAAAGCGACAGTTATTAAATTACGATGAAATAAATAATGCTATAGCTAAGTTAGTCAATTGGTTTAATGTTAATAATTTCCATTTGAATGGAACTAAAACTAAATGTATGAAATACGTAATTCCTTATGTTAAACATGTCAATACTAATGTAATTTAAAATGGGGAGGAATTGAGTCTTGTTGATACCACAATTTTTCTTGAATTCACACTGGACGCAAAGCTTCAATGGCTCCCCCCATATATCAAAACTAGCTAGCAGACTTAGTTCTGCAGCATATGCTATAAAAAATATTAGAACTCTTACCAGTGTCGAAACAGCTAGAATAGTTTCTTTAGTTATTTCCATAGCATTATGTCGTATGGTGTTTTGCTATGGAGACACGCGACTGACACTGAAATTATATTTATTTTGCAGTAGCGGGCCATTAGAGTAATATATAATTTAAAAAGAAAAGTGTCACTGAGACAAAAATTTAAGGAAATCAATATACTAACTCTGGCCTCTCAATACATTTATGAAAATGTAATGTACGTACACAAAAATAGAAGTAGTTTTGCGAAAATAAGTGATATTCATTCTGTAAATACTAGGAGCAGACACAAGCTAGTAGTATCAGTTACTCGACTCCACTGAGTCAGTAATTCATTCTTGGGGCGATGTATATGCTTTTACAACAAAATCCGACCCTCCGAACTACCGGCCTATCGCCATCAACTCCTTGTTCTCCAAAACAATGGAGTCTATTGTAAACTGCCAGCTCATGAGGTACCTTGAGGATCACCAGCTGATAAGTGACCGCCAATACGGTTTTCGCCGTGGTCGGTCAGCTGGTGATCTTCCGGTCTACCTAACTCATAGATGGGCGGAGGCAGTAGAGTCCAAGGGGGAGGCATTGTCCGTTAGTTCGGACATTGCGAAGGCCTTCGATCGGGTTTGGCACAAAGCGCTTCTTTCGAAGCTCCCTTCCTATGGGCTTCACGAGAAATTGTGCGATTGGATCACCAGCTTTCTTGCAGATCGGAGCATCAAGGTCGTTGTAGACGGTGCAAGCTCCGATTGCAAGCCTATTAATGCTGGTGTTTTAAGGCTGCATGCTATCGCCAACGCCGTTTCTTCTGCATATTGTAACACTTCCCCCTCTCTCATGTATATAAAAATAATATTATATTAAATATAATTAATTCCCCCATTATAATAAAAATTATATATATGTGACTAGGATAAATAAAATATGTTTTGATCTTTCTAAATGATCTTTCTAAAGGTTTAACAATAGGCCGTTTGTAATATTTTGGCGTGATCGTCTTAGTAGGACCCTTATTTACGTTGTGTTTGTTTAGTAACATAGTTCTTTTAGGTGTCTTTTGGAAGAATGAATATTCGCTAGAGCAATTAAAAGCTCTTGGTAGTGCCTTATAAGCTAAGTGAACCCCGTTCACGAAGACAGGGCTCGAGAAAGGTTAAGAACATAAAACGTCCCAATTCCACTTGTATCAGGTTTACATTATTAATTTAATATTATTTATCCTCTCCCGCTCGGAAAAAGCTCAAAATATATTTATACAAAATACCCGATACAAGGGCTTCGTTCTCCTACATTTGTTAAAAAATGTAGGGGAGGCACACGGCCCCACACACGCCATGCACGGTGAGCGCCAACCATTTTGATGCACTCCCCCCGTAGGGAACGCTAATTCTGGAACTGGAACGTAGTCCACAGCAAAATAATTGACGAACCAGTAAAAGAAGCTTGGCCCCTTGTTAGTGCGTAAGCACAAACATCGACCGAAGTCGCGCATGTCAATGCGTGTAAACTCCATACAGAATACGAACGAATCCAGCCACAATGAATGTACGTCACACGGTTTAAGCAAATAGGAAAACTGGCCGTAAACCCTCCGTGAGCGCCACCACCTGCCAGACCGCCGCTCCTGCAGACGTGATGTAAGTGTATGGCATCATCACCAATTGCATGATCAGCACAGCTACTAGCCGCAGAGCGTGTCATGAGTTTACCGCTCACCTCAAGGGAATGGGGTCCCACGTTGTGTGGCTTTCGGCCGCAGCCTTGAGAGTCTCCTCAGATCCTCCCGCCAGCTACCAACCGCATGAGGCCAACACATATGCTCCACCAACCAATACAACGGCAGCTATAGTCAAAAGGCAGTTATAAGATAAGAGTAATAATTCGCCATCAGAAATGCTTTGTGTCACTGACGTTGAGTAAATGCATTTTCGATCATGTTTGTCTCACCCACCAACAAGTTGCCTTCAATCATTCAAAGGTGGGAAAGTTACAGAGATATAATATTATGTTGTTATATAAAACATCGTGGAGGGCAGATAGTCTGCAGCCCCGTAATGAAGGGACCCGACTTGGGCAAAGCTACTTAGGTGTGAGTCAAACCGAGACGCAGAGAGCGCCATAGAGAAAAGCGTCCCACCAAATAACCATCGCAGAGACGCAATGCTGCAGAAGGCAACAAGCATCAATATGACTATCGTCAGGCTTACACCATCCCAAGGTCCCCCATACATCCCAGCAGACATCACCACCCGCATACCTCCATCGACCAGTACCACAAGAATGCGTCGAATCAGGCGCAGCACACCCGCAGATCCATCACAAGACGCAATACCGCAAGTAGCAGTAAGCATCAATGCAACTATTATACAGATGGCGCCCACTCACAACACACCCACATGACCCCTATCGATTTTGGTAACAAAGTTTTTATTGTTGTTATATAAAAATATCACCAACGTATCATAGTAGTCCGCTACTAAGACGCCAATGAACAAAACTCCACGTATCATAGCGATAATGCACTAAGACATGAAGTTGAGTATACCTGTTACACTTAAAAGTGCTACAAAACACACTCATCATCCCGATCCGAAATAAAGACGACGCATCGCTATGCGCTACTACGCCGTCCACAAACGGTATGGGTGTGCGATGTCCACGGGAAAGCCGTATTGCTACAACAAACCCGCTTACCACCGGCACTAAGATTTTATTTGTTTACCTCCATCGACCAGAACCACAAGAATACGTCAAATGAGGCGCAGCACACCCGCAGATCCATCACAAGACGCAATACCGCAAGTAGCAGTAAGCATACACACCCACATGACCCCTATCGATTTTGGTAACAAAGTTTTTATTGTTGTTATATAAAAAATATCACCAACGTATCATAGTAACACGCTACTAAGACGCCAATGAACAAAACTCCACGTATCATAGTGCTAATGCATTAAGACATGAAGTTGAGTATGCCTGTTACACTTAAAAGTGCTACCAAACACACTCATCATACCAATCCAAAAGATAGACGACGCATCGCTATGCGCTACGACGTCGCCCACAAACGGTATGGGTGTGCGATGTCCACGGGAAAGCCGTATTGCTACAACAAACCCGCTTACCACCAGCACTAAGATGATATGTCTAGGACACGTCGGTAAGCGATTCCAAGTTTACCTCGGACCAATTTCTCGTGAAACAGCATATACGCCACCATAAAATTCCTTTTCAAGTCCCTAATAAGGACTAGTCATTTTGCTACAGTACTAGGTGCAGTCGGTCACCCGACCACTCCATACAATGCTTATGCATCAAGGAAACCTCCTATAATATTGCTTTTGTATCATAGACCTTACTTTCATAAGTCATGCATATATAGGATTCGAACCCACGACCCTACTATTGTAATGCAAATTCATCATGGAGACCTTCTATAGTATTGCTTTTGTATCATAGACCTGACTTTCATATCTCATTCATATATAGGATTCGAACCCACGACCCTACTATTGTAATGCATATTAATCATAGAGACCTTCTATAGTATTGCTTTTGTATCACAGACCTTGCTTTCATAAGTCATGCAAATGATAGGTTTCGAACCCACGACCCTACTATTGTAATGCAAATTCATCATGGAGACCTTCTATAGTATTGCTTTTGTATCATAGACCTGACTTTCATATGTCATTCATATATAGGGTTCGAACCCACGACCCTACTATTGTAATGCATATTAATCATAGAGACCTTCTATAGTATTGCTTTTGTATCATAGACCTTACTTTCATAAGTCATTAATATATAGGGATCGAACCCACGACCCTACTTTTGTAATGCAAATTCATCATGGAGACCTTCTATAGTATTGCTTTTGTATCATTGAGTTTATTATCATAAGTCGTTAATATGAGACTAGTCATTGTGCTACAGTACTTCAGGCAGTCGGGCTCCCGACCACCCCATATATATGTACAACTGCAGGTATGTATCTCCGGCAGCTCCTCTATACAAGACATCTATACATGAACACCTTCCATAACTTAGGAAACTTTTCTTTTATACGTGAACTCCTTCCACAACTTAGGAAATTTCTTTTATACATGAACTCCTTCCAAGATTTAGACAATTTTTAACAAATTTTCTAATTATCTTATAAAAGTTATTTATCTTTATTTTTGTAATATTTTCGACTTGTATTTCTATTATTTATCCTATTTTAAGTATTTCTTCAAGTTTTTAATAAATTTATTTATTATGGAAGACAATATTTTGCCTTTAATTTACTATGTTATTGGTCTAATGTCTGAAATGTATTTATATTAACTTTATAGTTATTAATGTAATTTTATTGTTTATTATATATCTTTTAAGACTATTTTTGACGCCCCTTTATATTGAATTTAATTATTAATAATAATATTGGGCCGTCACAATATCAATGATATGTTGCAAACCCGTAACATTCATTGCTATGCAGATGACAGCACTGGTGATGCTCTTTACACCGGCCGAGCCAATATTTCTCGGGAAAACGTCTCCAAGTGCCGTGACAAACTTGTGTCTGAAGTGAGTCTTTGCTGAACAGAGTCTCGGGCGATTGGGGGCGACTAAATCTAGTCTAGTTTAACCCCCAGAAGACACAACTTTACGCGTTAACCGTTGAAAAGAACCCCTTTTTTGTATCTCCTCAGTTTTAAGGCACTTCCCTTGTTGCCTCAGCCAGTATCGGAATCGTCGGCGTTGACATATCGAGTGACGTGCTGTTTCGTGGTCACTTGGAAGGGAAGGCCAAATAGGCCTCTAAAAAGGTTGGCGTGTTCAGCAGAGCGGGACAGTATTTCATGCCGGCACATCGCCTGTGACTTTACAAGGCGCAGGTTCGGCCGCACATGGAATACTGTTCCCATCTCTGGGCTGGGGCTCCCCAGTACCAGCTCCTTCCACTTGACCGCATACAGCGCAGAGCGGCTCGAATCGTCGACGACCGAGTGCTTTCCGATCGGCTCGATTCACTGGCACTGCGAAGAGATGTTGCATCTCTCCGCTCCGATCTGCAAGAAAGCTGGTGATCAAATCGCACAATTTCTCGGGAAGCCCATAGGAAGGGAGCTTCGAAAGAAGCGCCCGATCAAACCCGATCGAAGGCCTTAGCAATGTCCAAACTAACGGCCAATGCCTCCCCCTTGAACTCTACTGCCTCCGCCCATCTGTGAGTTAGGTAGACCAGAAGATCACCAGCTGACCGACCACGGTGAAAACCGTATTGGCGGTCACTAATCAGCTGATGATCTTCAAGGTACCTCATGAGCTGGCAGTTTACAATGGGCTCCATTGTTTTGGAGAACAAGGAGGTGATGGCGATTGGCCCGTAGTTGGACGGGTCAGAGCGGTCGCCTTTTTTAGGGATCGGGTGGACGTAAGCCGTCTTCCATGATTTTGGGACTACGCCTAGGGAGTAGGATTACCGGAAAAGACGCGTTAAAACCGGTGCCAACTCTGGAGCACACGTCCTCAGCACAATTGGGGGGATTCCGTCAGGCCCACTCGACTTGTGGATGTCCAGGGAGAGGAGTGCTTTGCGAACCGAGCGCTGTGTGAAGTGCACTTCCGGCATGGAGCACTCACACCGCGGGATGGTCGGCGGAGTACTCCCCCCGTCATCGAGAGCCGAGTTAGACGCAAAGAAAGAGCCTAGAAGATCGGCTTTCTCCTTTGCGGTATGGGCCAGTGAGTCGTCCTGACTGTGCAGAGATGGAAGAGATGGCTGACGTAAACGCAAACTCCAGCCCGAGGCACAAAGGAGTGTTCCAGTTTGTACCCCGGGTAGGAGAGATACGAGACATCAGCCGGAGAGGACACCTGCGTCTCGGTCAGAAAGAGCAGAGCCGGCCTCGCCGTCTCGAGATGGTAGTGGACGGCGTTTAGGTTAGAGTGAAGTCCCCTGATATTGCAGAAATTCACGGACAGCGTGGCAGGGGTCTCCTTGGTCTTGTTGCTCCGTTTGCCCCGAGCAGTTGTAGTCTTGAGCGGAATTTTGCTCCCCCCAGAATACGCGGGGCAGCCTGAGCACCCACGCTCAGAAGTGGAGAAACATGGTCGTGGATGCTCAGCGAGGAATTCTCCAGGGGTGCTGGTACCCTCCTGGGGTAGTCGATCATTATTTAATTCCGCTACCATGTTGATGGGGGGGGGGATTTGGGCCTCCGGCCACCTCCACTCACCAGACGAAACGCGGAAGCAGAGCTTCCACTTCACGCCGGTATTCTGTGAGGTCGTGGTACCACCCCGGTTTGAGCCGGCACATACGTGCAACAGCAAAGCTGCCGCGTGGCTCTACCACTGTTAAAAGTCAAGTGTAATTTGACTTGTGTTGTTAATTGTAAACATGATTGTAAGCTATTATTGGAGAAAAAAAAATCCCGCTGGGTTTCTTGCTAGTTCTTCCCAGGACAGAGGTTTTTTTTGCGAACCAGTGGTAAATTAAAAAAGTGACTTTCAATAAGTATTGTTATAATCTACATTGAATAAAAAAGTTTCTGTTTCTGTTTCTTATAGCATAGCAATGAATCTTACGAGTTTCCAAAAGCATATTAATATTAACCTGAAAGTTATCCAATATTTTTCTATCATTTTTATCTGTTCTTTCTTGCTTTTTCCTTTCAACTACATTCTTTACTCTCTGTTAAGATGTCTAAATGTTGCCTTTTTTCTTTCAATATCATCATTCGTCCGCCGGAAATACCAGTATTTGTTGCTAATAAATCTAGCCGTGCTTTTTTCTTTGCTTCAACTTCTTTACGTACCTCATCATCCCACCATAAAGTATTATTTTTCCTTTCATTTGCTCTCTTACTAACACCACGTACTTCGGTAACTGCATACACTTAACTCTCCTTAACATTTTGCCGCACATTATCCAAGTCTAACTCATTCATACATAATCCATCCAAATCACTTATATTTCCTTTCAGTCTACATTTGTACTTGTTTTTCTCACCTTCATCTAGTAACCTATATGTACTGATACGCTGTAATGCAGTAGTAGATTTGGCATAAAACCAAATAATGATCCGTTCTTACGTTGGACCCCAGTAAACCCTTGTATCTACCACTGCACTCCTTATTCTGTTATCCATGCTTTTATCATCACGTCTTACTCAAGTATGGCGAAAGAAAGTGTTCTTCACAGAAATATTCCTTTAAACACATACAGTGAGGAGGTTTTCACCATTCTCAATTATATTTTCATCACCAAACGTTGTCTAGTTGTCTAGTTGTGTTGTGTAGTTGTAGTAGTAGTAGTAGCTTCTTCACCCTAACCCTTCCATCAAAATCTCCTAAAATAACAATATTTTCATTTCCTTTACATTTTATTAACATCATTCTTACCATCTCCCAAAACTGCTCTCGGATATAAGTGGGATTAGACATGTCTGGTCTGGTCGTAGACCCCAAGAACAACACAAGTAGCCGAGTATGTACTTTTGGCTTGTCACTCATTTAGCACCACCCAGGGGACATGCGTAGGGTGGGCGTAGGATTAGGTGGCTTACGAACGCGAGCGACTTATTCACCATTAATTCACATGTCTATTTATAAAAGAATATAAATGTACAATGCATACAAGCAAACTACACTTTACGGATAAGAGCTAGCGGTCGCAGTTGACAGGTCAAAGAATGACGTCCATATCTTTTTTTTTTGAATGAGTGTGACAAACGACTCCCCAGTTCACCTGACAGTAAGTAGATTTGGTGGCCAAAAGACATCTTCATCTATAATCAATTAATAATTAAAATGCAGATGCGTTTTAACGCTGAGGACTATAAGATGTAATGCATATTTTCCAGTTAAAAACTCTCCGGTTCCCTACACTCACTATACGAAACACAGCAGCATTAAGTTGCCATTTCATGCCAATACTCTGTGAGAGCGTGTTCCTGCTCCAGTCGAGCCGACCCATTCGTGCTGTAATCATAATGTAGCTGCATCTTGGCTCTACCATAAGAACTACCGATTTTTTTTGAAAAATAAAATTGAAGTGCAAAACGAACTTAGAGTCTACCTGATGATAAGTGGCTAATGAAGCACGTCAACACTTTTCAGCTAACTTCAAACAAAGAAGGCTATATACACGTTGACACCTTGAGGACTGAGATAAAATTCCTCACAGTCTGCAATTTTACTGGCTCTCTAAACCTTCAGACCGGGACACCACAGTGCATGCACAGCTTGGCAAAAGAAATCGGTAGGAATTCTTTGGTATAAAATAAGTTTTACCACCTATTAAGACATGTCAAGATTAAAGTTACGCTACAGATGAATATCACCTTTCTCACAGTCTAATAAAATCTTAGTCGATTATAGGAAAGCACAAAGCCTTAACTTCTTCGACGCAATTGCTAAAGAAATAAGCTTTCAGAGTGCATTCATAATACATTGACATATAGGGAACGAAATATCTAAGTATTCACTATTTATCTGTGTCTTTGAACAACTGATTTTGTGTGATTAAAGGAGACTCTACTTTGTGTGAGTTTTATAAAAAATAAAATGACGTCCAACTTTTCTAACTTGTAACTTAATTGATACTTCCTATCGTTTTCTCTTAGTGAAACTTCAAAAACTTGTAATTTGGATCTGTTTTTAATAATTAGTAATTAAATAATTCAAATCAAATATAAACAAGTACAAGTATTTATCAAAATCACAACTATTTCTATATAGAACGAAATTTTTTTTATCGTATAGATATGGTTCCATAGTGTAAGTTCCTATTTTTATAGAGTAAGAGTGACAAGCGAATCGCGATCGCCACAGCATTCATTACAATCGCGAAGCGATGGTAATGAATGCTGTGGGCTTATATTTTCGATTAAGTAACCAAATGAAGATCACTTCTAAAAACTAAGATGAAATGCTTCGTATCCAGTTAAAAGGGGTACCGGTACTTTATACTCACCATACGAAGCACAGCACCATTGAGCTGCAATTTTACGCTGGTATTTTAATGAGAACGCGGTCATTCCACAGTCAAACCGTCCAATTCGTGTTACAACCATTATATAGACGCAGTGTGGCTCTACCCCGTAAAAAATTATAATTTCATAGTAAGTTTATGTCGTACCAGTAGATAATCAATTTTAATTTTAATTATAAATTAGGTACTTAATAGAGTCATCATTAAATTTGAACAAATAAAAACTGTTAAAATTAAAAAAACGGCACTGCCTATATAATCTGCACAAACCAATGAAAATAGCCATCATTAACTTTATGTTAGCAACAAGCTTTTACATTCAGACAAGTCAGAAGAAAGTGAACTTTATCTTTTTTCGCTAGGGTTTCTTTACAATCACATGTTAAACAAACGCCAACACAGGAGCTTACTAGTGCTATTTTTGATCGGAACTGCAGCAAACACGGGCCCAGTTTTAGTCTTAGTAATTACTTTTGAATGAATCTAATGAAACGGTTTTAGCGTAGTAAATTACAGCCTATTTAATATCACTTGCAGTAAGTACTTACGTATTTGATTTAGTTATATCAGATACAGAAACGTACTAGTTGATATTAAAATACAATTTATTTCTCTTTATTCAATTTAAATTACATTTAAAACCTAAAAAGAAGTAATTTTTTTCTTTTACCACCGGTTCGGAAAAAATTTCTGTCCTGGGAAAACCCAGCATGAAACCCAGCTAGACCGTATTTTCAAAGTATGTTATACAATAAGAAAGGTTGTAAAAATAGTAACAATATTTTTATAGGATAGGGTGACAAACGAGTACACAGTCCACCTGATGGTAAGTGCTCGCTGTGGCCCATAGACATCTACATCTATCCTCGATTACGAATTATAATGCAGATGCGTTGTCACGCCTGAGGACTAAGATGGAATGTCTTGTTTCCAGTAAAAAGGGTCTCCATTTCTCTACACTCACCACACGAAACACAGCAGCATTAAGCTACTATTTTACGCTGGTATAGCGTGATCTCTCCCAGGTCGAGCCGACCCATTCATGCTACCACTATACTACAAATTTAACTGCAGCATGGCTCTATCACGTAAAAAATATCGAAGTTCAGCACAAAGTACGTTGTGTTTGCACAGGGAGTCATCGATAGAACCAAAGTACGAAACCTATTCAACTGCAGAGAGGTGTCAGACAGTGACATAATATCCGCGAAACTCTTAACCGCTGCACTTGAAGATGTTTTCGGGCTCCTGGAGTGGAAAGGATACGGTAATAATATCAATGGCGAGTACATCACTCACCTTCGATTTGCCGACGAAATAGTCATTATGACAGAATTTCTGGAAGACCTAAGCACTGTTCAACGACCTCAATAGTATCTCCCAATGGGTTGGTCTTAAGATGAACATGAAGAAAACAACGATCATGTGATACTAAGCTAAATTTGCGGACAAGAATATTTGTGTAGGGCAAATAGACCAACTAGGTAAGTCCAACTTCAACCAAGAGGTCAATCGATAGATTCAACTCGGCTGGGCAGCGTTCGGAAAATTTGACACATTTCTCGCCAGGTGAAAACGAGATTGTACAACTAGTGTGACATCTTACGCATCTGATCTCTGATCTTACGATCTCTCGCGTGGGCTACAATTTACTATATCTGTCTGTGTCTTTCTTTATTTATGTTTGTCTAAATTTTTTTTTGAATTCTCAAAGACTTTTGAACGTAGATGATTGATTTTTGTTATAGATATAATATGTTATATAAACACGTGAATAAATATCTTTTTATAATTGCATTAACATTCTATATAATAAATCTAATATATAAATCTGCAATTTTTTATATCAATGGCGTCTTCCGATGTATCCATAAGAAAGTAAATTCAACCCTAAACATGCAGCATGAAGGTTGGTAATGATGACGATGATGAGTTCTACGCATTATTGTCCCATCAAAAGTAAAAAATTAGCAGCCTAAATCTTGTCATCGTCATTAGACTGCACAGTACGCAGACAATCATTGGTCAAAAAAGTTTTCGCTGCGCTGACCTCAACACGGAATGACCTCAAATGAGGAACCAGATATACAGCTTTCCCCGCGATGTTTTCCTCGCCTTCGAGACCGTAGTAAATCGACAATTCAAATTAAAATTAAAATACCTTTTAACTACACAAACATCTAGGTTTTTCCACGAAGTTATTGTTTACCACTTCACTGGACATGAGACAAGTTAGCACGTAAAATTTCCTAAATCAGATTCATTTATCATCGTGGGAACCTTACATGTTTTGCTCCCTTGCCATGATGAAATCTCACAATGGTCTCGTACTTATTTGAATAAAATTCATGAAGGTTGACACAAAGCTTACGCATGATTGGTGACCACATCTAACTAGTAATTAGATATCCAACGATGCCACAAACTATTCCATCAGAGTTAAAAATCTCAAAGTGCACTTAATTTTAAATTACTTACGTCAGAGAACTTGATAACAAATGAAATTGGTGAAATTAAGGCTATGCCGAGATACACCCAATATATTTAACTGAAGATCGTCTCTCACAATCATAGTTCTATGTATACAGTATTAAATATAATAGTAATTTTGCTAAACGTGGTAATTGCGGTAAATTATTTCGATAGTGGCCACCGGTCTGGGTACCTATTTAAAGTTTTGATTCTAAACGAATAAGCATTCAGTAACCTCTATTATTTAATTTATCAGTGACTTATTATTAATTTATTTAGCAGTAAGTAGATGGCGCTATTATTCGATGAACTAATGAAATCCAAAACTAAGCTGTCTAGTAATATCGGCGATAGAAGGTTGCGGTGCGACTAGAAAGCCGCGAACATTTATTTATTATATAAATAAGGCATAAAGTTGCGTTTATTCTGCTAAACACTTTTTTGTGTTAAAACATGCTATCAGCGCTGCTAGCGGTAACAAACTATCGACGATATGACAATAATATCATCAAAAATCACAGTTGTTTAGTTATTTGAATTTAAAATCATCAAATCGTCAAAACGATTTCCATTCTCTGATTCGGAGAATCTGTATTTATGACATCATATAAGCTGTATTATGACATAAAATAGTAGCTTAATGCTGCTGTGATTCATAATCGAGGGTAGATGTAGATATCTATGGGTCAAAGCAACCACTTACCATCAGGTGGACTGTGAACTCGTTTATTCACCGTACCCTATAAAAAATTATGGTAAACAAATAATGTTAAATTACTACTACTATTTCATGAAATGACAGACTAAGTTATATTTAGTCGAAGACATGGCCACGACAAATATATAAAAATCACTTTGATCAAACTATAAAAAAATAAGAATTTTGCGATAATTGCAGTCAGGCCAGTTTAAATCAGTTTACATATACATAAGTTATTGAACTAAAAATCATATTTTTCATAGACGTTACTATATTATCTATTTAAATTATTACAATTTTAAGATGAAATAATGTAAATGCTAAGAAATAAACGTTCGGATTTTTAAATAATTTTATAAATTTCATTATTTTAACATATTAATGAAAGTTATTTAATAATATTTTATATTATTTAAATATTAGTAAGTGTAATAGATGGTGGTGTTTTGAAAACTCAAATGTAGAATGTAGATCGTCAACGTAGTTTCAAATTATTAAACAAAGGTTAAAACTAATTTTTATTCTTTATTTATAAATATTGTATTTATTTGAAAAAAAACACTAGTCATCTTGCATACTTGTTACTAACAGAATCATATATAATAGAAAATTAACATTTAAAGGAAGAAAAATACTAAACCTTCTTTGTTGAAGTTCCGGAATCAGATAAGAAATAGTCTACAAGTTGTTAACGATCTACATAGAAATCGGATATCGGTCCAGTAGTTTTTGTGTGAATCTTGAATACACAGACAGACGGACAGGCAGACAGACAGAAAAACAGACAGACAGACCAAATTTCTAAAATCCACTAATTTGGCTTCAGTGCCTTTTACTTAGTCCCTAGAACTTATTTTTTCAGGAATATATTAGAATTATAGACACGACTTTTTTTACAGATTTATTATATGTATAGATTATATTCTATATATATATAGAAAAAGCACAAGTCGGGTTAAACTGGACAGGCTAGGCCAAGAATTTAATATTCGTAGAGGCGTGAAACAGGGAGACCCGCTATCACCAAAGATCTTCATTGCTGTCTTACAAAATATAATGAAAGACCTGGATTGGGATCAAAAAGGAATAAATATAGATGGGAAAAACCTCAGTAACCTGAGATTCGCCGACGACATAGTACTTTTTGCTAAGTCATCAAAACAACTTCAGGAAATGCTGATAGAACTAAGCGCTGTTAGCGAAAATATTGGGCTACAACTTAACACCTCAAAGACAAAGATAACTACCAACGGCACTAAAGATATCATAATAATAAACCGAACAACAATGGAGTACGTAGAGAACTATACATACCTTGGAAAACAAATTTCATTCCAAAACACAAGACACTCAGACGAAATAGAAAGGCGCATTAACATGACGTGGAAAAAATACTGGAGTAACAAGGAAATATTAAAATCAAAACTCCCAATAAGACTAAAGAAGAAAGTGATGGATTCGAGCCTCCTGCCCTGCTTAACATACGGTGCCCAAACCTGGATCTTTAACAAAAAAAATATGTCAAAAATACGCGCTTGTCAACGGGCTATAGAGAGGAGCATCCTCGGTATAAAAATTTTAGATAAAGAAAATAGTGAAAAAATAAGACAAAAGACCCAAGTGATAGACGCACTGAAACATGCACTACGTTTAAAATGGAAATGGGCAGGACACATCGCCCGCTCCTCTGCAGACAGATGGGTCAAGCGAGCAACCATTTGGAAGGGCCCTGGAGGTCCTGGAGCAAAAAGAAAAAAGGGCAGACCAACAGCTTGCTGGGTCGACGACATACCAGAAGTAGCAGGAAGAAACTGGGTGGAAACTGCTACCGACAGGAAAAAATGGAGGCAACTGGAGGAGGCCTATACCCGAAAGGGGCCATGACATATTTAGCTTATAATATTTATACTTAATGTACTTTTTTTCTAACGGTAACCGTTGTTTTGGATTAATAAAGGCTTTATTATTATTATTATTATAGATTATATTATCCTCCAGTTATCTGCCAGAATCCTTAAAAGAAGTAATCGACTGCATCATTCAACGCAATAGCTACTTCGCACATCCTGAGCATTTTGCTACTTGCAATGATTACAGATGATGAAAAGCACAATCATGAATTGCTAGCCAGGCGTTTATTAAAAGCACAGCGTTTATATAGCAATCCCCTGCACGAATGCTATTCGAGATGCTTGATATTAATTATAGCGCAACAACCTTAATTACTTACTTACTTATCTTCACACACAATCCCTAACGGGATAGCCAGAGACAACAGATTACATACCTCTTTCGCTTCTTTCAGGTTCATTATCTTCTTCATACATGCACGTCTAGGTATCCGAGTACTCTTGACCTTCCCCTCTTCGAGTAATTTGCTCACATGGTCTTCGAAAGTTAGTTTAGGTCTACCTCGACACCTTTTAATATTTAATTTCGCGCTATATATTTTCTTCACCATTCGGTCTTCACTATTTCGCTCAACGTGTCCAAATCATCGGAGTACGCCACAATTTTTTTGATAAGGTCATCTTTCAATCCTGCCATTCAGCAGTAATTGGCCAGTCCCGCAGCTTCTTCATGCTGATGACCTCAGTGTCATCAAGGTCCGTGTCTGGCGTGCCAGTCACGGTGTCACCCCCGGATCCTTCACTAGGATCATGACGTGCATACATTTCTCTATAAAGTTCGCTCCATCGCTGCATGACGTCCGATTTTTCTGAAAGGACGTCATTGGTTCTCGAAAGCACTTTGCTCATTCTTAAGGCTGTCGCACTACTTCGGGACCTTCCAACCTCTTTACAGAAGAGTTTGGAGTTTTCTCGTTGGAGTTGTGCGACAACATTTCGTCCGCTTTTATTCTACACTTTTCACGTACTTCCTCAATCAATGTCTTCCCATGAACTTAGCAGCTTATATCTTTCTTTCATTTTCTCTCTCATATGCTTATCGTTACTATAGGTCAAGTAGTCTAACCATGATTTTTTCTTCTTCTTTACAGCTTCTGTCACTTCATAATTCCACCATGCATCTCTTCTCTTACTACTACCTCTTTTTGTCGTTCCACATACTACTTCCGCTGCACTTACCATTCCATCCCTAAGGTTCTGCCATGTTCTTTCCACACATTCTTTTCTGCCATCGATGGTGTCAAGCTTTTTGGCTACCCTCGTGTGATATTTGTCCTAAGTATCCGCTTCCTGAAGCTTCCAGATTCGGATACGACAGACCGACTGTGGTTCTGTTACTGCCGTCCAGTAGCCAACCCGCGAAAAAACCCCTAAATCTAGTGATTACTAGAAAGTGATCCGTTCCCAGGTCAGCACCCCTGAACACTCGTGTATCCATTACCTGTTTTCGCAGTCGGTCATCCACCAGGAACAAATCAATCATGCTTCTCTCATTCTTTCTTTCTCTAGTGGATTATAGTGGATTCTACATATGGATTTTCCTGTGATTAAACATAGTGTTTGTCACAAGAATACACTTTTCCTTACATACAGCCAGTATAAGCTTGCAAGCATCATTAACCCTCTTATCGCCAAACTTCCCAAGCACCGACTCATACCCTGGTCGAGCGATACCTACCCATATCCACTCAAATCACCACATACAACAGTTTTTTCGTTTCCCTTAACCAAATCTAGAACTTTTCTTACATTCTCCCAAAACTCCTCCAGCTCAGCTCTGGACGACGAAGATACCGGCGCATAAACAGCCAAATGGAATAACGTCGTCAGTCCCACACGTCGACCAACCGGGACGACAACAGCACCCCCACTCCCTGGCAGGCGTTCTCGCTTTCCGGGACTCCGGACCATATAGCTAAAGTCCCGCCAGGGAGCTCTTCAGTACCACTGCCTTTCCGTTTTGTCTCCGACATACACACGACATCTAATTCTCTTTTTTCATTACTTCGATCAACTTATTCGTCTTATCTCTCATACCCCCTCTAACATTCCACGTGCCAACTCTGCACTCCGTCCTCTACCTTCGGCCGTGTCGGGCTGTGCGTGATAGGTGGCGGTCCCCATCGCCGCTTTGCGTGCTGCATTCCACACCAACGGGGACGAGCTGGTGTGCGCCGCCTTGGGGGGACGCCCTAACCCTCGTTTGCATGGGTGCGCAGCAACAACCTTAATTGATATGATAAATAGCAACACACCATTACTGAATCGCCGATCTTGAAACACTTAAGTGACCAAGAAATTCAGCAAATAGTCCCAGCTGGTAGTAAGGGTGAACTTTTGTTTTTACGTCCCTCATGTCATACCCAGGCTGTGGAGCGAGCTTTGAAGTTCACGACAGAAGCAGCCATGATTGGGAGTCATAAGAGCCAAATTGGAATCCCGTAAGAAAATGCCGAAATTCGAGACGAAGAGAGATTTTAAGGAAAATTGACGATTTGTTTTTTAAAACACATTATGATTAAATTTTGTTTCACTTTTTTATTAAATTACATAGTATTCCAATTATATTATTGAGCTTCATTTGTAATCTCTCTAGTTAACCCTTTTTTTATTATTTAGCTTAGCGCAGAGATACTAAACTTTTTCGAAACATTAAATTTTAAGGTCCCTGCAGAGGCAGAAGATATTATTCAATTGAGCTGAAAAAAAAGTAAAATGAATTTAAACATAAGGCAATAATCCCGCGCTATTATAATTTAAAATATGAAAAAAAAATCATACAACCGCGCTCCACCCTACTATATATGAAACATTTCAGTACACTTTGTTAGTATTACTTTATTTATTTCTGTTAGCTTAGGTTCTTTAAGTGTAAATTAGTGAGAACAATTATATTTTAGGTGATCCGTGAATAGGATGCTGATGAGTTCATAACTATATCTGAAACACTGAAGGGTTTGCAAATTTAAATTAAATCTATTGGCAATCAAAATTAAACTACATTGATACCTCACTAAGTTGACTCAGTCAGATGGAACACGGCAACTAATGCTTTAAGATTCCTTATTTTCATGCGAACACTATTATGTAAGTGATTTTTTAAAATTATAGAATAAGAGTGACTAATGAGCACGCAGTAAGTGGATGATATGTATATCTTTTCACTTTTTTTATAGATTAACATTTATATAAGATAAGTATCAAAATTCAAATGCGTTGTCACTCTTGAGAATTAAGATGAAATACCTCGCTTGAAGTAAAAAGGTTCTCCGGTTCTCTAAACCTACCATAAGAAACACAGGAGCATTAAGGTGCAATTTTACGCAGTTATATTGTGAGAGCGTAGTCCTACCCCAGTCGAGATGAATCATTCGAGATACATATAGCTGCGGCGTGGTTTTAAAACATAAAAGTTTTACTTAACTAGTTTTAGAGCTCAGTCTCTATAGTTTGCAGTATGTGATCACGTAAAGGATCGCCGACGTCACTACACCAGATTTGGCAGTCCACAAATCCTCGCTTAAGAACACCAATTACTTTCAAGGATTATTTGCGAGGCTATTGAAATCTAAAAACATCCTTTTTAGATGCATATGTTTGGGATAAATTATATTAAAAAAATTAAATCCAAGCATATAACTGCAAGACACTACAATGTAGCCGTGGTTTACTATGTATAACATTGGTACGTCCAACACCTCAGTCCTCCGTGACTATGACATTTTACAACTGAAGTCCTCAAAACATCCGGAATATAAAATAAGTTAATATACGCGAACCTAATAAGAAATAAAAATCTTCGGTTTACAACCCGTCTGCTAAGCGTGACAACTTAGGCAATTATTCAAGTATCCCCCCCTAAGAGAATCATTAGGGAGGCTTATGTTCAGCAGAAAACTTTTGTTAGGGGAGTTCATCGTGGACAAACAACGTGACACGTAATTTTATATATAAAACTATATTTAACATTGATTAATATTGAATTTTTATTATTGTGCTCAGGGGATTATTTCATGCTATTAAGAAACCGTTTCTAAATCTGTCTATCTGTCTGTCTGTCTGTCTATCCAGGCTAATCTTCGTAATGGCTTAACTGATTGTGATGGAACTTTACTAACAGAAAGAAAGCAATGCTAGGACCAATCTAGGCTATATTTTTTTAATAATTTATCTCATAAACTTAAAACTATTTCTTTTAAAAAGAAAAATTTACAAACTTAAAAGCATGTGATTATTTTAAATTCATATAAATAACGCCACAGATCGTATCTGGGGCAGGTTACTAGTACTAAATAAATACAAACAAAATGCTATGGCCGTAATGATCAGAGTCGTATCTACATTGAACACAGAGCAAAAAGCCATCAATATCACATTTCATAACTTAACGACCCTTTTTAAGGCCCATAAATACTGTATGTCCCGACGTCACTTAAATGCAAGTCACTTCGGAATGGCTGAATTTTATTTTATCTTAGTTTACATATAATAGACGCTAGATGTCCTAAACACGATTAGTTTAATATAAATTGGTAAGTTATGATATCGTGACTTGTTATATACGGATCCATTCGGATGGATTAAAATAATTTTATTCAATATGTTGAATAAAACTAAATTTACGGATTTTATCGCGTTTATTTCACTACTTTTACTTATTTTTAATTCCCGACGTTTTGGGTGCTTTACAGCAACCGTGGTCACGGGGGGACTGAGATGTTTGACGTCCCAATGTCATAGTTAGTCCGGCTACCTTCAGTTTTTGAATATTAATTTTTGGTCCGATTTACGCAAAACGAGCTTATAGTATCATGAAGTCTTGCAGTGGTATGCTTAGGTTTGGGTTTAATTTTGTTAATTATAGGATCCCAAGCAGGTGGCAGCACCCATCCATCTTCTCTATTGAAATTTGGATGTTTTTTAATTTCAATAGCCTCGCGTATCATCCTTGGTAGGAATCGGTGTTCTTTTGCGAGAATTTGTGGTTTATCAAAACGAATGTAAAAGTGGGGACGGTCTTGAACATGTTCGCAGACTGCAGACTTCCCTGCCTCTGCCTGGTTGACCATGGTGACCATGGTTGCTGTAAAGCACCCGAAACGTCGGGAATTAAAAATAAGTAAAAGTAGTGAAATAAACGCGATAAAATCCGTATATTTAGTTTTATTCAATGTGTAGTGTTTGCGTAAATTTAAGAAATCATTTATTCAATATGGTTAATTTTGTTTGTTTTTAACCGTATATTTTTATATCGAAGTGTTATATTATCTTTAAAGTACCGAAAAAAGAGAAGACTGAAATAATAGGAAACACTGTGTACTGTATTATATCTCATTCTCTCGTAGACTAAGTTCTATAGATGTATATGTTTGTCTCTTTTAGTATCACTCAGCTCCTTCCACTGATGTTGAGCAAATACGGCTCTCTTTCACGATTAACACACAAAAAATTATGATTGGCACAGTTAATCATCCCCCTTAGCTTGATGTAAATATTTTTCTAGATGCCCTCACTTCATCTATTGTTTCATTCACAAGAGCTGATAAAATGATTCTTGTACGTGATTTCAATATAAATTTGCTAAAAAAAGATGACCCCAAAATTAACCTACTTCTTAGTTTTCTAAATTATACTCGTTTATTTCAAGTTATATCTGAGCCTACACATTATACAGATCACGGTGAAACACTCATTGATTTAGTATGCTCTGATACTAGTGTTTCTAACACAACAGTTTCACATATACCACAATTACGGCAACACGCAGTGATATCCATTCAATTTATAATAGAAAAAGATAAGTTTATTACATGTAAGGCTTACATTCGTCCACTTAAGCAGATTTTGGTAGACTATTTTAATGCAGATTTAAACAGTATCGATTGGGATAATATTTTATATCTCAACAATGTTAATGATATAGTAGCAAAATTTAATTCATATAAAATGACGCTTTTCGACCTTCATGCCCCAAATAAATTAGTGCGATTAAAAAAAAACAAAATCACCCATGGATTACTGATACAGTTAAAATCATGATGAGGCATCGAAACCACTATTTCATGTAGTGTAGTAACAAAGCAGTGTGGTTGACGTTTTTGCTTTATTACTTTCTCAGACATGATAATTCATTTTTGTTGATACATTCTGTTCACGCACGATTGTTGTTAGTGTAGCGCGAGAGGTGGGAGCTTGCTGTAAAGTAAAGTGCAGCAATATACGTATAAGAAAGTTAAACTAGATAAATAATATAATTACTATATAGATCTAAAAACCTTGTGACTAATGCTATTCATTTTGAAAAGAGAGCATATTTTGAAACGTATATTATTAGAAACTTAAATAACCCTAAAGCTCTATGGAAAAGTATAAAAGGTAATATTATTACTAAGGAACAGGCTAAGATAAATTTGCCAGATCATTGTAATGATCCTGATATAATAAATAAACATTTTTTTGAATATTCCTGGTGATGACGATATAGACCTTTCAAAACATACTTTCTGAGTTTAACAAATATGGGCCAGGTATATTCCATTTAAATATAACTAATGAGGACCAAATAGCTAAAATAATTCAGAGTTTGAAATCTATCGCCTAAGGTGTGGATCAGATAACACTTGATATGTTACTTATGACACTGCCATATACATTGAAAGTTATCATAGCTATTGTGAATAAATCTATTACCACCTCTACCTTCTCTGATCAATGGAAAATAGCTGTGGTAAAGCCTATCCCTAAGAAAAAACAGGCAACCTGTTTAAAAGATCTACGCTCCAAAAGCATCTTGCCTTGTTTATCTAATGTATTAGAAAAAGTGGTCTGCGTTCAGTTAACCGAATACTTAGAGGTACACAAAATTCTACCTTTAGCACAGTCAGGTTTTCGTAAACACCATAGCACCACAAAAGCGATTATTCATGTTGTTGATAACATACTAACAGCTCAGGATAAGGAAATGGGGACAATACTTACTCTTTTAGATTTCTCACGAGCTTTTGACTCCATAAATTGCACTCTTCTTTTGTCTAATTTATCTTTCTATGGATTTGATGCTTGCACAGTTCAATGGTTTCATAGTTACTTAAGAGATAGATTGCAATATGTTAGTATAACAAAACATGATGGCATAATACATATGTCTGAACCATACTTAGTTTCTCGCGGTGTCCCACAGGGATCTATCCTGGGTCCTATTTTATTTATTTTATATAGTTCAGACATGTACGGACGTGTATTGACAGAGCTGTATCAAAAATTATTAGTATCACTTATATGCAGATGACTTGCAAATATGTAAATATTTTTCCTCAAGATTGTGAAACTGCTGTCAAATTATTGAATGAAGATCTCTTGTGCTAAATCTACAAAAATCAAAATTTTTAATTCTAGGAACAAATAAAAATATTAAAAATATATCAGTGCTTCAGCCCTTAGTTCTAATTGATAATGAACCTATACAGCAAGTCTAGTTTGCGATTTGAAAGTCATGTACTTGAGGGAGTGCGCAGTTGCTTTTACCGTTTGAAGTTGTTGTATAAAGTTCGGCAATACCTCAGTGAAGATATGCGGATAAGATTGTGTGAGTCATTAATACTGTCTAAGTTAAATTATTCAGATGCAGCCTATAGACCACGACTGTTGAGAAGGTCAGAGAAGCTTATACAGCGGGTGCAAAATGCGTGTACTCGGTTTTGTTTCACTGTCCCGCCTCGAAGTCATGTAACGCCTTATTTGAACAACGCTAATCTGTTAAAAATGAGTGCCCGGAGAAAATTACATCTTGCTACTATACTATTCTCAACAATAACAAAACAACGACCAGTATACCAAAAGCTGAAGTGGGCCCGAGATCAAAATAAATATAATACAAGAGCTTCTGTTCATTCCCTTGTAACAATTCGATACCGCACAGCTGCGTTTCGAGGTAGTTTCAAATTTGCAGCAACCCACTGATGGAATGATCTACCACCACCTGTTTGTTCCCTAAATCACTGAATAGTTTTAAAAAACAAACTAAAGGTCTATTACTTAGCACAACAAGTTCTAAATACGTAATAAAATTACGTTTAGAACGAAAAATAGTAATAATATTTATACTGTTTTACACCATGTTCAAATATTATTGATTATTGTTCATTTCTGTTACATATGTGATGAATGATCATTTATTATTTATTTATTTTTAATCTTACTTTTTATTTTCTAAAGAAAATCTAGGAGGTCTCGTAACATGGCGTGTCCATTTGAGTACAGAATATAAATTATATATGTACTAAAATCATAAATTTTACTGCTACTTTGCTTTGTCTTCCCCATAGAACCAAATATGTTATATGTAAGCTACACACCATTTATATTGATATTAATACAGTATGTCTGTGTTAACTGTGTTCGTTAGCACCACTCTTTAACCCACTGCCTAATTACTATTAGTCTATAAGTTGTAGTTACGCGTAATTCGAGGTTCACACACCGACTCGTCAGTGAAGTCACAAGGTTCCAACTGAAAACCAGCGCTGCCTCTGCAGCATTATGCTGAGTTGGAGACCTATTTGATGTCACATTTATCTTTAAATTCTTCTTTTTTTACTTTTTTGTTACATAATTAATTAAATAATTTTTAATGTGTAAGCAGTCTTACACCTGCGCATGCATATGCTTTGTCCATTGTGATTTATATTTAAATATCAAAAATTGTGTATAAAGTGTGATTAACAAATAAATGGTTCTTTCTTTCTTTCTTTCTTTCTTCTTCTTATCAGTTTTTCATTTCGTCGGGATTTAAATCACAACATTTCTAAAAAAGTGTTCACTTTAAAAATATTGCAATAAATGGTTTTTAACTACTTCAAATCCAAATAATGGCACATTAATGGGTTATATCGAAGCAAACCCGGGGCGGGCAGCTAGTGAATTATTTCTTTTAAAGGAAAACCATGTTTTTTTTTATTTCGATATAAATACGATCATTTGGGCAGGACGATATAATTTTAATGCACCATTAAAAAGAAAATTGCGGCTTTCGTTGCATGTGATGTTATTTTTATTTAGACGTGATGCTGTTTGAACATTTTTATTTTTGAAAATATTCACGAATATGCAATAGATGTCTTGAACAGTCATCTATTAAATAATTATTTAATACAAGCAATCCGCACCAAATTCACATAGTTGGTTTCTGGTTTTCGGCGACAGCGCCACCTACCGAATACAATTATAAATCTAATCCATGCAGGTACACTCTCAAACATATACAAAAATATCAAAATCATTTGCAATTGACTTTTATTTTTAAACGTTTTTATGTCGTTTAAGAGTTTGGGTTAGATATATAGATAACAGAACTCTTCTTCTTTCTAGGAATTAGTCTATTTAGGTACCACCTTCTAATATTTATTCGAAGTGCTCTTCTTAAAAATCGATTTGTTTAGTATATCCCATGGTACACAGGGCGATTAGATGGCGAGCATAATCAAGTGTTTACACAAAGTGAAGTCATTACGTTACCCCTTCAAGCAACACATTTGCGCATCTTTCACTGAATATGGGTAAAGATGGCGAAGATAGTGGCTGAATTTATTAAATCGTTATAAGTTATTATTTAAAGAAGTTAATTGATATTTTTTGTAGGATAAGAGTGACTACTGATCACACAGTCCTCCTGATGGTAAGTGGTTGCTGTGGCCCATAGACATCTACGTCTATCCTCGATTACGAATCAAAATGCAGATGCTTTGTCACCCTTAAGGACTAATATGGAAGGCCTCCTTTCCAGTAAAAAGGGTTTCCCGTTCTCTACACTCACCATACGGAACAAGGCAGTGTTAAACTGTTATTATACGCTAGTACTCCATGAGAGCGTGGTCTTACTCCGGTCGAGTCAACACATTCGTACTACAACTATACTATTAATAAGGCTGCAACATGTTTCTACCAGACAGGTGGCTCAGGACCGTGCTTTGTGGCATTACTTGGGGGAGGCCTATGTTCAGCAGTGGACTTGTGAAGGGCTGTAATGATGATGATGATTATGGTTCTACCACGTATAACTTTAATGGATAAAATTATTACTTATTTTTTCATCATCATTACAGACTTTAACAACTCCATATCTTCTGTTTCTTTTTGACTTGCTGCATATCTTATAGTTACTACATGTAGTAGGGTACACAGCACTTTGCTTACCGGTACGAGATTGGCACTCTAGAACTTTTCTTCCTCATCGGTTACCATTTCTTCAAATAATACGGCCGGCCCATTCATTGCTCTTCTGCTTACTTATTTTTTTCACACACAAAGTACTTTTGTATTTGTATATTTCAACGTATTGAGTGATTACACCACAGTAACGCCCCGTTCCAACAATATCATTATTTATCTGGTTATGAATAAAATAATAAACAAGGCTAAATTGTCACTATTATTATTAGATCAAAATGCTACCATAGCTTATTAAACAGTAAACTGCAGTCTGGGTAAGACATTAACATCTTAGCCCTCCGGGGGGGCCAGGTATTTGTAACCTCCTTTGTTAAATTTTGGCTACAGAAGTCCAAAGACTGAAGTAGTCACCTAACACGGTGGACTATAAGTCCGTATTTAATATTAAAAATAAATAATGATTTCTTATATTTACGCGAACACTATACATGATTAAAACTACTTTTACGAATTTTATCGCGTTTATTTTTAAACGTCTGGAATTAAAAATAAAAGTAAATAAAAAGTAAAAATAAACGGGATAAAATCCGTAAAAGTAGTTTTAATCATTAAAAATAAACATATTTTTCAATATATCGTTCAGTTATGTAGTGTTAGGCTTTGGTGTAACGGTGTGAGAAAATATATTACCTAGTTTCGTAAAATACATGGGAAGCAAATCTCTGGAAATTTTGGATGAAAAAGTAGCATAGAATAAAAAATTTTTATTTAATTTATATTATGAGTAATTCCTATTTAAAATTATTTTTTACTTTTATCACTGTTTAGGAAAATCATCTCTATCTTGGGAAAAACAGGAAAGAAACACAGCGGGATGTTTAAATAAAATGCAATAAGAAAGGTTGAACAAACAACTTACGAAACTTATTTAAAAAACAGCTTGCAGCAGTAAAAGAAGAAACGGTGCGAGACGATTTGTACTACTATTGATAATCCACTTCACAAGCGTGAAGATTAAGACGTACGATAAAAACCCAAGCCCAGCAGTGGGCATTTACGGGTTAATGAAAAAGGACGAGGGCACTTGGGAAATTATCATACAAAAATGGGATTAACAATTTAATGGCACTGAAAGGATTGAACACGAGACCTTTAATGAGCTCCAGCCTCTAATATTCCATAACTGTCTTGCACAGTGTACAAATTGCGAAAAAGAAACTTCTTCAATATATAACTCTCACGGTACATGCTAGCTATTTGGAGTGTTAAATCGCAAGGCGAGTTGATCGTGAACACGATCGCTCGCACTGAAACTTTCCAGTTTCATTCCATAGGCTGTAATACTAACGATGATGATGATGATGATATGATGACCGCTGATGAACATTGATTCTGTGTTGGCTATCACAAAGTTTCAATATAATCCTTCCATAAAAGGAATTACTGTACTATGCAACGGGGCAGATTTTCTTTGAATTGTTGTGTAAATGAGCTAATAAAATAAGGTGGTTGGTTTTTTTATCAGAAAGAATCCTGACGATCGTTTTGCAGGCTGAAATGACCGGGCAAATTACTCACTTACAACTGTCCACAGTGAAAGTTGTAAATATTTTTATGTGATCGAGTTACGCACTTTAGTTTTTCGGTAATTTTATTACAACCGTCAAAAGAAACTTGGTTCCCTGGAGGACTCACGGGCAATGATTTTTCTATGCCGTTAAGAACGAGAAGGCTTTCAATAATGTACTTTTCATGAAGAGTGGTTAATAATGTTCCGACAATATATATTTGTGTGATACGCTTAAACTTGATTTCTTTTCTTATTTTATTTTTCAAAGAATATGGGTAACAAACGTCCACACAGTCTTCTTGGCGTTGAGTGGATGTAGTGGTCTATAGACATCAACATTTATCCTCCGTTAAATCTCAAAATAAATTGTAACTACTGAGAAATAACATTTTTTAGGGATTTTCATTTGTGAAAATGTTATTCTCATTATCACTAATTTAAAATCTAAACATTTACCATTAATCTGGACATAAAGAGAAATTTCTTACGCAATACCCATATCGTATAAAAAAATTAAAATGGAATGCCTCGTTTTCAGTTAAAAAGTTCCTTGGTTCTCTACACTCACCATACGAAACACAGTAGCTTTGAACTGCTATATTACCCTTGTATTCTGTGAAAGCGTAGTCTTTCTCCGGTTGAATCCACTAATTCATGCTATAACCTTAATATAGTTGCAGTTGAGCTCGGCCACGTAAAAATTGTTACAGTATTTTATGTAGTACGGAAAGCTTGCGCAGGAGTTACACGATTTGATATCGCCTTCTCCCTTCCACCGTTGGGCTACCAGACGGTTGGCGGGTCTCCACCTATATTTTATAGTTTCATACAGACAGTTAGGTTTTACGTATGGTACATACTTTACGAGGTACTGGGGGAAAGACCACCTGCTTACGGGCCCCGGGCTGCTACTGAGAATTTATTGACAGAAAACCAAAATACCTGATTTAGGCCTGAACTAATATTCGATAATAGGAGCACATACCAAAGAGTTCACCAGACTACCGAGTCAAACCCGGACCTTTTCAAAAAGAAAAAGAATAAGACATCCAACACTCTTGGGTCTTCTATACCTATCAAAAGTGAGTAAGCTATCCTAAGTAAGACAAATAATATTCTCAAGCTTATAACTTTCTTACGAAAAGTTAATTTTTATCAAAACCTCTTACATTGTATAAAACATTTGTAGTATTTGTAGTCTCTGAATTTTAAAAAGTTTGCTAATAATAATGATGTTTTTTATATATATATATATATATATATATATATATATATATATATATATATATATATATATATATATATATATATATATATATATATATATATATATATATATATATATATATATATATATAATATCTGTGTATATGACAACACATCTCACTTGATGGTGAATAACGTCACCCATTAGCAACTGCAACACGAGGGGAAATGTGGATGCGTTGACGGCCTTTTAGAAAAGAATGAGCTCTTTTCTTGAAGATCACTTAATCGTTTTTGCGGGGTGCGATTTTAAGAGTTGTTGAGGGTAATCAAACTTTTAGTAAAACTTTCAGTGATGGACCGCCAGGCAATCAAATGGTGTCATGGTATCGTGAGTTTTCTCGCGATATACCTTCGTGAAATTTGGCGGCTGGAATTAATCCAAACAATTCCTCAAAGCACTCCCGGTTGTATACGCGATAGAAAATGCAAAGGGGTGCAATATCTCTTCGCAGCGTCAGTAAATCGAGCCAATGGGAGAGAACTCGGTCGTCGACGATTCGAGTCGTCCTGCACCGTATGCGGTTAAGAGGAAGGAGCTGGCACTGGGTTGCCCCACCAGATTTAATCGTTCCCGATCCGAGTCGTTGATTAACAACGACTCCATTTTAGACACAATTTTGTTCCAGTACTCGATTACGTAATCCCGAGAAATATCAGCATGGCCATTGTAAAATGCATTAACTCTGCTTTCCTCCACACAGCAATGAATGCTACTCGTGTTCAACATATTATTGGTATGCAGACGAAACAGCGTAGGGGTAAGCTAGGGGAATTGCGAGGAGATATTTTTTTTCGAGAATTTCTTAGACAAACCTGATTTAGGCCTACTATATTGGTTTATAGGCTTGTAATCAGATCATGAACCGTCTACTAAGACCTTGATGCTCCTATCAGTGACAAAACTGGTGATCCCATTGCACAATTTCTCAGAAAGCCGATTGAAGACCTTTACTATGACTAAATCAACCGCCTAGGCCTCCCCCTTTGACTCGGTCGCCTGCGCCCATCGGTGTTTTAGGTAAAGAAGAAGAGCACCAGTTGAGCGATCCCAACAGAAATTGTACTGACCGTCACTAATTATCTGGTACTGGACTGCAATGATAGACTCCATTACTTTCGAGAACAAAAGGGTGTGGCGATAGGCTTGTAATTGCGAGACAGATCAGAGCGGTTACCTTTTTTAATGATCTGGTACACGAAAGCTATCTTCCACGAGTTTGGGACTACGCCTAGGGAATAAGAGTACCTCTGTAACACAACTTCTTAGCACAATTATGGGGATTTCGTAAAACCCACACGACCTGTAAATGTCCAAGGAGAGGAGTGCTTTGCCTATTGAACATTGTTTTAAGCGCACATAGGTTGCGACATACATGCGCTATATTATGAGAGCGTTAGTGAGTCATCTAAAATTCTTATACTCGTATTATTAAAAAGCTTGTTACATTATTTCATATATTTAATATAAGCGACGCGTCTTGACTTCCCTTGAGTCGGATCTTTTAATACGAGGGGCACACTTAAATGATCGGGAATAAGAAACACTACATGCACGGTATATCTAAATTTTATTTTATTGTTTTTTGAAGTATTCTCCGTTCAACTTAATGCACTTTTCCATTCGTGAAAACCAATCATTAAAACAGTAATTCCAGTCTGAAGTTGATGTAGAAAAAATATCTGATTTGTACGCTTCCACAGCTGCTTCGGGGTCTTCAAACCGTTGACAGCGTAATAAATATTTCATTCTAGAGTATGTAAAGAAATTGTATGGGCTCAAGTCAGGACTGCACGGAGGATGGCTTATCAGCTCAATGTTTTCCTGCTTCGAAAAATCGTTTGTCTTCCGATCCGTATGGGAGCTCGCATTATCATGATGTTAGATGATGTGACGTTTCGGGTTATTTTTTTGGAGTTCGGTTATCATTTCTGGCAAACAAACCATGGTAAACCACTGAGCGGTAACCATTCTACGTTCGTGCCCCTTTTTAGAGACAAACGTAGCGACCATTTTCTTTGACACACTGCGGGAGCCAACCACTTTCGTTGGTTTGACCTCTTCTTCGAAGACCCAAACTGCTTACTGATGTTTTCTTTCAAGTTCATAATATGAATAAATACATGATTCGTCATCTGAGACGATATTATAAACGGCATTTGACTTCCATCCATTGATGCATTGCAGAGTATGCCGGCACCAATCTACACGAGCCGCCTTTTGCTCTTCGGGCAAATTGTGGGGAATCCAGCGGGAAACTAGCTTTCTTACACACAGCTCATTATGTAATTTCGACTAAATTGCAGTCATCCCGATACTGATAACAGCCCGAATCTGCTCGTATGTCACATGATGGTCATATAATATAATAGTTCGCACAGCTGCGATGTTTTCGGGCGTGACCGCTGTTCTCGGTCGACCTACAGAAGAAACAGTGCTGACACATGACCGCGTCGGAACTCGGCATACCAGCGGTATATTGTCGTTTGACTCAGTTCTTCAACACCATAAATCGAAACAAGTTCGCTGAGACATTTATCTTGAGCTAAGCCGCGACGAAGATTGTGATAAATTATGGCACGGAAATGTTCATGCGTGAGCTCCATTTCTGTTAACGACGTGTCAACTTTAAACCAACATAGTTTTTGTTTTTAGACATGTTTTTAATTGTTCAAATGTCATTAAGATTTTAAGAGGCCAGTATTCTAAAAAAGGTTTTATTGTAACTCAAACCGAAATATTCTATTACCGCTCATTTCTGTGTGCCCTATCATATGGTGCCATTTAGATTTTTAAAGTATTCATTATTTTTAATATGTAATTTTTCCATTTGGCAAAAAATCTTTAAGTCTTTTGAATAAAATAGAGCTTAAATTACTCCTAAAATTGCTTAGGATCTTTTTATGAAGTTTATCACAAAACAGATCAGCCATTCCGAAACTTATCCCGGATGGACAGGCAGACAGACAACATTTTTACGAATTGTTATTCGTGTATAAATAACGTGAAAATACCCCCTGAATTGGATAGAAAGCAGTTATTTCGATATAACAGACATACACTTTAATTACATTTATGTGTGTGTCAACGGAATTTATCGCGTTCTTAGTAGATTGTTTTATGCTCACAAATAATCTTTTAAACATATTGCATTGTGAAATATAAATACATGTATAAACTTTTATATAAAAATAAATTGCTGTCCTTAAGTATCACATAAACTTGATGACTCGAATAATTTTGATTAATTATTTTGTGTGTTATAAAATCAATGAGATCGTGTAGGTGGTGGTGCAGTTTTTCTACATCCATAAATCACCCGTGCGAAGCCGGCGCGGGTCGCTAGTTTGTTACAAACATCGATATATATACATATATATATATATATATATATATATATATATATATATATATATATATATATATATATATATCGATGTTATTAACAAACTGGACTATAATATACATATATAACTAATATATATCAATGATTATAAATGAGATTCAATTATAATCATTGAGGTAAAGATGTATTTTATTCCAGCGTGGCCTGTGGATAACAGATAATTGCCTTCGTTATCCTTATCTGAAGTTGATCCCCAGGCTTCGAATCGCAATTAGGCTCTGACTGTAATGCCATATTAATTAAAAGGCCATTGGCTTAATAGCCAAACCTCTGGATTTCACTAGGAAAACTTTTCCTTTGGTTAAGTACGTAACGAATTTGTTTTTGTGAAATCACAGAATTACGCAAAAGAAATTTACGCAAAATTTTTCGTGAACATATAAATCACACATCATTTGAACATCCGTTTTAAGTCCATTTTTAGAAATGTTATATTTCATGTAAAATTACTCTTTTATTTTCTTTTATAATTTTTCTTTTATAGATGTCTCAAACTCAAATACTCAAATGCTGCCCAATTTTAAGATGCCAATAAGACCTGTGCTGTCCCTACTTCTTTAAGTCAAAGTGAACGACGAGTCTCAATGACATCTTAAAATTGAGTAACGTTTAGATGAGCACACGGTGTAAGTAGTGGTAAGATATTTTTTACTTACGCTTATTTATTTTACTTTTATTTTCGATTAAAAATATGAATGCAAATTTTTTAAGCCTATAGACTATAATGGTGTGCCTCGTTATAGTAAAAATGATTTCCAAAATTCGTTACTCACATTATGGAACACAGAAGAAGTTTTATTCTTCTATTTTTCGCTTGATTTATTGTACATGATTTTTATTACCTGACTGCCCGCGGAGAGTCATGTTTTTCGAGAGTGTATATGTATATATGTTTATTTTTGGTACGATCTTATAGCCTAAACGAATTTATGAATTTTAACATATGGCTCGTCGCTAGATTTGTCTTGGTTTGGAAGTAATATGGGATATAATTTTTTTTTCTTTTTAGTAAACTTTTTAAACATATTCGGTATTTTTATTGCTTTTTTAATCGCTGAGCTTGTTAGTTTTAGATATAAATTGCGAAATGGTGTTCCTTTTGAAATTTGATAACACAACGTAATTCATTCAACGTCACTAAAACGTTACAGGGCACGTCATTAAAATGTTACAGGGGAAACGTTTTTTTTTGTCAATATAAAAAATACTTTTTTATTATTCGTCTTGCTTGGCAAACGGATTGTCAGTTAAGTACTAGTTATCTTGCACATTTGACGCTACTCCCTATCCCTGATCTGGGTATTTTAGTTCTGAAATTAAGGCAATGGTAACTTAAGTGGTACCATAAAATGGTAGTAAATATCTATGCATTTACTATCATGAAATGGACTGTATGCTTATTTGTCACACTTATTCTATAAAAAAATAAATTTCGCTGTTCTATGTCACTAGTAGGAGCTTCTTTCGTGCGTTATTTACAAGAAGAATTCTGGATGAAAAAATATTTCGATTTTCCTTTGATATCTGAGCAAAGATCTTCGAACGGGAACGTTTTCAATTTTTCAAATAAGTTTAGCGTTTCTGCGCAGGACACATGAGTAACGAGACATGCAAATATAGCGGCGACCTGACGCTTTCATACATAAGTCATCACGTTTGTTCTCCAGCGTGTATTGCGCAGGGAATATTTAAATAAAAACGTATTTATTTTTTTAAAATTTATTACTTTAACTGGTTGTCTGGATAAAAAGCTAAAGATAGGTACAGCCAATTAGCGAGAAAACGCAGCTAGCGCTCTTGGTAATATACCTTTTCCGGTTCTGCCGTACACTTCTGCAACATAAAGCAGACGGGCGAATTTAGTAAGTCAGAAATTTTTTTACGGTTTTTTGTAGTTAATTATGAAATATTAAACAGTTTTATCATGGCAAAATAAATTAAATATTTAATAAAAATATTACTGACTTCCGTTATTTTCATTTTCAAACAATGCTGCCAGATGAAATAGGTTAGTTAATCGATTTTAATACAAAAATAGGAAAAAAGGCAATAAAAAGTGATTCAATATTTTCTTCTTTAGGTAAGTTTAAGAAAATTATTATTTAAATAATGGTTTCCTCGTGACACTTCTACGTTTCAAAAAAGTCGTAAAATTAAATTGACTGATTATTCAGTCAATTTATTTTTACGATTTATTTTTAATCTATATTAATGAATTGATTTCATAATCGATTATCAATGTTTTATACAGGCCACAAAGCGGAAATGTCAACGTTAGTTTAAAAACTCAAACGTCAATCAAATCATTTATTACGTTTGTTTGGCTCTGAGCTTGCAGTGGTAGTGAATATTTTCTGTTGTTTTTGTGTGCTGTAATAATATTCTGATCTTTAACGACTCTGGCTACGTATTAAGGATTCTGACGGTTTCTTTTCTGATTTTACAAGAATACACGTGCAAAATGATAACTTAAATGATTTTCCCCAGCTCACAAAGTGATTTAATAAAAATATCTTTAGGTATTTATCAAATTAAGTAGACTAGGTACCATTATTGAGAATATATAAGATGGGAGATTTGAAATAGAAGTGTGTCGAGAAATGGACAGCAACCTACTAAGAGAACTTTCAATACCTAACCATTCTACCTGGCTATTAAGAGGTCGAATAAAATCGAGATATATACTTAAGCTCAAAAGCATATTTTACATATATTTTAGTTGACAGTTCTCTTAATGGTGGAAAGGCCATCAAACAGTATCATTTTAATTGCTTAGTAGGAAAAAAACTGTAGGTTGCTGTTATCATGTTATGTCCATAATATGGTACCTAAGCTGGACAATGCATCCAAAGAATTTAATACCACATGCACCACAATAATACAATATTTAGACGATATTTTTTTATGTTGAAGTGGACGATTAATAAATCATTAAAAGAGAAAGTGTTTTTAATTCATAATCCCTCTGCTTTTTTATAATTATTTCAAACCTCTAGAATTCAGTTGGAAAGCGGCGTCAGAATCTTCTATGTGTGAATGTCCTATAATACATAAATTTATGGTAAAGTCTAGTTTACAATAAAGTCTAATAATTATTTTCTTAAAGTGTAATGTGAGAGCTTGGTGTAAGCAATAACATTGTTTTTATAAAAACCAATAACACCCTATATTTTTTCTCTCCCATGAAGCAGTCGTAAACATTTCAGTTTTTTTTTAAATGGTATTGGTATATAAATAAAATAATGCAGTAATCGTTACTTTAACATCAGGCCCAGCTTTCTATGAACTTTCGCCCGTCTCCTTTGCTTTGTCACTGTTTCCTCATTCACTCTTTATACATGACCAAACCACCGAAGTATTCCTTTTTTAACCCTGCTCAAAACATCATCTTGCATACCATATTCTTCTCTTATCACACAATTTTTCAGGGTGTCTTTCACTCAGATTCAGCCCTAACATACTTCTTATCGACCGCATTTCTACCGCATTTATTCTACTCTCGTGCTTCTTATGCCATATTCAACTTTTTAAATTAGGCAATAACACAGTATTGTGAATTGCTATAACCGCCTTTTTAAATGTATAAATTTTTGAAAATGTTTTTTAAAAAAACTCGCTATTATTGACGAGTTTAAATTTTTTTAAAGGCAATGAACCTTAAAGTTACATAATAACCTACTTGAAAATTAAAATTTTTCTTTTCTTCATCTTCTATCAATGTTTAAATTTCTGTTATATATACTTCCTGTTATAGTGTCTTTTAAATAATTATCTGTATACGATCTATTAAATTACATATTTTTAAATTAAGCTAATGGCTTTTCGACGGATGTGAAACTAATATAACTATTGACTATGTAACTATCTAAATTTCTTTGTAAATTAAAAAAAATATTTTATACTATCATTTTGCACCAGTTATGCTCAAATAAGAATGATCATAGTACGTTGTAATCGCAAACGTCTCCATAAACGTACTTAGGATTTTAAAACAAAGTGTCGAAAATCTCTTACACTGCTGAGATTACAACTTATATTTTGATCTGTCCGTTGTTATGTTTACTAATGATTACGTTGCTTTACATTGACTTCTTTGTTCTGCGTATCTTAATATAAAATAAAATAATTTATTTTCGGTTTGATATAGATTGAATTTTAAAACGGTAAGCTTTTAACTTCTGTAATACATTTTTTTTTCTGGAAATGATGGTATAGTTTATATGTAATTGATATATAAATTCATCATCATCATCATTATTACAGCCCTTCACAAGTCCACCAGTAATACCACAAAGTACGGTCCTGAGCCACCTGCATCCATCGACTTCCTGCATATCTTACCAGGTCTTCACTCCATCTAGTGGGGGGTCGCCCTACAATACGCCTACCGGTACGAGACCGCCACTCGAAAACCTTTCTTCGCCATCGGTTATCGGTTCTTCGAGCTATATGGCCGGCCTATTGCCACTTCAGGTTACTAATCCGTTTGGTTATGTCGGTCACTCCGGTTTTACTGCAGATATCCTCATTTCTGAGTCTATAACGCAGAGAAACTCCGAGCATAGCCCTCTCAATAGCTCGCTGAGCACCCTTGAGCGTCCTCATACGGCTAGCAGTGAAGGACCACGTCTCAGATCCGTAAGTCATCACTGGCAACACGCACTGGTTATACAATCTAGTTTTCAGAGTTTGAGGTATACCTGACGAGAAGATGTGTCGTAATTTCCGGAACGCTGCCCAGCCGAGTTGAATAGAATAGAATATTATGAGAATGTCTTCTTCGTACTGAGTATTTTGAAACTAATCTTATGTACCTATAAAATTAATTTATTTAAAGTTTGTTGTGCTCATTGTGAGCCTTATTCCCTGACTGAAAATAATGTACCTAAATACTATAAGAGACTTTATGATATAAATTTGTAAAAGGTGTGAGTAAATTTATGGCTAGCGTCATTATAAATGAAAAATATTATTAGTATGTTGGTTTGCGTATAAGGTAAAGAAAATGGTCGAAGGTTAGCGAATCCACACACAATCAGCCTGATAAGCTGCGAGTTTAGAAAACCTAATAAAGAGACGTGTTGACCTATCTAGGACTTTAATTGGACTGCTTGTTATTCTAAACTTAACACTGATATATATTATTTTAAGGGCTACACTACACTACACCTCCCACTGATAAAAAGATACAGAAAATACAATATTTATTATACAGTAAAAATTTAAACCTAAATAAAATTAGAATGTTATAATTAAGTATATTATAAGATTCGCCTCGGCTCGGGTGGGACGGCTGGCCAAATTCTTGGTTTTGGAATGGGTATGATGAAAATGCTACATACATAACACATATTTGACATATTTAGGTAATACAAATTATGCTATCAATTCGCGAACATCTAGTATGATTTTACAGGCATTTGTATTTTATAAGTATGGCATTAACAGGTTGATTATAGCGTTATCTAGAATACAGTATTCTGACTCCAATATTTCTTTTAATATAATAACTTTAAACGCTTGTACTTATTGAAATAAATTTTACCGAAAACTTAATCTCATTGTTACAAGAATACTCTTTCAACTGTAAAAAGTTCTTTAGCAAGCTTCAAAACGATTCCTTGTGAAGGAAAGAAGTTTAACTTAACAAAATTGTAAGCACTAAAGTTACTACCTTGTTTGAACCGCCGCACAAAAGACTAAATTTAATCTGGTAGACAAAGAGTCGCCTTGCACTTTGAAAATGTGATTTTTTTTTATTTCCAAATCCATCAGAAAGAATATCTGTTTCAAATTGCCAAGTCAAGAGATCACCTATAAAAAAGCACTAGTTTTTTTATTATTATTTTCATTTTCATGGAGCTAATCAAAATGACAAGATAAACTAATTTTTAGTGGTTTTATCTGTCCATGAAATCAGTAAAAATAATTTTAAGTTAATAATGCAAAAGAAGAAAAACCACAATCTTTAACATAATCTTTTTGCTTTCTTTAATTATCCATGGATGTTATACCGGATATGTTTTTCCTTAAAAATATTTTATAAAATAGACCTTACATAGTATTTCCAATCGTAAACAGTAGGTAAGTGTATTGCTTTCGAACTCAACAGAGACATACACAGAAACTTTTTATTCAATATAGATTGTAAACTACACTTATTAAAAGTCACTTTTTTCATTTACCACTAGTTTGCAAAAAGCATCTCTGTCCTGGGAAGAATCAGCAAGAAACCCAGCGGGACTATTTTTTTTTTCAAATAATAGCTTACAATCATGTACGTTACAACTAACAACACAAAACAAATTAGAAATACATAGCTTGGTAGCGATAACCCCTTCCAACGGGTTATTATCATCCATAAATTCCTTAACAGTATAATAACCCTTCTTATACAAACTTAGTTTAATAAAGTTTTTGAACTCTATGTATGTCAAATTTTGTATATTTTCTGAGATTTTGTTGTAAAAGCGTATACATCGCCCCAAGAATGAATTACTGACTCGGTGGAGTCGATTAGCTGGTACTACTAGCTTGTGTCTGCTCCTAGTATTTACAGAATGAATATCACTTATTTTCGCAAAACTACTTTTATTTTTGTTTACGTTCATTACATTTTCATAAATGTATTGAAAGGCCAGAGTTAATATATTAATTTCCTTAAATTTTTGTCTCAGTGACTCTTTTGGTTTTAAATTATATATTGCTCTAATGGCCCTCTTCTTTAAAATAAATATAATTTCAGTGCCAGTCGCGTGTCCCATGGCAAAATTCCATATGACGTAATGCCATGGAAATAAATAAAGTAAGCTATTATAGCTGTTTAAACACAGATAAGAACAACAGAATGTTCCTAGGGGTCGATTTCAGTTCCGATTTCATCTTCAATTTTTATTCTCGTTCTGCCACATAGACCACAGCAGACTTTGTACCTTTGGCTGATGACACCAAAAATAACTTGAATTTTAACACTTTAGTTTAGTTCCAAATACATTTTTGACTTACAGCGCAAATATTTCTATGTGCAGTAACTTTGCAGAAGTAATAGAAATGAATACGTGATACATAACCCCTCGTTTGTTTGTTTCTAAAATAAGTTTTGTAAAAATTTTGTGGAACCTTTTATATGATATAACTTACTTTAAAAAAATCACACGGTGTAAAAATTTTTTCATCACATGAAATATATATTGAATAATTCATTAAAAAGCTGTAGAATAACATAGCAGCTACATAATTAATTATATTATTTGTAGCTCGAATGAATCGGTTGGACTGAAGTAGGACTACGCTCTCAAAGAATACCAGCTTAATGTTGTTGTGTTTCGTATGTTGTGTACAGAACGGAAGACTCATTTTACTGAAAATGAGTCATTCCATCTTAGTCCTCAGTAGTGACAACGCATCTCAATCAATCTCAATCCGTGTTAAATGTAGATGTCTATGGACGACAGCATCCACTTACCATCAGGTGTGCTCGTTTGTCGTCACTGTGTGCTCGTTTGTCATTCTCATTCTATAAAAAATATATTCCATTCTTATTTTATTCAATTTTATGTTAATGCGTGTATTTTTAGCTTACAGCAACTATTTAATACAGGGAAAACGAATTAGTTTAGGAATATCATCCAGTTTGTTTCTATTTATCGTTTTCTACTGAACCCACGGGACGATATGGGGTAGGGGATATTCTTAAACTGCCAATAAACTTGTCCATCTAAAGGTTGTCTGGAAGAGATTGCTCTTAGCGATAAGAACGCCCAGTGTACCACATTTTTTTCTCTCTCCTTTTTTTTCTTAATATTTTTGACATGTAATTTATGGAGAGTAGAGTTTATGGAGTTGAGGTGGTCTAAATACAACTTTAACTCCATAAACTCTAAAATACAATCCACAATGGAGTTAGAGGCAAATAATTCTTTAGCCTTCTTAGATGTTTTCGTCATCCGAAATCCTGATAAATCTAGGAAAAAGACCCATACCAACCGTTATCTAAATGGAGAATCTCACCATCATCCTTCACAGTTAGCTAACGTGGGTAAATCTTTGTTTCATAGAGCACGAGAGATCTGTGACAGAAAACATCTGGCCGCCGAGCTTCAGCACGTCAAGCAAGTATTGCAAGACAAAAAGCTTCTTCGGATCCCAGTCGAGCGCGCGCCTGCTGTACTACCGTACGTAAGAGGAGTCACAGACAAGGTTGGCTATATCTCGAAGCGAGCATGAATTAAAACGTACTACAAGCCGCCGAAGAAGATTAGTTAATTTTTACCACCCATCAAATGTAATATTCCTCTACAAGGTGCAGGTGTGTATAAGCTAGATTGTGAATGTGGTCTCTCTTAGATAGGTCAAACAAAAAGATCAATAAAAACCCGCGTGAAGGAACATATAGCTGACGCGAAGCAGCGACGCTCCGGAAGTCTGCAGTCTGCGAACATGTTCAAGATCGTCCCCACCATTACATTAGATTTGATAAACTACAAATCCTCGCAAAAGGACACTGATTCCTACCAAGGATGATACGCGAGACTATTGAAATTAAAAAAAACGTACTAATTTCAAAGAGAAGATGGATGGGTACTGAAATCTGCTTGGGATCCTATAATTAACAAAATTAAACCCAAACTCAAGCATACCACTGCAAGACTTCACGATACTGTAAGCTCGTTTTGCGTAAATCGGACCAAAAATTAATATTCAAGAACTGAATGTAGCCGGTTTAACTATGACATTGGGACGTCAAATATTTCAGCCCCCCCCCCCCCGTGACCATGGGGGACTGACACTAACTACCAAAACGAAACCAAGTTAAAATAGTTAATTAAACGCGATAAAATCCGTAGCCAAAACAAAATTAAAATAGTAAATTAAACGCCATAAAATCCGTAAATATAGTTTTATTCAATGTGTAGTATTCGCGTAAATTTAAGAAACCATAACCATGTCTACCTAACTGTCTCTCCGTGTATTTGTCTATCCAAACTAATATTCAAAATGGCTGAACCGATTGCGATGAAAGTTTTGAAACAGATTAAGAGTAATATCAAGGGTAGTCTGGGCTACATCAAAATAAATAAATAAATACAGGTATATAACGATCATCTTAAGTCTTGACGATACCACATTAATAGATCCAAGCCAGGAAAACCGAAGTGGTTCGGTAGTACAAAATAAATTAGTAATAATGCGGAGAATCTCACAAGTATTTTTAATGCAATAATCATACTTGCTTTAAAAACCCTCGCAGAAATGGGAGGAGGCCTGTGGTCAGAGAGACGTATAATATTGACTTTTAGTTTAACTTTTTTGGCTTTAAAACAAAATTCGATAATTATGAGCAATGCAAGAACAATAAGTTTATCAATCCGACTTCTCAGCGAACACGAACACAATAGTCATCTTAGAATCCGCTGTCTATTTTCCCAACACAAAAGTCCCACTCAGCAGCTCCTCTACACTAATTGAAAATTTTCAATATCAAACAAATTGGAACGGGTTATTTGTAATCCTAAGTTGCATTGAAGCAAACTGCATCTTGTATACGAAAGAATCAGAATATTTTTCATAAGGATAAAAGATTTTCACACAGTCATGTCTAATGGTAGATGTATGCCCTGGGCACTCTCCTTGATTAAGAATCAAATGAAGTTGCGTAACCTTCACATAATAGCAGCGTAAAATAGAAGCTTTAGGCTAATAGAGAACCGCAGACTAGATTATATCTTAGTCCTGAGGGGTGATAATTCATCCGCATTTTGATTATTAACTAGGAATATATTATTAGAGAGAGATACGTTTCTATGAGCCGCAGCATCCATTTACCATCATATAGTGTACTCTGTGCTCCTTTGTCACCCTTATTCTATATGAAAGAAAGTACACATAACGCATAATATATTGTATTTGGTAAAAATGAAAAGTAAAGTTACACACTATATACGTCCCAGTGCTGAACATGCACCTACTCTCATTTCTGGGAGTATTGAGTAACAGCCAGTCCGCAGTTCCAAAGCGTGTTGGCGAGACTTCATTTGTCCTCGAAATATCTGTTTATTGTAGGAATGTGTATACCGATTTTGATAAAACTTTGGGAATAGATATAAAGTAATGCCAGGAGGGACTTAAGCTGTTTTTTACCCAAAAATCGTTTTTTTAAAGATGGATAAAATACAAATGGTCTTTGATATCCTTAAATCTTAATAACGCCACATTTATAGATTGTATAAAATCAAAGCCAAAGCGTGTCGATAGTTTTATAATAAAGAGAAAGAGGTTGCTCATGGGCGGTGGTAGTTACCATTAGTTGAGTTGCATGCTCGGTTGCCCCTTCTTCTATAAAAAAAGATTGTATTGACAAGGTGAAGGCGTTACTTGAAGCGAATTTGTTTGTGATTAGTGGAGCATGGAAGTAAACACGATGGGTGTACAATAATGGTGGTTAATATAGCGCATAGCACCATATTATAGCGCGCTATCTCTCCATAGCGCATAGCGCGCGTTATGTAAGTAGTTGCCATGGTGCTATGGCGCTTTGGCGCTATTAAGTATACGTATATCTGGCGGCAAATAGTTCTAGCAGTAGTGCTGTTGGGATGGACGTGTGACGCAAATTTGATCTAGTAGCACGTTATTCATCGCGCGCGACTTAATTTAGTGTTAGACGTTTTGTAAGTAAGTGTATGCTACATATTTTAAGTGATCGAAGGAAACAGTTTTCTGATACAAAATAAGCCTAACTAATGTTAATTTTATTGTATTAATGTTTTTAAATGTAAATAAAATATAGATACAAAAATGTATATAAATAGTTGATCAATTAACTTTTAAATACACCTTTAATTGATTTATAATTTATATTAAAGTTAAAATAAGCTTTACATCATTTATAATTTAAAAAAAATATAAAGTAAAAGTCGTAAACCTAAAAAGTATGAAAGAGCTTTCATTGGTTTTCTTTTACCGCTTTATTTTATTTTAGTCTAAAATGCGACTTATTAAGAAATAATATGCTTATAAAGCACGCAGTCCACAAATTATTAGAGGGTTATCTGTGACGCGGTATATTCAATTAACGTCATATAATCTAACGTGCTACGAGATGTAGCGTGCTGCAAAACTGAACGCGCTTGCCGGCCTTCTACACGCTTTCTTATAAATAGCGCGCTATAACATAGCGTGCTAGAAATTTATAGTTTATAGTATGTAGCGTGCTATTGGTTTATAGTCGTTTTGAACAACTTTAGTGTACAACAATAGGAGTACTATGGATCCCTCGGGATACGAGAAAGAAAGGCACAAACATTATTACTACACTGCTTAATTAATAAACCTTACCTTTACCTTACTAACCAGTGTGTACGAATACCAAACGAAAGCAGTTATTTCTTATTTACTTACGAACTTCACAATAACGCAACCATAGTGTGTCTTAAAATAATAGTGGTGCCATCTATTATCCACTTAAACAAAATTAACTTAATATTAGACAGATGGCCATCGTTTTGTATAACGTGTGTATTGTATATTGAAAATTGTAACAAAGAGCAAAAGTTGTTTATTTGGTTTGAAAATTAAATTACTGCTAACAATATTATTTCTAATACATCCATTATTCATTTTAAAATATAATAAAAATAGAAAAGAAAAATAAAAAATATTTTATTTTTCATGCAGCGTAGGCCCTTAACATGTTAGTAATACAAATAAAACTTAAGAACTAATGTTAGTACACAAAACAAATAAAAACACAATAGAAATAAAAACAAAATAAAAATTCACACAATGCATACAAATTTGATAGATTTATCAAGCTCACTTTAGTATATGTAGCTTGACAAACCTACCTAGTGTCGGGCCATCGAGCCTCTCCGCCAAGACCCTCAGGATACTATTCGAGCTCCCTCTCACTCTGCGCATTAATGACTCCACTTTTTTACGCATGATCGCGAAGTAGTCATCAGTATGCGCATCGGCGAACATGCCTGATGTACTACAATAAGGTGGAAGCCCCAACAATAACCTGAAGGCATTGTTATATTGAATACGCAGGGTATTGCTTGCCTTTTGGGTATGATTGGCCCAAAGGCTGCTGGTATAAAATGATTGGCAGTAAGCCTTGAACAGTCTAATTTTAACTGGTACAGAGCAAGCAGCAAACCTTCGAGCCACCATATTACCTCTCACAGCTAGTACCCTGCGTTCCCTTTCGATATCTAGATCATCCTTTAAATCCACTGTGACAATGTGACCTAGGTATTTAAAATGAGTTACTCTCTGTAACAGTGAACCACTAAGTTTTACTGGAGGAGCACATATTGGACTTTTATTTCTACGTCTGAAAACTAACAGTTCACTTTTTTAGCATTATATTTATTTTACCTATTATTTTTACTTTACCGCTGAGCACTTGAGCACTTAAAATTTAGCATTTTAAAATTTTATTAGTGCTAAGGGGATCAAACCCATAATCGTGTACTGTGAAATTTACATAAAACACCTAGACTCTTGAGTTTAAGTATATGTATTAAATATTTGCGCACATGAGTTCAAATAGCTCCAAGAAATCAAGACCTATTAAACGCCCGTGTGGCATCTGTTATAGTTAGCAGTAGCTTGATTTTTAACATAATACGCAATTAAGCTTAATTCAGTACCATTTAATTTACTACGCGAGTTTTATAATGAACTTTTTAAGTTCATTATTAATTTAATTTGTTTTTCAGCAGTACTCAACAAACATAATTAACCCTGTGTGTTCAAGATTGAACTTGATTTAGATAGTTGTAATTTGTAAATCATTAGAGATTTTCAGAGATCTCAGATTATTCCTTCTGTTTGCCTGGTACTTATGATAAAAAAATTAAAAATTGTTTATTTCATATAGCTTAAAATCCAAATGTGGGTTAGTAGTACACAAATAATAAAAGTAACAAGGGTTAGTAAAACATGTTTTGCTTAATTCGAGGGGAAAAAAGTAATACCCTGTGCCGAAACTGACCATCATGGGGGTGTATAGGGCCCAGTGATCAGTCTCTGCACAAGACATTTCCATAGCGGCGATTTATACCTGTCCGCTATTGTCCTCAGAATACTGTTGTGGCTGACTCGTACCCTGTTAAGGGATGCGGTTTTCTGCGTATAATGGCATTAATTACTCCTACCAATATAATAATAATAATAATAAAATAATGGTATAAAAAACATCTTTAATAATTTAAAGCACTATATTTTCCAAGACTCCAAAAGTCTTTCCGCAACGATCTTGCCATCTAAACTTAAACCTCGTAAAGGCACAATACCCTTTTATTTCGCAGCAGTCACAAATAATAATCATTCTGTTAATATTTCTTCGGTATTAACTAATAAGGACAAAGAGCAGTTTTTTCGTAAGTATGCGCAAAAATACCTCATTGTGCAGTATTATGCAAATAATCCAAAATATCGCAGGTGCACTAAGTAAAATGGACGATCTAGAATTAGCCCTCAATGAACTACATGAATCAAATAAACGTGTTATCGCCGTATGTCTCACTGAACATTTTATAATTAAAGGTGAGGAGCAATTTTCATGTGTCAACCATTTTTTCTAGGCAATTGCAACGGAGAGGGGGTTCTTGTATTTTATTACGAAATGACTTCAAAAGCGTGCAATTGCATGAGATTAATGAACTATGTATTGAAAAACATTTTGAAATTTGTGGCCTAGAAATTCCACAAATAAAACTAATTTCTATATATAACTCCTAATTCCAATATAAATGTATTTATTCACAAAATGAATGAAGCGCTATCTAAACTACGCTACAAACACAAAAAACGTAAATTAATTGTTTGCGGCGATTTTAATATTGATATACTGGTTCAAAATAGCGTAAGTACTCAGTTCCTAGAACTTATATCCAATTTCGGACGCCAGTGTCATGTTAAGGAACCAACACGAATTGATAAATATATCGACAATATCCTTAGTAATATTTCAACTGCGGTAAGTAGGACGCACAACTTCTGTCTCTCAGATCACGACACAGCTCAAACAATTGAATTTGAAACCAAACAATTAGAAAAAATATCTAAACATTACTTCACAACTACACGTGACTACAGCAAAATAACCTAAGTAAATTTGTAGAGTGCATTAGCTGTATAACTTTTTCTGAAATATCTATTAGATTAAATGCAAATGAGGCTTTCAATGAATTTCACGAAGAATTAACATTATTCTTTAAACTTTGCTTTCCCATAATAAGACGAAAAAATAGTTTTAGAGCCGGCGGAATATCTTCGATAACGAAAGGTCTTAAAATTAGTTGCAGAACCAAAAGGTACAACTAAAACACTAAGGTACAACTACTACTTAAACAGAAGCAATAATAATAAATTAGCGTATACAAAATTTTCCAAATTGTTAAGGAAATGTATAAAAAGCACGCAATCGCTTTGTAACCAAAGGTACATAACCAACTCTCGCAATAAAGGTAAAGCAACTTGGGACGTAGTCAAACGATATGTTGACGGTATAGTTCCTAGGACTGGACCATTCTTAGATAATATTGTCGACAATGGAAGTACATTTACATGTTGATCTGACATAGCAAACATATTTTATAATGTTTTCATTGATGTAGTTCAAAACTCTACAAGTTTTGCTTCTGCCAATAATGAATTTAAGTATCCCACATCAAATTTTAAAAGTAACGATTTCAGTATTTTCATAAAACCCACGGATCCTAATGAAGTTTTTTACACAATAATTTCATTGAAAAATTCAAAGTCGGCAGGGTATGACAAAAATAATTATAGTCACAGTTACAGTCCTTTTTAAAATCTTTAAAAAAATTATGCTCAAAAGAATAGTAAGCTTCCTAGATAAATATGACATTTTGGCACCGGAACAATTTGGTTTCAGGAAATACCGATCAACACAATTAACTACCTTCACCCTAATAAACAGCATCGTTAATAATATCAACCATAAAATACCAACATTAGCTCTACTTTTAGATCTCAGCAAAGCATTCGTTTTTGTTGATCATTCAATACTCATGTCGAAACTTGAGAAATGTGGAATAAGGGGATCTTCATTGTTATGGATTCAGTCATATTTAAAAAACAGGAAACAATTTGCTATGATTACAAAATTTGATACTGAAACAAATAATACACATAAGTTTGACTCGAAACAAAGGATTAATTGTACCGGGGTGCCATAAGGTAGCATCTTAGCGCCCATTTTATTTCTTATTTACGTGAATGACCTTCCAGGTGCACTCTCAAATGATTGTGTCTTATTTGCAGATGACACGACTATCATTATGGGCTGTAAAAATATAGATACCTATGAGACGGAAACATATAAAACGTTAGAAGATTTTATCCAATGGTTAGTAGATAAACAAATTAAAAATAAACATTGATAAAACGAAAATAATTAACTTCAAAACTTATAAGAGTAAAAACATGGAATTGAATATTACTTATAACAATTCAGTTATACAACAAATAAACACCGCAAAATTCTAGGGATTATTCTCGATACACATCTTTCATGGAAAGAACATATTAATAATTAATGCATAAAAATAAATAAGTTTGTTTTTGCACTTCGAAAGGTAAAAGACGTGATAAGCAGACATACCTCTATTATGGTATATCACGCTTACATTTGCTCCATTATACGATATGGCATAGTTGTCTGGGAAAAATTCTGCGACATCACGAGGGTGTTTATAGCACAGAAAAAATGCATTAGGACACTGTACGGCATGCATTGGTCGAAATCATGTAAACAGACCTTTAAATCATATAATCTACTAACTGTTTCCTGCATACACATCTACTAAACAGCTAAATTTGTTAAATACCACTGTCATCTCTTCACCGCTAACGACAATACATTTAAACAAAAATTAACTACGTACCCTTAAAAATGCCTGCCTTTTAGCTAGAACTGTTTAAAAAAACCGTGCTTATATGGCACCTCTAATATATAACTCTTTGCCCAAAGGAATGACCGACCTTCCATATAAAAGGTTCTGTTGTGCCTTGCGAAAATGGTTAATCCAGGAGAGTTTCTATACTATTAAAGATTTTTTGAATAATAGCACTCGCCGATTTGGTGCCCACTAAGATATCAGATCTTTCTTTTTATTTCTTGTGACTTTGTCTATTATAATAATTCAATAATTTATATAATTGTAATCATGTAATTCAAATAACTGAAGTTTAAAAGATTGTTATAATTGCAATTAAAATAGTTCTTACATATTGTTATTCAAATAGTTCTAATAATTGTAATTTTATTCAAATAATTGTTGCAAATTTACTATGATTTTGCATGCCCGTAATGAGGGTGAAATATGTCCTGTGCATATGCATATTTCTTGCAAAAAAGTGATTTATGATTATGATTATGAATAAGATGTAATGGGAAGAAATTTGCCAGTTTTACTAGTAAGACCATTTGGTAAGACTTCTTTCGAACATCTGCGTTACTCTGGTGTTCACGTAGAAAACCTCCTAGTATGGCTGTCTATACAAGTTGTTTAACAACAATAAGCTTTCTTATACGCTTAGCACTTAGCCACTTTAAGCATCCTTATATAAAAATTGTTTTATACACTTATAATAAAATAAACGGATGTTGCAGCCCATAAACATCTATATCATTCTTGATTAAGAATCAATATGGATGGATTGCCATCCCTGCAAACTAAGATGGGATTCCGCTTTTGCAATAAAAAGAGTCACCAGTTTTCTACAACCTACACAGAAATCAAAGCAATGTTCTGCTGTTTCGCGCTAGTATTCTATGAGAGCGAGGTTCTACTTATGTCGAGTTGCAGAGTGCAATAGTACCGAACACATATTACATATAAGTCGAAACAGAACCAATAAAAAGAGAGAAAAAATGGAAGGAAAATGTTTTGTTAAAAAATTGCTAACACACAATTTACTTTATTAAGGAAGAATCTTAAGAAGTACTTTAATTTATGACTGTTTTACGACTGTTGATTACTTGACTGTTCTTTGATTTACGACTGTTGATATAAGATTTGAGGGCTACTTTTCCTGCGACAAAAACATTTAGAATCCGTAATTATATTCAGTTTATAATTTTCCAACTGCCTATGGTAGTTGTAAGCGCGACTTCTGATCATGAAGTCCCGGCTTTGAATCCGAGGTCTATCTAGTATTATAGATCTTAAATATATGGGACTTCAACCCACAAATCTAATATTGTAATGTTTATGCATCATAGAGACCTTCTATAATAATGCTTTTGTATCATAGACCTTACTATCATAAGTCCCTAACATAGGACTATACGTATACATTGTGCAACAATACCGTAGTAGTCGGTCACCCGATCACCCCATATATATGTACATCCTTGAGTATTTATTTCCGGCAGCTCCCTTATCTAAACAAGAATACACTGCTACTCGACATGAACACGCTCAACAACTTTTTTGACCACTTTTCCAATTATTTTATAAATTTATATTTATAATTATAATACTCCAACTTGTATTTTTTTATTATATAATACATTTCGAATAATTTAACAGAGTTTTTATATGTGTTATTGATTTCGAAAGGCAACATTAAGCCTTTTTTGCTATAATACTTAACGTCTGAAGTGGATTTATTTTAACTTGATGCTTATTATTGTATTTTTAATTATTTAAACTATTACTTCTGAGTTAATTTTAGAATAAATTGTTCTATTTATTGATTAAAACTACTTTTACAGATTTTATCTTGTTTAATTTGAATTTGAATTATATTTATATATGATCACACACTGCAGACTTCCCGGAACGTTGATGTTAATAAAGCATCAACGTTCCGGGAAGTCTGCAGTGTGTGATCATATACTGGACGGCCCCAACCATTACATCAGATTTGATAGACTACAAATTCACGCGAAAGAACACCGATTCCTACCAAGGATGATACGTTATGAAGTTAAAGAAACATCTTAATTTCAATAGAGATGGAGGCTGGATACTACCACCTGCTTGGGACCCTATAATCAATAAAATTAAAACTATACTCAAGCATACCACTGCAAGACCTCAAGACATAGTCAGTTCATTTTGCATAGATCGGACCATAAACAATAATTAAAAAAGCTGAAGGTACTCCGGGTTTAACAATGACATCGGGACGTCAGTCACCACAGTCCCCCGTGACCATGGGTGCGAAAAGCACCCGAAACGTCGGGAATTAAAAATAAAATAATTAAAATTCAAATTAAACGCGATAAAATCCGTAAAAGTAGTTTTAATCAATGTGTAGTGTTCGCGTAAATATAAGAAATCATTTGTTCTATTTAGTAACAGAGTCAGCAACAGCGCTTGGGTCATTTGGCGATAAGCAAACCTCCCCTGGGCAGGCTACATAGAAAGACCGCGTTCCATCCCAATCCGCCGACCTGTAATGTCAAACACGGCGGTGGCGCACGGAAAGCAACCTCGACGGTAGCCGTTTCAACGTGGTCGATAAGTCGATATGTTTTGGCATTACCACTTTGGGACCTATAGAGGCACACATAGACGTGCGATTTTTTAACGTTAGTTGAGGATCAATTTTTTTAGGGTTTGTTCTCAATTGGTTATATACATGCGCAGTTTACCTTGTAGTAATTGTAGCATTTTTGTTAATACTTTCAGTAAGTATACTAACATGATGCTGCAAAGTATTCTACCGATGCTCTTTCACATGTGTACATAGGAAAGAGGTGATAGTAGAAGCGTGTCGTTGTGGATGAAAGAATGAGAAACACAGTGGTAGACACAAGGGTTTACCGGGGCTTCAACTTAGGGACGGCTCATTATTTGGTCTTATACCGAATTAATGACCTGTTCAAGCGTTGGCGACTTTAGACACATGTATGTATAACCGCATTACATTGTAAAGGAAAGAAAAGGTTATAAGATGAAGATGTGAAAAAAAGAAAGAAAGAAATTAAGACCAAGGGAAAATACCATAGACCACATACATACTCTGCAGCAAATTGTACACAACACCAAGTAGTACTGTCAACAGTCTGTCACTTTGTTTTGTGTATGTATACTATGAGAAAGCCTTTGATTCCATCGAAATATAGGTGGTGATGCAGTCCAAAGGTGCCAAGTTGACTGTTCATTTATAGAAGTGCTAAAATGTTTGTACATGAGGGCTACGATGGCTATCCGAATACAGAATCAGAAATGAAACCTACCCAACTGCAGCGATACTAGAGGCAATATCATCACTGCGTTGGAAGACGTTTTCAAGATTCTGGACTGTAAAAGATATGGTACCTAATAAAATCATTGAGAGTACATCGCTCACCGTCGGTTTGCCGACAATATAATCCTTATAGCAGAATTGTTGAAGGACCTAAGCACTATGTTCAACGATCTCAATAGTAACTTCTTGCATATCAATGATATGTTGCAAACCCGTAAAATTATGCTATGGAGATGGCAGCACTGGTGATGCTCTGTACACCGGCCGTGCTAATATTTCTCGGCAAAACGTCTCCGAGTACCGGGACAAACTTGTGTCTGAAGTCGAGTCTTTGCTGAACAGAGTCTCGGATTGGGGGCGACTAAATCTAGTCCAGTTTAACCCTCAGAAGACACAAGTTTGCGCGTTAACCGCTAAAAAGAACCCCTTTGTCTTATCTCCTTAGTTTCAAGGCACTCCCCTTGTTGCCTCATCCAGTATCGGAATCCAAGGCGTTGACATATTGAGTGAATTGCAGTTTCGTGGTCACTTGGAAAAGAAGGCCAAATTGGCCTCTAAAAAGCTTGGCGTTCTTAGCAGAGCGGTACAGTATTTAATGCTGACACACCACCTGCAATTTTACAAGATGCGGGTTCGGCCGCACATGGAATACTGTTCCCATCTCTGGGCTGGAGCTCCCCAATACCAGCTCCATCCACTTGACCGCATCCAGCGCAGAGCGGCTCAAATCGTCGACGACCGAGTGCTTTCCGATCGGCTCGATTCACTGGCGCTGCAATGAGATGTTGCACCTCTTTGCATTTTCTTTCGCATATACCATGGGGAGTGCTCTGAGGAATTGTTCGGATTAATCCCAGCCGCCAAATTTCGTGAACGCTCTACGTGACAAACGCCCTGGTACCATCCACAACATCTGGATGCTTGGCGGTCCACCATTGTACGTTTCAGAAGGAGTTATCTTCCGCGTGACTTCTCTGTGGAATAGTTTACCACCAGCGATTTTTTCGGGACGATACGACCTGGGGACCTTTAAGAAAAGAGCTTACTCCTTTCTATAGGGCCGGCAACGCACCTGATTTGCGGTTGATCATGGGCGGCGTTAGTCACTTAACATCAGGTGAGCCGCATACTCGTTTGCCCCCTCTTCTATAAAAAACTCCCAACGGATGGATCTTAAGATGAACATAGACATAACAGAAATCATGTGTAACGTTCATGATGGGAATATTTGTCCCAGGTAAACATACTCGTCAATAAATTCAAGCTTAGTGCTCTAAGCACAAGGTATTTATAAACCATAACACCTGGCAATTGCCATTCTCGTCTAATGAATGATGTAGCGCGCTAATTCTCTTTCAGTTGATTCTGTCTTTAACAGCTAGCCTCGTTGCGCTTCTTTGCGGCCACTTTAAAATAGGTAGCCGTATCCCATCATGCTCAGAATGTTTTTTAATTAAGCTTTAATGTCATATATAAATAATGAATATGAGTCATGAACGTATAAATGTAACAAGCAAGAATAAATACTCGTGGATGCCTTCCGCTGCAAGTAAAACGAAAGGTTATGCCGGACTCCTACCGGCAAAACCCCCACAGTGGTCGCCATCAGCGTATACAAGGGGTCCAGGGATCTCCGTTTGGAATAAAACCGGGGCCCGTCTCTCGCTATGCTTTATTAAAGCACGTCCTGGGGGAAGTTCTTTCTGCCCTAGCACTCTCACCGTGCTGTCACGATGTCTCTGCAAAACCGATATCAAAACATCGGCCTGCTCGGGGGTAATACATGTCTAGGCGGTCGGGGTCGGGGTCAGGTAGGGGGCACCTGATGGCGTAGGAGTGCCTTTCTAATTGCGTCCCAGGGTTAAGTGTTAAAGGCGTTGACGATATCGAGACTTATCTCCAACGCCACTCCACCCTAGAATGCAGTAAGTTTCAACAGTAAGCGGACGTAATGCCATATAAAGTGGTACGCTCCCGTCGTAGTCCAAACTGGCTATCCATAGCCATCGAGACCGTCGCGCGAGAGATGTCGATAGAGTCGAGTGGAAACTATTATTTAAAACAATCTGCCAATATCGTCTATCAGGCATTTGAAAGAGGATCAACCAACCCTTTCCAGGCTGTGGGGAATTTGACACTTCGTAGGCAGCCGGTAAACAGTTGCCTATGTCTGTCCTCAAGGAAAGCCTAACTCATCATCAAAGCCCAACGCGGAATTCCGTCAGGTCCTGGTGCAGTGTTCCAGGCTCCCAAGCGGCTAACGGCTCGATCCAGCTCCTTGTCGGTCATCCCGACCTGTGTCACGTGACGACAGCGGGGGAAACAAAGTATTATATACCTATTTGCACCTGGCTATGGAGAGGTAGCGGCCAAGTGCGCTACTGTAAACAAACATTTACAAGTTCTTAACGTATATTCCTGTGAAGTGTTATATGTTTTATTCAAAAAAAAGTTAATGAATTTTTTTGCGAAAACATCAATTAATATTATTGTAATTAAAAATACTTGCGGCCACATTTTGATATGCACCATAGCTAAAATGTATTTCTCCACTCACTTATATTTATTTATTTTATTTTCTTATAAAAAACGTTACCCCTACACTAGGATTTTCTCCTGTATCTTGGGGGCAGTTTACAAACATAAATTGCACAGTGATAAATATCCAGAGCCGGAACAATTATTTGTAGGCCATACAAATACTCGTTCCGTGCGGGATTCGACCCGCGCGCCCAGCAAAGCCACTCATTGCTAAGCCACTGCGCCACGGAGTTCTCATATATATTAAAATTAGATTTTATTTAGAACTAAATTAAGGTTACAGTAACCTTTCAGCCGGATTCCGTACTGGTAATTTTGTATACCTATAATATCAATAATATTCGCAATGCTTCTTTTTTAAATTTCGTATTGCACGTTCCTTTCATTTATGTGTAAATGTGATAATAACAAACAAGCGGACACGGCATATTATTGATTTCACAAAGGACATCGACCTCGTCGACAACAACAAATTCCATCTGGATGCTTGGCGGTCCACCACTGTACGTTTCAAAAGGAGTTTTCTTCCGCTTACAACCTCTCTGTGGAATAGTTTACCACCGGTGATTTTTCCGGACAGATACGACCTGGGGACCTTCAAGAAAAATCTTACTCCTTTCTAAAGGGCCAGCAATGCACCTGCAATTCCCCTGATGTTGCGGTTGATCGTGGGAGGCGGTAGTCACTTAACATCAGGTGAGCCGTATGCTCATTTGCCCCCTCTTCTATTAAAAAAGTTAAGTGAAGTTAAGTTGTTAGAAAAGTTGGCATTTATTGGCCTTACCCTCAAACTCATTCGATTATTCGCCTGCTTTCTAAATAATCGATGTCATTATGTGCGGATATAATTCCGATGATTATTTCACAAGGTCAGGGGTAAGTCAAGGCAGTACGTTGGGTTCAACCCTCTTCCTGTTCTTTATAAATGATCTGCCGAACACTATTTGATTTTCTGAATGCCTCTTGTTTTAGCTAAAGTAATTAAATTAAGCTATATGAGCGGGGTGACAATGACCCGTGATTTTCTAGGGTGAAACCGTGGACCATAGCTAGTTTATTATAAAAAGTGAGGTTTGGTACTTTTAATCATACGAAACATATTTTTCAATAGATGTGCGAATAAAATCATGTGTATGTTGTAATTTTTTCATACAAAATGCTTTAATCTATTGAATCAAGGCATTTTGATCAAGTCTATGGTTGTATGAGCTGAAATCCCTTGCCTTCCCTGTGCGGAAAATTATTGCAAAAAAAGTTGCGTAAATAAAATACATAGAGTTTTTCTTCACAAAGCTTAACGTCGACTTTATGTGATACTAGTTATTATATAAAAATAAAATCAAAAATATTTAATCGCCTCTGAAATAGTTATATGTATTTAGTCAGTATCTGGAGTCTAGAAAGTGTATGCCTATGTCAGGGTATAAAAAGTTAATTAATTTATAATTGTTTAACCACTCAAGTGCCATAAAAATCCCATCCCAAATCCCGAGCGATCGCATGCAACCGCACCCACCCACAGCATTTAAAACCATTAAAACTTATATTTAGAGACAACTTTCTATGAAGAAGTTTAGCATTCTAAAATATATACAAAATTCTCTATCCCGTGGTCTAAACAAAAGTCAGGTTTTACTTAATTACAAAAAGATTTTATTGTATTTTGATAACAAAAAAAAAAGACCTACCATGCGAATCTCGGCAGCTAAAAATCACAATTATTTCAATATATATTACTCAAAAATATTTACGTAAAAAGATAAATTATATTCACACAAAAACTTTCATTACAATTTTATAATGAAACACTAGCTGTAACTGTCATCAAAGCCTTGGAGTTAAAACCTCCATCAGCATTCCATTTGTTAATTAACATCATAAAGCAAAGGCGCATAAGGAATCGCGTACAGCCACAAAGTAGAACGCAACTCTTTATAATATTAACATTGCAGAAGGGTCATTTGTTGGAAAATTATTGTTATGGGTGCAAATTTTTAAATTGATTTATTGATCCAAAGTGCATAATATTATTTCGAATTTTCAGGGCAAGGAGTAATAAAATGATGCTCTCTTTATACGTTACGTTTTATAAAAAATATTGAAAGGATAGGTTTTCAACCTGATTGTAAAGCGTGGCTACTTTGGCAAATATCCATTCTATAAGGCAATATATAGGAAAAACTATGTTCAGCAGTGGATTTTGATAGGCTATTATGGTTGTATGATTGGATAAATTAGATAAACCAGTAATACATTAATACCGTTTGTTGTCAGAAGCATTATACTCACATAAGCGACGAGGAGTAGCGTCAAAATTGTCGGTTACAAATATCCATGGACTTTAGAAGCCACTTACTATCCAGGGCACTATCCAAACTATTATTGTGTATAAGTAAAAAGATATAGCTGTCAATAGTAATTAACGTATATTACCTATTTATAGTTAATCTTTATCGCTTAATAGTACTATTAGTATTGGATATTGTCAGATTGGTAGTAAATTAATTTTACCAATTAAGCTTAAGAAAACTCTTTATCGTGTACAAGATGTCAAGGTGCTTATTTCGTGAGCAACAAACAATCATACTCGGAGTTCCGTGGACTACTGCTTCAGTATGAAAATGCGCTCGTGCACTTAGTCCTCAAAACCAGGCACTTTCTGCAGAATTCACACCGGTTTTGCTTTTGTCTAGCCCTCTTTACTCTTATATAACTCAATAAGATGTTTTAATTTCTTTAAATAAGAAATTCTTTGAAAAGCTTGCATTACCGGAAGATGCATTAGCAGAGTGCAAGCAAGTCGTAAAAGAAATAATTGAGGTGGACTGGAAGTGTTTTGAAAATTGGTTCAGATGCACAAAAGTATGGATAGGCTGCTAATGGATAGTTCTATGAAAAAACATATAAATAAAAACTTTGAACCTGGAAATGTTTTAGCTTCCCAAATCTTTTCGATTAACCCATGTATGTAGACCTGTGTGCGCGAACGTACGCACTAATGAGACATCTATTGCAATGAAATTTTAAAGAATTATAAATTAATTAAATATTTATGTCCTGAAATAGGCATACTTTTTGTAGACTCCAGATACTGGCTACATATATCTATTTTTAAGGTGATTAAATATTTTTGATTTTATTTTCATGTAATAACTAGTATCACCTAAAGCCGACGTTAAGCTTTGTGAGGAAAAACGCTATAGATTTGCTTACGCAACTTTTTTGCAAAAATTTTCCGCGGAGGGAAGGCAAGGGATCTCAGCTCATACAGTCATAGCCTTGATCAAAATGCTTTCATTGAATAGATTGAAGCATTTTTCATGAAAAAATCACAACATACACATGATTATATTTACACATCTATTGAACAATATGTTTCGTATGATTAAAATTACCAAGCCTCACTTTTTATAATAAACTAGCTTTGGCCCACGGTTTCACTCGGGCATATCACGCCTAATTGTCACCCCGCTCATATAGTTTAATTTAATTACTTTAGCTAAAACATGAGGCATTCAGAAAAACAAACCGTGTTCGGCAGATCATTTATAAAGAGCAGGAAGAGGGTTGGACCTAATGTACTGCCTTGACTTACCCCTGACCTTGTAAAGTAATCACCGGAATTATACCCGCACACAATGGCATCGATTATTCAGATAGCAGGCGAAATATCAAATGAGTTTGAGTGTAAGGCCAATAAATGCCAACTTTTATTCGAGGTCAATGTCCTTTCTGAAATCAAAATATTATGCCATGACGGCTTGTTTGTAATTATCACAGTTACACATACATGAAAGAACGTGCAATATTCCTTTCTTCCTTTTCTTTCATTCAATCGGCCATCGAACATCGGATTCGGCCCATAGACATGTACATCTGTCCTCGATTACAAATCAAAATGCAGATGCGTTGTCAACCGTAAGGACTAAGATGGAATGCCTCGTTTCAAGTAAAAAGGTCTCCAGTTCTCTACGACTCACTCACTTTACGAAACACAGCCGCATTAAGCTACTATTTTACACTGGTATTCTGTGAGAGCGTGGTCCTTCCCCGGTCGAGCCGCCCCTTTCGTGCTACCACTCTCTTTACTACTACTAACTGCAGCATGGCTCTACCACGTATTAACATTATTGCTAAATAAAAAAACATATTTTGTCTCAACTTTTTTTACGGATTTTATTGCGTATGTAAAAGTACCCCAGCGACCATGGGTGCTGTTAAGTGCTCGAAACGTCGGGAATATAAAAAGGTTAATATGCGCGACAAAATCCTTCGTTTTATTTTAATGTGTAGTGATCCCGTATTTACAGGATCACTATTATATTTGATTGTAAGATTTTGCTGTTTTAGGAAATGAATCAATAAAATTTCATAAATGTTAAACAGCCCCAAATGAAAAAGTGATCCTGCTCACGGGAACTTAGTGATAACATAATTCAAAATTTTATAGCTTATACAAATAATTTTAAAATATGAGGATAGCAGAATCGCTGAAGGACCTATGCACTATGTTCAATAACCTCAACAGTAACTCCCAGCAGATAGGTCTTAAGATGATCATAGACCAAACAAAAATCATGTGTAACCTCCATGTCACACTTGTTGGGAGCAGTAATCTCGAAATTATTGACGAGTATTTTTACCTGGGAGAAATAATCCGACTCCGACTCCGAGTTACCAAAGTTTTGACAACCTACTTAAATTTCACAGTGCGGGAGTAACCCAAGTTCAACTTACTTCGGTTGCACTTGTTTCGTTAATTTCAGTTTTAATGGTTAAACGGTCATATATCCAGAAAGAGATCAGACGCTGGACTAACTCCGTAACGTGCTTTCTGAGACACTAGGATGAAACTCCTCAAATTACCTGACTTCGGGCTGCTACTGAGACTTGACTATTTCGAGACTATTTGTTATGTACGTATATATATGTCGGAAAGTATAACACGATAGACCAATTGTGTGGGAAATAGCAGGATAGCGTTAATTATTAAAAATGGTAAAAATGTGAGAGCTGATGTTCAACTTGCTCTCTTGCTTGCGCAATTTATCGTTATCAGTAATAGGACAGCGTAACGCTCTATACATTCAGCATAGAGTTATTACAATTTGACCATACTGCAGTGTGTCCCTTTCAAAATTACACACCAGCGCAATGTGAAGGACACAAATACATGATTGTTGGAGCGGAAAACCTGGTGGTTGTTTTTATGGTGAGGCAGCACCACTGTCCCCATTTGACAAGGGTTCAGTCGAGCTACCGTATATTGTTTCCATTGTAATGAAAGAGATCTAAGACCACACCCTTTTAATTTTGCACTACAACTTTATTCTTTACTTCTTTATTTATTTTTCACTTTCTATTATGAGACTCACAAATAATACTTGCAAAGTTTTACCAGGAAAATAGAAGTACACTGACGAGCGCAGGAACTGAAGTGATTCTGTTCCCGCGCTCATTCAACAAGAAAAACGTAATAACGACTTAGGTGTGCTCTGATTGGTCGACGATTTGATTGGTCAATACTTGACTGAAATACAAAAACTTTTTATTGAATTCATAAGGTTACTTAAGCAATTTCAATTACCAGGATTAATAATCAAATCGACAATTATTTATTCTACGATTTAAAACAATATTTGTGTTAAAAGTTGATAATGGAATATATAGTTGTTTTACCAGGAATTAGTTGTCAATAAAGAGATTTGTAAACCAAAAGAGTTTTTAAAGAACTAGTTAGTTACATGTTATGTTTTTGATAAATTGCTGTTATTAAATTGTAATATTAACAATTATAATTTATAAAAAATTAAAAGACAATGCAAAGTTTAGGCTTAGAAGATATCCTTGCGGCGACATATATATATATATATATATATATATATATATATATATATATATACGTATGTATGGCCTTGTGCCCAGCTTTTATATTACATACATAAATTTTTGTTTTAATTCTACCGCAATTATAAAACATAGGGAAGATGAGTAGAATCCATCTCTTGATTGAAACTACTTTTACGGATTTTATCGCGTTTTATTTATTTATAATACCCGACGTTTCGGGTGCTTTCTAGCACCCATGGTCACGGTGGACTGAGGTGACTGACGTGCCGATGTCAAAGTTAACCCGGAGTACCTTCAGCTTTTTAATTATTGTCTTTGGTACGATCTACGAAGAATGAACTAACTGTGTTTTGAAGACTTGCAGTGGTATGCTTGAGTTTAGTTTTAATTTTATTAATTATAGGATCCCAAGCAGGTGGTAGTACCCAGCCTCCTTCTCTATTGAAATTAGGATGTTTTTTTAATTTCAATAGCCTCGCGTATCATCGTTGGTAGGAATCGATTTTCTTTCGCGAGAATTTGTGTTCTATCAAATCTGATGTAACGGTTGGGGCCATCTAGGATATGATCGCAAACTGCAGACTTCCCGGAACGTTGATGCTTCACGTCAGCTATGTGTTCATTTACGCGGGTTCTAATTGATCTCTTTGTTTGCCTTATATGTGAGAGACCACAATCACAATTAAGCTTGTACACTCCTGCATCTTGTAGAGGAATATGACACTTGACGGATGATAAGAACTGACTAATCTTCTTCGGCGGCTTGTAGAATGAATTGTAGAATGAGCTTCTAATAGAAGCTCGCTTCAAGATGTAGCCAATCTTGTCTGTGACACATCTGACATATGGTAGTACAGCAGGCACACGCTCAACTGTGGCCGGCTTCACTCGGTCACTGTGACGGAGGCGCGGGACCCGAAGCTGGCCCCAACCATTACATCAGATTTGATAGTGATACGTGAGGCTATTGAAATTAAAAAACATCCTTATTTCAATAGAGAAGGAGGCTGGGTACTACCACCTGCTTGGGATCCTATAATTAATAAAATTAAGACTAATCCCAAGCATACCACTGCAAGACTTCAAAACACAGTTAGTTCATTCTGCGTAGATCGGACCAAAGACAATAATTAAAAGTCACCCCAGTCCCCCGTGACCATGGGGGCTGGAAAGCACCCGAAACTTCGGGTATCAAAATAAATAAACGCGATAAAATCCGTAAAAGTAGTTTTAATCAATGTATAGTGTTCACGTAAATATAAGAAAACATTAATACTTTCTTATATTTACGTTTTATCTTTATAGTCTATCTTAAGTGCATCGCTGAACATAGGTCTTATTTGTAGATTGCCTCACAGGCTAGATATTTTTTTTCTCTTATCTTTTATGACACTCAGGAGACGATATAGGTAAGTGGATTCTCTTACGTTCATGAATGTAGTTATTCTCACGTTCACCGTGAAAATAATTATATTAATGAAGTTTCGAAGTCTACTTAAACGTAAAAATTATCAGAAAATATATATTTTACGGAGCCAATCAAAATTCATTGGGGTGAAGGATATGAATCGAATATCACCAATAAACATTTTGCCGTAAGTTGAAAGACAACTATGAAATTCAACATTTTTTTATAATAACTAAATTATCTTTTTACTCTTTTTGTTTATTTAAAATGAATGGATCAATTATTTTCTTAGACAATTTACCCTTTATGAGTATACAACATAACTCAGCAATTCTGAAAAACTCACTTATAAATGTCTATAGAATATTATAGGTAATTTGCCAAATTTGAATCACCTACTTCAAATTTTCCCTGATAAAATTTCTTTGAGAAACACAGACACTGAGGTGGCTCCACAGGTGATCTTTTTTGTTTTTGCGGAAAGCATACTATTAGTTAATAGAATATAATTATTATTCACCCTTATTTAAAATTACAGTTATAAAAAAAGACGCGTGTAACGTTAACACTAAAATATCTCTGATTAATCGTAGTTAACCAGAATAGCCTACATTAAATAATGTTGTTGTATCAAAACAATACGACGAAAATAAGCATGCTTTCTGATTATTTTCGTCGTATTATCTTTTTACTTATAACTATAAAGGTTACATTCTTATAAAGGTACACATACAACAGGTATAAATGAAAATGGATCAATCACAATAACCTGTTCTATACTTGCCTTATTAATCATCATTAATTCAATTACATCGTTATTTATAGATTTATATATTATCGAGGATAAATGTAAATATCATGGGTCACAGTGCAAAAAATTAAAAAACACATCCACGTATTTTTTTTTAAAGAATAATTGCACACAGTTCACCTGATAGCAAGTAACACTGTTTTTTAAACTATTAAGCTGTTATTTTACACTAGTGTTCTGTAAGAGGGTGGTCTTTTCCTGGAGCGTGGTATTCGTGCTATAACCATAATATTACACGAGTAATAATGCTTTGACTGTAGACATTTTAATGAAACAAAGTTTTAGTTTTGTTAACTGTGGAATTGCGACTTCGAACACCTCAGTGCCCCTCGTGACCACGGGTGGTGTAAAGTACTCGAAAGGTAAAGAATTTAAAAATCAGCTAATAAAAGCTATAAAATATGAAAAACTTCGTTTCATTTAAACGCATCTACAGCTCATCTGATAGTAAGTGGCTTTTGTAAGGACAATCGCATCTACCTTTAAAAAAGATGACTACAAATGTCTTGTCATCTTTGAAAACTATATTGGCTCTTTATACCTTTCTGACTTGAATATAATAGTGTAAGCGCTGCTATTTGATGGCAGAAGTAGGTAAGTGGATGGTAACAACCCAGACGTACTCCTAGGTAGTACAACAGTCTTAATACCTACTCATAGTTATTTTTTTAGATAAGACATTGCGGTTTCCCAGTCACCCCACCTGATGGTATGTGGTGGTGTAGTCCAAGATGGTGAAGCGCACTTACTTAACAAAAACACACTGTAATCGGATGGAAAAACGGATGCTATCAACTTATTTCACTCCTTTGCTGTACGCATGATATACGACGTCGCAAATTGTTTCGTTGTAAGAATGAATGCATGGTAAGTCATCAACGAAACGGTGGAGACTTGCCAGGCGTCTGGTTGTCCAAGTGTGCTGTTGTGGTTATGTTGCTTACCTGCACGAGACTCTGTTATAAATTGTAACTTTGTATAATAAATATTTATAGGAAAAAACATTCTAAAAACATTAATCAGTTAATGCAACGCAGGTTATTGCCAACAGTACCATTCAATTAACATTAATTCATCTGTGTTAATAAAGAAATTTCAGATTTAACAACTTTAGAATTAGGTTTATATTTCATTAGCACTAATAGTAAAGGAGAATATTCAAAGTCAGCAGTAGAGTTGTATTCACTTATGCTTCAAGTATTAAAACTCAATCGAGCTTACATTCAATATGGTGTTTTCATCCAATCGAAATTTAACCCTTTATATTTCTGAAAAAATCCATTAATCTTTGCTTACCTTGCCTTGTAGACAATTACGTTGTAATTAGCAGAAACCCACAGCACGTCACTGCTTGCAGATATGATGATGACAACTGTAATAATGTCCTCTCGACAAATTTATGTAACGATAACAACTACAAAAAAATTATTTAAGCTTTCATCTACATAGGAAAATAGTACCACAAGTACTTTTATCTGGCTGGACACGGACAACTGTGGCCTAATGGAATCAATTACCCGTTTCCTAGTAGATAAATGAGGGATATTGATACAGCTGCTCACAACAGCTGATAGAATTGAGAAATTGCGGTTACCAACCAACCTGCCAAACATGGTATACATGGCAAACTTTCTTTTAAGATAATCTTTGTGTAAGGCCTATGTTCAGCAGTGAACTAAGCAGTAATAAATGATAAAAATATATGCGCAAATACAAACGCGCTTCCTCGTCAAATACAACTTGTTTTCGGTTGTGCGATAAGATGGTGGGCTAGGATGCAGAATAAAGAACAACCTAAGCCAAAGTTGATTATGATTCAAATCGAATTCCTTATGTTCCTTGAAAGTTAAGATGAAAATTATAGTAATGTTGGTTAACATAGTTGTCGTACCGCACAAAATTTACTTTTTTCTTTCTGGTGCAAGGCGAGAACTGTTTACCAGTGAGCGGCCTCCTTCTGTATCGGTGTACGGGTGTTACTTATCCGTAGTGCTGTTGTACATTAGCTATGTCCTCTTTCACTTACGTAAATAATATCGAAAATGAATGAAGTGTAATGAATCGGGTGAGGAATTTGCTTGATTTTATTTTTCTATCTTTGATTTATTCTAGGGCTGCGTTTTTAAATATTTTCGGTAAACACTGAAAAGCAGCGTTGTGGTTTTATCACAACATATTATTTTGAGTGATGTCCTTACATTGTTTGCATGACTTTGACCACAAAGTCAATCTTTTCTTATAGAATAATGGTAACATACGAACATACAGTCTACAGGATGGTAAGTGGATGCTATGTCTTACAGAAATATTCACCTATACTCAGTTAAGAATCAAAATGCAGATGCGATGTTACCCCTGAGGAGTAACATGGTAAGCCTCGCTTCTAGTAAAAAAAATCCATAGTTTTCTACATTCACCATAAATAATCATTGAGCTGCTATTTTATGTCGGTTTTCTGTGAGATTCCGTGGGTTTTCTCTGATTGAGCCATTAGTGCAAAAATCTTATTAAATCGACGTATTCTAAAATAATTATACATTTGTATATTGCTGTGTACGTCAATGGTCTGTGTCATAACAAAGTGTCTTTATTTACATCATCATGACTCCAGAGATGCAATAGTTTTTTTTTTGTATTTAACCCCAAATTAAAAATATTTAAGTGCTTCTAATACTTTTATTTTAAATCGCAGTCAACTTTTACCAGTCCAAATATGTGTAACAATGTCGTATAATGGAATTGTTTAACCGAACAGCTCCTGACCATCAGGTGGACTATGTGCTTGTATGTCTCTATTATTCAATAAATAATCGTCAATATTTCCTGTGGATAATATGACGATATTTATTTTATTTGTTACAACTATAATATTTTTAAATATTTCTGGATGTACCTGGATGAATGATGATTTTTTTTGAAATTGTGTTTTTCGGAAATTATATTTAGATACGAATTACATACTGATGAAATTTGAATAATACTTTTCGATCTCATTGACGTAATTTCAAAGAACTGAACTATTTATTTAAATAAAAAAATGATTTCTTTACTAATGTAATTACTACCGTATTCTTTTTTTAAAGCTCGGTCATTTTGTTTTGAGTTTTTTTAAATATACTAAAAAAAAAGGGCTCCAAATAATAGGTTTTCTCACAAAAATCTTGGAATTGAACCGGTGTTTTCTGATTTCGGTCCCGCCCGATTTTCCACTTGATCTATTCCTGTTAGGTACCGACAAAATTTATCTTCGTTTCCTAATGATACTATAGCAGTTTTTCATTGCCTGAAAACACGGATGAGACGACGTTTTCTTAAAATGAATCCTAGCTAGGTCAATCCCCTACATACTAAATTTCATAAAAATCGTTACAGGCGTTTCCGAGATTCCGATTATATATATACAAGAATTGCTTGTCTAAAGGTATTAGATAGATAGATACTACATGAGAAAATAAGTAGGTTTTTAGACATAATGAGATGAAAGAGATAACGAAGTCTAACAATTTTTTATATTTGTTTTTACTTTTGATAAGCCATAGCTTGACCACAATCCCACTTGGTGGTAAGTGGTGATGCAGCCTTAGATGGTAAATCGAACTGTCTTAGCGTAACAAATGCCTATACGCTCCTGCCTTGAAGATGCCCAGATTGCATGAAAGATTGTATGAAAGATAGACGCCAGCATATTATTCCACTGCTTTGCTGTACGCGTTTAAAAGTCGAAGTAAAATAAATAAATAAAATATAATAAATATAAAATACGTAATACCAAATAGAATTTGAAACATTAAGCCTGATAGCGCTGCTAAATTAATCTGTACTATTATTGTGCTGAAGAATTTAGTCATACATATTATGATGAATAAAATTTCTACATTAAATTTTGACCATTACATTAAAAATGTAATGGTTTGACCGTTATATTTTTATACGTGGTAGAGCCACGATGCAGCTATATTATGGTTGTAGCATGAATGGATTGGCTCGACCGGTGATGGACCACGCTCTCATAGAATAGCAGAATAAAATAGCAGCTCAATACTGCTGGGATTTGTATGGTAAGTGTAGATAACCGGAGACACTTTCTAATGGAATTGAGGCATTCCGTCTATTTATTCAGGGAGGGTAACGCATCTGTATTTTGATACTTAATCAAGTACACATGTAGATTGTTTTTATAGAATAGGATGACAAACGAAAAAAAAAGCACTCACTCCACCTGATTTTTCATTTTCACATTTATCCTTGATTAAGAATCAAATGTAGATGCGTTGTCACTCGTGAGAACCAAAATGAAATGCTTCATTTCCAGTAAAAAAGGTTCTCCGTGTACATTGAGCTATAAACCACAGCACTAACTTATTATCAGGTGGACTATATGTCCTTTTTGAACCATATTCTATAAAAAATATATCGGTGTACTAAATCTAGGTCCTAAGAAACGTCCGCGTCGAAAAGTAACCGATGAATAATTTTCACTGCACTCAAGCAACTAAAGTTAAGCTCATAGAATGATTTAAAATAACATTTAAACTTAAACTCTTTTTTTTATTTATTTATATGCGATTTAAAATTGCTACGTGAAATTTGAATCTGTTTCCGCGCGTTGCATATCAAAAAATCTAGTACACTTAATTTCGTGTACGTGGCGTGACGTTGATGACGTTATTTCCCCGAAACTCTTCACCGCTGCACTGGAAGACGTTTTCAAGCTAGTGGACTAGAAAGGCTACGGTATTAACATCAATGGCGAGTACATCACTCACCTCCGATTTGCCGACGATATAGTCCATATGGCAGAATCGCTGGAGGATTTAAGCACTATGCTCAATGACCTCAACAGTGCCTCCTAGCGGATAGGTCTTGATAGATGAACATCTACAAAACAAAGATCATGTTTAATGTCCATGTCACACCTATGCCCGTAGTTGTTGGGAGCACTAAGCTCGAAGTTGTTGACGAGTACGTTTACCTGGGACAAATAGTCCGATTAGGTAAGTCCAACATCGATCGAGAGGTCAATCGACGGATTCATTTCTCGTCAGGTATACCTCAAAACCTGAAAACTAAACCAGTACGTGTTTCCAGTGATGACCTACGGAACCAAGACGTGGTAGTTCACTGCTGGCCGTATGAGGACGCTCAAAGTCACTCAGCGAGCTATGGAGAGGGCTATGCTCGGAGTTTCTCTGCGTGATAAACTTATAAATGAGGATATCCGCAGTAGAACCAGAGTGACCGACATAGCCCAACGTATTAGTAAGCTGAAGTGGCAATGGGCCGGCCATATAGTTCGAAGAACCGACAACCGTTGGGGAAGAAAGGTTCTCAAGTGGCAGCTTCGTACCGGTAGGTGAAGTGTAGGGCTACCCCCCACTAGATGGAGTGACGACCTTGTAAGACATGCAGGAAGTCGATGGATGCAGGTGGCTCAGGACCGTGCTTTGTGGCATACCTTGGGAGAGGCCTATGTTCAGCAGTGGACTTGTGAAGGGCTGTAATGGTAATGATGATGATGATGACGTGGCAAATTATTTCTACAGCGCAGCAGTGACTCACTAAACCTGCGCCGTCAAAACGTTATTTAGTTGTACAGGTAAATTATGTTTATTAAATGTTCACGTAGTAGAACCACACTGCAGCTATGTTATGGTTGTCGGCTTGAACGAGGAAGGACCATATTATCCACGAAGCTGGATTTCAGTGCTCCCTTTACTGACTAACCTACGGACGAATGTGTTGCAACAAGTTCAAAAATTACAACAACTGTTGCTCCTACTACACAAACATAGTGTGAGTGTAAAAGATGAAAGGAAATGTAGATAAAGATCAATAAAATCTCGCGTAAAAGAACATATAACTGACGAAACGAAAACGCTCCAGGAAGTCTGCAATTTGTGATCGCATCTCAGACTGCCACCGCTATAACATTAAATTTAATATACTACAAATCCTCGCAAAATAATAATCCCTACCAAGGGTGATACGTGAGGCCATTGAAATTTAAAAATATATTAATTATTTTGCACCCTTCCGCTAACTAAATACTATGATGTGTCTTACCTGGATTAAAGAGCACATCCCTCCCTATATATATATACTATATAGTGCATGCAATTGAGGGAGGGCGGGAGATGCTCTTCAATCCAGGTAAGACACATCATTGTATTTAGTTAGCGGAAGGTTGAAATATAATTAATATATTTATTATAATGGATTTCCACAAAGTAACGCCTGATTCTATCAATTATCTTAAAACAAAAGTGTCGTCTACGTACTGCTTGTAGGATCTTGGATTTACAGGAGCTGTAAAGCATTCTAAACGATTGGAATTAAAAAATTAAAAATAAACGCGATAAGTCCGTCAAATTCGTTTTATTTATTATATTGTGTTCGCGTTACTATAATAAATCGAAATATAAACAAGTGTGACACAAGTCTTGTGTTTCCCGGGAATGTATAAAATAATAATTATAACTTGGATTAAATTATAAGACTCCGAGACTTTGCGCTATAGAAAATTGATGCAATAAATCTTTGTAAACGTTGCTGCGACACATCAAATTATTAGTCTCTCGCACGCGAGGCTTGTAATTTTAGCGCTAGTAACGAAACGCACATAACCTCGGTTGACTTTACTGTGTGATTCTTCGAGAGGTCGACCAATTTATTCAATTGTGCATTAGAATAGTATGTTTTTCATATACAACATGTAACAAAAACCCCTTGGTTACCGTTAAGTACGTGTTTAGAATCAGTATTCAAATATGTAAAATACTTTTAGTTCAAATAAACTCGACCATAAAAAATTAACTTAAAATTAAATAAACATTTTTTGCAAATCGTTTGTGGTTTTACCACTTCTAACTAACACGCACATCGGTCAAATGGAGTTTGCAGAAGTAAAAAATCACATAAAATAAGTAAGTTAAAATTCATTTAAATTTAATTGAATTTTTATGGTCAAGTTTCCTCAAGTAAAGTTACTTATGTACGTTTAAATACTGAATCTGATAATGCACTTAAGGAGACCACAGGGTTGTTGTTATATGTTGTATATTATTTAAAAGGTATTTATTAAAAGTAATTTGAAACAAAAGAATCTGTACCTACCGGAAAGAACTAGAAAGGAACTCAGCGGATTTTTTGTATTTATTGGCTACCCGTTCTTTTTCATCATGATGACCCTTACGAGTTCACTTTTTTGCAGTAGAAAAGTGTTAGTCGCTTTCATCTGTATTGTCGGTTTCAATAGAACTGCTTTGCATTGACACCGAGATTGCAGCCATAGATTCAGGTTCTGACTCACCTAATATTTGTAACGTCTCAGGATCACCTCTCTCGATTGGAGTTATTTGCTCCGCACTTTCGCCTCTATTTGTAGTTGTAACCATATCTATAAATTTATCAATGATTTATCTTGCGATTTTAGCGTATTATCTGTGTAGTTATTGGTTACATCATTTCCTACCTCAACAGAAATGTTATGTCTAATCGCTAAAAAAGATCATCCAATATAAGAAGAGTTATTACTTTCATAGGGTTTTAAAGTTTCGTCAATGTTTCTATCAATTGAGTCAAAGGCAGTATCGTATAATGGGAAATAAAATTGAGTTGGTGTTTCTGACTTATTTTTCACGTTCTTAATTATAACTTCTGGAGAAGAAATAACATCAATATTATTCGAGATATATAAAAGGTTTGGTACAGAAGAAGATGGTGTTTTTATATCCCGTTCATGAACAAAGTCCAAATCACTTCCCCTTGAACATGATGCCAAGTCGTTTACAATAAAATTTTCACAACTTATATTTTCGTTTTGAACTTCTCGTATATCTTAAACAAGTTTTCGATAATTGTTCTCTTGTTGAGTATAAGAAGCCGTTAGCGCATGTTAAATACCACGTTGCTGGTCTTACAGGGCAAATGAGTAGAAACAATAGGTGATTCTATTTTATTGATGTGGAAACGAGTAGAATGAGTAGAATAATTTATTATATAAATATGATTCCTTATATACTAAAAAATAAATGTAAAATGTTTTTAACCAATAAATATATTCACTTTAATGTACTGAAAGTCTTAAGATTACAACAAAGATTATGAATCTTATTATTAACACACACGTTATTTGTTGTAAGAAAATCAGCTAAAGGAGTTTTTGTGTCGTTTGATTCCTGAGAACGGATCGCGCGTGACTTTATATTCCACGCGTACGGCGAATGTATAAAACACCGTGACTTTGAAGGAAGCTTCCAATTTCTTGTGAGCACTCATATCGGGCAGGTCTGAATTTCCGCTGCGCATGTTATAACTATGTCGAGTGTAGCTGCATGTAGTTAAGATGGCCTCAGTTCAATATAATATGATAAAGAAGAAACACGTAGAACTCATAAATTGCTTGCATTTCTTTCAGTTTTGCAGGTGGTAGTGGGCAGCGGTGACTACATTTTTTTATAAAAACGAAGAGCTAAATAAGATTACTGTCCATTAATTGGTAAGTGGCTGCTGCAGTTCGTGGCTACCTGCAGACAACTTCAAACAAAGAAGGCTATGATGGTTTATTAATGATGGATAATAATTAAGTGGAATGCCTCACAACTTGCGAGGCATTGGTTTTTTTAAAAAGCAGAGAAATGAGGAAGAGGTTAGTACCTACCCATGACGGATTGGTAGGCAGCAAAAATAGTCCTACCACCTGGTTAAATTGTTTACTAGTACGTGAAACGTATGCTTGTTTGCCTCGTCTTAAAAATACTAAAGTAACCCAATGTGTACAATTTATTCTATTATCTCTTATATAAAATATAAAAACCATTCAAATGGTAACGCAACTTTAAGACTTTCTAAAATAACCTTCAACAAAATTCCATTTATCTTTTTTTTTTACAAAAATGAAAATGAACTAGTGAGTGCCCAATTGTATGAAGAAGCGTTATTTCTTGGTTCCGAAACTGGCAGTCTATTTAAAACTAAATTTACTTTATTCGAGGAAATTAAAACGGTTAGCCGCATTGCAGTACAAAGGGTGTCTTGATAAAATTTAATACTAAGAAAAACTATTTGAGCTATACAAAATGTAACAAAAACCCTGTGGTTCCCGTTAACTGCATTTTCAGAATCAGTATCCAAGCATATAGAAATAATTCTGTAAAAATAAAAAAAAACACGTTTAAAAAATGAATTTTAATGAAAAAAAATGAATTTGCTAATTCTGTGTGTTTTATTATCTCTGCATTGGCCGAGGGCTAAGAGGATTGTCAAGACCCCGCATTACCGATACTCGTGTGAGTTAGAGGAAATAAAACCACATACAAATTGCAAATAATTTTTTTTTCATTAAAATTATTTTTTTAAATGTGTTTTTTGAAAAAAAAAAATATTTCTGTACGGTTGGATACTGATTCTGATAACACACTTACCGGGAATCACAGGTTTTTGTTACATATTGTATAAGAAAAACAATCGTAATTATTTTATCTGATTCTGTTAACTAAGCTTAAGCAATCAATAAATTAAATAAGCCTTAACGTAAATTATGTATTCTTCTAGGCTGAATCTGAGGAATTAGTAATTGTGTGATAAGAGAAAAGTGTGGTGTGCAGGATGATGTTGTGACTAGGATTAAGAAAGGAATGTTTCAGTGGTTTGGTTATGTAGAAAGAATGAACGAAGAAAGAGTTACTATTAAGCCATTCTCCTCATTCATTCATTCGCAACCGACACTCTCCGTTTACACTCGCACGCATGAAGTCAAAATCATATAGAACCTCCATTCGTATGCACGCTGTTGGTACAATAGAACGCCTCCACTCACATTTATTATCGCATCGCGTCATCTGTATAAATTATTAAAAACTTAAAGTCACAGCCGTATACTATGTTAAATTTGTGTAACTTTGTGATACAACTCGAAGTGCATCGTTAGTATAAACATGAGAAGTACGAGACTCGTCACTGGACATCGCCAGGTTCATTCAGAATATAAATCCAAGTCAATTCCACAAATAAAGTCCACCAATATTTAAAAAAGATCGCAATTCGTACCAGTTACAAAGCCAATTTATGTTGCAGAAGTGAACGGCAGAGTCTGGAAGAAATGCCCTAGATGAAAGTTTTTCTACCAAATGGCGATATTTTTAATACGAGCCAGATTAAGAGTACCCTTTACCGAAGAGCATGTTATATGGGTAGGTACATGGATGTAAAGGAGGTGGGAGAGGTATGTCAGGATTATGCCAAATGGAAGTACGTAGTCTCTATCTACCCCTATGGGTGACAAAAGTGAGTGTTTATGTATTCTTCGTAAACTAAAACGTAGACTTATCACGTCGTATTAGACCAATGACAGTATCACGCGAGCATTATCCAATAGTGTAGCTAGCAAGTTACCTAATTTAATTTGACATTACTTTTATGTTACCTACCCGTTAAAAATTTGTAATATTATACGCACAGATTTCATACAGAACACATGTTTAATTTCACCCTAAAAAAAATTTCAGTCGAATATTACAAAAGTAAGTCGATTTTGAAAATAGGGACCCGTCTAAATATCTACCAAATTAATTCATAATAATACTAAATGAGACGTCGTTAATAACGCCCCGTGATATAATGTTGGGGGAATTCATTTATTAAATTGTAACATGAATAATTACTTACTTTGATTAGAAACCTGCGCATTTACTCTGAAGCTTTCATAATAGAAATGAATACCGTAAAAAGGCGTTACTATGTGATTTTGATTTTTATCTGAGCCTTATAATTTATTACCATCAGGTGGAATAAGATTTATTTCTACCATCAGGTGGAATATAAACTTGTAGGCCACCTGATGGTAAGTAACTTTTGCAGTCCATGGATACATTTTTTAAATGGAGAAATGACTACGGATACGCACCTCGCAGTGGCAAGGACGGGTTATGGCGGACTCGAACCGACTAAAACCCCAGGGTGTTACACGCTTTTAAACACATCGGCGGCCCTACCAGTGTCAGTCACTCAATTGCAGCCCCTCCTATTGGGAGGAATTCTCCTACCCATTCTCCTTCTCAGGCAAGGCGCACCAGAAACATAAGGTGCGCCTTCATCTACGACCACAACTCGACGTGTGGAATGTACTACCCACATCCCCAAAGCCTAATATGTGGAGGCCAGTAAGCCAGGAAAAACGACTGCTCGGAAGTACCCGTTTTCCAGACCCCAGCGACGTATTTGATCTCTGGTTTTACCGCCAACCAAGTTTCGACCATAGAGGGTAGGGAGATTGGCGGCTTGCAATACCGGCGCTCCTCTATCTACGCTACACTAACTGTGCGGTCACGTCAGAGTTGGGAAGGATAGGGTGGGTGGCACATTGCCATATCAACATTCCTCTTTCCCCACGACTCCCCATTGGCGGCAGCGGAAGAGGGAGAGGACACTCCTCCCGCTCACAGTCTACCAACACACATCCGAAGTAGGCTCGCCAAGCCCACTCGCAGTAGCCACCTCGGGCCGGCTCTACACGCCGGGCCAGCCAAGGCTCCTTTTTGTTAATCGAGGGTAACCTATCCACGGCCACTAAGTCCCCCTCCAAGACAAGGTAGGAACCCATTCGAGGGGGAGTCCATGGACACCTTTTTTTTTTTTTTTGCGGATGGAAAATCATCTAATGACCCCTCTCGCTCTGGGTGGAGCGTAAGGGAGTGTCAGACTTTTACTGACTAAAAACCATCCGTGTTCCTTCAGTGCCCTTACGTTCCGGAGCCGCGGTATCTCTTTCGAATAGCCCGCAGCCCCGGCAGGCGTCGGCCCTTGCGGGCCCCATCACGCTGCTGACAGCTCTTTGAGGCGCGCGTGGAACAAAACGCGCCGTCGACACGGCCTGTCGTCATTAGACGGACGGACGACGAGCTACCCATTGCTCGCCGTCCACAGGCCCGCGCCTACGGTGGCCGGGGGCCACGACGTAGCCCCCGACGCCCGGGGCGTCTCCCGCGGCGGCCGGAGAGGAAAGCTGCTGCTCTTTCCTTCTCCCGCTCCGCCACCTCCTTCGCTAGCATCACTGCTTCGCAGAAGGTGGTGACGGCATCCTATTCCGTCTCGCTCCGGACCATGGCTTCGACCAGGGCCGGACGCGAGAGGTCGCCGCCGCCTATCGCCGCTACGAGGACACGGCGGTGCTCCGCCCAAGCAGGGCACACCTGAGTCCATGGACACCTGCAGCCAACTTTAAACAAAGAAGGCTACAAAGGCGTTTTCACCTCCGAGGACTAAGAGGGAATGCCTCACAGCCTGCAATTATTCTAGCTCTCTGTACATTTCAGACTGGAACACAAGCACTGCTATTGATAATAGTATGTATATATATGATTATAGGTATCGATTCGTAATGACTCTTGAAAACATCATCTAGACGCGGCTCGGAAGGAGAATCGGTCAACAGTTCTTCAAGCGAACGTTATAGCTTGAAGAATAAGACTACCGCACATTAGCTTTACGCCTCCGGTATAGTCCCACCATGGAAGACGAAATTAAAGAGCTTCTGAATAACTTCAAGCACCGGTTTTCCACCCGCTTTCAGAAACTCAGCTGTAATTCTATCCTCGCTGGTAGTCTTTCCGTTTTTATGGTGCTGGAAAGCCATTCTAATGTCGCTGAGAATAACGTACGGGATATTATTGGAATAATGTCGGAAAATACTTGTGGGGCGCGAAATAATCAACACACAACATATATTATATAACCTTTTACTTCTACTTAGTTTAAAGTCGCGGATTGGAGCGCGGACAAGCGGCCTCACGAATAGAATAGAATAGAATATTTTTTATTCAATATAGATTACAAGTAATTCTTATTGAAAGTCAATATTTTACTTAACATGGCTTTGGATGGTCAGATCGACTGGCGAGGCAGCAAAATCGCTCTTGGATCGTTATTTACACTTACGTGTACAACTGGGCCAACGATGACGTGTGTAGCTGCCCATAGACCTCTAATCTCATTCAAAAGGTGTCTCGAAAACGATGCTGACGCACTCGGTCTTCAGCTTCAACAGTTGGCTCTTTCTGGCAGAGAGATTTCTGGCAAAGACTTCACTGCACTGCAGTCTTTTAGGCAATGGACAGGATTTTGGATTAGAGCACGAGGGGGACGGAGCGTTGACTTCATTCGAGGTAATTTCTCCAACCTAACTTTTAGGTTAAGTGTGCCTCTTACCATTCGGTAATCGCTACCAGTTTTTACCACTGCGAACTCGGTTCTCGGTTCTCGGAACTTAACGTAGTCACTCTAAATACAAAACTAATAACAAAAAAAAAATAGACAGAAGCGACAGTAGCCTAATGGCAGTGTGCGGATCGATAACTCAAAAGGTCGTGGGTTCGAATCCGCCATTTGACTACTGTCGTGAACCACTCCTAACAGAAGCGTTTCAAGCTTACCAGGACTAGTTGAAAGGAATATTAGTAATGTTAATTATTAACCTTTACTTAGGCGCGCCAATAAACTAACACTGTTAGTCGCGCGGGGTCTGCAGTTACCCCAAAATGATAGGTATGAAATAAGAAACATTTTAATTAGTAAACAACTTTAATTGATTTTATTCTACTTATTTCGTATTAAACTTTTAGAAAAATACAAAAAAAATTTAGAATGATATTTAAAACAATAGAAAAATATGTTTTTCGTAAGTACTATTACAATTCAACAATTATCACAATTTTTCTTTGTATGATCGCCACAGATAAAATTGTTGCACTTATTGCACTTTGCGGTCGTTTTCCTGTCGCCTTTTCGTGGACAGATGTTGCACCTCTTTTTGCTGGGTGCAATCCTGTGTTAGACGTTGAAGGAACGCAGCTTCAGGTTTTGACAATCGCCTTTTTAAAGTGCTAGACAGGGACAGAACTATTGCTTTTATAAAGCGCTAGACAGGGACGGAACTATTGCTCGCGCTAATCTATGTGCTTTTGCTAATTATGTTGATAATAACTTTAGAAAAATTCGTCTCTTTATGGTAGCCTCATTGTTATTGAAGTTATAAATAACGAATGCATTTATAGCAGAAACATTGAATAAATGAAAAAAGATAACCATAGGCCATCTCTTCGTCCGCCGAGCAACGTTATATGTGGAACACAGCTTGTCATTAGTGTCTACGCCACCCTTTGTTTTGCCTTGGGACCCAAAAGCCTTGGGATATCCAAATTGGGAATTGAAAGTCGCATCATATTTACTATATCATTATGACACATGTTTTGCAAATAATGTTTCTTATCTTGTCCTATCTCATCTTATCTTATTTAAATTTAGCTTATCATATATCTTAGCTTTTCTTATTTTAACACTTACAATTTATTTAACTTGCTATATTCTAAACCCCAAACAGATCATGGCTTATTATAATTATGATAATATTTTATGTGTTGTTGTGCTGCAGTTTTATTATGGCTACGACACGAATATTCGGCTCAACCGAGTAAAAACCACGCTCTCATTAGCGTATTTTTTAATAATAGACTTATGCTAATATCGTTACTCATATTCCCTATAACCACTGCAAGCAAGCTACAATGCTTGTGTTAGGCAGTCCTCAACAGAGTGGTATGTCTGTAATTAAATCATGTTATGTTTAGTTAAGAAAACTACAGAAATTTTGACCGATAAGCTATCTAACTTATGACGAGCGCCTTCATTTCAGAATTTTTGACATTTGGCTTAGGTTCATAGCATTTACTTACAATCAAGTATTCATCGTTACACTGACTTCTATAAATAAGCGGAGTAGTAATCCAGGAGGTAATATGATGAATAAAAATAGTATGCGTATTTTATTTTGCAAAACTTAGTTGTTTGCAAACTAAGTTACGACGTAAAATTACAGTCGAATAAAGTTAAAACGCTCTTGATTGCCCTTAAAAATTAGCAAAAGCCATATTGCAAATTGCAATTTTTTTTAAACTACTAATAGTAGTTGACCGCAATTCATTGAGTTTTATATTAAATAAGCTGCCTATCGGTACATAAAATACAGGTATATAATATACAAATAAAAAAAACTCTTTTTGCATGAAAAATACTCCATACACTATTGAAAAAGGAACATTTGAAATCACACAAAATTCACAGCTCATTCATGTATTTGCCAGTAAATGTTTGTTGGAAACACTTTAAAATTCTTTGTCTTTAGCGATAATCTCTACTCTATGCGACTGTTTGACCACAGTTTATTATGAAGTGTTCGTTATTGGTCTTAGAGAAATAACATACATAGTACTTACACTGAGACATGATACTGCCAGTATGACAGTATCATGTCTCACGTCAGCAAACGACATAATTTGTCCGTAAACAATGTGTGTTTTTATTGAATTAAATGTATTTGTAACACATACATGAATTTTAATATATATTAATTTTAAATTTCTGCACTTTTCCATACCAAATGTTACGCTCTTCTGTATGCACAATATATTCAAAAGGTATACAAAATTGTTTTGAGATATCTCGTGGAGCTAGATTTTGAACAAAGGGTTTTTGTTTATAGAATTATGGATGAAGGACTTTCTATTTTTCCTTGCGTCATGGTTTTTATTTCACATATTTATTATCGCTTTATATTCTTGTAAGTATATTTATTTCTATATTTATATAAATAATATGAATTTATTTGATTATAAATTTACGTGAGATTTGTATAAAAATAATAAAATATGATAATGTTGCATAAAACTGCTTTAATAAATCTTTTAAAGTCATGAACGTCTTAACTCTTTAGCAGTTGTCCAGTCTACCCCTCTCTTCGTTTTTCCTACCTTAGTAACGTCACATTGATTATGTAATTCAGTTAAATTTAGTTCATAAATAACATTATTCATTACCAAATGTTTATGTATGTAAGCTTAGATGTCGTGTATATTTTCTAATAATTTGCATTCACCCTAAGCTTATCTCATGGGTCATTGTATCCTCTGCAAAGCTTCCTGGTAGATATCGCTTCTAAACAATAAGATCGTCAATTGTTCCCTTAAATAATTAGTTCCTCTTTTTATCTTATCTTATGGTGTAAATAAAGAATATTTCATCTATTTATTCCGGCACGAGCCCACACTACATTACTTAAAGATTAAAGGCGACAAACGAGCAGACAGTCTATCTAAACCTATATAAACATCTTCATTTTTACTCGAATAATAATCATAATGTAACACGGAATGCCTCGTATCCCGTCAAAAGAGTCTCCGGTTCTTTACACTCACCATACAAACGGCAGCATTAAGCTGTTAATTACGCTATTATTTCGTGATTGGCACTTGGCATATGGTCTGACACAACTGGTTACTGATTGGCGAGAAACTAATTCGCCTTCCTTCTGGAACCCGTGCATTCTGGTCTCTCGCCAAGGCTGTCCAGGGGAATTTCTGTCAGCCATCTCTTCCATCTCTGCACAGGGAGGACGACTTACTGGCCCATACCGCAAAGGAGAAAGCCGATCTTCTAGGCTCTTTCTTTGCGTCCATCTCGACTCTCGATGACGGGGGAAGTACGCCGCCAACCATCCCGCGGTATGAGTAATCCATGCCGGAAGTGAAGTTCACAGAGCACTCGGTTCGCAAAGCACACCTCTCCCTGGACATCCACAAGACGAGTGGGCCTAACGGAATCCCCCCAATTGTGCTGAGGACGTGTGCACCAGAGTTGGCACCGGTTTTAACGAGTCTTTTTTCGGTACTTCTACTCCCTAGGCGTAGTCCCAAAATCATGGAAGACGGCTTTCGTCCACCCGATCCCTAAAAAAGGCGACCGCTCAGACCCGTCCAACTACCGGTCTATCGCCATCACCGCCTTGTCCTCCAAAACAATGGAGTCACTTATCAGCTCATGAGGTACCTTGAGGCTCACCAGCTGATAAGTGACCGCCAATACGGTTTTTGCCGTGGTCGGTCAGTTGGTGATATTTTGGTCTACATAACTCATAGATGGGCGGAGGCAGTAAAGTCCAAGGGGGAGGCATTGGCCGTTAGTTTGGACATTGCGAAGGCCTTCGATCGGGTTTGACACAAAGCGCTTCTTCCCTTGGCAAAAAGCTCCCTTCCTATGGGCTTCCCAAGAAATTGTGCGATTGGATCAGCAGCTTTCTTGCAGATCGGAGCATCAAGGTCGTTGTAGACGGTGCAAGTTCCGATTGCAAGCCTATTAATACCTGGTGTTCCACAAGGCAGCGCGCTATTGCCAACGCTCTTCTTCTTCTTCTTCTGCATATCAATGATATGTTGCAAACCCGTAACATTTATTGCTATGCAGATGACCGCACTGGTTATGCATTTTACACCGGCCGAGCCAACATTTCTACATTACCAGCTCCTTCCACTTGACCGCATCCAGCCCAAAACGGCTCGAATCGTCGACGACCGAGTGCTTTCCGATCACTGGCACTGCGAAGAGATGTTGCATCTCCTTGCATTTTATTTCGCATATACCACGGAGAGTGCTCTCAGGAATTGTTCGGATTAATCCCGGCCGCCAAATTTCGTGAACGAACTACGCGGCAAACGTCCCGATACCATCCACACCATCTGGATTCTTGGCGGTCCAACACAGTACGTTTCAAAAGGAGTTTTCATCCGCGTACAACCTCTCTGTGGAATAGTTTACCACCGGCGATTTTTCCGGATCGATACGACATGGGGACCTTCAAGAAAAGAGCTTACTCCTTTCTAAAGGGCCGGCAACGCACCTGCAATTCCCCTGGTGTTGCGGCTGATCATGGGCGGCGGTAGTCACTTAACATCAGATGAGCCACATGCTCGTTTGCCCCCCTCTTCTATAAAAAAAGTGATAGGGTGATCGTTCCCCATTCGAGATATAACATTAGCGCAACCATAATAAAATAGCTGCAGTATGGATCTACGGCGTACATGTAATGTTAATTGGATGAAATGGTGCAGAGATACCACAATTATTGAAATAATACTAGTTTTTACGGAATTTATCGCGTATATTTAACTTTTAATACCCGACGTTTCGAACGCTTTACAGCACTCATGGTCACGGGCAGGACTGAGATGTTCAACGTCCATATGTCATAGTTAAACCGCGGTCACCATAGATTAAAATTTAACTTTTGTTCCGATCTATGCAGTATGAACTTATGGTATCTTGAAGTCTTGCAGTTGTATGCTTGGGTTGGGATTTAATTTTATTTATTATAGGATCCCAAGCAAATGGTAGCACCCAGCCATCTTCTCTATTGAAATTAGGATGTTTTTTGATTTCAATAGCCTCGCGAATCATCCTTGGAAGGAATCGGTGTTCTTTAGCGAGGATCTGCGGTCTATCAAATCTGATGTAGTGACGGGGGCGATCCTGTACGTGTTCACAGACTGCAGACTTCCCGGAGCGTCGATTCTTCACATCAGCTATATGTTCTTTAACGCGGGTTTTTATTGATCTTTTAGTTTGTCCTATGTAGGAGAGACCACATTCACAATCAAGCTTGTACACTCCTGCATCTTGCAGAGGGACATTACACTTGACCGATGGTAAAAACTGACCAATCTTCTTCAGCGGCTTGAAGTATGTTTTGATGGAAGCGCGCTTCAAGATGTAGCCAATCTTGTCAGTGACTCCTCTAACATATGGCAGTACAGCAGGTACACGCTCGACTGTGGCCGGCTTCACTCGTTCACTGTGACGTAGGCGCGGGACTCGAAGCTTGTTGTCATGCAAAACTTGCTTGACATGGTGGAGCTCTGCAGCCAGGTGTTTACTGTCACAGATCCCTCGTGCTCTCTGAAACAAAGATTTACCCACGGTAGCTAACTGTGAAGGATGGTGGTGAGAATCACTGTTTAAATATCTATCTGTATGGGTCTTTTTTCTATACACAGTGTGGCTCAAGGTGTTATCAGGATTCCGAATTACTAACACATCTAGAAAAGCTAAGGAATTGTTTGCCTCTAACTCCATTGTGAACTGAATTTTAGAATTTATAGAGTTAAGATGGTCTAAAAATGCAGTTACTTTATCTAAAGGTAGAATTGTGAAAGTGTCGTCTACGTACCGCTTGTAGAACCTTGGATTTATGGGAGAACTAAGCAGGGCTTTCTCCTCAAAGTCTTCCATGAATATGTCGGCGACAATGGGAGATACAGGTGAGCCCATCGCCACACCATCTACTTGCTTGTAGAACTCCTCCTTCCACAATAGGTAGCCAGATGTAAGGCAGTGTCTGAGTAATACTGCATATTCTATGGGCATATTGTTTTCTTCCAGCCTTCTAGTTACAATTGAGATGCAGTCTTCAACAGGTAAGGTCAAAACTGACCATAGTTTCATTATCTGCCAGATGTAGGTCTTTAATCTCGCTGACAAAATGGTAGGAATCCTTTATGTGTGTTCTTGTATGTCCTCTGAGTGGTGAGAGTATTTTCGCTAAGTGTTGAGCCAATCTGTAAGTTGGTGGATCGATTTGGCTCACTATGGGACGTAATGGAGCATTGGGCTTGTGTATTTTTGGTAACCCATACAATTTTGGTGATGTGGCGCACGTAGGTATTATCCATTTTACGTCCAGGTTTAATTTTTCGGAGTGTTTCTTTATGAGGTCACTAGTTGTTTTTAGTGTGCTATTTGTTGGGTCGTTTTTAAAAAATTTATAGCGTTAAAGAACCTACGCAATAAACACGAACTTACGATTCTCCGCGCAGATAAGGGAAACGCCACGGTAGTCATGGATACGTCAGATTATAATTCTAAAATACAAGAACTTTTGTCGGATGTAAGTACTTATAAAAAGGTTAAAAACGACCCAACAAATAGCACACTAAAAACAACTAGTGACCTCATAAAGAAACACTCCGAAAAATTAAATCTGGACGTAAAATGGATAATACCTACGTGCGCCAAACCACCAAAATTGTATGGGTTACCAAAAATACACAAGCCCAATGCTCCATTACGTCCCATATTGAGCCAAAGCGATTCACAAACTTACAGATTGGCTCAACACTTAGCGAAAATACTCTCACCACTCAGAGGACATACAAGAGCACACATAAAGGATTCCTACCATTTTGTCAGCGAGATTAAAGACCTACATCTGGCAGATAATGAAACTATGGTCAGTTTTGATGTGCAGTCATTGTTTACATGCTTACCTGTTGAAGACTGCATCTCAATTGTAACTAGAAGGCTGGAAGAAAACAATATGCCCATAGAATATGCAGTATTACTCAGACACTGCCTTACATCTGGCTACCTATTGTGGAAGGAGGAGTTCTACAAGCAAGTAGATGGTGTGGCGATGGGCTCACCTGTATCTCCCATTGTCGCCGACATATTCATGGAAGACTTTGAGGAGAAAGCCCTGCTTAGTTCTCCCATAAATCCAAGGTTCTACAAGCGGTACGTAGACGACACTTTCACAATTCTACCTTTAGATAAAGTAACTGCATTTTTAGACCATCTTAACTCTATAAATTCTAAAATTCAGTTCACAATGGAGTTAGAGGCAAACAATTCCTTAGCTTTTCTAGATGTGTTAGTAATTCGGAATCCTGATAACACCTTGAGCCATACTGTGTATAGAAAAAAGACCCATACAGATAGATATTTAAACGGTGATTCTCACCACCATCCTTCACAGTTAGCTACCGTGGGTAAATCTTTGTTTCAGAGAGCACGAGGGATCTGTGACAGTAAACACCTGGCTGCAGAGCTCCACCATGTCAAGCAAGTTTTGCATGACAACAAGCTTCGAGTCCCGCGCCTACGTCACAGTGAACGAGTGAAGCCGGCCACAGTCGAGCGTGTACCTGCTGTACTGCCATATGTTAGAGGAGTCACTGACAAGATTGGCTACATCTTGAAGCGCGCTTCCATCAAAACATATTTCAAGCCGCTGAAGAAGATTGGTCAGTTTTTACCATTGGTCAAGTGTAATGTCCCTCTGCAAGATGCAGGAGTGTACAAGCTTGATTGTGAATGTGGTCTCTCCTACATAGGACAAACTAAAAGATCAATAAAAACCCGCGTTAAAGAACATATAGCTGATGTGAAGAATCGACGCTCCGGGAAGTCTGCAGTCTGTGAACACGTACAGGATCGCCCCCGTCACTACATCAGATTTGATAGACCGCAGATCCTCGCTAAAGAACACCGATTCCTTCCAAGGATGATTTGCGAGGCTATTGAAATCAAAAAACATCCTAATTTCAATAGAGAAGATGGCTGGGTGCTACCATCTGCTTGGGATCCTATAATAAATAAAATTAAATCCCAACCCAAGCATACAACTGCAAGACTTCAAGATACCACAAGTTCATACTGCATAGATCGGAACAAAAGTTAAATTTTAATCTATGGTAACCGCGGTTAACTATGACATATGGACGTTGAACATCTCAGTCCTGCCCGTGACCATGAGTGCTGTAAAGCGTTCGAAACGTCGGGTATTAAAAGTTAAATATACGCGATAAATTCCGTAAAAACTAGTATTATTTCAATGTGTAGTGTTCGCGTAAATATAAGAAATCATTATGTATACCACAATTATTTTATACATTTCCTTATCTTGATTAAATATCACTCAGCATATAAAATCTCATTACAATTATGCTGATTCCTTACACTACTATTCTGTACAAACGTGTTCCTTCTTCCGGTAGAACCAACTCATTCGTGTTATAGCCGAAATACAGTCTTACGCACCGTATTGGCTGTTTTCAGAACTACTATGTAATTTCTATCGCTCTTTCAAATAAAGTACGAATCAAATCGCTTCGCCAGTCGCCAAACACCACGCACCAATATTAAAAAAAATTGATAGGTTAAGAAAAGTGAGACCTTTTATGTTCACGTACCTAAAGCAAACTTTTGCGTTAAGGCATTTAATATTCTAGAGAAAACACTTCCTTGGTTCACATTCGTGGTATACGTACTGCGAAATTCGCTTTGTGAGCCCAGCAAGCCGGACTGCTTGAGTGCCACTCAAGCGGTCCGGCTAGTGGGTTAAGTGATTTTAGATTTATATGCCGATGTTCCTTAAATACATAATGTAGTAAAAGACAACAATATATAAATAGTTTGAGATATTTTAAATCACAAAATGAAACAATTTTTACGGAATTTGTTGCATTTTATGTTTTTAATTCGGACGCTTATCAAAAAACATAGTCACGGGGGGACTTAATCTGTGATGTCCTGATATCATCATCATCATCATCATTACAGCCCTTCACAAGTCCACTGCTGAACATAGGCCTCCCCCAAGTAATGCCACAAAGCACGGTCCTGAGCCACCTGCATCCATCGACTTCCTGCATGTCTTACCAGGTCGTTACTCCATCTAGTGGGGGATCACCCTACACTACGCCTACCGGTACGAAGCTGCCACTCGAGAACCTTTCTTCCCCATCGGTTATCGGTTCTTCGAGCTATATGGCCGGCCCATTGCCACTTCAGCTTACTAATCCGTTGGGCTATGTCGGTCACTCTGGTTTTACTGCGGATATCCTCATTTCTGAGTCTATCACGCAGAGAAACTCCGAGAATAGCCCTCTCCATAGCTCGCTGAGCGACCTTGAGCGTCCTCATACGGCCAGCAGTGAAGGACTACATCTCTGATCCGTAATTCATCACTTGCAACACGCACTGGTTGTACACTTTAGTTTTCAGAGATTGAGGTATACCTGACGAGAAGATGTGTCGTAATTTCCCGAACGCTGCCCAGCCGAGTTGAATCCGTCGATTGACCTCTCGGTCGAAGTTGGACTTACCTAGTCAGACTATTTGTCCCAGGTAAACGTACTCGTCAACAACTTCGATCATAGTGCTCCCCACAACTACCGGCATAGGTGTGACATGGACATTGAACTTAATCTTTGTTTTGTCCATGTTCATCTTAAGACCTATCTGTTGAGAGACACCATTGAGGTCATTGAGCATAGTGCTAAGGTCCTCCAGCGATTCTGCCATAAGGACTATATCGTCGGAAAATCGAAGGTGAGTGATGTACTCGCCATTGATGTTAATACCGTATCCTTTCCAGTCCAGTAGCTTGAAAACGTCTTCCAACGCAGCGGTGAAGAGTTTCGGGGATATAACGTCACCCTGTCTTACACCTCTCTGCAGTTGGATAGGTTTCGAACTCTGGTTCTGTACTCGGATAGCCATCGTAGCCCTACTGTACAAACACTTCAGCACTTCGATATACTGACAGTCAACTTGGCACCGTTGAAGAGACTGTAGCACCGCCCAAATTTCGACGGAATCAAAGGCTTTCTCATAGTCCACAAAAATCATATATATATATATATATATGATATCATAGTTAACAAAAACTATGTTAAACTTTTAAATATTTATCTATGACCCGATCAATGCAGAATGAGCTTGAAGTCTTGCAAACTACTGCATCGAAAAATACCAATGTTTACTACTACTAGTACCCCCCGATTGTCATGAAACAGAAAAGGTGGGATTCCATTCGGTCCCACGGATGTCTTAGGTTTGAGTCGCTGTAGCACTCCCTTTACGTCATCTTAATGAAAACAGTCCAGATGCAACCTTATTGCTCTTTCGGTTCTCTGAACAGGTTATTTTAAACTCGTTCTCGATTTTGTTCACGCGCAAGTTTTATCATTTTTTTCAGTCAAGCCTTTCATTCGGCATACTGACTGTAATCGCTATGTAACTCTGTTGTTTTGAATCGCTTATGTACAAACGCTTTTATTTTATTTCACTGATTATTTCAGCTGTATACCAGTAAGTGTAAACATGCTTAGGACTTCCGGATCTCCATTTTTTCTTTTGAACACAGTCAAAAATATCGTGTATCTTAAAAAACATTAATGTTACGGCCCTGAGTTACCCTGACAAAAGACTATTGAACTAGGGCCCATCAGTAGTCCAACTAGACGAGTAAAAAAGGGGAGGGTCCAACGACCTATGGATAATTAAATAATCACGACTAACGAAGAAGAAAGCACCACTTTCCGATTGGCGGAGGTAGGGTTGACCACGGGTACCTGTCAGCTGATAAGTGATGTGCGTGTAATTAGTGTTTAGTAATGTGTACAATGTGTAACCTGACAGCCCCGCTGATCTTGGACTACAAATCCCAAGGCACTGCCTCTCCCCAAATGTGGGGTCCGCCCAGGGGGGCGTTCACCAATTGAAAACGTCTACTAATATTTTCACTATATTTTTTCATCACTTTATTGTACATTTAATTAACTTCAAATTCAAATTAGGCCTCTTGTCACGTAACACGTTCAAAACAGACAACTAAATTCGATGCTCTCTAGACTAGAACCAAATATTCAATAGTAAATTCAAAATGGCGGGCACAATTAACTCGTCGATGCAATTAACTGCATAAAAGTTCCTTTAATCAAAACATCGGCCGCCCGCAACCGTATACCACAACTACTATGTAACGCCTGACGTCTAACCGGCGCGGTTTCACCGCTCAAGGACTCCGGTCGACTGGGGCGCTTGCTGTGCGCGTACGACCCAGCAAGCCCCCGCCTCCCGCGCAACGCTAGCCGTTTCCTCACCCCGCTCGAGTCGCGCGATGGAAGTGTAACAATCGTGCGTGAACAAGTCTAAATCCCATATCGGAACTAATCTTTAGCTGCTATGGATGAATACAACAATAAGAAATCCGCTTTTTTTAAATTCGATTGCACAGAACAAAACTGTAACCATTGTTATCATACGCCTGAGCAATCGCGCCCTGGTAGATGCCACGGGCTCAGACGCACCCTCACTGCAGGCGCCGGGTCATACGGATCAGCTGGTAAAAATGGAGCCGCAGCGCCCACGCATAGACTGTTCTCCTCATATGTACTCAATACAAGATCTTAACAACGACCACTGCAGCTAATTAAGCCGTTACTCGGAATGAATCCAAAATAGCTCCTAAAATATTCATAATAATGAGTGATATTTATAGGACAATAATGTAAATTAAAATCTCCTATTACTAATACCGCACCGTAAATATTACAATTCTCTTGTATTACTTTAAACATCATATAGTTGATTGTAGTATGAAAGTCATCGCTGTTAGGCGAGATGTACATAACGCAACACAAAAACAAAAATATCTTATGTGAGTAAACAGTTGCAATTACTAATTCAAAAACCTGAATGTCTATTGTTAAGTCACCTGGGATCGCCACTCGCCGCAGTTCAAACATTGGTGTGGCCACTAAACACGCGCCTCCCTGCTTTCGTCCAACCCGGTCGATTGCAAAAATTATACGATATCCGTATGGTTCCATTTCAGGATTCTGAATCGTGAATCGAGTCGTGCCACCAGTTTCTGTTATTGTGAATAAATTCGCATCCGCAATAGACACCCTTCGTAAAACACGTCCAATTTTGTCCGTAGGCCACGTACATTTTGGTGAAATATTTCAATAAAGTTAAATTTTATTTTGTTTATTTGGGGGCTTGCGAAACCATGCTCACTCACAAAATTCTGTATTTATATCCCAATTTTTGGGTTGACAAAATTGATCATATTTACTTTCCGGTACTCCTTATTGACGCTTGATTTTTTTTCTGTTTTTACAACGGTTTCTTGATCGCATACTTTTTTTAATATGTTTCTCTGAACATTCTATAGTAGTGTCTGTTTTTAACCGCCATACGTGTAATTTTTTTTTCCGTTCAATACATTGAATTTCGCATCCTGCATTGCTACCTCCTCTTTTCACTTTAATAATGAGATATCTACTCTTTTCCCTAATAAATATTGTCCACTCACGCTTATTGATTTGTACAATATGAATTTTATTTTCTGTTTCATTATTGCGAATGGGAGATTTCTTCAATGTTATTGATTCCTTCTCTGTATCAGAGATTTTAGCCGGTTTCGTGACCTGACACTGTTTACCTTTTCCCGCTATTGGCAACTTTTGGGCTTGTTTGACCGTATTTGCGAATGACAAAGGTGTTTCTACTGTAGACTTTTTCAGTTTTTTCTTTTCTATGACATTCCAAAATACATTTTTCTTAGCTTTCGTTTTTAACTATCAATAATTTGGTAATTATATACTTTCGCTTTCCATGTTGTTTGGCTCTAAACAATCGAAAAATCATCCGATTTCGATGATTTTTTTAATCTTCATTTTTATGGCGGATTCATGAAAAAAAATACGGAAAATAACTCACTATCTTATCTATTTTTAATATAGTTTTATGATTTTACGAGCTCAGGACTTAGGGCATCCCGACTCGGACAGGTTAGGTTAGAAGTAGATGGCGGGGTCGAGTGAGCGAGCGAAGCGAGCGAATGTTTCTCACCATCTCCTTTGTGGTTATTTTTTTTGCAAACCACTCAGAAGTAGGATCCCCCGCCTAACCTGTCCGAGTCGGAATGCCCTAAGTCCCGAGCTCGCTACGCTCGGTCTTATAATCAATAAAAAACCAAAATATTAACTTTTAAACTTTAACTTACAGCGAGATAAAAAAAATAATAAGCAAACACTTTTCAATGTTTTTTAAATGTTCGTTTTTTCTGTACATATTAACAATATATATGCGAACTATTATATTCGAAGAAGTGCGTTTATGATCACTTTTAAAGTCATAAAACTATATGAAATCTTCAGGTGAGGTATTTTCTGTACTTTTTTTTTCCATAAATTCGCCATAAAAATGAAGATTTAAAAAAATATTCGTCGAAATCGGATGATTTTTCAATTTTCTAGAGCCAAAAACGAGGGGACCGCAATGACCGTGATAGTATAAAATTACCAATACTTTTAACGTACTTTCTAACACTTCAATTTAACTGATTTTTCTTTGACTACCTTCAACGTATCCCGCAAGTGTATTAATTTGGTTTTAGAAATAACTCTAGCTTGAAGCTCTTTGTATTATCGGATTTGCTTATTCATCTTGGTTCTCATTTTTAATTGAAGCTCGCTGATCATCACCAAAACATTTAGTTCATTTTCGACCATTATTGATAAATCATGCAATTTCGACTGCCCACGCTTAACGGTGATGTTATACCTGCTTGGCGTAAATGTTTTATTCATACTAATTCCATGTCCACGGAACGGTATTTCACTATTACCTCGTTTTGAAACGTCCCACATATATTCAGGACAAATCCAGTTATCCTTAAATTCTTGAACGAAGGTTTCAAATGCTTCTTTAGTCAAGACATTTCAAATTTTACATGTATATACAATGTTCGCGAGACATTTCAAATTAATGATATTTTATTACATTTTTCTGGCGAACACTCCTTAAACGATACATCCTATATCCCTTCATCACAACCACTACATTTCTTGCCCATTTGGGCAGTACACTGATGTTATTACCGTTTTTATTGTTAAAAATACTACGAGCAGGTATTACACACGTCTGAACCAAGGGAAAATATCTAAAAAAAAGAGTACTCTTTTTTAATATTTATTATGTTTTTAATAAAAAATATTAAGGGTATGTGTATTCCCTTAATATTTTGCTAAATTCCAAATTATTTAAATTGCTAGAGATTACCTCTAATGCCCCATTATCTAATTTAAATTAGATCGAACTGACTCAAAATTGCATGTCAAATCATTATGCTGCTCAATAGGAGTGTTGTTAACACATACACACAATGAAATAGAGAGACACGGTAATATACACCCTTAACAAATGGCTTCTTTTAGAAGTGTACTAATATAACTGCTGCATGTCTCTACGTGGTAGAGCCATGCTGCAGTTATATTAGTAGTATAGTTGTAGCACGAATGGGTCGGCTCGACCGGGGAAGGACCACGCTCTCACAGAATACCAGCGTGAAATAGTAGCTTAATGCTGCTGTATTTCGTATGGTGAGTGTAGAGAACCGGAGACCCTTTTTACTGAAAATGAGGCATTCCATCTCAGTCCTCATGGGTGACGACGCATCTGCATTTTGATTTGTAATGGAAGATAGATGTAGATGTCTATGGGCCGCAGCAACCACTTACCATCAGGTGGACTGTGTGCTCGTTTGTCAGCCTATTCTATAAAAAAAAAAAAAGTGTGGGCAAATGAGCATGCGGCTCACCTGATGGCGTGTCTATCGCCACGCACGAACAACCATACTGCATACAAGGGAAATAGCAGTTGCGTTTAGTATTTTCTTTTCTTGTGGGTCCTTAAGTCGTATCGATCTTCAGAAAAATCGCCGGTGGTGAAAATTTTTACAAGGAAGTTGTGTGAAGAAGAAAATTCGTAGTAAATCGCACAATAGTGGACCGCCAATCATCCAGATAGTTTCATGAATTTTGACGCGATTTCTGTTTTGGTGAAATTTGGCGGCTGGAAATAATCCGAACGATTCCTCTCAGCACAGCACTCCTCGTAATAAAGAAGATAGAATATTAGCTATTAGGTTAAGAGTATAAACCGCAAATATTTAAAAGTTTAGAGTTAGAATTTATTTATTCGACTAAGAATATCATTGCTAAAGACATGCAATCAATAAGCAATTTTGTAATAAAACGATGACTTAATTTTCAATAAGGCTAAGATATTATAAAATAAATACCAGTACAAATCATTTACACTTAGATTATATTTGAATTCCTAACGGTCATTGCTTCCAAATAGCTCTATCCGTCTGCTCTTTATACTCGTAGCTTTGTTTTTTACAACGTTCATTTCATTTATTTATTTTATCGTGTAAGAAAATTCTCCAAACATACTCCCATTGAACGGTCTCCATACCACGAATGCGACTAAATATTCAATGTTCGACAAGCCTAAGAATTTTTTCGCAACAGAATCAGCTGTAGCTATGTTAGTTTTGCATATGTGGTGAGTGTATAGAACTTGAGAATTTTAGTAGAAGCCCCTGAGGACTTAGATGATACGCATTATATCATCTAAGTCCTCAGGGGCGACAGCGCATCTGAATTTTGATTCAATTCAATTTATGTCAATTTTCCACATAGTTTTTACAATTCCTGGGGCCGCAGCATCTACTTACCACCAAGTGGAAAGTGGACCTTTTTAATAGAAACGAGGCAATTCATCTTAGTTCTCTGATCGCACGCTGAGACGCATTTGCATTTCGATTTTTAATCGAAGACACATATAAATGTGATGTAAGAGCTGTGTGCTCGTTTGTCACCCCTGTACTATGTAAAAAACTTATTCGTCGTATCGATTTGTATTTGTAGTTTATACGTAATTATTCATGTCCAGAAAACCTTAGTGTTGTATGTGCTGTGTAAGTATGTAAGCCTATTACAAATCTGAACATATGCTTTCCCCGTAAAAAATGTTGTGATACTTTGGGATATGAGGGAGGGACGCAGGCTGATTGGTAATTGCAGTATTTTATTATTATTATGTCGTTATCAGAAAAATGTTGCCTATCTCCTGTTCACAGTTTTTTTTTTCGTCTCTTACGATAGCAAGGTGATATTTGATAGTGGATTCTCATACGTCATCAATATATGATATTATGTTTACGTAAGTTCGAAAAATTGTTAAAATGCGATGCTTATTGTTTTCCGTTGGTGTCATTAAAATTGAATATGGGGTTAGACCGCCTCGTTTACGCCAGACGTATTGTATCATGAGAAGTGACGGGGAGTAGCATCAAATATGGTAGATGTCTGGTATTCCAATATACTATCTGCTTACAAAGCGTGACGATTAAGGCAAGTCCCCTTCTCACCTCCTTCTTGCAAACAGGAAAGGCCCCAGCAACTACCACCACCACCAGAGATTTTTCCGGACCGATATGTTTTAGGGACCTGCTAGAAAAGAGCCTACTCCTTTTTAAAAGGCCGGCAACGAATCTGCAATTCCCCTGGTGTTGCAGTTGCTCATGTGCGGCGGTAATCACTTACCATCAGGTGAGCCGCATGCCCGTTTGCCCCCTCTCCTATAAAAAAAACTCTCACGGGCTGTTAAAAAAAGAACTACAATTTTTCAGATAACCATTAAGTATTCAGTAATAGAAAGAAATGAAATAGTGCATAGAGCAGGAATTTTTCTGGAATACGGGATAAATACTAGGCAACATAATACTTATTGACTATTTGTATTATTTATTTATTATTTTTGTTTAAAATTCATACTCCACTAATTTCAAACAAAATGTACCAAGTTTACTGCTTTACACATAGTGCTACTTGACTTATTAGAAATTTATGTCTTTTTTCTTATATCGATAAAAATAGTATACTCCCGACTGAATTTAGGTCACGGAAGCTAGTCTCAATGTAGCCTATTTACGCAAGTCAGACTAAAGCACAGAACTCTGTGCGCAAGCACAGTTGCATCCTATATTCTCTGGAACGACGATCCAAACCGACTTTACGGAGAATTATCGGTACTTTGCTATGCTTTCCGAGGCACGCGGGTGCAACACCGCCAACATCTTGACTCCTGGTTGTGAGAATTTCTTGAGAGAAAATACAAAAACTGATTTTGGTTACACCATAAGAACAACGAGGCAGTCAACTTCCTTAATCATAGTCCTTAATAAACGATTTACTACTATTGCTGCTGTTATGTAATATAATTATTAAATAGAGGTGAATTATGATTTCTTATATTTACGCGAACACTACACATTGAAATAATACTAATTTTTACGGAATTTATCGCGTATATTTAACTTTTTTTACCCGACGTTTCGAGAGCTTTACAGCACCCATGGTCACGGGAAGGACTGAGATGTTCAACGTCCAGCTGTCATAGTTAACCGCGGTTACCATAGATAAAAATTTAACTTTTGTTCCGATCTACACAGTATGAACTTATGGTATCATGGAGTCTTGCAGTTGTATGCTTGGGTTGGGATTTAATTTTATTTATTATAGGATCCCAAGCAGATGGTAGCACCCAGCCATCTTCTTTATTGAAATTAGGATGTTTTTTGATTTCAATAGCCTCGCGAATCATCCTTGGAAGGAATCGGTGTTCTTTAGCGAGGATTTGTGGTCTATCAAATCTGATGTAGTGACGGGGGCGATCCTGTACATGTTCACAGACTGCAGACTTCCCGGAGCGTCGATTCTTCACATCAGCTATATGTTCTTTGACGCGGGTTTTAATTGATCTTTTAGTTTGTCCTATGTAGGAGAGACCACATTCACAATCAAGCTTGTACACTCCTGCATCTTGCAGAGGGACGTTACACTTGACTGATGGTAAAAACTGACCAATCTTCTTCGGCGGCTTGAAGTATGTTTTGATGGAAGCGCGCTTCAAGATGTAGCCAATCTTGTCAGTGACTCCTCTAACATACGGCAGTACAGCAGGTACACGCTCGACTGTGGCCGGCTTCACTCGTTCTCTGTGACGTAGGCGCGGGACCCGAAGCTTGTTGTCATGCAAAACTTGCTTGACATGTTGGAGCTCGGCAGCCAGGTGTTTACTGTCACAGATCCCTCGTGCTCTCTGAAACAAAGATTTACCCACAGTAGCTAACTGTGAAGGATGGTGGTGAGAATCACCGTTTAAATATCTATCTGTATGGGTCTTTTTTCTATACACAGTATGGCTCAAGGTGTTATCAGGATTCCGAATTACTAACACATCTAGAAAAGCTAAGGAATTGTTTGCCTCTAACTCCATTGTGAACTGAATTTTAGTATTTAGCTTGTTTAGCTATCATATAATACCTACGTGTACGTATGTATAATATCTACGTGCGCCAAATCACCAAAGTTGTATGGGTTACCAAAAATACACAAGCCCAATGCTCCATTACGCCCCATAGTGAGCCAAATCGATTCACCAACTTACAGATTGGCTCAACACTTAGCGAAAATACTCTCACCGCTCAGGGGACATACAAGAGCACACATAAAGGATTCCTACCATTTTGTCAGCGAGATTAAAGACCTACGTCTGGCAGACAATGAAACTATGGTCAGTTTTGATGTGCAGTCATTGTTTACATGCTTACCTGTTGAAGACTGCATCTCAATTGTAACTAGAAGGCTGGAAGAAAACAACATGCCCGTAGAATATGCAGTATTACTCAGACACTGCCTTACATCTGGCTACCTATTGTGGAAGGAGGAGTTCTACAAGCAAGTAGATGGTGTGGCGATGGGCTCACCTGTATCTCCCATTGTCGCCGACATATTCATGGAAGACTTTGAGGAGAAAGCCCTGCTTACTTCTCCCATAAATCCAAGATTCTACAAGCGGTACGTAGACGACACTTTCACAATTCTACCTTTAGATAAAGTAACTGCATTTTTAGACCATCTTAACTCTATAAATACTAAAATTCAGTTCACAATGGAGTTAGAGGCAAACAATTCCTTAGCTTTTCTAGATGTGTTAGTAATTCGGAATCCTGATAACACCTTGAGCCATACTGTGTATAGAAAAAAGACCCATACAGATAGATATTTAAACGGTGATTCTCACCACCATCCTTCACAGTTAGCTACCGTGGGTAAATCTTTGTTTCAGAGAGCACGAGGGATCTGTGACAGTAAACACCTGGCTGCCGAGCTCCAACATGTCAAGCAAGTTTTGCATGACAACAAGCTTCGGGTCCCGCGCCTACGTCACAGAGAACGAGTGAAGCCGGCCACAGTCGAGCGTGTACCTGCTGTACTGCCGTATGTTAGAGGAGTCACTGACAAGATTGGCTACATCTTGAAGCGCGCTTCCATCAAAACATACTTCAAGCCGCCGAAGAAGATTGGTCAGTTTTTACCATCAGTCAAGTGTAACGTCCCTCTGCAAGATGCAGGAGTGTACAAGCTTGATTGTGAATGTGGTCTCTCCTACATAGGACAAACTAAAAGATCAATTAAAACCCGCGTCAAAGAACATATAGCTGATGTGAAGAATCGACGCTCCGGGAAGTCTGCAGTCTGTGAACATGTACAGGATCGCCCCCCGTCACTACATCAGATTTGATAGACCACAAATCCTCGCTAAAGAACACCGATTCCTTCCAAGGATGATTCGCGAGGCTATTGAAATCAAAAAACATCCTAATTTCAATAAAGAAGATGGCTGGGTGCTACCATCTGCTTGGGATCCTATAATAAATAAAATTAAATCCCAACCCAAGCATACAACTGCAAGACTCCATGATACCATAAGTTCATACTGTGTAGATCGGAACAAAAGTTAAATTTTTATCTATGGTAACCGCGGTTAACTATGACAGCTGGACGTTGAACATCTCAGTCCTTCCCGTGACCATGGGTGCTGTAAAGCTCTCGAAACATCGGGTAAAAAAAAAGTTAAATATACGCGATAAATTCCGTAAAAATTAGTATTATTTCAATAGAGGTGAATTAGTTGGCTGTCTATTACGGTTAAAACAAAGCAAACGATGTGGTAACCGGACGCTTCTTATTTAGTTACGATGTCACTGAGTGTTTCGCATGTTCATCACGCTTTTTGCTTGACTTACGTTAGAGGTTGTCAGTGATAACAAATTTGTTTTTATAGATTGTGGGATTTATCGAGTCTTTCTGAGTAACATCCCAATAATTTGCATAGCTTCACACGTGTGATCCCCAAGGAGGTAGACAGAGTCCAAGGAGCAGCGGTACTCAGACCACATTTAGCAACAAAATATGATTTTTGATGCAAACTTATGACAGAAGTTTAAGGTGCCTTTTACATACAAATACCTGCGCGTAGCTCTCTCGTGGAAGTACAGAGGGGTTGTATTGAACTGTCACTAACTAAAACCATAGGGGTTTTACCTTCACCGCAGTGCCACAGGAATGATTTAGTACACTTCCGCACATTCGCCCACGCTTTACCTACCAGCGGCGGCCGCTGGCTGCTTGATAGATTTTAACAGATGAGGTGTCGTTAGACTTGTCTTAGTTGTGGAAGTATAATATAATATTTATATATTGATCTTCAAACACAAAAAAGTAGGGCTGTTTTTTTTACTCAGTCAGCTTATTTTTTAACCATTTTGCTTGTTGCCAATCTGAAAGTTCTTTTACTTTAGTGTTTTTCCATAGCTATTATTTTGTCATCTTTGCCAATGCTGACTAGGTAATGCGAGGATGTAAAAAATGTCATTTCATTCCACCACCTATAATATTTACGGTTCATTAAAATTTTATTACGGAGATGGGCTTTCATTAAAATTGGTACAAATTCCGGAGTCGTCTTACCTTGATAAACCTAATAACCTATTACATCAAATAAATCCCCGCTATAATTAAAGACGCCCCGCCAGCTCCAAGTGGATTCATCTGAAGCCCATCTCAAAACCCTATTAATAAAGGTTTCATATCGGAACTCGATTTTATGATTCTACTAAACGATGTTACTTGTCGCAATTAAGCAACTTTTATAATATAAAGCAGAGTATATATACTATTTCCGATGCTAGACAAAAGCATTTTCTAATTTCTGAGCTTTGGAGCAATAAGTCCGCTACTCTTCTCAAAGCGTTTTTTTAGTCCTCAAGCATACAGATTTACTTACATTGTTTGTGACGTAGTAAGCCAGTATTTAAAATTTAGTTAACTCTTTTATTGGTGCCAACGGGGATTGCTTATGCACAGCGAAACTTACGAAGAGCACTTATCTTCTGAGCTAGAACGGCTGTTTATATTTAAATAAATTTTTAAGAGAGAGATAGAGAATGTAATAAAGTCTTGTAAGGAAGCCTTGTACCAGCGAGTGGAACAGACTAAACGGTAAAACTAGGTTTCCTTTTAGTCTCTGAGGCTATATTTAGTTATAGAAAGCTATTTATATTAGTGTGATCTGAAAAGATTCTGGCCTTAACGTAAAGGTGGCGGCACTCGTCAATAAAATGTAGTAAATTTGGTTGTGCATCTTTTGGCAGTTACGTACAAAAATGTTCACCATTCTGGACGCATAGTTGTCATACGACATTTGTTGAGTTTAAGTGAGTGCTTTGTGATAATGGAAAAAATTTAGTATCGAGCTGTCATTAAATTTTTATTTTTGAAAGGCAATACGCTTATACAAATCAAAGATGAGTTGGACTCTGTGTATGGGGACTCTGCACCGTAATTTATCACAATGAAATTTTTGGTTTGGGAGACGATTAATGCTGGAGACGTCCAAAAACTGCAACTACTGACGATAACATCGCTAAGGTTCACCAATAGTGGAAACTACCGCCTAATTAATGCTGTGTTTTGTATGTTGAGTGTAAAGAACCGAAGATTCCTCTTACTGGAAACCAGGCATCCACATTACTCTTCGGGGGTAACAACGCATTCGAATTTTGCTTCTCAATCGTGATAGTCAGTATTCAAATCGATTATAGATATATTGTTGCATAACTGTAGTAAAAGGTAAAAATAGTACATACTCACAGAATTTCTCAGCCAGAGCAAAAGCATGTTCGGGACATGTCATTACCAACTAGACGATCATGCATTTTTCTGCCACCAGGTGCTCACCACTCTCATTTTTAGGAAAAAAGAATATAATGTTCATTAACATTATATTCGTGTTCTGTATGGGACCAGATAAGAGAATCCAACATTCCATTTTATTCAGTAGGTGGTACGTAAGACGCGATTATGGAAAAGGAAAAAAGAACTAGAGTTCACATTTAGATTTTACTTAGCTTAGCAGGTGGGTTGGCAATCACCTTTTTATTTGTAAATATTAAGTTCCAATTAAATTCCATCTCGTCCAAACAAGCTTTCGTAGTGGACGTGTTATCGGTCTATCTAATGAAATACTCGATTAGTGCGCGCGATTTTGTGTACTAAAACAGATAAAAGACGTAGTAATCTTTGCTATTGTCTCGAGAGTGCATAGTGCGTTTTGAATAAACATTTATAATAAAACAGCTCCGTTACGCTGCTGTTAATTTGCGGGACGACCTGCCGCACCCCCGCCGCAATAAGATACAGTCGACATAATTGCTGTCCCACTTTCGCACCCGCTTGTGCTACTGTGCGGAAAGTCCCACGTCAAACCCAGTTGTTTATAATAAACAACACTCACCATGCATCAATGCGCCGCTTGTCATTCAACGATTGACGATTACGATTTCTTAGAATGATGCACCTGTTTACATTTTTATCATGGCCAGTGCGTTGGTGTTTCGCCCACTGAATTCGAGAGACTCTCTTCTGACACCAAGATGAGTTGGATATGCCCTAAGTGTGCAGCAAAAAATCGCGCAGTGTTAATTCAAATACGCCGGTCCGTCCGTCAACACATACTAGTAGTGCGCACGCCGACGCTAGTGTGACATCACGACGTGGAAAGCAGGGAACGTCCAAACAAGCGGCCATAGTCGGTTCCGTAGCCGCACAAAGTGGCTGCTCCGGATCAAATGTGTCACGCGTGGAACTGCGTACCATTATGCAGGAGGAAGTTCGAGGTTTCACATCACGAGGTTCAACATGTCCACGGTATCTTAGTTATCCGCGACATAGTTTTTATGACAGGTGCTTATTAATTCGGCGCATCTTTTGCTAATTGTTTGTAATGCAAGTTCTTCCAGTGGAATTTTGCATTTACGGTACCTCAAAACGAAGTTTGTTTTTTCCTTGAGGTGTTGTATGAATTCCTTTTTGTACCATACTGGAAACTTTTTGTGGAGGGTTTACATTTTCGAACGTACTTAGTAATCGTGTCTATTAAAATAGCATAAAATTCTCTTACCATGACATCAACCGAACATGAATATTGTATACGGTCGCATGAAATTGAATTTAAATTTGTTATGATTTTATCGTAGTCCGCCTTATGAAAGTTATATCCTTGGCTTTGAGCGTTAGGCAATAAACTTGGCGGATCACAACACGAAAATGTTAGAACTAAGGGAGGGTGGTGAGAGTCGGGGTTACTCAGAAGAGAGTCACCACGCACCACACCACCAGCTTCATCACCACTGAGCTTCAGCGTGCTGGAGAGAACGAGATCAAGAATTCTACCTTTGTCATTTAAAATATAAATATATTGAGTGAGATTATTAAGAGCAATAAAATCCAGTAGAGCATTATCTAGTGAGCTTTTGGTTATAAAACTGGGTGGAGAAGACGTATTACATTTACTCAGATAATGTTACCCAAATTGAAGTTACCCATAATTAATATTTTTGCATTTTATTCCAACACACGGTTTATATTTTCAATATAACAATCAAGAATGTTTTTTTAAAGGTGAGGGAAGATAAACACAACACAATAATATGTTTTCAGAGGAATTACCTCTTCCGCCTATCTCTAATTCCACCCATACATCATCACAGTCACTTTCCAGATGTGACATCCTACGAGAGCAGATATGTTTGGATACTGCAATGAGCACCCCGCGACCAAGACCAGGTTTATTACTATGGAAGCCACTAATCTCCCGGTCGCGCCTGTACACTAGATATTGCTCACTAAAAATTCGCCATCGTTTATAGTATTGTTAAGCCATGTTTCGCAAAAGAAAATGACGCCGTAATTAGAACTTAATACACTATTATAAAATTCTGTGGTTTTTGTGCGGAGGCCGCGTACGTTTTGATAGTAAATGTTTAACGTATTGAATTTTAAGCCTTATTAACTGTTCGTTTGGCTTGAGAAAATTAAGATTTGCTGATGATAACCGTTACAATGTTGTTGAGTTTCGCACAAGTATGTATTCCGATATATCCGTCTCTCGCGTGTAAATGCGGCCGACTCGAACCCATACATGCTTATACTGCAGCTCCCTAGCTCGAGCGCGCGCCAACGCATGGATATACTTATTTTCAGGCGACAGATTTTCTGTTACGTATATGGCAGTCTTTTTTTCTGTTCCGAAGCCGAGATGCCCGGTGTTCAGTCTATCTTGCGGATGATGTTTATTGTACTTTATAGTTGCGGCCAAAAGCATATTTCGCGAGCTAGGGCTGTTTAAATTAATTAAAATTGAGCGGGGACGTGGACTCTCAGGATTCTTTTTCGCAATACGTGAACAGTGAAATATATCTGCTTCATTTACGGGACAAGATACGGTTTTACCAAGTTCCTTAACAATGGCAATAGGTTTTCAGACTTCCTTTCTGGAACGCATTGGATTTCCAAGTTTGAGGCGCAGAAATTTGCTCGAGTTGGTTAAAACGACTGGTGATAGAGTTTAGTTCATTCCAGAGGCATTCCTTCTCATATAAGATCGTCTAAATGTTGCTTTTACATGTAGTGATTTCAGTGTTTAGTTTGTCAAAAGAGTCGCTAATAAAATTTATGGAATCGTTTATACAAATTGATATTTTTGCTGATAAGACTCAAAAATTCAAACGAAAAATTATGCAGTCCTTTACTTTTAAACAACATTTAGACCTAGTTTAAAGTTTATAGTTGTAAGTTTTAAAAAACATATTCATTGTCCACATTGCATGCCGTGGCTCTCTACACACATGCTCGCTACACACACTTCCCTCCACACACGGACCTAGTCCGCGGATGGATGAACAAACCGGCTAACTGAGCGTGAAATTAATCTCCGCAACGAAAATGAAACACTAGAGAAAATCTCAACCTAAATCCAGACAAACAATTTTAATCTTTTTAGTTTGCCGCAAGCAGCAAAAGTAATGGTTAAATCCATTACTTTAGAAACCATCAGTATGAAACATCTTATTTTGATAAATCCTGTTTTCAACACCATTTTTTGCAGCCTAACAAACGCCTTTCAAAACTGCCACAAATGTACTTAGCCACGTACATCAATTATAATCAAATATATCAAAATTGGTGGTCGTTTGTACGTGTTTTATGCGCTGCCACACCGTTCATTAGATTGCGCTGTAGATTTGTCAATTCATTGCTGGTACAGTCAGCGTCAGATATAAGGAAGCAGTCAATTTGGTCAAACATTTTGAAACATCCAAAGTGATCATAAACATTCAACCATCCATAGTGGTCAAATTATTGAGAACAACAACAACACGTCATTCATCATCATTATCATTACAGCCCTTCACAAATCTATTGCTGAACATAGGCCTCCCCCAAGTAATGCCACAAAGCACGGTCCTGAGCCACCTGCATCCATCGACTTCCTGCATGTCTTACCAGGTCGTCACTCCATTTAGTGGGGGTCGCCTACACTTCGCCTACCGGTACAAGGCTGCCACTGGAGAACCTTTCTTCCCCATCGGTTATCGGTTCTTCGAGCTATATAGCCGACCCATTGCCACTTCAACTTATTAATCCGTCGGGCTATGTCGGTCACTCTAGTTTTACTGCGGATATCCTAATTTCTGAGTCTATCACGCAGAGAAACTCCAAGCATAGCCCTCTCCATAGCTCACTGAGCGACCTTGAGCGTCCTCATACGGCCAGCAGTGAAGGACCACGTCTCAGATCCGTAAGTCATCACTGGCAACAAGCACTGGTTATACACTTTAGTTTTCAGAGATTGAGGTATACCTGACGAGAAGATGTGTCGTGATTTCCCGAACGCTACCCAGCCGAGTTGAAACCGTCGATTGACCTCTCGGTCGGACTTACCTAGTCGGACTATTTGTCCCAGGTAAACGTACTCGTCAACAACTTCGAGCATAGTGCTCCCAACATCTACCGGCATAGGTGTGACATGGACATTAAACATGATATTTGTTTCGTCCATGTTCATCTTAAGACCTGTCCCATTGGGAGACACCATTGAGGTCATTGAGTATAGTGCTATAAGGACTATATCGTCGGCAAATCGAAGGTGAGTGATGTACTCGCCATTGATGTTAATACCGTATAATTTCCAGTTCAGTAGCTTGAAAACGTCTTCCAACGCAGCGGTGAAGAGTTTCGGGGATATAACATCACCCTGTCTTACACCTCTCTGCAGTTGGTTAGGTTTCGAACTCTGGTTATGTACTCGGATAGCCATCGTAGCCCTACTGTACAAACACTGCAGCACTTCGATATAACGACAGTCAGCTTGGCACCGCTGAAGAGACTGTCGCACCGCCCAAATTTCGACGGAATCAAAGGCTTTCTCATAGTCCTAATATGCTAGGCAAAGTGGCAGATTTTACTCTTCGGTCTTCTGTACAATCTGCCGCAGGGTATGTATGTGGTCTATGGTACTGAAGCCTTTTCGGAAAACAGCTTGTTCGGGAGGCTGGAAGTCGTAGAGTCTGCGTGCGAGACGATTCGTAATGACTCTCGAAAACATCACGTAGACGCGGCTCAGATGAGGAGGTGCAGGAAATGTATGAGTATATTTCCAGAGCCATGCATTCATCCAAAACCCACTACACGGTGTTGATGGGACGCAAAACTAGGCACAAGAGAAAGCGGTGAGCTGAAGGTAGGGAAATTTGGAGTAGGGCAACGGAACCGAAGGGGCCAGCAGCTGGCCGACTTTATGGAGAAAGAGAGACTCTTTATGATGAACTCTTTCTTCCAGAAGCGGCCACACTGGAAGTGGAGCTGGTTGAGCCCCGACTGCTCGACAAAAAATGAGATTGTCTTCATTATGACGACCAGATGCCAACTGTTCAGTGATTTCTCAGTGATCGCAAGGGTAAAAACTGACAGCAATCACCGAATGGTTAGAGGCACACTGAACCTGAACGTTAAGTTGAAGAGGTCTCGTTTAATGAAGTCAACGCTCTGTCCCTCTCGTGCTCTAATCCAGAATCCAGAAACCTTTGAGCTCGAGTTACGTAACCGCTTTCAGTGCCTAGAAGATTGCAATGCAGTGGACGATATGAATGACAAGCTAGTGGAAACTGTCCATGCGGTCGGAGCTAAGTTCTGAAAGACCCGCCGCAGAAGAACAAAAACACTCTCCGATCAAACTCTTAATCTCATGGCTGTTAGACGGGAGATGAGGCTCCAATCGTCAACAGATTTGACAGCATACACGCAACTGAACAGACAGATCTCGAAATGCATGCGGCGAGACTTACGCAACTTTAGTACTTCTCGCATTAAAGAAGCGATCGAGCGGAACCAGGGCTCCAATGTCTTTGCCAGAGAACGGAACACGTACAACGTCAAATATATGCAAGGATTTTAACCTTTCAATATTATAGTAACAAACAGAACGCCAATGGTATCCAAGCCGTGAAAGTATTCTAAAATTTAGAACACTTTAGGAAAATAAATTTTATATTGATGATACAATTGAATAAAACTAAATTTACGGATTTTATCGCGTTTATTTCACTACTTTTACTTATTTTCAATTCCCGACGTTTCGGGTGCTTTACAGCAACCATGGTCACGGGGGGGGGACTGAGATGTTTGATTTCCCAATGTCATAGTTAGTCCGGCTACCTTCAGTATTTGAATATTAATTTTTGTTCCGATCTTAGGGGGGGTGGGGGGGGCTTTGGATTAATAATAATAATGCAGAATTGTTTTATTTTGTTTTTTTTTTTTCTTTTTTTTTTTTTTTTTTTTGTTTTTTTTGATTTATGCTGATGAACCAAATTTCCTCTTTTTTGTTTGCGTGTGTTTTTTTCCTTTTTTTTTTTACATATTAGTATTAAAATTTACCTATCTATACTCCGTATAAAAGATACACTGTACTGTTCCTAACCTAACGGGTATCGGGTGTGGGTATGGAAAAGTTAACCGATAGGATTGTGGGATCATAAGTATTCGGATATAGTGTGTGCCACAAGGCCAAGTGCTTAAAATACCTAACTACCAAGTTGCGGATCCTCAGCTGGAATTCAAATAGAAACTGTGACGACACAAGTTTGTTGGGTTTTTTTTTATAGAAAAAAGGTGACAAATAAACACAGTCCGCCAGATGGTAAGTGGATACTATGGCCCATAGACATCTACGTTTATCCATAATTAAGAATCACAATGCAGATGCGTTATCATCCCTGAGGACTGAGATAAAATACGTCGTTTCCAACAAAAACGGTCTCCAGTTCTTTACACTCATCATACGAAACACATCAGTATTAAGGAGTCATTTTACGCTGGTATTCTGTGAAAACGTGGTTCTACCCCGGTTCAACCGATCTATTTTTGCTACAATCATAATATAACTACAATCTATCACAGAAAAAAAAAATTAAAAAGATAAAGAACGAGAATTTGTCGCATGTCTCGAACGCTGCCCTACAAAGATCTGTCGAATGACCTAAGTTGGAAGAATAATAAAGAAACATATTCGTCAATAAATTCAAGCGTAGCGTAGTTAATGGGAACACCATTAACTACCGGCATAGTACAACACAGTATGTTACATGGACTTTTATTGTAATTATTAGTGCCAACCAAAAGTTCACTGCTGAGCATAGACCTCCCCCACGAGTAAAAAATGAAATAATTTGATAAAACCCAACGAATTCTTTTTCGCATTGAAAACTGACAATTAAAACATTTATTTTTTCATTTAACTTTATTTTATTTTAGTTATATTGAAAGTAAATAGTAATACAATATATAAAGAAAGTAAAATCCGAAACGAGTATATCCTTCTCCGGCATCAATTACGTCACTAAGCCGTTGACGCATTGAACGCACCGTATTGTACCAAAAATTACTTCCTCTCATGGATTCCCATGTTTTTAGAACATGTCGCCTTAAATTTTCGATAGACCTTATTTCAGTATTATCTCACAGTTGTATCATTTTTCCCCATAAGTTTTCTATTGGATTTAAGTCCGGACTGTCAGCAGGAAAAGTGATTCGCTCGAAGTTTCTATTTTCGCATAAATAATTCTGTACTATCCTGTAGTTGTGGACAGGGCTGATCTTTAATGAATACAATTTTTCACACTCATTCGGATAAAATACTCTGGCTGTTGGCAATAGCACTTACTCAATGATCTTCTTATACTGTTGCCCGTTTAATCGTCCACCAACCTCTATCAGTTCTCCCGGACCATTTTGGCATATCCACCCCTAAAAACCCGATGCGATTCGGCCACTTATATTATTAGTCATTATATTTCTCACAGTATCTGGTGTTATTAATTCTTCATAAAGATAAACGACCACAAGCAGATGAGCAAAATACTTTTTCATCTATAAAAATGACATTTTCGAAGTTGTAATTTATATAGTTTTGTGCAAATTGTAGGCGTTTTGCTTAGTGCCTTGACGTAAGTTTATGCTTTTTTGCAGTTATTCTGTGATGAACACCTTGCTCATGAAATCGTTGCCTTCTTGTGCTCTGCGATAAACCGAATTCAACTGATAAATGGCGTGAATTAACAAAGCGATATAGCTCGTTGTACTATTCTTCTGACTTCTTCAACACCGGTTCGATGTCGGCGTCCTGTCGTTACGTGATTTTGGAGATTCGCTTCTCTCACTCCAACGATATACTGTTCAATTTCTCTTAAAACAAAATTATCATTGGAATTAAACCTATGTAACAGAAATCTCAAAAGCACGGTGAACAAAAGTCTACTTATGGATATGCCTAGTTCACTAGATATATCTTCTTCTTTCAGGTGAACAATTCTATATTTCATTTCACAGTTAATACGAAATGAATTCATATTGTTTTAATTATGAGCAATAAAATCAGAGAATTATAAAAATGCGAATATTATAACTACGATTAACCAAAGAACGAAAAAGAGTTTGGTTTTAAATATTCAATTTAAATAAATATTTATAACTAGCTAAATGTCCCGGTTTCGCCTGGATAGGATCTATTAACGACTTATGAAATTTTCTTAAAGTTTGTCGGATAAAATGTAGCCCAGGTCTCTCTTGGTATTGCTCTTAACTTTACGAACAGAAATACTAAAGATTAGCCCTGACAGAAAGATAGACGGACAGGTAAACAGACAGACAGACGAAAAATTATTTTTGTTAAAAGTGCTTGTTTTTTTTCAATCGTATTCAAATAATTTCCTGAGCTTAATAGAAGCCATTTATTTTAATATTACCGACAGAAATCAATTTTATTTGATATGTAATATTATATTTTTTTCTTCAATATTTTTTCTCAGGTACCGCCGTAACAAAGCGCGGTATCTATCCAGCCTATTTTTTTCAAACGCTCGTTCAAAAAAGGTCCGATCATCTTACGATATTCTCAAAGTCCTCGGTCTTCATTGATCACTCTTTTGACAGTGGTTCTGCTTAGGCCCATCTGAAGAGCTAAGATTTTTTGTTTACGAACAGGATTTCGTTGGATTCGCGCCTTCACTGCTATGATGATCGTGAGTGTCCTAACTGTACGAGGTCGGCCGGTCCTCTTACGATCTTTGAAGCTTGAATTCTCTTACGATCTTGACAGCCTTGGCAAGATCAGATCAGAATGCAAGTGTTGCCGAAGGAACTCGAACCGGTTTCTCGCCAATTTTGCCGATGTGATTTGACTTTGCCTTGGCAATGATACTTTTGGAGGTCCTGGAGGATGAATTATACTTCTTTTTAAGAGCATTGACATTTACACCCTGAGACCAGTAAATAATAATTAACCGTAAATGAATTTGACTGTCATACATGCTACTTCTCATTCTGAAATCTTGACTTAAAAATACTTAAAACTTTTAGTAAAATTCGGCTTATAAGAACTTAAAGTAATAAAATAGTTTCTATTTAACAGTTTTAGAGGCTGTTGTGTTAAAATTATTGTATTATTTTAATTTCTATGAAGTCATTCTATATAAGCACACACTACACCTGTAAGATAGCCGGACGTGATAGAGAATCATTCAAAATACCAAGGGCTGGATAGGAAGTGGTGGCAAGCCTGCTGTACACCTTGTTTCATTTACGTTGGGAACTAAAGCAGATACCGGGAGACTGACGCAAAGCCGTGATAGTCCCAATATAGTATAAAGGAAAAGGGTCGCAGCAGGACTGCAAAAACTACCGTGGTATCAGACTTCTTAGCATTGTGAGAAAACAGTATGCTAAGGCACTAATTAAAATAGTTATGAAAGAAACTTATGGAAAAATTTGGTATGTGCAAGCGAAATTTAGAATGGAAATGAGGTGTGCAGATCAAATCTTTTCCATGCGCATAATGGTGGAGTTATGGGCCAAAAATCGAAAAGATTTTTTGGGCGTTCATGGATTTGGAAAAAGTTTATGACAGAGCGAAATTGAACGCAAGTAAGACGAAAGCTATGGTTTTTGAAACAAAAGAAAGTAAAACGATATGTGAAATAAGAATAGAAAGGTATTGGTATGATATGATAAGTATACGCATATAGTGAGAGAACGACAAGTAAACGCAGAAAATAAATTAAATGAGACTCTACAGTCAATACTACTAGTTAAGTCAGAATGTGTCGAAAAAGGTACGTATCTCAATGCACGGGGCTGTGTTAGTCCCTACTTTAACGTATGGTAGTGAAAGTGAGGCGTAGCAAAAGAAACACGAGAGTAGAATAAACACAGTAGAAATGCGGTCGTTAAGGAGTATCTTAGGGCTGAATCTGAGTGACAGGATAAGAAATTGTGTGATAAGAAAAAAGTGTGGTGTGCAAAAAGTGATGACTTTGTTAATAACTACTTTTCTGTTTGCTGAATGTTTTAAAATATTAATACCTTAAATAGAGTACACTGTATTCTTCCCACCTTTCTACCATAAAAATTAATTGCATACGACTGAAATAAACATGCCGAAGGGAATGGTGTTAAAAAAATAATCAAGGGAGTTGATGGTACGCCTGCGTGAATATTTGGAAGAAAATATCATAACGGTGGACGCCTTTTGTCATTGAAAAGTATGCCTGAGCGTGTTTCGAAAGCACTAGATATCAGCGTTGGTTCTGTGACAAATATTAATAAAGAAGTCTACAGAAAAATCGGTTCTGAAAAAAATATGGCTTCAACGCCAAAAAAAAGAGATCTTCGTAATAACTAATGTGGATAAATTTAATCCTGACGCAATACGACGTCACACATATGGCTATTATTTGAGTAATGGATTCCCTAAATTAAGAAAGTTTTCCATTTAGCTTCAGGACTGTGGCTTCTTCCGTGAGTAGAATCTTCGCTGGCGATAATATTAAAGAAAATAGGATTCGCATTTAAAAAAAGGGACAAAAGAAAAGTGTTGATGGAACGCACAGACTTTTTGAGAGAAGCTAAGTGAATTTAACGTAGTATTTACAGACGGAATGTGGCTTAATGCTAACCACACTGTACCAAGGGCCTGGACGGATGACACTGCAGGGTCGACCTCAAAATTGCCTAAAGGAAAAGGAGAAATACTGATTATTTGTGACGCGATAACTATGTAAAATATTTATCGTAATAGAGTTATTGTCTTTTAAACCCATACCAAACCAAATATTGTCACGTAGAGATGGATTCGCAAGGGTTTGAAAGATTTATTAAGTAAGTTGTGGGAACCATCAATGCTTATTATGGATAATTAACGCTATATACTCTCGGATCATAAATGCCAACTCAGTTCAACGAAAATCTGACATTATAAACTGGCTTCGTGATCATTGATACAACGACGATTAGTCTATGGTAAAATGTGAGTTGGTCCGTGAATTTAAACAAAATCATTGTGGAGGAACTTGCAGCAGAATATGGGCACACAGTTCTAAGACTACCGCCGTATATTCGTGGTAGAGCCACGCTACAGCTATACTATGGTTGTAGCAGGAATGGGTTGGCTCGACCGGGGATGGATCACGCTATCACAGAATACTAGCTTAATATTGCTGTGTTTCGCATTGTGAGTGTAGAGATCCGGAGGCCCTTTTTATTGGAAACGAGGCATTCTATCTTAGTCCTCAGTGGTAACAACTCATCTTTACAGCAAATAAGATGCCGGCTTGCTAAATGATGCATGTAATACGTCACCGCTGACATGAAAGTGTAGTGTGGGTAAAAAGACTAAACAATCAATATTATCGTACTGGAAATGAGATCTCGCTTTCGGTACCATAAGAGAACTGGTTGAACCACAGACTGTCAGAAATTTTTTCGGCAATTGGGGCCTCGGGTTCGATTCCCGATTCAAGCCTATTGCGTAATAAGCTCGATAAATTCGCTGGACTGTATGTGCGGGTTTTTGTTACCAAAATAAGATGGCCGATGTAGCACGCAGCAGCCTTGGAAAATGCAGCCGCTATTCTAAAATCTACTGTTTTGCCAGTGTCTCAAAGGAGTTTCTAAAGGAGAGAAATGTTACAAGGAAAAAAACGGTTCAAGTCAAATTAAAAGAAAGCACTTACCGTGGTGGGGACGCTCCTGGTCTTGTGGTGCGTTGGTAGAGAGCGGTGCACGACGACAACTCGCACTATCCAAGGCTGTTACTTCTCGATTGTTCTGTGGTGCGACTGCCACAGAGATTATATTCAACATCGATTACAAGAATACTCACTAAAAGTCATTTAACCTTCGGATTGGAAAAAATCTGTCCTGAGAATGACTAGCAAGAAACACTGCAGGGCTTTAAAAAATTATAATACAATATTTTCTACAGAAAAAGAAACAGAAACTTTTTTATTCAATGTAGATTATAACAATACTTATTGAAAGTCACTTTTTTAATGTTTTCTTTTTTTTTTTTTTAATATTTTATATTAAAAAAAATGTTTTTTTAAAAATAACTTTTAATTTTTTTTTTTTTTTTTGTATTTTTTTTTTTTTTACTTTTGGGTTGTGGCATTTACTATAAATGAGAAAAAGTTAGCCTTAAATAAACATAAGCTTTTAGAAAAATCAAACTTTTTAATTCATTCTCATAAATCAGTCTCAGAAAATAAACTTCAAATTATTCTTAAAAAAATGTATCAAAATATGGAACGACTTCACATAATCTCTTATATAATAAACAAAACCTTAAGAAATTATAAAAAAAAATACTCTAGGTATCTTCGTCGTATGCCCCGTGAAAACAACCATCACACAGGTAAATACAGTGCTCGTTGCACAGTAATTTAGCACATACTTTGCACCCTTTTTTTGTTCGTCAATTTTTTCTCGTAAGACATATTGAGCATATTCCCTCTCGATTTTCATGGGTTTTTTGGCACTCCATTAGTATAAAGCGAGCGATTTGTCTTCTAAGTGAGCTCGGGAATGTCATTATGCTAGATCTTTTCATTAAATGTGGTCAGACAAGTGATATCTCTTTTAGGTATATTCTACGCAGTAACGGTTACAGTTTTAGTGTTTGCTGTGACTATTTATCCGGCCAATATTCAAAATTGAAAAGAATAATCTCATTGGCCATCTCCGAGTCATTCTGCCCACAGAGTATTCTTCTTTCATCTGGTCAAAAGTATCCACTCCACCCTTAGTACCGTTATAAAATGTGATTACTTCGACCACCGGTTGATTCGTCTTGCTTATTCATTTTGCTGAAATTTAAAGCTGAAAAGATACAAAACAATGCATCAGAATAAAAAGTAACTCTTAATTTCATAAACTTTACTGAATTTAAACATTAATGAATGAAATATATAATAATAATGAAAATACTGAAGTTAAACATTAAATTATGAGCTTTTAACCAATATTCAGTAATACATAAAATATGAATATTGTTATTATTTAAGAAAAATTCACTTTCTAGCTCTTTGCCTATCCTGCCTTGTATATTCTGATGCACCAGGTGTAAACAATTTAATTATCATTTTGTGGAGTTATACAACTGCAACTATTAAAGATTTGTAAGCTACATTCTAAATTATTTAAATTATTATAACTGCTAGAGATTACCTCTATTGTCTCATTTTCTAATTTAAGTTACTTGGAACGGATTCCAAATTGCATATCAAATCATAATGCTGCTCAATAGGAGCAGATGTCTGAGTAGTCAAGTCCTTGACTGAGTTAATATATGAATAATAAGATAGCACATTTGCTATCTGTTTTGAATTATATTTAATTTTTTTAAATAATATTTAATTTCTTAATTAAATTAATAATATCTATTAAATTAATTCTATTGGTATAATTGTTACAATTAAATGTCAAATTTAAATTATTGTTACATGATAAATTATTCATTAATAAATTTAAATAATGCCTTAGTTTATTCTCCTGTGGCCAACCCTGTATATAAGGCAATGTAAACAATATAATTTTATGTACATTTAAAGTATTGAGGTAATCAATATATATTTATAATTGATTTTTGTTTACATTGCCTCTTCTCCCAACAAGAATTATTAACGTGCTATTAGGACAAAACTTACTTGTTAAAACTTTATTCATTATATGACTAAAGGATGCTCCAGGCATACAATAATTACTAATCAATTGTCCTTTTAAATGGTTATTTAACATCATGCCCAAATGTTTACCTATGTCATCACAATACATAATAACTTTATGTTTTTTTTTATATTTAAACTACTTTTTAAGTTTTTATTCTTTGTTATGGCACCGTCGTAGAGTGTTGGTGAAAATAAGGTGTTATTGCTATTTACACATATTGTCCACGATGAACATGGTATGGAGCGTTGATTCTCACTCTGATATTTTATTAAGGAATCAAAGTGCTTCTCATTGTATTTACATGACATTACCAGATCATTCATGGCCAATATATGTTCTTTTATCTCAACCTGAGCCGATGCATATTTATTTGAGATAATTTGTAAGGAGTTTTTAAGCGACAAAGCTTCTGAATTGAGACACTCTATTTCAGTCTCATAACAGTTTTTCATATTTTCCACCTCAGTTGAATATAATTTAAGTTTATTAATTAATTCATGCTTTTCCTTACATATATTTATATAATTTTTTGTGTTAATTTTTGTTTTAATTAACTATTGTACTTTCGTAACATATTTATTAATTTTTATATATTTCTTTAATTTTCTTCTACTGCATGTAATCCTTTCTGCTGTTCTTGATGTGACAAAGTCATTACCAGTCAAATCGATTGTTGTGGAGGGTTGCAATGTTTTTGAAGACATTTACATTATATGAGCTCATTGAAAAGACTTTGAGTTTGGGACACTTTCAATTCATCTAAGTATTGTTTTAAATGCACAATCTGCTCATTAGCCTCACTTAATTGCAACTGAAATGCAGCAATTTATCTGAGGGATTCCTCATATTCTTTGCTGCATCGGACAAACGCATCGACTGTTCCCTGAAGCTGATCCCTTTCTTTTAAAACATTTGTATAGTCTTTATGCAACTTAATCATATCACTTTTTAGTTGACTATTTTTGGCAATTATATTTATTGTTTCCTTTTCGTAGTCATCCCTTTCTTTAAGCAACAGCTCACACTGCTCCTTTGACGCCTTAAGTTCTAGAAGCGCCATTTGAAGTTGTTTCTCCATTTGGCGCGTTTTGGCGTTGTGTGTATTCATTTTACTATTATGTGTAAATAGCAAAAGAAAACAAAGAAAGAAAACCGAAGAAACAGAGTAAGCTAATATCTAATTCTCTGGGTTTACTTACAGATCTCATATTAAGTTATCAGATAAATAATTCAAATTGAAATCCGAAATAGCACTAATTTAAAAGGTAAATTTTAAAATATTAAAGGGATAACAAGAATTACAATAACTCATAGAAAGTTCAAACGATGATCGTTACAGCTGTCACTTTTAGTTGAAACACAAAACACTATTTTAATTAAAATACTTATGACTTTTACTTATTTTACAAACACAATTAAGTCTTATTTAACAACTGTAATTAGAAATTGAGGTGGATATTATCAATTTACAATATTTAATTTTGCTAATAGTTGGGAGCTATTATTTTACAACTTGTCACTGGGGTTGCCACAGAGAGAAACGATACAATTTAGTATCAAGCATTTCGAAACAGCATGGTAGTGATCGCCTCATTTCAAGTGGTTATTATCAAGCATGTACTCCTTGTACTTATATAATAACCCTTACCAAACAATTTTTGTTTCATAAAAATGTCAAACTTTTTGATTGATAAGTACTGCATATTTTCTGGGACTTTGATTTCTTGGTTCTATTTTTTGGTGAAAAAACCGAAGTTATGTATTGGCAATGTGGAATATCTACTAACCATAATATCATCCCATGTGTGTCGTAAGAGTCACATGGAAATTGAAACAGAACTTGCGGTTGCCAACCCGCCCGTTAAGCGTAACAACTTTGTCAAAATCCCGCCCATGAGGCTATCTATGGTGGAGGCAACCAATGTTTGGAAGTAGAATTTCGATAGGCAGTAATAAATGAATGATAGAAATTGAATTGTTATTTCTGCAATCTCTCCGTATAAGAGGCGACAAGTTATTTTCTAAGACTGATCCAGCGAGTTGTACAAATCAATCCGGTTTGTAATGAAATAATCATGGTGTCACAGCTGCTAACGCGTTGCTTTTTCGAAAGATATTATGAGGATTTCGAGGTATTCATAGTCCAACGTTTCTGAAATTTATTACTAAGCTTTTTGTTGGCTATGTATTTTTTTAATTATAACGATTTTTTCAATTTTGGAGATGTTTTGAAGAGTTATGTAATTATCTATTGTGAAGTATTATTTTAATTACCTTAGTTTAGGGGTCAGGGAATCAATGAATCGTGTATTAATTAGGTGTTCAATAAATATTAAGAATTATTATTTATTAAAAGCAAGACCAGAAATTATCGGCAGTTGCGATGTAATGGATGTAATTTGAAGCTGGATACAGAAAGGGATATGTTGTCTAAAATGAGATCCTTTTTACTGGAAACGAGGCGTCCTTAGTCTTTAGGGAACAGTCTACCTTAAATGATGCAGAGATAAAGAGGAAGCTGTAAGAGGAAATACCAAACATAAAAGAGATATACAAATATAATCTAAAAAAACAACGACGGATGGATGTAGATATCTGTGAGCTACAGCATACAAGTACATAAGATTTACTGTATGCTCGTATACTATACTATACTGCTTTAAAATAATGCCTCTTTCCAGTAAAACAGGGTCTCTGGTTCTCTATACTCACTATACGAAACACAACAGCATCGTTCATATATAAAATAACTACTGGTTGCATGTAATGCCGGCTTTGCTTAGGCAATGTATAAAATATGTATTCTATCGTTTACCATTACATGATTTTCTTGGGTATTTTATGTAATACCTAGATAATGTATAGAATGTCATGAGAAGATCGAGTAAATTATTAAATGTGAACAAATAAAACATATTTAGGTTTAAAGAAATTTATTTTAAAAAAGACATTGCCAATTACATAAAAATAATAACAATATTTTAGTAAACTTATTCTAATGGTCGCCGAACACTCAGTCAATAGTTTCACAGTCACAACTTATTATAACACCAGTTTTGTTCGTGCCGGTGTACTACGCCGCGCCCCTTCGTCTTTCGCGATGTTCACCTGCGGCCCCTCCGGTCATCTTGGATGACGACTCAGGCTCCGACATGGAGACCGAAACGCTTGCCCAACCCAAACCTGAGGCGAAGGCTTTACTCTTGTACAGCGCAAAATGCGCAAAGGCGTAGCTCCCAAAAAGACAGCTGGGGCCACTCCGGATAAAAAGTCAGCCCAACCTCCCAAACTCGCGTCTAATCCAGCAGCGAAAGGGTTTCCTGCCGAACTTAGGGAAATGCCAACGTCAAACATCATTATTCACGATAAAACCGAATTAAATAATCTCTCCAATTGGCTGAATTTAAAAAAAATATATTTACTGCCCAAAGCTGCAAAGCACTGATCGGGATATTCGCGTGTTCGTTAACTCGATGGAGGAATTCCGCAGCGTCACTAATCAACTGCGCGCCCAGTAAAACAGTTTCCACATCTACGCCTTCCTGGAGGAGCGTAATCTTTATGTGGTTATCCGAGGACTCAAGACCGTACACAACTTAGGAGACCTCAAGGCCCAAAATCTCCCGGTCCTTGAAGTGCACAGAATGCACCACGAGACTGACAAGAAACAATTATTTTAGAATCTGTGCCTTGTCATTTTCTGTCTCCCGGAGGCAAGGAAATATTTGACGTTTGCCGCAACTACAACCGGGATTGCAGTTGAAGCCCCCTGAAACAGGGGCCATTGTTGGCCAGTGCGACCGATTCTAAATTTACAGCCACTCATCCAAAAACTGTTACGCTAGGCCTAGGTGCATCAAGTACTTAGGTGACCACGGCTCTATTCACCGAACCCGAGACGGCAGAGCCTCCAAGCTGTGTCAATTACCACGTAGACGGACACCGTACATATACACAAATTGTAAACTATCGTGGGTGTTCTAATGCGCCGTGAGGAAAGCGGTACGGAAGTAAAAGCCACCCCGGACGTGCAGGCCACGCCAGCGCGTCTCGGCCTCGGTAGCCTGCTCCGAAATCCGCATCATCCTCGGTGCCCAAATCCGCGTCTTAAGCTATGCCATCTCCCCAAGCCCCAAAACCAAAGCCAATCCCACAAAAAATGTGAAAGACACGATTTTAATATAATACTCGGCAAAAGAACATGCGGCTCACCCGATGGTGAATACTACCACCCATGAACAACCGCAACACCAGGCATTTGCATGCATTGCTATCTGGGGTCAATTTGTTAATGCCGTAGATAGATATAATCATTGTAGCTCAGGAGATAAATGCTTGCGTATTACTGGTATTATGTGAGAGTGGTATTTTTCTGAACTATGTTATTGTATGTAATTAAACTAATTTTACAGAGTTTTTCGCGCTTAATTTTAATTTTTTTATTGGCGGCGTTTTTGGGGTTTTGCAGCACCAGCGTTAACACCACTTTGAATCCAGACCCAAGCACACAATTGCAAGACTACAAAATACTATCTGTACACTCGTTCTGCGTAGATCTGTACAAAAATTTATAATCAACAGTTGAAGGTAGCCTTTGTTAGCTATGACATCAAGACGTAAAGTAAAGGTAAAGTGTTCACCGGGAGGTACGTTATTTACTTGTGACTGAATTCACTGCATGCTGCGCTCTCAGCTAATTTATAACGTTATGCTGTGGATAAGGGAAAATCCAAATATCTCAGCCTGATAATTTACAGCGGCTTTACCAAAGCGGAGGTTTATCCTCACTGACTTGCCCAGGGTCTATCTTCCTTTTCCAGAATGTTGACTACCATGATAGTGACTTTATATTCATCATATTCATCATTGGTTATAGAATCAATGGCTCCGGGATAAAATAGAATAGAACAGAATATTTTCTATTCAAAAATTTAAAAAAACATTACAACTGGTGTGGTGGTCAAGAATAAAAAGAAACTTAAAAATTAAACGCGATAAAATTCGTAAAATTAATCATTCCATGTGTAGTATTCCCTTTAACATAAAATCATTATCCTATACCTTTAAACGAGCAATTCTTGTATATATATATATATATATATATATATATATATATATATATATATAATTTTGTGTGCAGGGAGTTTCGGGGGCAATAAATCGATCTAGCTAGGATTTATTTTTAGAAAATGTCTTTTTGTCCGTGTTTTTAAGAAGTGAAAAACTGCTACAATATCGTTAGAATAAGAAGGTAAATTTTGACAATTTATTAATGATTACAAATAGCTTAATTGGTATATTGGGCGGTCACAAAATCGTAATACCATGGTTCGAGCCCAGACCGATCGACCAACTTTTTTTTAGTTTCTTTTCAAGTTCCTTTCTTTTTTGAGAAAATATATTTTTTCGGGCCCTTTTTTTAGTATTTTTTAAAAACACGAAAATTTAAATAAAACTAATAGCACTCATGTTTTATTCAAATAACCAGTTCAGTTTTTTCTATTATGTCGCTAAGATCAAAAAATATTATTCGTATTTCATCAATATGTATAGTATTTGTATCTAAATATAATTTCCAAAACACACGAATTAAAAAAAAACCGAGCGAAAATTACCGAGCAAAGCTCGGTCAACCGGGTACTATTAATGTATTAAACGACTTAATACTCCAACCTTTTTGTAATAAGTAAAAACTTTATTCTTATTGTTTTTTTATGGAAATCCAATCGCACTGTATTACACATTACTGAGGCATTCAATTATGCTGTTAAAAGTGTCTTATTTTACAGTGATAGCTCCATTGGGACAGTAACTTTCGGAAGCGTGACCCGATTTAACGCATAGTTTAACACGCTCGTTTCCTGCTGTCCATCGAAATGCTCGCTGCGGAACATTTTATGTTCTACTACGTTTGAAAAAAATTGTTGAAATAAAAAAATAAAATAATTAATAAAATCAGGCATGATTTTACGGAAATCCATTATATTTTAGGTGAAATAAATTACAAATTTATTTGCTAATGTAACAAAATAGCATAGTAGATACCTTCAGTAGACTACGTAATTAATATAATATTTTGTAGTTTCTTTCAACTTGAATTAAAATAAATAAGAAAATTAAAAAAATCAACTCTTAAACTGACTAGAATGAACGAAGCATACAGACACAAGCTGACATCATTATTATTCGCTTATAATTTCTATATAAACTATATTGCACTTTACTTTTACGTGTAGACAGAAAATAAATTCCGCCACATGAGTTTTTATACGTGGTTGCACGAATTAGTTGTTTCGGGTGAGAAAAGATTACGCTTTTATGTAATGATTTCGTATATTTAACTTTTTAAATACCCGACATTACATTACATAGTTATGGTAACTATGGTAACCGCGGTTAACTATGACATCTGGACGTTGAACATCTCAACCCCCCCGTGACCATGGGTGCTATAAATCTTGAAACTTCGGGTATTTAAAAAATTAAATATACGCGATAAATTCCGTAAAAACTAGTATTATTACGATTTTATGTTCTAATTTGGTTTTAGTACAGATTCGACTTATCTTATATATATGACTAATAAAGAACAAAAATGCCGTTCAAATCTTATAGTAAGGTAATGGTGGTCCTGGACCCGATAATTCCCAGAATATTGCCGTCATATTCACTCGACTCCAATTATTTTTCAACACTTTGCACTTAATTCCTTTCTCTAATCTATTATAGTCACTGTATTGCTGCATTTTGCCAGCAATGCAAATTTCAAAATTTCGTTGCGGTAAAAATTGTAGAGCACTTAATTTTTAAACTTGGCACCTAACTATTACCTAAAAAGCCCCTATTTCTGGCTTTTTAAATGCAAATTCCTAACTTTGCGTTGCTGGCGAGACACAACGGCCGAATGTGTAGAAAACCGGAGACACTTTTTAATGGAAACGAGGCATTCCATTTTGATCCTTAGAGGTGAATAGATAAATATTTATATGTTTAATAGAGAATAGACGTAGGGTTCTATGGGCCACAGCATCCACTTAGCATCTGACTTAATTTACCTATTACTTAACACTTAACTCACGGTATTTACCTACACCGCTGATTGCCTTGTAAAGCAGTACTTTTATTAAAGTACTTACAATTGCAAGTATTAATTTGATTGGTGCTGTCGGGATTGAGCACGAGTTATTCGCGTATTATGAAATTTACAGAACGCGTTTAGCCCTTTATTTAACATGGAAAGATAATATTGATAAGAACGGATAATAATTTGTTTCGTCTTTTTTTTTCAGTATAAAATAAATTATTACCACGTCACTAATTACAGTAACAATATCATAAATTGATGACGTATCGGTAAATTTACTCATTGTTTGTCGAAAATTTTTTTGATCACTGAAAACTGAATGTTTGAAACGTCGGCAAATCCAATCAATTAGTGAACGTGGACATAATTTTTAAGGGGATCAATAAATATTCTGAACGCATTACCGTTATCGAATTTTCTTTAAGCCGCTCGATGTAATGAGTTCATTGTTAATTGCATTTGAACTTTTAAAATTATGTCGTAATTTGTTTATGCATGACGCTATGGTCTATAGACATTCGAAAGTCGAAGCCAAAGTAATAGTTTATTAGAAACAATCAGAAATAGTAGATCTAGTCTGAGGAAAACTACTAGAGAGATGAAAGACAGCTGGTGGTCGCGAAAGGCAGAGTATTTGCAATGGCTCTCTGATACCAAGCAGCTCGGTACTTTTTATGCGGAAGTAAGGAAACTGGTGGGGCCTATGCATAGAAGTAGTGTGCCGTTAAAGTCACGCAGTGGTGAGCAGCGTTTAACAGCGAAAGAAGACGTGTTAAAGCGATGGGCTGAGCACTTCAAGGAACTTTTAAACAAGGGCCGAGTAGCCGACATCGGATTTATCAGCAACATCTTGCCTCCTCCGCAAGTTTCCGAGTCAGAAGAGCCACCAACAATGCAAGAAATTGTCAATGCCATTCAAGTGCAGCCAAATAATAGAGCGGTTGGAGTGGATAGTATTCCTGGTGAGTGTTTTAAGTATGTAGGAGAGCAGCTATATACTACGGTATGGAAACTTTTTGTCCGGATGTGGTGTGAAGAACAAGTTCCATCCGTATTTAAGATGTCGCGCATTTGCTCCTTATATAAAAATAAAGGTGAAAGATCTCACTGCAATTCCTATCGTGGTGTATTGCTCCTTTCTACGTCTGGAAAAGTATTTGCCAGGGTGCTTCTTAACGGACTCATTCCTATTTCGGAAGCGTTGTTACCAGAAACCCAATTTGGTTTTCGTCCGGGGAGAGGTACTTGTGAAGTACCTCTCCGCGTTCGTCAAGTGTAGGAAAAAAATTGCGAGCAGCATCGGCTGATGTTCCTTTCATTTTTCGATCTGGAGAAAGCATTTGATAGTAAACCTCGTGAAGCGTTATGGATAATTTTGTTAAAATTGGGATGTCCGGAAAAGTATGTACGAGTAGTGAGGCTTCTACACGATGAATGTTTTTGTTCTACAAAATGATGTTTCCGTAAATGGTGAACAAACAGAATTTTTCCCCGTTACCTGCGGTGTCCAGCAAGGTTGTGTCCTGGCACCAACGTTGTTTGCTCTTTATTTTGCTTTAGTTGTCAGAAGAAACGGTGCTGCATCAGCTGATTTCGGAAAATTGAGATCCAAGGTTTTCCGTTCACGTGATCTCAGGCTACCCACTAAGATAGCAGTCTATAGCGCGGTTGTTTTGCCAAACCTTTATATTCCTCTGAGTCTTGGTGTTTGTATCGGAGGCACATACGAATTTTGGATAGATTCCATATTTAATTTCTCCGTAATATCATGGATATACGTTGGCCCGACCGTGTCAAAAACACGGAAGTCGTACGCCGAGCTAACATCTGTGGCATGGAGGCACTCCTGATGCAACGGCAACTGCGTTGGTGCTGTCATGTGTTTCGGATGGCTGACAATAGAGTGGCAAAATGCGTCATGTACTCTGAGCTTCAAGAAGGCAAGCACAAACAAGGCGGGCAGCTCTTAAGATATAAGAATGTATAGCGACAGGCAGGTGACTTGTGAAACAAAACATTAACACCTTCGAAGCCAAACGCGTACAAGATCTAGATCTTTTCTAAACGAGAGGAACTTAAAGCCCGACCACCTGCGGCTATACAATATAATTATTGCGACGGTGTTCTCACCTGCTCTAAGTGTGCCCGCACTTTTCTTGCTAAGATCGGCTATGCTAGTCACTTGCAAGCACATGAACAGGCGGAGCAGTAAAATTTATGTACAGGAGTCAAAAACAATTGCTGTACCCGAAAGCGGCTAGGAGAGATTAAAAATTAATTAAGACAGCCGTAATATTTATTCTGACTAAAAATCGAAATTCAGATGCGTTTCCAACCCCTAGGACTAAGATTTAATGGAATGCCGGGTTTGCAGTAACACTGAAACGGAAACTGTTCTCAACACTCACCGTATGAAATAAAGATGTGTTAAGCTGCAATTGGATGCTGGTATTCTGTGACAGTGCGTGTCTTCCTCGGTCTAGCCGACACAATCGTACTACAACTATTGTATAGATGCAGCGTACAGGAAACTTATTGAATAATTTGGGTTACTTTTTATATCAATAAGCACAGTTAGACTCACCGGACGATGGCAAGTCGTTAGAAATCTTTTAATATTCGACGCATTGTGGATAAAATGGTGAAATATACACCGTGCACATGCTAAAGGGACACGTCTCCCAGATAAAAGTAAACATGTATAAAAACTAATTACAACTCTTCACAAGTCCACTGCTGAACATAAACTGCAGCTGAAGTAGTATAGTTGTAGCACAAATGGGTCGGCTCGACCGGGGAAGGACTACGCTCTTACAGAATACCAGCGTAAAATAGGAGCTTAATGGTTCTGTGTTTCGTATGGTGAGTGTAGAGAACTGGGGATACATTTTACTGGAAATGAGGCATTCCATCTCAGTCATCACGGGTGTCTATGGGGCCACAGCAACCACTTACCATCAGGTAGACTATGTGCTCGTTTGTCACCCAAGCTTATTAAAAAAACAAGGAATGCCATAAAGTCATGGATCATGAGCCACTTGCATCCATCAACTTCCTGCATGTCTTACCTGATGGTCAATATTGTAACTCTATCTAGTGGGGGGATGTCCTTCACTTCGTCTACCGGTACGAGGCATAGTACAAATATCATTATATTTCAGTAATCCGTTACCGGCAGCTTGTAAGAGATTGTAACCGTTAATTCAACTGATAATGAATGTGATGTCTCTCATCAAAACATTATTTTTTAAATATTCATTGTTAAGTTAAAAGTTATCTTTTCTTACAATTCATGCGTTAACTACATCGAATGGCTCTTCTTATTTTGCGTAACGAAATATAACACTTAAACGAAATATTCATTTTCTTCACAATGATTTTCTGTGATTTAATGTTTACAAAGTGTTCTTGATTTGTTTTCAATAAAATAATTAACCAAATCTAATCCAGAGTATCCGTCACTAACGGCTATCAGAATAATAGAGGTATAGAATTGGTTTCTTCTTACTGAATGTGTCAATGAATGTAACGATTTATTTCCCGAAGCATTCAACGCTTAGCAGAAATTATGCGGATAGACGTGGTCAGTTGGACGAACGCCAGTGCCGAACAAAATGTTAAGGATATTTTTTTAAATATTAGTAATTTTATTAACGAACATTACTAATATTCCTTTTAACAACTCCTGGTAAGCTTGAAAATGCTTGTGTTAGGAGTGGTTCACGACAGTAGTCAAATGGCGGATTCGAACCCACGACCTTTTGAGTTCGCGATCCGCGCCCTGCCATTAGGCTACTGTCGCTTCATATTTGGGGTTATGTTGCAGAAATTTAGTAACTGAGACGGTCGTGTTAGGTTTTGTACTTGAACTGTGATTTTAGGAAAATTTTAGTATTGAACTGAGCATTATGTAAAGTTTATCAATAAACCCTTTTTAAATAGAAGTAACGACGATTAACGAGCGCATAGTCCACCGGATGGTAAGTGAATGATATTGTTACGAGCTTGAGGTTCGTGACAATAAAAATTGCCGTACGTAAGTCGTACAAGTACAGGTGTTGCTGCCACAAGCGCGAGCACTCGACTGACCGATCACGCCACCGAAACCCGAAGGTAGCGGGAGGGGCGGGAGCGTCTTTAAAAAATTAACGCATTGAGACTGATTTTTGCATCGAGGCCGTCTGTGAGACACCCACGTCACTACTTAAAGGTTAATACTGTTGTGTTTCGTATGCTGAGTGTAGAGATCCAGAGATCCTATTTAACTGGAAATGAGGCATTCCATCTGAGTCCTCAGGGGTAACAACGCATTTGCATTTTGACAAATGTAGATGTCTATGGGACACAGCATCCACTTTCATCAGGTATACTGTGTGCTCCCTTGTGTCCCTTATTCCATAAAAATGTGCGCTATCGAAACATGTATCGTTGTTTTCAATTTTTTAGCGTGTCATTTTCTTGCGTGTCGTTCTTTATAAAGAGTAACAAAATATACAAATTAAATATTTAAAAATGAGATCAAAAAACGTAAAACTATAACAATAAAAATAATAGCATAAAGTAACATAAAAAATAAACACCTCATTAGGTTACTTCGCAGGCATGTTGCCAAATCAAAATATTTTCTCGATAAACCTTTATAAAAATTATCCAGTAAATGAATTTCGAACTATGATAACAATTTGGCATAAACGTATTAACTACCGTTTTTGCTTTGAATTGTACTCTTGGCACATCTTCTCTCTTGGCATAGCACAAAATTTGGCAGCGATAAATGAGTTATCGAAACACGTATATTACCATCGCTAATAATAGATTAGCACATAATAACCGTGCGTGCAATTAACGAAGTAATATAAATTAAAAATGAATAATGACGCCAACAAACGGCCTCCAATCCCCGGCGGCCCCGCTATTCCTGGCTACGGTGGCGAGCATGGTAACGGCGGGGCAGGCGGTGCTAAGAATCTCCGGTGGAGGTTCGGTTGCCACCTACGGTGACTCGATCTGGTAACATATAACGCACGCACCCTGAGGACTGACGAGAAGATACTGGAGCTGGAAGAAGAAGTAGACAAGTTGCGATGGCATATTATTGGATTATCCGAGGTCCGAAGAGAGGGGAGAATACAGTAATCCTCGAGTCCGGCAACTTGTTCTATCACCGGGAGGGTGCCCATCTATCCCAAGGAGGTGTCGGATTTATCGTCCACAAGTCTCTCGTCGACAACGTTGTAAAGATTGGGAGTGTGTCGACAACGATCGCGTGCCTGATACTCAGAATCACTAAAGGGTATTTGCTGAAGGTCATACAGGTTTACGCACCAACCTCGGCACATCCCGATGAGGAGGTAGAGGAAATGTATGAGGATATTTTCAGAGCCATGCATTCCTCCAAAACCCACTACACGGAGTTAATGGGAGACTTCATCGCAGAACCAGGCACAAGAGAAAGCAGTGAGCTGAAGTTAGGGAAACTTGGAGTAGGGCAACGGACCCGTAGGGGCCAGAAGCTGGCCGAATTTATGGAAAAAGAGGGACTCTTTATGATGAACTCTTTCTTCCAGGAGCGGCCCCACAAGAAGTGAACCTGCCTCGGACCATCGATCCCCGACTGTTCGACAAAAAATGAGATTGACTACATTATGACGAACAGACGCCAACTGTTCAGTGGTATCTCAGTGATCTCAAGGGTGAAAACTGGCAGCGATCACCGAACAGTTAGAGGCACACTGAACCTAAACGTTAAGTTGGAGAGGTCTCGCCTAATGAAGTCAATGCTCCGTCCCCCTCGTGTGCTAATTCAGAATCCCGAAACCTTTCAGCTCGAGTTACGTAAAGGTTTTCAGTGCCAAGAAGATTGCAATGCAGTGGACGATTTGAATGACAAGCTGGTGGAAACTGTCCATGCGATCGGAGCTAAGTTCTGTAATACCCGCCGCAGAAGAACACAAAAACTCTCCAATCACACTGTTAATCTCGTGGCTGTTAGACGGGAGATGAGGCTGCAATCGTCAACAGATTTAACAGCATACATGCAACTGAACAGACAGATCTTCAAATGCATGCGGCGAGACTTACGCAACTTTAATACTGCTCGTATTAAAGAAGCAATCGAGCGGAACCAGGGCTCCAAAGTCTTTGCCAGATATCTGTCTGCCAACAAGAACCAACTGTCAAAGCTGAAGACTGATTGTGGCTGCATCGTTTCCGGGACACCTGAGATTCTGAGTGTGATTGAAAGGTTCTATGGGCAGTTGTACACATCATTGTTGGAGCCACACACAAGTGTGAGTAACGATCCAAGAGCAAGTCTTATCTTTATATATATATATATATATATATATATATATATATATATATATATATATATATATATTATTTTTCGACGATATCTCGGACGTCAGTCTGACCGAGATTAGAATGGATCTTCAGCATCTTAAAAACGGCTAGTCCCCGGGTGAGGATGGAATTACAGCGGAGCTTCTGAAAGCGGGTTGAAAACCGGTACTTGTAGTCCTTTAGAGGCTCTTTAATTCCGTACTCCATGGTGGCACTACTCCGGAGGCGTGGAGCAGAAGTGCGGTGGTCTTGTTCTTCAAGAAAAGTGACAACACCCTGTTGAAGAACTACAGCCCGATATCCCTTCTGAGCTGCGTCTACGTGCTGTTTTCGAGAGTCATTATGAATCGTCTCGCACGCAGACTCGACTACTTCCAGCCTCCCGAAAAAGCCGATTTCCGAAAAGGCTTTAGTATCATAGACCACATACATACCCTTCGGCAAATTGTACAGAATTCCGAAGAGTACAATCTGCCACTTTGCCTGGCGTATGTGGACTATGAGAAAGCCTTTGATTCCGTCGAAATTTGGGCGGTGCTACAGTCCCTTCAGCGGTGCCAAGTTGACTGTCGGTATATCGAAGTGCTGAAGTGTTTGTACATTAGGGCTACGATGGCTATCCGAGTACAGAACCAGAGCACGAAGCCTATCCAACTGCAGAGAGGTGTAAGACAGGGTGACGTTACTTCCCCGAAACTCTTCACTGCTGCATTGGAAGACGTTTTCATGCTATTGGACCGGAAAGAATACGGTATTAACATCAATGGCGAGTACATCACTCACGTTCGATTTGCCGACGATATAGTTCTTATGGCAGAATCGTTAGAGGACTTAAGCACTATGCTCAATGACCTCAATAGTGCCTCCCAACAGATAGGTCTTAAGATGAACATGGACAAAACAAAGATCACGTTGAATGTCCATGTCACACCTATGCTGTTTGGAGCACCAAGCTTGAAGTTGTTGACGAGTACGTTTACCTGGGACAAATAGCCCGAATAGGTAATTCCAACTTCGACTCAGAGGTTAATCGACGGATTCAACTCGGCTGGGCAGCGTTCGGGAAATTACGACACATCTTCTCGTCAGTTATAGCTCAAGACCTGAAAACTAAATTGTACAACCAGTGCGTGTTGCCAGTGATGACATATGGAATTGAGACGTGGTCCTTCACTGCTGGCCGTATGAGAACGCTCAAGGTCGCTCAACGAGCTATGGAGAGGGCTTTGCTTGGGATTTCTCTGCGTGATAAACTTAGAAATGAGGATATCCGCAGTGGAACCAGAGTGACCGACATAGCCCAACGGATTAGTAAGCTGAAGTGGCAATGGGCCGGCCATATAGCTCGAAGAACCGACAACCGTTGGGTAAAAAAGGTTCTCGAATGGCAGCCTCGTCGATGGATGCAGGTGGCTCAGGACCGTGCTTTGTGGCATACCTTGGGGGAGGCCTATGTTCAGCAGTGGACTTCTGAAGGGCTGTAATGATGATGATGATGATTATAAATTATTTTTTTTTATATGGGAATAAAAACTTTAGACCTACACTAAAGTTCAAACCACATAAAAATTATTAACAGAAAATTCACAATACACAGGCATAATATTTCCAGACTTTTATAGTATCAAACTAGAACTTTATCTCTAATATTGTATGTTGCTTTCAAATTAACAATGACACCTTTATCTCATCTTTTGTCATTGATGTGAATTCGTATATGGATATTGCCATAAGTATTCGTTTGATCATTTGTCATTATTTTTACCGGATTTTCTACATTCTTTATATTTTTCTGAGATATAAGACTTTTGTTAGTATTTTGTAGTTTATCTTCTTTAGTTCGGTTTGGAAGAGATTATTATTTTAATAAAAAAGAGACGATATATATACATTCGTTATTCTGTGAAAGTAATTCTGTATACGGAATCTTAAACGAAGAACGTTCATAATTTTTTGTTATAATAGCAAGCATACGGATTATTAAAGCAATGTATGGAGTTAATATACGAACACTGCTTATTAAGCAAGTCTTGGCCGACCGCCAGAAGCTTCAAATTATGAGCACGCACTGCTTAAACTCAGTTGTACTTAAATTTCGGTAACGGATCGTATTGCGTATTTAATAAACATAGCTTTGTGTATTTTGAGCGATTTAAGTTCACTGCTCAACATGGGTTTCACCCATAGATTGCTTCATAGAGGGGATATTTGTCCTGGTAGCCATGTTTCGCAAGCGGTTTGAAAACCATAGTTTTTATTTTTGGTCGTTATAAGAAAGATGCTGCTGCGCATCTCATGATTTGTTTACTTCAGTCACCTTTTACGATACCAACAGGATTATATGAGGTAGTGGATATTTTTACCACGGCTACTACATGGAAGTTGAACATGTTTTTTATACGTTGTAGAGCCATGCTGCAGTTATATTAATAGTATAGTTGTAGCACGAATTCGGCTCGACCGGGGAAAGACCACGCTCTCACAGAATAACAGCATGAAATAGTAGCTTAATGCTGCTGTGTTTCTTATGGTAAGTGTAGAGAACCAGAGACCCTTTTTACTGGAAATGAGGCAGTCTATTTTAGTTCTCACGGGTGACAACGCATCTGCATTTTGATTTGTAATAGAGGATAGATGTAGAATTTTGTGTACAGGGAGTTTCTGGGGCAATAAATCGATCTAGCTAGGATTTATTTTTAGAAAATGTCTTTTTGTCCGTGTTTTTAGGCAATGAAAAACTGCTACAATATCATTAGAATAAGAAGGTAAATTTTGACAGTTTATTAATGATTACAAATAGCTTAATTGGTATAGTGGGCGGTCATAAAATCGTAATACCATGGTTCGAGCCCAGACCGACCGACCGACTTTTTTAATTTTTTTTTTCAAGTGCCTTTCTTTTTTGAGAAAATCTAATTTTTCGTGCCCTTTTTTAGTATTTTTTAAAAACACGAAAATTTTAATTAAACTAACTGCACTCATGATTTTTTATTCAAATAACCAGTTCAGTTTTTTCTATTACGTCGCTACGATCAAAAAATATTATTCGTATTTCATTAGTATTTAATTTGTATCTAAATATAATTTCCAAAACACACGAAATAAAAAAAACCGAGCGAAAAATACCGACCTGCCGGTGGTCGGTATTTTTCGCTCGGTTTTTTTTTAAAGAAATTTCGTACTCGTGCGTACTCGATAGTAGATATTTGAGGGACACGTGAAGTTCACCAACATATTACAGCAGGAGTAACGCAGGGTGGATGAAATGGCGACAGGTCACAGCCACAACGTGCGATCCCCGAATGCAAATAAGGCTGAAGGGGAAAATTTACAAATCGACCATCCGACCTGTCGTCATGTATGGAAGTGAATGCAGGGCCGTCAAGAAGAAGGATGAAAATAGATTGCATGCGAATGAAATGAGAATGTTACGATGGATCTGTGGTGTGACAAGGATGGATAAGATAAGGAATGAGTATATAAGAGGAAGCCTGAAAGTAGCGCCAGTGGTAGAAAAGGTGAGAGGAAGCAGATTGGCATGGTTTGGGCATGTGATGCGGAGGGATGAAAGTCATGTCACAAAACGAGTGTTGAATATGAATGTGGAGGGACGCATGGGCAGAGGAAAGCCGAATAAAAGATGGATCGATTGTGTGAAGAGTGATATGAGAATGAAAGGAGTAAGTATGGAAATGACGGCTGATAGAGAGGAATGGAACAAGAAGATTTACTGCGCCGACCCCAGATAATGGGAAATGGTTTAGAGAATGATGACGTGAAGTTCACCAACAATACACCAGTGCACCGCAATGGCTTAACTGCTATCTATCTCTCGTAGAAATTAAAGAAGATCTGTGCCCAACAAGCTGCTAAGCAATTTGTGGCTTATAAAGTATTTTTTTACATTTAATTATATTTTTAACGTTCTGACGAGTAAATTTTATTATGGAAATTGATATTTTTGAAGGGAAACTTCTATTTGAAAACTATTTCAGTAAATTATTGAATATATTTAATATATTCCGCAGGAAATTATATCTAGAGCCTTCCGGCTTTCCGTTTCTAGTTCATTACATTGTCCACGCTTACTGAATGTCAGTTAACTATTGTGTCCCAATGATTAACGAGCTAAGACAATTGTCATATAGGCTCTCCATATGAGAACAAAGATATATAAAAATGGAGATCCTCGATTAATTACATATTTATAATATGCACTATGATTATAATACATACTATTCTACTTCTCTAACATAACTACAAGAGGACACACAATTTTATTTCTTAATCTTTAGTATCCTTTTCTATTTCCGAAAAGTAACATCTGATTCTAAATAAAAAAAATGATGAAATATAAAAAAAATCATGGCAAATGACTTATTTAATTTGATAATTTTCAAACCACAAGACCGGCATAAAATATTATATATATGTAAAAGTTTACTTTTATAGAAAATAAATGTTACGATCCTTATTTTTAATCACGTGGAGCCTAAAATTGTATGTCCCATTTAAATTAAAATAATACCTTCTTCCGACTAATTAAATAAAAAAAATGCTTTTAATAGCGAAGTCCAGTTTATTCTACAGGTAAAATCATTTTATCGAACAAGATTTGAATTGGGCGGCGGGCCTAGTGGTTCCCAAGTTCGATTCCCAGGTCGAGCCTTGTGTTCCATTTTTGCCCAGACTGCAGCGTATGCAAATATTCCGTCTTCCATCGTTTCCAAAACGACTGCACCAACCGGTCTATTAATTTATGGCGTGCAGAAATACTAAGTTTGTCCTCGTTTATATCTATGGCGGGCTATTTCAAAGGCGTTAAATTAAAAAAAAATGTGCTGGAGTTAGAGCCAGCGGCTCCGAGGGGTCACTTGACAACGTACGACAAAGGGGGCGAATATTCATGACTCACTCAATTTGAGCGAACACAGTACTTAACTCTTCGAAGGATAAAATTTGACTCCTATTACTCGTTATAAATGGCTCTTTAGATTCTTCATATTAGTCTCGCAATTTTCCCCAAAATGGCTCCTGGCAGAGACGTTCAGAGACCACTCGATGGGATTCTCGGCTAGGATGTGAGCAAACTCCGAATTATAATATTTACTAGTTAGAAGCTCATGTAGTTCTGATAAAATACGTTTCGCACCGACGTAGTGAAAACAATTAACTTACAGGGCCACGGCGGGAAAGAAATCTTTTAAATGCACCCCTGAAGCCCGCTGTGCTTAGATCACCAACGAGTTCTATATGCACAGCGCTAGTAGTCAGACATACGAAAATGCAGACGTAAGCTTGTGTGGATCTTATACCACGCCCGCGAGTGAGCGTGACCTTAAACGGACCAGCAAAGTCAGACCCGGTGTGCGTAAAGGGCTTTACGGATTGTGTTACACGACAACACCTAAGGTCCGCCATTTCCGGAAATGACGGCTTAGGACGTACTCGAAAGCAAGCCATACATATGTGCACCCGATTGCAGATTAAATTACGTGCAGAAATAATCCAATATCTCTGACGCAAGATTGACATCAACAAGTCGGGGAATACAATTTATGGTGGTAATCTAATATATTCGCGGTAAAAGTATAGGGTGCCGTTGATCGAAACTCAACTGGGAGTTAGACAAGCGACCACCTACTCTAACGATTCCATCTTGTAAAAATGGCTAAGGCGCTGAAAAGCGCGACTACATGTTCTATTCGATTGTAATCTTGTAATTTCATCGGAAAAATGCGCACGTTGAAGTTCACGCAATACTAGCAACTCGGCATAGCTGAAATCGGACGCCAAGAATATACAAACGTCGTGGTAGAAGCTTCGTGAATCGACAAACGTAAATCACGCTATGCAATAATTTCGACCAAGAGGATAAACGGTTCGCCAAAGGATTGGAGAAAGCTCGCTCGAAACGTTCGCAACCAGAGCGTGCCTCTTCTCTTCCGGTGGTTGGGACACTGACGAAGGGTCGAAATCGGTTATTGGCCACTGCGAGGGTTCCAAGTATTACTTGATTCTAGATTCTAGATTGAGGTTTCTAATCGTGATTGTAGAGAACCGAAGAGCCTTTTTACGAAGCGATACATTCCATATTAGTCCTCATTTTGATTCTTCATCAAGGATATGTGCAGATTTTATAGGCCACAACATCCACTTACCATCAGGTGTGCTCGTTTCTCACTCATATTCTGTAAAAAAAGACAGACAGACAGAGAAATATTTTAAAAATCGTTTTAAAAATTAAGTGGCGTGCATATAACCCCCTCAGTACAGTAAAAAGCAATTATTTCAATAGCACACATACATTTCTATTATAATTATATACTCCCGAACCGCTCCAGCTCCACCTGGGCAATATGAATTAAGGTGACATTATCTAGCTTTGTGTAATTTTTCAAAAAAATCACCTAGTTTTGTGGATATAATACAGCATAGATCAATTTCTGGTATTGCTCTCTATACGTTAGTAAATTTTGATTACGATCGGTTCACCCTTTCCGAAGAAATTAAAAAATAGTTATTTACATCTTAATAGAATTCAAATAACCTTTGAATACTATAATACACAATAGAATGGCTTACAACCTTACTTTGTAGGAGGATTGACGTCGCCGGGAGCACATACAAGCAATTACTACTACTACTACGTATTATCAGTTATCATTACTACAAACACATTTAAGACTTTTGATTAATGTTTTTGACACATAAATGTTTATTTTTGTATCTAATAATCACAAAATATAAATAGTTTCGATTTGCTGGTTGTAGAATTTGTCTCCTTTATTTAAATTCCATTTCCAGTTGTTCTTTCTACACGTAATTATTGCACAATTTGCCATTTTTTAAATAATTTGCATGCAGCGACGCTTGACACGAAAATTGGAAACGATTGATTGTGTTGACATTTATACGTGTGAATTGACGTGTTAGTGACATGTTAGTGGCTATATGGGCTCCGCCCACTCCCCCGTTCTATTATGTATGTTTTATGGTATTCTGTGAAAATAACCGGCTGAACTTAAAAGAAGCCAGTTATTTCATGTACAGACAAATTTTTCAATTTTAATTCTCAGTATAGATATAGATTAGTATGTATACATTTTTACACACATTCTCTCTTAGTTGAAATGTACGAGAATTCATCCGGCCGTATCGCGACTGTGTGCCATTTTTCAAAAACAATTGTAAACAAAAAAATGGAAGCGTGTCGAATCGGGTATTACAAATGGACATAGTTTTCGATGTAGGTAGGATTTAAATTTCATCGAAAAATAGTTGATGAAATAGTGTATGTACGTGAGCTCATATTTTCGATTTTCTAGTAGAAAAGCTAAGGAATTGTTTGCCTCTAACTCCATTGTGAACTGAATTTTATAATTTATAGAGTTAAGATGGTCTAAAAATGCAGTTAATTTATCTAAAGGTAGAATTGTGAAAGTGTAGTCTACGTACCGCTTGTAGAATCTTGGATTTATGGGAGAAGAAAGCAGGGCTTTCTCCTCAAAGTCTTTCATAAATATGTCGGCGACAATGGGAGATACAGATGAGCCCATCGCCACACCATCTACTTGCTTGTAGAACTCCTCCTTCCACAATAGGTAGCCAGATGTAAGGCAGTATCTGAATAATACTGCATATTCTACGGACATGTTGTTTTCTTCCAGCCTTCTAGTCACAATTGAGATGATGTCTTCAACAGGTAAGCATTTAAACAATTACTGCACATCAAAACTGACCATAGTTTCATTGTCTGCCACATGTAGGTGTTTAATCTCGCTGAAAAAATGGTAGGAATCCTTTATGTGTGCTCTTGTATGTCCTCTGAGCGGTGAGAGTATTTTCGCTAAGTGTTGAGCCAATCTGTAAGTTGGTGAATCGATTTGGCTCACTATGGGATGTAATGGAGCATTGGGCTTGTGTATTTTTGGTAACCCATACAATTTTGGTGATTTGGCGCACGTAGGTATTATCCATTTTACGTTCAGATTTAATTTTTTCGAGTGTTTCTTTATGAGGTTGTTAGTTGTTTTTAGTGTGCTATTTGTTGGTCGTTTTTAACCTTTTTGTAAGTACTTACATCCGACAAAAGTTCTAGTATTTTAGAATTATAATCTGACGTATCCATGACTACCGTGGCGTTTCCCTTATCTGCGCGGAGAATCGTAAGTTCTGGATTATTGCGTAGGTTCTTTAACGCTATATATTCGTCTTTGGGAAGATTCGGTTTAGGTACTGAAAATCGACGTAACATAGATGAAATGTCTTGACGTATCGCCTCCAAATCTTCTTTCCGCATATAGTTTTTAAATAAATAGTCCTCTATACTACAGATAATTTCTTCGTACGCTAATTTGCGTCGTGTAACAGCAAAATTGAGGCCTTTGGATAAAACCCTAATTGTTGCATCATCCAGTGTTTGTTTTGACAGATTAAGCGATTAATCTATGATCTGTGTTTGTCAATGATTGCTTTTGGTTCTGGCATTGATTCAGATTTTTGACATTTTACTTGGTCGTTAATTTTTGATATTTTTCTATATGTTTGATTTTGCATTCGTTATATTTACTAATTTTGCGTTCATTTAATGTTTCCATGCAAATATTATAATCAAAAGTCTTTAAAACTTTCTTTAATTCACTGGATGATGTGTCTATGGATTTATTTATGTCATATAGATCGGAGCGTTTTTGTTGGATTACCATCCGTAACAAGTTTTTACTCGCCTGATTTAAGATATTAGCGCTTCCTCGAATGTCCTTTTTGGTGGATATTTTGACACACGTCGGAATGAGATTATAGTCTTGGCATCTCTTCAAGAAATTTAAGGCTGTTAGATATCATGCGCGCTTGTCTTTAGATCTTCTAATCGGCGTATTTTATTTGCAATTACCAGTCCGTACTGGTTAACATAATGATTTCTTATATTTACGCGAACACTACACATTGAAATAACATTTTTTCGTCTCTTGGTTTTCTTATTTGATAATACTAGATTTTACGGAAATAATCGCCTATATTTAACTTTTTAAATACCCGACGTTTCGAACGCTTTACAGCACTCATGATCACGAGGGGGACCGAGATGTTCAACGTCCAGATGTCATAGTTAACCGCAGTTACCACAGATTAAAATTTAACTTTTGTTCCGATCTACACAGTATGAACTTATGGTATCTTGAAGCTTGGGTTGGGATTTAATTTTATTTATTATAGGATCCCAAGCAGACGGTAGCACCCAGCCATCTTCGGTATTGAAATTAGGATGTTTTTTGATTTCAATAGCTTCGCGGATCATCCTTGGAAGGAATCGGTGTTCTTTAGCGAAGATTTGTGGTCTATAAAATCTTATGTAGTGACGGGGGCGATCCTGTACGTATTCACAGACTGCAGACTTCCCGGAGCATCGATTCTTCACATCAGCTATATGTTCTTTAACGCGGGTTTTAATTAATCTTTTAGTTTGTCCTATGTAGGAGAGAACACATTCACAATTAAGATTGTACACTCCTGCTTCTTGCAGAGGGACATTACACTTGACTGATGGTAAAAACTGACCAATCTTCTTCCGCGGCTAGAAGTATGTTTTGATGGACGCGCTTATAGATGTAGCCAATCTTTTCAGTGACTCCTCTAACATATGGCAGTACAGCAGGTCACTCGTTCAATGTGACGTAGCCGCGGGACCTGATGCTTGTTGTCATGCAAAACTTGCTTGATATGGTGGAGCTCGGCAGCCAGGTGTTTACTGTCACAGATCCCTCGTGCTCAATGAAACAAAGATTAACCCACGGTATCTAAATGTGAAGCATGGTGGTGAGAATCACCGTTTAAATACCTATCTGTATAGGCCTTTTTTCTATACACAGTATGGCTCAAGGTGTTATCAGGATTCCGAATTACTAACACATCTAGAAAAGCTAAGGAATTGTTTACCTCTAACTCCATTGTGAACTGAATTTTAGAATTTATAGAGTTAAGATGGTCTGAAAATGCAGTTACTTTATCTGAAAGTAGAATTGTGAAAGTATCGTCTACGTACCGCTTGTAGAATAATAGATTTATGGGAGAAGTAAGCAAGGCTTTCTCCTCAAAGTCTTCCATGAATATGTCGGCGACAATGGGAGATACAAGTGAGCCCATGTATGTAAGGCAGTGTCTGAGTAATACTGCGTAATTAATGCAGTCTGTGAACACATACAGGATCGACCCCCCCCCCCGTCACTACATCAGATTTGATAGACCACAAATCCTCGTTAAAGAACACCGATTCCTTCCAAGGATGATCCGCGAGCCTATTGAAATCAAAAAACATCCTAATTTCAATAGAGAAGATGGCTGGTTGCTACCATCTGCTTGGGATCATATAATAAAAAAAAATTAAATCCCAACCCAAGCTTCAAAATACCATAAGTTCATACTGTGTAGATCGGAACAAAAGTTAAATTTTAATCTGTGGTAACTGCGGTTAACTATGACATCTGGAAGTTGAACATCTCAGTCCCCCTCGTGATCATGAGTGCTGTAAAGCGTTCGAAACGTCGGGTATTTAAAAAGTTAAATTTACGCAATAAATTCCGTAAAAACTAGTATTATTGCATCCTGAGAGATATACCATCTTTGTCTTCAGAGACGACAACATATTTTTATGTATCTTTTTTTACTTTTAGTTAGTGTAGTTGTTAGTTTCGTTCCTTGAAGTTGCCTGCGGGTGCCTAATATTGACTGCAGTAGCCACTTACCACCAGTAAGTTCGTTTACCAGTCAAGTTTTAAATAAAAAATCTTCGGTAAGCGATAATATACTGACAGGACAGTGTCAGTCTAAGAACATCCTTTACTCCATATCGTTCAGAACCATACATAAAATTATAGATATTATAAATCAATTAGTTAAAATCCGCGTCATTAAGCTAATTGACGAAAAGTTAGCTAATTGATTTTCAACATTTTTAATATAATGAATTTACGCAAAGTAATACCCGATTCGGTTAATCATCAATTATATAAAATACTAGAAACTTACTATTTATATATATATATATATATATATATATATATATATATATATATATATATTTATATATATACGAAAAAAACTGCGGTTCCCAATCCGCATGCCAAACGTGGCTACTACGGCAAATCTTTCTATGAGGCAATCTATGGGGAGGCCTTTGTTCAGCAGTACAAAATGTCCCATTTTGTACGCCATAACGGAACGGTACTTGTATACAGAAGTAATATCGTTACGTAAATTAAACTGAACCTTCGTCTAAAAAGGTTTATCACGTCATCATGGGAAATCGCTGCTTGTTCGTGAGTAGACGTTTACAAATGGATTTCGGTGGACAGAACCTTACTTAAAGATTCAGAGAACGACCGACGTGCTGTTTCAAGAAACGTACTTCACGCATTTTCCACTTACATATTTATAATCAATAAAAACAAAACTATTTTTTGTTTGTACTTATAAGAGCTTATTCCTTTCTAAAGGACTGGCAACGCGCCTGCAATTCCCCTGGTCTTGCGGTTGATCATGGGCGGCGGTAGTCACTTAACATCAGGTGAGACGCATGCTCGTTTGCCCCCTCTTCTATAAAAAAACTGTTTTCTTAATTAAATTTGTAACGTATTTTATCGATACTTTCAAAACCGTAGTTAACTATGACATTGCGATATAGAATATCTCAGTGTCCAGTGATTATGGATTCTGTAAAGTAATTGACACGTCGGGAATATAAAATAAGTTTATATACGCGATAAAATCCATAAAAACTAGTTTCATTTACATCTTTAGTGTTTCCGTAAACGTGAGAAATCATTTTCTTCCTATTTTATATCTGACCATGCTAAAGAAATGGTGAAGAAATGTCGAAAAGAGCACGCAGGAGTCCCCGTTCTTGACATGTTTATCATAACTTTTGATACAAAATACAGTAACTAAATAGTTTGTAAAAAAACGGAATCCAATAGTCATTTGAGGTATGTCTCTTAATAACAGACAAAAACAACATAAAATTAATAAAGTTTCAGCCTTTATAATTCCCACAGATTTTTACGTGTTGGCAGACTTCACATCATGTCTTCGCATGTTTTCTCACGATGTTTTCCTTCACCGTCGATTACAAAGAAAATTATGTTCAATAAACATATTTTACTATTTATGTCAATCCCTATTTTTACGTGGTATAGCCATGCTACAGCAATATTGTTGTTGTAGTTGCAACGATTCCCCCCTCTCATAACAATAAATATATAAAATACTAAATGTATTATATTCCCCTTTATATTAAAAATTATATATATGTGACCAGGATTAATAAAATATGTTTTGATCTTTCTAAATGATCTTACTAAAGGTTTAATAATAGGCCGTTTGTAATATTTTGGCGTGATCGCCTTAGTTAGGACCCTTATTTACGTTGTGTTTGTTGAGTAACTTAGTTCTTTTAGGTGTCTTTTGGAAGAATGAATATTCACTAGAGCAATTGAAAGCTGTTGGTAGTGCCTTATAAGCTAAGTGAACCCCGTTCACGAAGACAGGGCTCGAGAAAGGTTAAGAACATAAAACGTCCCTATTCCACTTGTATCAGGTTTACATTATTAATTTATTATTATTTATCCCTTCCCGCTCGGAAAAGGCTCAAAATATATTTATACAAGATACCCGATACAAGGGCTTCGCTCGATACAAGGGAACGCTAATTCGGGAACTGGACCGTAGTCCAAAGCAAAATAACTGACGAACCAGTAAAATAGGCTTGGCCCCTTGTTAGTGCGTAAGCACAAACATCGACCGAAGTCGCGCTTGTCAATGCGTGTAAACGCCATACAGAATACGAACGAATCCAGCCACAGTAAATGTACGTCACACGGTTTAGGCAAATAGGCACACTGGCCGTAAACCCTCCGTGAGCGCCACCACCTGCCAGACCGCCGCTCCTGCAGACGTGATGTAAGTGTATAGCATCACCACCAATTGCATGATCAGCACGGCTACTAGCCGCAGAGCGTGTCATGAGTCTACTGATCACCTCAAGAGAATGGGGTACCACGTTGAGCGGCTTTCGGCCGCAGCCTTGAGAGTCTCCTCAGATCCTCCCACCACCTACCACCCGCATGAGGTCGACACATATGCTCCACCTACCAATACAACGGCAGATATGGCCAAAAGGCAGTTATAAGATAAGAGTAATAATTCGCCATCAGAAAGGGTTTGTGTCACTGACGTTGAGTAAATGCATTTTCGATCATGTTTATCTCACCCACCAACAAGTTGCCTTCAATCATTCAAAGGTGGTAAAGTTACAGAGATATATTATTATGTTCTTATATAAAACATCATGGAGGGCAGACAGTCTGCAGCCCCGTAATGAAGGGACCCTTGGGAACTTGGGCAAAGCTGCTCAGGCGTGAGTCAAACCAAGACGCAGAGAGCGCTATTGAGAATAGCGTCCCACTAAATAACCATCGCAGAGACGCAATGCTGCAGAACGCAACAAGCATCAATACGTCGGGCTTACACCATCCCAAGGCCCATACATCCCAGCAGACATCACCACCCGCATACCTCCATCGACCAGAACCACAAGAGTGCGTCGAATCAGGCGCAGCACACCCGCAGATCCATCACAAGACGCAATACCGCAAGTAGCAGTAAGCATCAATGCAACTATCATACGGATGGCGCCCCCCTCACAACACACCCACATGACCCCTATCGATTTTGGTAACAAAGTTTTTATTGTTGTTATATAAAAAACATCACCAACGTATCATAGTAGCACGCTACTAAGACGCCAATGAACAAAACTCCACGTATCATAGTGCTAATGCACTAAGACATGAAGTTGAGTATGCCTGTTACACTTAAAAGTGCTACCAAACACACTCATAATCCCAATCCGAAATATAGATGACGCATCGATTTGCGCCACTACTCCGCCCACAAACGGTATGGGTGTGCGATGTCCACGGGAAAGCCGTATTGCTATAACAAACCCGCTTAGCACCGGCACTAAGATGTTATTTGTTTACCTCCATCGATCAGAACTACAAGAATGCGTCGAATCAGGCGCATCACACTCGCAGATCCATCACAAGACGCAATACCGCAAGTAGCAGTAAGCATCAATGCAACTATCATACGGATGGCACCTCTCATAACACACCCACATGACCCCTATCGATTTTGGTAACAAAGTTTTTATTGTTGTTATATAAAAAACATCACCAACGTATCATAGTAGTACGCTACTAAGACGCCAATGAACAAAACTCCACGTATCATAGTGCTAATGCACTAAGACATGAAGTTGAGTATGCCTGTTACACTTAAAAGTGCTACCAAACACACTCATAATCCCAATCCGAAATATAGATGACGCATCGATTTGCGCCACTACGCCGCCCACAAACGGTATGGGTGTGCGATGTCCACGGGAAAGCCGTATTGCTATAACAAACCCGCTTAGCACCGGCACTAAGATGTTATTTGTTTACCTCCATCGATCAGAACTACAAGAATGCGTCGAATCAGGCGCATCACACTCGCAGATCCATCACAAGACGCAATACCGCAAGTAGCAGTAAGCATCAATGCAACTATCATACGGATGGCACCTCTCATAACACACCCACATGACCCCTATCGATTTTGGTAACAAAGTTTTTATTGTTGTTATATAAAAAATGTCACCAACGTATCATAGTAGCACGCCACTAAGACGCCAGTGGACAAAACTCCACGTATCATAGCGCCAATGCACTAAGACATGAAGTTCAGTATGCTGGTTACACTTAAAAGTGCTACCAAACACACTCATCCCAATCCGAAAGATAGACGACGCATCGCTATACGCTACGACGTCGCCCACAAACGGTATGGGTGTGCGATGTCCACGGGAAAGCCGTATTGCTACAACAAACCCGCTTACCACCAGCACTAAGATGATATGTCTAGGACACATCGGTTAGCGAGCCCAAGTTTACCTCGGACCAATTGCTCGTGAAGCAGCATACACGCCACCATAATATTCCTTTTCAAGTCCCTAATAAGGACTAGTCATTTTGCTACAGTACTAGGAGCAGTCGGTCACCCGACCACTCCATACAATGCTTATGCATCAAGGAGACCTCCTATAATATTGCTTTTGTATCATAGACCTTACTTTCATAAGTCATGCATATATAGGATTCGAACCCACGACCCTACTATTGTAATGCAAATTCATCATGGAGACCTTCTATGGTATTGCTTTTGTATCATAGACCTTACTTTCATATGTCATTCTTATAGGATTCGAACCCACGACCCTACTATTGTAATGCATATTAATCATAGAGACCTTCTATAGTATTGCTTTTGTATCATATACCTTACTTTCATAAGTCATAAATAATAGGGTTCGAACCCACGACCCTACTATTGTAATGCATATTAATCATAGAGACCTTGTATAATATAGCTTTTGTATCATAGCCCTTACTTTCATAAGTCATTAATATATAGGGTTCGAACCTACGACCCTACTATTGTAATGCATATTAATCATAGATACCTTCTATAGTATTGCTTTTGTATCATAGACCTTACTTTCATAAGTCATTAATATATAGGGATCGAACCCACGACCCTACTATTGTAATGCAAATTCATCATGGAGACCTTCTATAGTATTGCTTTTGTATCATTGAGTTTATTATCATAAGTCCCTAATATGGGACTAGTCATTGTGCTACAGTACTTCAGGCAGTCGGGCTCCCGACCACCCCATACATATGTCAACTGCAGGTATGTATCTCCGTCAGCTCCTCCATACAAGACATCTATACATGAACACCTTCCATAACTTAGGAAAATTTTCTTTTATACGTGAACTCCTTCCACAACTTAGGAACTTTCTTTTATACATGAACTCCTTCCACAACATAGGAAAAATTTTTTTTTATTCATGAACTCCTCCCAAGACTTAGACAATTTTTAACAAATTTTCTAATTATCTTATAAATGTTATTTATCTTTATTTTTATAATATTTTCGACTTGTATTTCTATTATTTATCTTATTTTAAATATTTTTTTAAGTTTTTAATAAATTTATTTATTATGGAAGACAATATTTTGTCTTTAATTTACTATGTTATTGGTCTAATGTCTGAAATGTATCTTTATGGTTATTAATGTAATTTTATTGTTTAATATATATCTTTTAAGACTATTTTTGACGCCTCTTTATATTGAATTTAATTATTAATAATAATATTGGGCCGTCATATAGTACAAATGAGTCGGGTCGTTCGGAGACGACCTGCACTCTCACAGAATACCAGCGTGAAATAGCAGCTTAATGCTACCTAGCGGCACGCAATACACCAAATCAGATTGCCTACAATGTCGTACAATGTGCGGCTCCCAGGACCGGCCCATAGAAATGGGCTGTGAGGATTACTCGGGTAATGGGGAACGCCCTGAGGCCCGAAAGCTGCGGAGGATGAATAATAGTAGTCCCTCGTAGACGACAAACACTGTAATTTGTTCGTAAAAGATATAATAATAAATAATAATAATAATAAATCAAGTCTCCAGTTATAAATCAAGAAAGAAATGCGAAATTAGGGAAAGTAAAGTGAAAGTAGTGAAAATTGTAAAGCTTCAATATCACATTTCTAAGAGGCGGTTACGATGTTTTTTCGTAAATGCTGTTTGAAATTTGCTCATTTTTTTTATAGAAGAGGGAGCAAACGAGCATGCGGCTCACCTGATGTTAAGTGACTACCGCCGCCCATGATCAACCGCAACACCAGGGGAATTGCAGGTGCGTTGCCGGCCCTTTAGAAAGGAGTACGCTCTTTTCTTGAAGGTCCCCAGGTCGTATCGGTCCGGAAAAATCGCTGGTGGTAAACTATTCCACAGAGAGGTTGTACGCGGAAGAAAACTCCTCTTGAAACGTACAGTGGTGGACCGCCAAGCATCCACATGATGTGGATGGTATCGCGACGTTTGCCGCGTAGTGCGTTCACGAAATGTGGCGGCTGGGATTAATCCGAACAATTCCTCAGAGCACTCTCCATGGTATATGCGAAAGAAAATGCAAAGAGATGCAACATCTCTTCGCAGTGCCAGTGAATCGAGCCGATCGGAAAACACTCGGTCGTCGACGATTCGAGCCGCTCTGCGCTAGATGCGGTCAAGTGGAAGGAGCTGGTACTGGGGAGCCCCAGCCCAGAGATGGGAACAGTATTCCATGTGCGGCCGAACCTGCGCCTTGTAAAGTTGCAGGCGGTGTGCCGGCATGAAATACTGCCCCGCTCTGCTGAGCACGCCAAGCTTTTTAGATGCCAATTTGGCCTTCTATTCTAAGTGACCACGAAACTGCACGTCACTCGATATGTCGACGCCGAGGATTCCGATACTGGCTGAGGCAACGAGGGGAGTGCCTTGAAACTGAGGAGATACGACAAAGGGGTTCTTTTTAGCGGTTAACGCGCAAACTTGTGTCTTCTGGGGGTTAAACTGGACTAGATTTAGTCGCCCCCAATCCGAGACTCTGTTCAGCAAAGACTCGACTTCAGACACAAGTTTGTCCCGGCACTCGGAGACGTTTTTCCGAGAAATATTGGCTCAGCCGGTGTAAAGAGCATCACCAGTGCTGTCATCTGCATAGCAATGAATGTTACGGGTTTGCAACATATCATTGATATGCAGAAGAAACAGCGTTGGCGACAGCAAGCATCCTTGTGGAACACCAGCATTAATAGGCTTGCAATCGGAGCTTGCACCGTCTACAACGATCTGCAAGAAAGCTGGTGATCCAATCGCAGAATTTCTCGGGAAGCCCATAGGAAGGGAGCTTCGAAAGAAGCGCTTTGTGCCAAACCCGATCGAAGGCCTTCGCAATTTCCAAACTAACGGCCGATGCCTCCCCCTTGGACTCTACTGCCTCCGCCCATCTGTGAGTTAGGTAGACCAGAAGATCACCAGCTGACCGACCACGGCGAAAACCGTATTGGCGGTCACTAATCAGCTGGTGATCCTCAAGGTACCTCATGAGCTGGCAGTTTACAATGGACTCCATTGTTTTGGAGAACAAGGAGGTGATGGCGATAGGCCGGTAGTTGGACGGGTCTGAGCGGTCGCCTTTTTTAGGGATCGGGTGGACAAAAGCCGTCTTCCTTGATTTTGGGACTACGCCTAGGGAGTAGGAGTACCGGAAAAGACGCGTTAAAACCGGTGCCAACTCTGGAGCACACGTCCTCAGCACAATTGGGGGGATTCCGTCAGGCCCACTCGACATGTGGATGTCCAGGGTGAGGAGTGCTTTGCGAACCGAGCGCTGTGTGAACTGCATTTCCGGCATGGAGCACTCACACCGCGGGATGGTCGGCGGCGTACTCCCACCGTTATCGAGAGTCGAGTTGGACGCAAAGAAAGAGCCTAGAAGATCGGCTTTCTCCTTTGCGGTATGGGCCAGTGAGTCGTCCTCCCTGTGCAAAGATGGAAAAGATGGCTGACGGAAATTCCCCTGGACAGCCTTGACTAGAGACCAGAATGCACAGGTTCCAGAAGGAAGGCGGACTAATTTCTCGCCAATTCTGCCTATGTGCTCTGACTTTGCCTTGGCAATGACTCTTTTGAAGGACCTAGAGGCGGAATTATACTTCTTTTTTAGAGCGCTGGTGTTTACATCCCGGGACGCTGATACGTCAGCCCAGGCTTGGTAGCACTCCTGCTTATAGCATGATGCTATTTTACAGGAGCGACCAAACCATGGCTGAGATTTGCCTCCTATGGTCACCTCAGAGGAAGGAATAAAAAGTTCCATACCCTTTTTTTTTTGCGGATGGAAAATCATCTAATGACGCCTTTCGCTCTGGGTGGAGCGTAAGGGAGTGTCATACTTTTACTGACTAAAAACCATCCGTGTTCTTTCAGTGCCCTTACGTTCCGGAGTCCGCGGTATCTCTTTCGAACAGCCCGCAGCCCCGGCAGGCGTCGGCCCTTGCGGACCCCTTCACGCTGCTGACAGCTCTTTGAGGCGCGCGTGGAACAAAACGCGCCGTCGACACGGCCTGTCGTCGTTAGACGGACGGACGGCGAGCTACCCATTGCTTGCCGTCCACAGGCCCGCGCCTACGGTGGCCGGGGGGCCACGACGTAGCCCCCCGACGCCCGGGGCATCTCCCGCGGGGGCCGGGGAGGAAAGCTGCTGCTCTCTCCTTCTCCCTCTCCGCCACCTCCTTCGCTAGCATCACTGCTTCGCAGAAGGTGGTGACGGCATCCCATTCCGTCTCGCTCCGGACCATGGCTACGACCGGGGCCAGACGCGAGAGGTCGCCGCCGCCTATCGCCGCTACGAGGACACGGCGGTGCTCCGCCCAAGCAGGGCACACCTCCATGGTGTGTTCCACCGTGTCCTCCGGTCCATCCTCGCAGTGGGAGCACCCGGGCGTTTCCTCCCGCCCGATTCGGTGCAGGAACCTTCCGAACACACCGTGTCCGGTGAGGACCTGCGTCAGGCGGAAGGTGAGGATGCCGTGGCGTCTCTCAAGCCACTCCTCAAAGAGGGGTCTTATCGCCGCTATAGTGGCGAAAGTTCCATACCCTGAAGTACCACATCAGTGACAGAATCCGCAACAACGTTGGGATCGTCCGGCGAGAAGCAAACCCGCCCCCAAGGGTAGGATACAAAGAAAGACCGCATCCCATCCCAATTGGCTGACCTATAGTGCCAAATACGGCGGCAGCCTGCAGATTGCAACTGCGATTTCAGCGTGAGTGGCACCACACTCCGAACAAGACAATGATCCGAGGAGCCTAAAGGGGCGTCAACGAAAATCTGATATCCGTCCGGGTGAGAGGTCAGCAAAAGGTCCAACATGGAAGGTGCATGATCCTCCACATCTGGTAGGCGAAGTAAACAGTTGTGTCAGACTATATGCCAAGGCAAAATCATGAACAGATCTCCCCGCTCGATCGGTTAAACGTGAACCAAGCCATTCGGCGTGATGGGCGTTAAATTTGCTGAGGATCACGATCTCTGCGGAGGGGATCTGTTGTAGCAACGAATCTGTAGCTGTTGGACGTGGTCGAAGAGTCGGTCTGTTTCGGCATTACCGCTATGGGACCTATAGAGGCACCCGTAGATGCGCGGATGGTCGTCGCTGTCTACGCGTATCAAATACGCTTAACATCGATAACTTGAATGGCCGTAGTAATTTTCTACCTGAAAATTCAATGTAACAACTTATTTGGAGCACGAGAATTTATGGAGTTGCATACAACCGGGTACAGAAACAGTCGACGTTGTGAAGAATGTGAGGGTGAAATCTTATATATGTATTAATCTCTTAGTGAAGGGTGACTCCCCGGTATATTATGGATTGATGACCTGGTAAGACGTACAGGAAGTTGGTGGATGTGGGTAACTGTAGCATTGCTTCTTATGGCATTTCTTGGGAGAGGCCCAATTTCAGGCGTAGACGTTTAAATTTTTAAGGAACATCATCATTGTTGATAGAGTAGGGTAAGTCTGGGGGAGTTGGCCATCGTTTTTTAAGAAGTCAGTAAAATTAAAACTACAAAGGTTAATTCACACAAATGAATTCTAATTAAACTTTCAACATTAACCTCTTAGAATTTAACATAAAATAATTGAATTTCAACATAATCAGTCTCATGATTTACTTTTTTTTTCAAATTACCATTAGCCATCTATACCGTAGTGCCCGGTAGAGATGGCCATAGTAGCAACGGATAGGTTGCCAGTTTATTAATCAGCATTTCATCCACTCTTTTCCTGTAGGTTTTTTAATCTTAGTTTTTTTTTAAACTTTTCTAAGCCAGCACTTAGCTTCAATCCCACCCGATGATAAGTAGTGATGTAGCTTAAGATGGTAAAACGCACTGACTTAACAAAAACCTATTCACTCTTGCCTTGAAGACACCCAAATTGTAATCGGATGGAAAGACAGATGCTGGCAACTTATTCTCCTCCTTTGCTGTACGCATGACGAACGACGTAGCAAATCGTTTGGTTCAAATGCATGGTAAGCCAACAACGAAAGGAAGGAGATAGGCCGAACGTCTGGTTGTCGGATGGTGGAAGGGAGAGGGAGGAATTAAATTATACAATTCCTGCGCACACTCTCCGAAATGCATCCTGTAGAAGACCTAAAGGCTGGCTACTTTGCGCCGGTGTTCGAGGCTGGTAAGATTAGTTGCAGCACCGGTCTATATATGGCAGCAATACTCCATGCACGATCGGACTTGCGCTTTATATAAAGTAAGCATCTGTCCCGGCGTGAAGTATTGCTGCACTTTTGCAAGGACTTCTAGCCCCCTTGCAGCAGCTTTGGCCTTGGACTCAATGAACCGTCCGAAATTCAGATTTAGGTTTAGGTTTAAGATATTATTTATTTCTCAAAAATTACAAATCGCTTACGAGAAATAAAAAAATTACAAACAATAATAAAGGAATCCATTACAAGCATACAGAATAAAATTTTGAGTATATCTCAACCCCCAGCAACTGGAGGCGGTCGGTATATTCCAGTGATTCTTTTCTGTCCACATAATGAACGCTTATCATCAAACTCGGTTTAATTTTTATGGAGCCACAATTGGCATAAACGCATTGAAGCTAGTTTTGATAAGATGCGTTTTATAATAATGCTCTCTGAAAATGTAAGTATTTACAGAATTCTCTAATCTCTTATATATTAAAAGTAGAAACTAACTGACAAATAGTCCAACTGCTGAGATACAAATCAGGGTAATAAGTTTTTACATATTATAATATTATATACAAGTTATGTATATTATTATCTCACAATATTATTTTATCACCGACTGAGGAGATACTTTCTTTCCAGTTGTTCAATGTAGAGCTAGACAGAGCAACAATGAGGAGTGACAAGGACAAGATGAACTAAACTGGCAGAATTTTCAATACAAAACTCTTTCACTCAGTGTTAAATTATAATGCATTTTCCTGCCTCTATAGTCTAGATGCCACAATTGTCACCATAGCTGGATCTGTCATTTGTACAGGTGTCAACCCATTGTGTGATTATATTATACTTACACTGTGATTTTATACAATAATTTGTTAAAATTTTAGTGCAATACGAGCAATGTGGAAAATAGTGAAAATAAGGTCGTTGGGAATAATGATGACATTGCTCCAATACTGTCATCACCAACATCATCTCAATGTATTAAGTTCACACCTATATAGAAAAGGCGACGACCACTACTCAAGGAAATAAAGATAAAGCTGAAGTTGCTTCAACTCTATGTGGAGGTTTTCAAGATTTTAATTCCAAAAAAGCTATTGTGGAAGATTTAAAAATAAAAAATTTAGAAGAGGAAATAAACTTTAAGCGAGAATTGTGCCAGCTGCAGTTAGAAACAGTTAGGAAGGAATTGGAAATTAAAATTGAAGTTTGCAACCAACTAAAAGGTATGTGTTTTATTCATTGGTGAAATTAAAAAATGTATTTTATATAATAAATTAGGTATTTGTAAATTATCAAAATATTGTGTAATTTGATTTCTGTGAAATCCATATGCCAAAGATGGTCTGTCAGAAAATGACATATTATTGATTTGTCCCCTTGTAATTAGGTCTTCCAGGTTTGGAACGTCATCACTATTCACAGGCTGTTGCTCATTTCTTGATATGCACATATTATGCAAGATACAGCAAGCTATTATGACATTGATGGCATTGTTTAAAGCTAAAAGAATTCCAACTGCAAGTACTGGAAACCTTCGTTTTAGCACATCATATTGCCGTTCCACCACATTTCTTGTTCCAATGTGGGCCTCATTATATTTCGTTCTCCACTTGTTGTAGGGTTGAGATAAGGTGTCAAGAGATGAGGCTGATAATAAAAATAATTTAAGTATTATTGTATATAATAATGTAATTTATATGATGTTAAATATTTCTTTTCTAATTTTAGGTCACAACTTTAACATCCAAAATGTTTATGGAATACCTAAAAATGGTTCTGCAAATACCTAATTTAAGTGAACTTTTTATTTAATTAAATATTCTCTACCTATACACAATCTTTTTATTAATTTTACCTACCTAATCTATACTTATAAACTTAGGTTAAAACAGCTGTAATGGGGTGATTCATGTACTAAATTGACTATATTTTAAAAAAATTCCAATCGGGCAGGTCAATTAGGTACCTATTAAAATAAGTATTTATTTAATCAATATTTAGAGCTCTCCGATAAATGCTTGCATGTAAGTTTACCAGGAAATATGTGCAGAATGGATGTTATTCTAGTTATTTTTAATTTTATCTCTCTATCACTATCCCCAAGTAAATGGCTCTCTCCGTACTCTCCTCTTTCAAACTTTCCATAAATATTGCTATTTTGGTAAATTGCTGAATCATGTGTAGAACCTGGCCAGCGTGCAACAACATCCTGCACCAACAACTTTGCTGATGAAATTGTTTGAACGTTTATGGACATGTAGCCTTTCCTGTTTCTAAATAGTTCTGCATCAACTCCACCTAAAGATATAAATAATACTTCATCAGTATTGCTTAATATACTTCTAAGACAAATGAACTTTTGTGAGAGAGTTAAATCAAAATAAGGAATTTACTTGGTGATTGAATTTTTATATGTGTAAAATCAATACAGCCTAGTACATTAGGGAATATAGCTATGCCATAGAATTCTATCTTAACTCTGTCTTGGTCTCTGTTTGTATCAGTAAATATGATGAATTCTCGACGTAAGGATAAAATTGCTGGAGAAACTCTCTTCACTATCCGGCTGGATGTAGCCAAACTAACACCACCCATATCCGCCACAGCAAGCAAGTGACTGCCTGTGGCGTAATATCTTAAAGATATTAATATTTGATTTATGGGTGGTATGGAATTGTTCCTGTAAAAAAAACATGTACCTAGATAAAGTGAATCACAAAATCTACAAGTTAAAATAGTTACTTAGGGTATCAACTTACCAATGTAGATAAGTTAGCACCAAGCAGGTATTTATTTATTTGATTTTTCTCGGCGACGTGTCTTATGTATTTGAACAATCACAATAGCTTTCTGACTCTTTGGGTACAAGTGTGAATTTTTTTGTGTGTGTGTGTGAATTTTATGCCAATTTAGTTGCTGATCGAGATATATCCCTAAGTATTTTGTGAAAATAACCTTTTGCAGGGGCTGGCAGTTACATTTAGGCGCTCTGTAAAGGTAATATGTGCAGAACATGAATGGGCGATTAGATGAAGATTATTAGGGGGTTGCGAGGAACTTTTTATTGTAAATGTTATACAGTTTGTTTTACTAATATTTAAGGTAAGGAGATTGCTATGTAACCTGATTATATATATATATATATATATATATATATATATATATATATATATATATATATATATATATATATATATATATATATATATATATATATATATATATATATATATATATATATATATGTGTAACCTAATAATCTGATAACGGTGTGTAGGCCCTTGGAGGCTGACTGATGGACTTAATCCCAGTTTTTAATCATGAAAAAGAAACGCTGTATCGTCGGCGTAATAGAAGATTTTACCGTTAGGTAATTTAGGTTCAGTAAGGTCATTGATGTATATTAGGAACAGGGTAGGTCCAAGAACACTAACCTATGGAACGCCATATTGTGTGCAGAGCTCATTAGAACTATATGAGTTATCGTCTATTTTAACTTGTTGAGTTCTCCTTAAAAGATAGTCGGATATAAGAAGAAGAAGTTGACCACGAACATCAATTCTGTCAAGTTTCTTGATAATAATGGGGATGGAGACGATGTCAAACGCCTTTTATAGGTCTAGAAATATACACAGAGCCTTCTCACTTCTATCAAGTATATCAACAATATTGCCGGTCAATGCTAAAATAGCATCTTCCGTGCTCCTTTTTCCTCTAAAACCAAATTGAGCGTCCGAAAAAATGTTATATTTTTTTATAAAATTTAAAAGCCGTTTATTAATATTTTTTTCTATAATTTTGGAAATCACTGTTAGAACAAAAATAGGTCTTATTAACGTCGTCTCGAGCCCCAGTCCTATATATAGGATAAATAATTGCTCTTTTTAATGACTGAGGAAACACTCCTTTATTAAAACATAGCACGCAAAGTTGATTAATAATAGGGTTAAGTTCTGTTCTGGCAAATTTAATAAATTTTGTGGGTATATTGTCCCAGCCAGGGGCAGAATCATATTTAAGGTTTGTGATAATTGATTCAATTTCATTTGTATCTGGTTCAATAAATCCGATGGAATTGGGTTGAGTAGAAGGAAGTAACTCGAAGTTACTTTGAGGTAGATCATGTGTAATAATGTCTTCTGCGAGCGTTTTCTCAACATACAACAAATCGTTATTAATTAAATTTACAGAGTTACTTGGTGTATCAGCCAACTGTCTAAGTTCTTGATTATTTGAATTTATATTATTTAGGTGCGTAATATTCTTTAACGTATTCCAAAGTAATTTATAATTATTTTTAGCTTTAAGAAGTAGATTTTGTTCATATTTTCGTTTAAGTTTTTTTTAATAGATTTTTGCAAAAATTACGATATTGTTTGTATATTAAAGATAATGTTTCATTTTATTTATTTTTTTGTGATTTTTTTTGAAGCCTATTTCTGTTTTTATGCATTTCAACAAACCCGGAGTTATCCCGGGTTTTATAATATGTTTATTACTCGTGATTTTTATTATTTTTGTATTATTATCTATTGATTTGTTAATTATTTCGATTAACTTTTCAGATAAAGTATTTGGGTCTTCCATTTTAATAAGTTCAGCCAGATTGTTATCATTTAGGGCATTTACTGCACTTTTGTAGTCAATAAATACTTTTGTTGATTTTCTATAAGTAAGATCACTTTTCGAGTAGATAGGTAAGAACCATGGAATGGTCTTAGTAGTGGCTTCTAGGACCGCTATTGTAGCAGAGTACTTATTGGGATCAAAGTTAGCGAAAACATGATCTATACAGCTGTTGATTCTAGTGTTTAATCTATGTCCAGGCAATAAACCATGTTGTGCCATTGTTTCAAGATATTTGTGACTGCGTGCATCTAGGTGGCCCTCTAATAGATTAATGTTGATATCACCTATTATTATTACGTTTTTGTTTAAATTGTTAGATTGAAGATTATGATTCAAAGAATTTACAAAATTATCTATATTATAATTAGATGGTGATCTATATATACACAATATAATAAGGTTAGTTAAACAAACTTGCAGACATGTAGCATCATTTATAAAAATCTCTTTAACTTTATGTTCTAAAGTGTCATTTACGTAGACAACGACCCCATCCTTTTAAGTAACTTTGTTAGTAGTGTTATAAACGTAATATCCGGGTCTGTTTGGTAATGGAATATCAAGATTTAATCGGCATTCAGTCAATATTAAAATATCAATATGTTCTTCAACTAATGATAGGCTAACTGAAAAATCATCGGAGTTCTTATTTATACTCCTGATGTTCTGAGTAACTATCGGAAAAGCTGGTTTATCCAAGGGTAAAAGATTGGTAGTTCATTTGTGTTACGGACAAAGCTATTGACATTATTAATGTAATCCAATTCATGCAATAATTGGTCTTCGCTATCCATTATTAATAGGTGGAATAGTTAAACATATTATCCGCAGTCTTTGTGAAAAGTATGAAAATAGTGAAAAATTATGTCCGACGATATCGTCAATAATTAGTTGAAGTATGGGTATAGTATCGCGTTTCTAATTTCGTACATGAGATTTCGATTTATATTTAAATTTAAAAACAGAAGGTGTAATATTATTATTATTGTGTAGTTAAATTTGTAGCAGTAATAATCGTTATATAAGTAAATATTGTGAAAATTGTATTTTATATATTTATGGACTGAGTGTAAAATCAGATGATAGGGATTGGTAAATACATAATTTAGTGTTGTGTAGAATGTTTGAAAAAATGAGTAAGTGTTCGTACACATTTCTGAATAAGTTAAAATAGCATGAGTAAGGTTATAAAATAAACCAAAGTACACAGCAAGCATCGTTAAGTTACAAAAATAGAAAAAACATTTTAGTAAAAGTAATAAGAAAGCTAGTCAGTTGTTCATCAGTTTTTGTAGTTTGCCTCATTCGTAATATGTATGATAGGAGAGTTGTCGTCCTTCCTCACGTATACACGACCGTAGGATGTCCAGCAGTATTTGTAATTCTTGTCCCTTCTCAAATCTCTCGCCAAAAAGAACAATCTCGATGCCTTCGGTGTAAGATACTCTGCGATAAAGATGGGACTATCGGGATTTCTTTTGTTCCCCAAGTGCTTGGCGCATAATTTGTCACTATGGTTCCGTTTGTTAAATGACTTAGCCCCTTTAAGAATGTCTTCCTTTGAAAGAGTCGAGCTTAATTCAACAATCACAGATTTTTTTCCGTTGTGCTTTTTGACGTTTATGGTTTTAGAAAGGTTTTATCATGCTAACCAGACCGTCTTTTGACACATTAGTATCAAAAGCTAAATTTTTAATCTCTAGAGTAGTTTTACGTCTATTTCTCAGGGTGTCTTCTAGGCGGTCCTCAAGTATGGCAACATATTCATCCCTTTTCTTAATCTCCCCTTCCAAACGCTTGACATTCTTCTTTAGCTCGGCGTTCTGCTCTACCAGAAATGTGATGGTGATTTCAATATTACTATTAGCTTCCTGAATTCCTTTTAATATCGGGAATAATTTTGTAATTTGAGCCTCCTGTTTTCGCATTTGGCTGTCTTGCCTAAGCGTCCAATTTTCAAACAATTCATGAATTTCGTGTCGAAATTCACTATAATCACCTCTGTTTTTCTCGTCGTCCATCCTTTGCCGTTTTGCCCTTGATGTAATAAATCCGTAAGTCTTTTCGGGGGTATCGTCATCAAAGATACTTAAATTAGGCGCGGAGTTTGTTTTGTCCAATGAACCATGTGACTCCATGATATTGTTGTACTCGTAAAGCAGCAGTTATTATAAGTAACAATAGTAGAATAGATCTCACCTAACAGCCCGATAAATCACACAGCACGGCAAGCGCGGCAAGCAATGTTTAAGTGCTACGTCGTAGTACGTAGTTTTCTCGTAGCAAGTGGGCGTGCTTGTAGTTCAATCGTAGCAAGAAGGCGGAGAGGGATAAAAAATGCAATTGTACCTTTCTCGCGGGGGTGAAGAAGGACCTCCTCTCTAGCTGCTACGCGTTGTTCGCTCGCGTGCAAGTCACCAAGATATTGTTTGCGACAGAATTCTTGCACTAATGTTAACAACTTTAAGACTATTTATGGTATGTGATAAATTAAATAGATTTATTTAAAAACACGACACACGTCCGCTCGCTGCAAAGTTGTCGGAGAAGAGGACCTATATCTAGATAACCTATATGTTCATAAAAAACTACATACAACGAAATCATTGAAATAATTTGGTCGTTTTTCGATTATATTTTAGGTTCCTTAATATTGTAATAACCCTTTTTATACAAACTAAATTAAATTAAATTTTGCTGCTGGACTTTTAATACAGAACAGGAGAATACTGTACGAATGTATACGCAAGCACAGGTACACTCCCTATTCTCTCACTGTCATAGTCCAGAGAGAGATAAAGAGCAGGACCTGCTTTACGCGCTTTCCATGGCATGAAGGTGAAACACTACAATCTCTGGGCTGCTACTGAGAACAGAAAACTCAGTAATAGATTTTAGCGCGACCCGGGACCTCATAATCAACAACATGGATTTATGTTCATTTTCTATGGAAGGCATATGTTCTGCAATGAACTTTGATAGGCTGTAATGAATAAATTAATGTGAACGTGGTAAATAAGAACTTTTATAAAACAAACTTTATTTATAACTTTTAGTGTCAAGTTCCTTTATTTGTAATATGAAAGTGTTCTAGATAAATGCTCAGGGACTCCTTGTGAAGAAAACCAAGTGATTTTGCACATTGTTTTACCAGCGACTCTCTAGAGTCATTGAAATATGTGCATAATTTGCAATTTGGGAAAACACTTTTTTAAGTAAAAAGTGAAAAGACGACAGATGAAATACGACCCTCGATGATATCATGGATCGCACGTTCCTTATATTTTAATATGTATGTAAGTTTTTGCCGACATTATAAAATCTTTCTTCTGTATTAATAACCGCCACATATACATTGTGTTGGCATAAGAATATTAACTGCCTAAAACTTAAATGTCAATTGTTAAAATATCTTGCTATGGGGTTAAGCGACTGATAATAATATATATAATATGATAAATCTTTTTAAAGAAACAACCCTTGATAATAAGGTGATCTCAATTGATACATGATAAAATTCAATTGCGGAGATAACGTTTCTTTATATAAAAATGTTTAGTTTTACTTTGGAAGTTTATTTTTTTGTAAATTTTAATTATATAATAATTCGTGCGTCTCAATATTTATTATAACGATACATAGTTACAATATTTGCTTTTTTCTTTCTTGAAACCGTTTGGGCACATTCATAATCTGATGTCTCCTACTGGAGTAGGAGACTAGTTGGAGCCATAAAAGAAATCTGTGTACCGAGAATTGCGAAATTTTACTCGATCTAACTTTCTGTATTTATCCTTCTCAGTACAGTCGGCATAGAAGGTAATCTTAAATAGCTCATTCGTTTTATATATTATATTTTTTTTTTTTTATATATATATATATATATATATATATATATATATATATATATATATATATGTATGCGGCTGAATTATCAATTGCTTTGCATCCTACAGTATACCTTGAGGCTGACTTCTCTGCGCCTGTACTCGTGACTGCCGCCGAGTACACCTCTCAATTAAGTTCAAAGCTGTTAGGTGGCATTTTGGAGCACTAATTGGTATGTGAAAACACTATTTCATGCACGAACGGACTTGACGGAGGTTCAGTTTTAGATTAATGTAATCTAATACCACCTTTTTTATTACATCTATATCGTTCTATTTCTGTGTTATCACAGGATAGAATCGTACAGAATGACACATATGCGCTTATGTACAACAATAATTCAATACCAAAAATTATTATTATAAAAAAAAACATTTTATTACTAACAAAAAGGTAGAAAATTACATAGTAGAGCGTTATACATAAGTTTTTTGTGGTTATATTTCAATAAATAGAATAATTGCCTCTTTAAGATTCGTAAGTATTATAAATATACGAGTAAAAGGCAAGATTTTCATTTGTAAATTCATAATGGATTGCCGCATAATGTGAATACCGCAGCATGTATCTTTAGGGGTTTAAATAAATGAATAAAGCGTATGTATGTATTATATATCTATACATAATAATAAAATTAAAGTATCTCTCTGTAATATGGAAATAACTATCTTTGAACTGAGGGAGTTTATCTATATGTTGTAACATTTTAAAGTATTTGTCTGTCTGTCGGTCTCTCTCTCTCTACACGGGTTTATCTTCGAAAGTGCTAAACCTACTGTGATGAAACCTTACAAGCAGATAGAGAGCAATTCCAGCAAGAATTAAGGGTTTATTCTATCCGAAATTATTAAAACTATTACGTGGAAAAATGCTAAATCTAAACAATAAATCGTGTTTGATTTTCTTAATTCTAAGTAACGTCTCATTGATAGATCCCGTCCAGGGAACGCTAGTAAATAAATAAATACGTTTCTCTTATCGGAATGTTTTTGTAGAAAAGCGATACGTTTTTGAGACGGAATATGTTAATTGTACAATACAACATATTTGTATCTGTAACCGCACAAATATTTCTCATTTACGTAGCATAACATTAAGCCACCAAAAAGATGTGTACAAACTAAACTGAAACTACAGCTATTGTGGTAATGAAAGGATTATAATATATTCCTTGCAAATTAAGCAGCTGTCATGCCAGCACTGTAGTTGCGATGTGTGCCGGAGGAACGTGACTCCGCGTTCTGCAGTCTTGAGTCATTTCTCTGAATGTGTGCACAAAATTCTGTAGAAAGCATAACTCGCGTAGTGTTTTTGACACCGAGAAGTCTTCACACTGCTAACGTAATGTGTATAAAATGGATTTTATTTATAAAATATAAATCATTAAAGTTTTAATGTATATTGGTAATTATAAGAAAACTTTGTTGCCGTTGCCTGAAACTGCTATTTAAGACTAATATAATGTATAATCATTCTATTAGCCTTAAATAGCAGTTTATTTCTGCTGTGTTTCGTGTGAATATAGAGAACCGGAGATTTTTTTTTAGGTGACAATATTTAATATTGTGTTACATAAACGAGGATAGATGTAGGTGTCTAAAGGTCACAGCATCCGTTTACCATCATGTGAAATCTCTGGTCGTTTAACATCCTTATTCTATAAAATAAATAATTATAAATATCAGCACCTTCTTATACTAGTAAAAATGAAAATCCCATATTATATTCTAACTTCATTTGAAATGTTAGAGAATAACTTTAGGCATTAAGTCCGCCCTTTGCATCCATTTTTAAGGTAATGCAATAAATATTTAAAAATTAAAATAAATTTTAAAAAATATTTCACATAAAATGTTGACGACTTGCATTTTCATTATAAACCATAATCTTCAAATGAACATAAAGCGTTCAATAATAATATTGAAGCAAATAAAACTCAACAGCTTTTTTATTTCTGAGCTTCTGTATCTGTTTTAAAATGCGTGACCAGCAAACATATCCGAGTGCGTATCTTCCAAAGTAATTTTGGAGAATGCAGGATTTGACGTGGTAAAGCCTCACTACGACTTTGTATCGCTTGCGTACTGTGAAATTTATCGCAAGCGCTTATGGCCTACCACGGCTTTCGCAATTTTAAGTGCTGGCTTACCACGTGTTCGACGGTAAAGGAAAACTTTGTGACAAAATCCTTATGTTTGCGTAAAAAAATTCAAGATATTATGTTAAGTGCGCTTACCAATACGCAAACCAATAACATTACCCTATTCCAAAAAATATATCATTCGTTATCTTGTTAGGAATTAAATTACAAATAACACTTAATAATTTTAATTAAATATTATGAATTAGTTAAAAATGGTTCTTAAGCAGCAATTCCAGGCGCGCGTTGGAGCAAACACGCACTATTTTTGTGCGTCCTCCGTGATGGAATCCTCCTAAATTTTGTTAAGTCAAGATTTAATGAGAAATTCGTGAATTAAGTAAAAAGAAACTGTGAGTTAATACTTTCATTATTTAAGTTCCGTGTATCGTACATTATTTTCACATATCGTATATTTTTTTAATTCACTTGTACTATACAAGTGAATTAAATCCACAAAAATTTGACTTCAATTCAAATTCAAGAAAAATATTATTTGATTTAAGTCAAACAAAAATGTTCTCTCTGGGAATTCTATAAATAAATAAAGAAGTTTTAAAAAACTTCTTCATTTACAAGAATAAACTTACAAGTAAGTACAGAGAACCAAAAAGTTTCGGTACAAGAATTAAAACATCAATCTACAGATTTAATTAAACGGGACAAAAGGTTCGCGTAGTGAATATTTTCTTTGCCCAAGGTGAAACGAAACTCGATTTACAGAAATTGTGTATGATCCAGATATTGGCTTATATGTAAATGGCTTATCAAACCTTATTTTACAATAGACTTATTTTTTTAGCAATTGTAATGTGACGATAAACGGTAGTAAGAGTAATTGCGTTTTTAATAATTTTACTTTAAAAAATACGGTTCAAGCTAAAAATGTAAAAAAAGTAATGACTAAAGTCATCATCATGTCAAGAATTTGTTTTATATTTCTTGATCAATTTATTTGTAATTTAAAGTGTTCTAAAAGATAATACTAATTAAAGTTATTTTGTTCTGTATTTATTATATTGTTACAATAAACGTTTAATATTTTTAAAATAAAATATTATAAATTTCATGCGTGATTTAAGTAAAAAATACCAATTTAATAATAGGCTAGTTGTTAAGTCCTTCATGAGCGTGACTTAAGGTGACTCTAGTCGACATTATTTCCATTTGGGTTTTACTCCGCTGTTTGACAGTGTACATCCAAAGTTAAACATGATATCGTTTTGTCTCATTATTAATTTTGTCTGTACCGAAACAGAATAGTAAAATAAAAAGTCAGTAAAAAGTTACGAGCTACCAAAGATTCGTTTTTATTGCCAATCTTAACACAACTTTGGGCGTAAATTAGTAATAAAAGCAGTGTAAAATTTCAAAAACAAAGTCGGTACCGACACAGCTCAATTATCGTAGAATCCAATAAATTTTATTGGTAATTGATTCATGCAGTGGGTTTTTCATAAAACCCCTCCTTCCAAAGGCCTTTTCGTATTTTTTTACGCGCGCGTGTTTATATGAATTATCGTGCATCTCACTGAATAATTTTTCCCTCGGTGCGGTGCGGGAGGACGACACTTACACACACATGCATGCGCGGTGACGCGCGCTTATTCTAGTTTTATTCAACTCAGTCAGCTGCGGCCTGTGACGTTCGTATGATTATAGCTATACCTGCGCTCTAAATTACTACGCTACATTGACCCCTGCTTGAACTTTGGATTAAATCAAATTGATATAAGCACAGACAAAAATAGAGGAATATATAAATAAAATTTTGAAGAAAAAAACGATCTCAAAATTTTATTAATGTTCCGCTAATTTTATCTGTACTTACCTATGTCAATTTGATTTACATTCGATTATAATTATATTCTCAGACGTGTAGGTTTCCTCAATATGTTTTCCTTCACCGCCGAGCACGTGGTAAATCAGCACAATTGCAATTAACAATTTCATTGATACCGGCGGGGATCGAACTCGGGTCTGCATGTCTGAGAAATTAAAAAATATATATTTCGAAGAAATGTGAAGTTCGTCAACACGCATTGTGGCAGCGTGGCGGACATTTCCTTGCCTTAAAACCCTCTCAGAAATTAGAGGAGGCCTGTGCCCAGCAGTGGGACGTATATAGGCTGTAACTTTACTTTTTTTTACTTTTATGAATATGTTATTTTACCGACGAAAATTTTAAAGAAAAATAAAAAATAAGCAACCGACAACCTCCTAGGTCCCTAGGTGACTTGCGAGATGTCAGTGTAACAAAACAAAACGGCCCAGAAAAACAGACTTTCCAACTGATAGCTAAATCAGCACGCAACAATTTCATTGGTGCCAGTGGGGATCGAACCCGGGTTGCTCCCGTACTGTGATACCTATAACGAGCGCTAACCATGTGAGCTACCACGGCTCTCAACGACATCGTTCCGTTCGTGTACAGCGCTGAAGATAGCAGAGTAAAAAATTAGAGATTGTGGTGTTTGAAATTTTAAAAAATGTGTTTTTGTTACTAGTACTTTCATATGCATTTAATAAAAAGCTGTTATTTTAACATTACAAACAGACACTTAAATTTTATTTATTTGTAGATATAGATATAAGATATTATTCATATTGATTTATTTTAATATAGGGAATATCATATACTATTATAATAATAAAATAATTCTCTCCAGTAAATATTATGCTTTTCTTGTAAAACTCGAAATAACAAATAAATACGATTTCTTTTTATATTCCCATATGCTTTATTTTCATCCTTTATTTTTTATTTGACCAATTTTCTTATAACAAAATTAAATTCTGAATTGGTTGAGCTTTTTGAGAATATTTTTATTTGAATGTTAGGTAGGTACCTATTTAGTTTTTCAGTAGTAATCGTTTTTGCCTACCTACTACTACCTGCCTAAGTACGTCGGTACTAAGGAAACAGTCTTGACGGGTCACTTGTCTTGATAAAAACATGTGTTTACATCTAGTGATATTGTGTGTATATAAAAAAAGTAACAAGACAGGTAAGTATTTTTGAAAACAATTAAGGTATGTATAGGTAGGCAGAACTAATTACAATTATTATCTAAATATTATAAATGCGAAAGTTTGGATGGATAGATATATGTTACTCAATCACGCCAGAACGGCTGAAGGGATCTGGATGATATTTAGCTCAGAGATCGTTGGTTGTCGCGGTCTGGAATAACACATTTTTTTATACCGTTTATTCAGGTATTTCATTCCTGTGGGATAATTTTCGAGTTCACGCGTTTGAAGCCGCTGGCAACAGCTAGTACGGATATAAATTGCGATGACTGTTCAAGTTCATGCTTCGGCGTCGTGAACTCTTGAGTGATCGCTGCATGACCACCCGGGGAAAACAAAACATAATAAAATAAGCAATCTATATTAGGTATCTATAGAGCCATAGAGGTATGAAGCGATAACGTAGCGCACTGCCTAATAATTTAGTACGAGTTTGTAGGTAGGTACTGCTGATTTCTCAGCAAGCGTCGAGCGGCACAGAATAGGGTGGTATGTATGTGTGCATCGTGTTCGTGTAACTTCGATTTTGTTCTAACGGTTCGGAACGCCGTACGAACAAGACGTGCGTTCTAACTGCTCTTCACTGGTACTATCTCTGTCGGGCACGATGACAGGTGAGACAACGTGCTTTTTGGCCGCGCCCACCAATGAGTTCGAGCCCGCGACTTGAGCCGCCTTAAACGTTGTTTCAAGTCACAATGTACGACATACTAAACTTAAGTAACTGATTATTAAAACGAGTAAAGTTAGTGCTCTAACTTTGCTCGTGCGCTTACCTCACACGTTTCAATAATTGGCTACTTAAGTATATTGCATCGTAATGTACTATTTTGGGAAATCTGCTGGCTCAAGCTGACGACAATTTCTTCAAAAAAACTTCGCAATGCGATGCATCAACATAATATTATTGTGTATAAGTGTACTATAAAATATAATTTCTTACTTTGAAATAATACTAGCTTTTACGGAATTTATCGCGTATATTTAGCTTTTTAAATACCCGACGTTTCGAACGCTTTACAGCACTCATGGTCACGGGCGGGACTGAGATATTCAACGTCTATATGTCATAGTTAACCGCGGTTACCATAGATTAAAATTTAACTTTTGTTCCGATCTATGCAGTATGAACTTATGGCATCTTGAAGTCTTGCAGTTGTATGCTTGGGTTGGGATTTAATTTCATTTATTATAGGATCCCAAGCAGATGGTATCACCCAGCCATCTTCTCTATTGAAATTAGGATGTTTTTTGATTTCAATAGCCTCGCGAATCATCCTTGGAAGGAATCGGTGTTCTTTAGCAAGGATTTGCGGTCTATCAAATCTGATGTGATGACGGGGGCGATCCTGTACGTGTGTACCTCGGTCGGTTGGTTTTGCGTCTTTATTATTTTAAGTTAATCGAAGTCGGCTTTTACTTGTTATTCAAAGTTGATTTTTACAAATCTGAAGCTGAAAGGGAACAGGAAAAGGCCTCAGGTTCAGACTATATCATAAAGGGCTTATTAGCCGAAGCCACGCTTAGCAGGCGCGTTAAAAACCGCAGTTCTTATTTTGATTATCATGGTTTGACTCCCTATGTAACCTCTTACAGGAAGGTAGTGGATATTCTTACATCGTAATAGCGGCCTGTGTAAAATTTCTAAGAATGAAATGTTCCTTAGGATTCCATAAGTTTATTTTGAATTAAAATATTTTAGTTCTGTCTTGACGACTTAGTAATTAAAGCAAAAACGTAGTTTACGTAAAAATATTTTCAATAGTATTCCAGATATATATTTTTAACTTAACCTTAAACTTATACCAGCAATATTTATGAATAGGGCATGTTAATTTCTTTCTCTTTTTGTTAATGGACTCGTACAATTACACTTTTGCCAGTATCAAGTAGTAAGAAATTATAATGATTTCTTATATTTACGCGAACACTACACATTGAAATAATACTAGTTTTTACGAATTTGTATGTAATGTTCAGGTTGATCGCTTAGAACAAATCTGTATGCCGTGCAGGCTGAAAGCTTGTAGAGACAAAAAAGTGTATGGATATTGAAGACAACAGTCTTATATCTATCTCTTATAATTGAAAATTCCCTCTGATTGCTTACAATATCATAAATGTACATGTTACCATCAAGTTATTTTCAAAAAACCTTCAGAAATATATCTTACACTAAAATGTTTCTACCTATGTCCGTTATAGACAAAACATAAGAAACCATCCAACCAATTTCAATGAAAAGTTTGTGTGTATTTGGATGGATCCCTAGATGGTTTATATTTATATTTGGACCCGGTAGATGGCACTGTTGTCGAGATCCATAAATCACCAGTACTGCAGCTGAGCCGCATCGCTAGTAATAAATACATTTATTAAATTAAGCCTGTGTTTTTGTAATCCTTACACAAACAGTTTGAAACATCTTACTTCCTCACTATTTATCATTGTGTAATAACATAGATAAGGCATGTTAATTCCTAGTCATTTTATTATGATGTATACTACTTACTAATCAACCAAAACATATTAAAACAATGTCTTGACACCGCTCCTGTCTATCTATGTCAGTCAATCATCAAAGTTTAAAAAATTTATTAAATTAAGTTTATATAAAAGGGGTTATTATAGTATAAAGGAATTTATGGCTGACAATCCGTGGATAAGGTGATCGCTACCAAGCTATCTAATTTGTTCTGTGTTGTTAATTATGACATACATGATTGTAAGCTGGCTTTTTTTAAAAGACCCACTGGGTATTTTGCTGGTTCTCTTCAAGTCAGAGGTTTTTTTCCGAACCAGTGGTAAATTAAAAAAGTGACTTTCAATAAGTATTATTTATAATCTAAATTGAATAAAAGGTTTCTGTTTCTGTACCTACTACTGTTAATAGAATACTTAAATAAATTATGATTTACAATAATAAATAGAATTAACTACATTATATTTTGTTTTTTGTAATACAACCAGTTTAAAACATCTTACTGTGTGTTGGTAATATCATAAATATAAATAGACATTATCCCTTAGCCATGTTGGTATTTAGAATTACACTCACAATCAATCAATACATGTCAAACTTAGAATCCATACGACATTTGTGCATAGACAGGCACTATGTTTTGCCGGAACTAGTGAAAGGTTTTACATCGATTTTAAAATATTTATAAATGCTGAATATATCTACAGCTTAGTTTTATATATACTATTATTCAAGTGTGCACTATTTTAACTTATAATACCGATGAATACAACCAGAAAATCGCTTTCAGTTTGTTTTTAGGTTATTGTTAGATTCATATTTTATTTGTTAATTTCTCGGTCGTTTAGATCCAGTAAAACTATAATTTTATTGTAATCTATGGTAATATCATAAAGTATAAATCGACATTATTTGCCATCATGATATTTAAAATTTGTAGGGCCCATTCATTCATCATCATCATTACAGCCCTTCACAAGTCCACTGCTGAACATAGGCCCATTCTCCATAGAAAAATTGATTGTCTTCTTTCTTGAAGAGATGCCGCGATTATTTCCGTAAAATCTAGTGTTATTTCAATGTGTAGTGTTCGCGTAAATATAAGAAATCATTATGTTAACCAGTACGAACTGGTAATTGCAAATAAAATACGCCGATTAGAAGATCTAAAGACAAGCGCGCATGATATCTAACAGCCTTAAATTTCTTGAAGAGATGCCGAGACCATAATCTCATTCCTACGTGTGTCAAAATATCAACCAAAAAGGACATTCGAGGAAGCGCTAAGATCTTAAATCAGGCGAGTAAAAAGTTGTTACGGACGGTAATCCAACAAAAACGCTCCGATCTATATGACATAAACAAATCCATAGACACATCATCCAGTGAATTAAAGAAAGTTTTAACGACGATAGACTATAATTTTTGCATGGAAACATTAAATAAACGCGAAATTAGTAAATATAACGAATGCAAAAACAAACATATGGAAAAATATCAAAAAATAACGAACAAGTCAAATGTCAAACATCTGAATCAATGCCAGAACCAAAAGCAACCATTGACAAACACAGATCATAGATTAAACGCGCTATATAATCTGTCAAAACAAACACTGAATGATGCAACAATTAGGGTTTTATCCAAAGGCCTCAACTTTGCTATTATACCTCGCAAATTACCGTACGAAGAATTTATCTGTAGTGTTGAGGACTGTTTATTTAAAAACAATATGCGGAAAGAAGATTTGGAGGCGATACTCAAGATATTACGTCTATGTTACGTCGATGTTCAGTGCCTAAACCGAATCTTCCCAAAGACGAATTTATAGCGTTAAAGAACCTACGCAATAAACCAGAACTTACGATTCTCCGCGCAGATAAGGGAAACGCCACGGTAGTCAAGGATACGTCAGATTATAATTCTAAAATACAAGAACTTTTTTCGGATGTAAGTACTTATAAAAAGTTTAAAAACGACCCAACAAATAGCACACTTGAAACAACTAGTGACCTCATAAAGAAACACTCCGAAAAATTGAATCTGGACGTAAAATGGATAATACCAACGTGCGCCAAATCACCAAAAGTGTACGGGTTACCAAAAAACACAAGCCCAATGCTCCATTACGTCCCATAGTGAGCCAAATCGATTTACCAACTTACAGATTGGCCCAACACTTAGCGAAAATACTCTCACCGCTCAGGGGACATACAAGAGCACACATAAAGGATTCCTACCATTTTGTCAGCGAGATTGAAGACCTACATCTGGCAGACAATGAAACTATGGTCAGTTTTGATGTGCAGTCATTGTTTACATGCTTACCTGTTGAAGACTGCATCTCAATTGTAACTAGAAGGCTGGAAGAAAACAACAGGCCCATAAAATATGCAGTATTACTCAGACACTGCCTTACATCTGGCTACCTATTGTGGAAGGAGGAGTTCTACAAGCAAGTAGATGATGTGGCGATGGGCTCACCTGTATCTCCCATTGTCGCCGACATATTCATGGAAAACTTTGAGGAGAAAGCCCTGCTTAGTGCTCCCATAAATCCAAGATTCTACAAGCGGTACGTAGACGACATTTTCACAATTCTACCTTTAGATAAAGTAACTGCATTTTTAGACCATCTTAACTCTATAAATTCTAAAACATTCACAATGGAGTTAGAGGCAAACAATTCCTTAGCTTTTCTAGATGTGTTAGTAATTCGGAATCCTGATACCGATTTTCTATACACACCTTGAGCCATACTGTGTATAGAAAAAAGACCCATACAGATAGATATTTAAATGGTGATTCTCATCACCATCCTTCACAGTTAGCTACCGTGGGTAAATCTTTGTTTGTGAGAGCACGAGGGATCTGTGACAGTAAACACCTGGCTGCAGAGCTCGACCATGTCAAGCAAGTTTTACATGACAACAAGCTTCGAGTCCCGCGCCTACGTCACAGTGAACGAGTGAAGCCGGCCACAGTCAAGCGTGTACCTGCTGTACTGCCATATGTTAGAGGAGTCACTGACAAGATTGGCTACATCTTGAAGCGCGCTTCCATCAAAACATACTTCAAGCCGCTGAAGAAGATTGGTCAGTTTTTACCATCAGTCAAGTGTAATGTCCCTCTGCATGATGCAGGAGTGTACAAGCTTGATTGTGAATGTGGTCTCTCCTACATAGGACAAACTAAAAGATCAATAAAAACCCGCGTTAGAGATCATATAGCTGATGTGAAGAATCGACGCTCCGGGAAGTCTGCAGTCTGTGAACACGTACAGGATCGCCCCCGTCATTATATCAGATTTGATAGACCGCAAATCCTTGCTAAAGAACACCGATTCCTTCCAAGGATGATTCGCGAGGCTATTGAAATCAAAAAACATCCTAATTTCAATAGAGAAGATGGCTGGGTGCTACCATCTGCTTGGGATCCTATAATAAATTAAATTAAATCCCAACCCAAGCATACAACTGCAAGACTTCAAGATACCATAAGTTCATACTGCATAGATCGGAACAAAAAGTTAAATTTTAATCTATGGTAACCGCGGTTAACTATGACATATGGACGTTGAACATCTCAGTCCCGCCCGTGACCATGAGTGCTGTAAAGCGTTCGAAACGTCGGGTATTTAAAAAGCTAAATATACGCGATAAATTCCGTAAAAACTAATATTATTTCAATGTGTAGTGTGCGCGTAAATATAAGAAATCATTATAATTTCTTACTACTTTATACTGGCAAAAGTGCAATTGTACGAGTCCATTAACAAAAAGAGAAAGAAATTATTGCCCTATTCATAAAGATTGCTGGTATAAGTTTAAGGTTAAGTTAAAAATATATATCTGGAATAATATTGAAAATGTTTTTACGTAAACTTCGTTTTTGCTTTAATTACTAAGTCGTCAAGACAGAACTAAAATATTTTAATTCAAAATAAACTTATGGAATCCTAAGAAAAATTTCGTTCTTAGAAATTTTACACAGGCCGCTATTACGATGTAAGAATATCCACTACCTTCCTGTAAGAGGTTACATAGGGAGTCAAACCATGATAATCAAAATAAGAACTGCGGTTTTTAACGCGCCTGCTAAGCGTGGCTTCGGCTAATAAGCCCTTTATGATATAGTCTGAACCTGAGGCCTTTTCCTGTTCCCTTTCAGCTTCAGATTTGTAAAAATCAACTTTGAATAACAAGTAAAAGCCGACTTTGATTAACTTAAAATAATAAAGACGCAAAACCAACCGACCGAGGTACGTGAATGACACATCGCCAACTTAGTATCTCCAAGCTGCTACTAAGAATTACTTGACAGAAAAACCAACAAATTTTTAACCAACAACCAAAATATTTTGGTCTGACCCAGCATTTGAACCGGGGACCTCATGATCTGTAATAGCGCTAACGACCACTTTACCAAGAGGCGGTCAAGGCACCGGGGAGTAAGAAAAGCGTCTAAGTAGATAACAATAATATGAGTGGACTTTTGTGTTCAACTAAGTGAATAAGCCCAGGTATCATTAAACAACCTATAGAATTCCTACGAGCCGTCATTAATTATTCGAATAGATGCCGTGGATCATTACATCTAATGCGACAAAAAAGACCATAATAATTTAAAATTTTAGACGAAACGTTGTTTTTGTATTATATCCGGTGTAAATGACGGCCATTTACGCACGACGGTAATATTTTAATGCATCGCATTAACAAGAAAAACGACGTGTCCAATGGCAGGCAATGTAAAACAATACTTATAACTAGTGCTACAAGGTTGCTTTTTAGGCAGACGGTTTGTTAATTTTGATAAATATTCTATCACACTACTCAAGTGAAAATCCTCTGCTACATTTCAAAGATGTTGCTTATATATACATTCCTAAAGTATTTTATATGTATATCGTGCAGTGTGATGTGTAAGAATATCCACCACCGTATACTATCGCGTGGATGTCTTAAGAGGCGACAAAGGAGAGGAGTTAGTCCGCCGCACTGCTTTAGTGCGTCGTCGCGTCGGTCTGAGTATTTTACATGTGAAATAAACAAAATATTAAATTACCACTCATCGAAAGTTATTTTTTGACAATGGCCATAGTCACCTTTTGTAACATCCAAGGGATAAAGGGATGATGGATTCTTCTATGCCATCACCACTCGGAAAGATTTTTTTTCAATAGGAAACCATCTTTATTATATTATGTGAGATTATTTATAATAATTTAAAGGAAATGAATGAATGAATGAATGAATGCATTTATTCTCTCTTCACAATAGGTATTCTTAATGCTAAGTGTTTACAAAAGTGCCAGACAGGTACCTAACTTGTGAGAGACTGGTGCCTGATGTAGGTTTGAAAAACCTGTATTACAGGTCACCAGGGCTCCCCCCGCGTATAAAACAACAATCTGAGGAATACAAATCAGAAAGGAGATTATAATTAAGTAACTAAAATGAACTGCAGTAATTACAAATTTCACATTAATAAGTGTGTGTACTATGAAAAGTGTGGTTGTGCGTGTGAGCTAGTGCAGGCGCGTGCCTTTTGTGTGTTCATGTGTGTGTGTGTGTGTGTGTGTGTGTGTGTGTGTGTATGTGTGTGTGTGTGTGTGTGTGTGTGTGTGTGCATGTGCATGTGTGTGTGTGTGTGTGTGTGTGTGTGTGTGTGTGTGTGTGTGTGTGTGTGTGTGTGTGTGTGTGTGTGTGTGTGTGTGTGTGTGTGTGTGTGTGTGTGTGTGTGTGTGTGTGTGTTTGTGTGTGGGAATGTGTGTGTGAGTGATTGTGGACGTACCTGCTGTTGCGTGAGTTAGGACTAACATATAATTGCATTTAAACCCAAATAAGGAGAAGAAAGTGTGAAGACTTCGACGACATTAATATAATTATATGGGCGACTTTAGTAGGTTTTCGGTCGCTTCATAGTCTAAAGTTTTCAGATATTTTGTAAGAACGGATTTGCAGCTCGATTTAGGTAAGGGATAGAAGTTTAGGATATTATTCAGTTTATTATACAAGTATGGTCCTAGGAAACAGAAGAAATTGTGTGAGGTGGCAGAATGGAAGGATTGGGTTCGACAGACAGAACCTTTCCTGCGTTTGTCTTTTTGGAGCTCCGGATCGTATTTACATTGAGAGTGTTTCATTAGGACAGTTTGTATGATGAAAGACTGTCTCACTGTTAGGACGTCCCACTTTCTGTAGAGTTCCACTGTAGGAAAGCAGAACGGGAGACCTGCACTGACTTTTAGGATGGCCCGTTGGGCTCTTTCAACCTCAATTTTTTGGGTTTTAGCCGCACCACCCCACGAGCTGATGCAGTAATCTACAAGTGATTGGCATAGAGCGTGGTAGACCATCTTGATGATTCGGCAGTCTGCTACGTGTTTAAGAGATTTGAAGATGAGCTTGCGTAACCTAGTGACAAGTATCTCAATATGTGGCTTGAAGGTCAGAGTTTGGTCTATTATAATTTCGAGGTATTTAATTTGGTCTGTTCTTTGAATAGCGGGACAATTGCAAATAGTTGGCTCAGAGTTGCAAACATGGGCTGTGATGGAGAGGGAGTGAGGGATTTAAAGGAAATGTAACGTAAGTTTGGGTAAATATTTGAAGGTTTTATCCCAGTAAGGCTATTAAAGAAGCAGGTGTAATGTTATTTTTTTATAGAAGAGGGGTATTAGAAAGGAGACGGCTTACCTAATGGCAAGTGACTACCGCCACCAATTAACAACTGCAAATTCAGGGAAATCGCAGGCGCGTTGTCATTTTGTCTTTTTTATTAAAGTACTAAGTTTAAATCCTATACCTTTAAACGAGCAATTCTTATATATATATATGTATAAATATATATATATATATACGAAATTGTGTCAGGGAGTTCGGGGGCAATAAATCGTTAATCTAGTAGATTTATTTTTAGAAAATGTCTTTTTGTCCGTGTTTACAGGCAATGAAAAACTGCTTTAATATAAGAAGGTAAATTTTGACACTTTGTTAATGATCGTAATAGCTCAAGTGGATACCGAGCGGTCGTGTTGTTGTCAACGCCTTGGTTCACGTCCCGTCTTGGGTCCGACTTTTTTTCCTTTTTTTTCAAGTTTCCTTTTTTTGTGAGAAAATCTATTATTTCGAGCCCTTCTTTAGTATTTTAAAAATACGAAAATTTTAATTAAACTAATTGCACTCATGATTTGTTACTCAAATAACCAGTTCAGTTTTTTTCTATTATGTCAATAAGATCAAAAAATATTATTCATGTAATTTGTATCTAAATGTAAATTAAAAAAAAACCGAGCAAAGCTCGGTCATCCGGCTACTTTTGCATAATATTTGGTAAACATGCAGCGTGCGGTTCAGCAGTTTTTGGTACACAGCTGTTGCATTATATTCGGTATTCTCTTAATAGGACCAAACAAACTCGTAAAAAATCTATTTACAGTTTTGATTTTTGGTAATTTTACGAATATATTTTGAATTTTAGATAAGCGTCTTAATTAGTGCGTTCGTTGTCTTGAAATCAATTTAGGAGGCTTTTGGGGGTTCTTTGGTGGATTGGTCTTAATTTTGATAATTAGTAATTTTACGGATATATTTTGAATTTTAGATATTTGTCTAAATTAGTGCGTTTGTTCTGTTGAAAAATAAACTTGTTATCGATTTAAAGTGATATCTAATAAATTAATAATATATTTACATTATACGTGATAGAACCGCTCTGCAGCTATTATATGGTTGTAGCAAGAATGGGTCATAAAGCTTGATTATGTTGTTTGTTTGGTCACAAAGTAACATACATAAATACATAAACACTTACGCCTGTTACCTAGAGTGGTAGTCAGAGCCTACGGATCTTCATTTGTCACAATCCTTACACAACTCTATCGCTTCTTAAAAATCCAAATACCTCCTCGTCAGTTAAGGGTGCGCTTAATGTGGCCCATCTTATATAAAATTTGGTTGAATAACTTGCGTGTAGGGTAGCAGACTCTGCCATTCGCTTCTGTAGTATAATTTGACAACACTCGAATAAGATATTAAATTTGTATTACAAGTGATTATCCAGACATACCTAATTACAGAATAAAGACCACAAATAACCGCAGTGCCAGTAACTGGTGCTAACACAGACTATTTGCGCAGCCAGTTATAACCGTTTATATTAATACATATGTGTGCGTCGCTAAAAGCGCTTTGTTGTGACGCTGCAAATTTTTTAAATATCTAAATGACCACTTGTGGGATGGTTTCCACTTCTGTCTAGACGTCTAAATAGATAATATCTTATGTCGTGAATTATAACGGCAAATATCAGTGCTTGTATTGCTTCTTTCTAGTATGAAGGTTAAAGAGACCCAATGTGATCCGAGGTATTTCATTTTAGTTTTATGAACAAAGTATCCGTAGCCTTCTTTGAAGTTAGCTGCAGAACGACATAGACTACACTAGTCACTTACTTTAGCTGTATAAAAAAACTTAAATTTACCGTGAAGAGCTTAATCAACGTGCTGCAGTAATTTTCCACTCTATCAAAACATCCGTTCGTAAAACATTTTACGGGGCAAATCAATAAATTAGTGAAATTTTTGGTTTAAAATTATGGTTCGTGATTCCAAGGCTTTTAATTACGTGCAAATCATTCGATGATGTCTTTATGTTACGGAATCAGCAGGTAAATTCTGTTAGTTTTAGCTCACAAACTTGGGATCGAATTAGTCTTCAATTTTTTTAAGATCTAGATATGAATATTACTTAAATTTACAACTGTCAACCTCAAAATAGGCAAACTATAATTAAAGATGCCTTTTGAGATGATACGAGTAGATATGATTAAGATGATGTACTCGTTGCAGGAGTTTTTTTGATGACCAAGTAGGAATCAGGAATAATTATATGTTTTTATTATCTATACTCGATTACAAATCAAAATGCAGATTCGGTGTCACCCGTGAGGACTAAGATGGAAATCTTCATTTCCAGTAAAAAGGGTCTCTGATTTTCTACACTCTAATTATTCGTACTTTTTATTAAAAGTGTATAGTGATCGTATGATATCTGAGATCATATAAGACCGGTGTTTCCTTAATTGAGTCGAACATGGATCTAAAACTACAGGAAATCAAAGTCATACCGCCCTGGGCCTTAATCCTACACAAACTGGCCATCGCCTTCTCGTGTAAATAAAGATCGAGGGGCGATAGGCACAGAAGTATATTAAGAGTCGTTTTAGGAGATGATCTCATTGCTCAGTTGGTATTTAAGCGAGTAGTCCTTTGTATTGTGTCTATTGAGTGACTATTTAGTTTGTCCACAGTCGTCATTTGTTTGCCCTTATTACAGACATTAGAGGCGTAGTTGAGAATCAGCCTCACGGTGCTGGTGTGTCTATGTGGGATCATAGTGGGACGCAAGCCCCAGTTGTTCCCAAGTATACGACTGGACTTACCTTAAGCAATATTAACCGTATGACATACGTTGCTAAGGTGAGAGGTTACACTTTAGTTTTTGGTCGATTGTTACGCCTAAATACTTATCTTCAGTTAAGAATGATACTTCTTTACCATTAAATTTTGGGGTCACTAATTTGTCCAATCGTCTCTTTTATCAGCATTAACTGATAAACTGTTATATGATACTACATTAGACATTTATGGTGTTTAAGGCACTTTGTCATAAAAAAAAGTCTTAAGGATAACCCAGTGTGTCAATACAAAGGTTTGCCATCTTGTACAATAATTGGTTTCCCTTTTTCTGGGGAGCGCCAACCAACTTTTTAGCTCTTACATGATGCTCCCTTAACTTTTCTAATTTCTTTATTATTTTAGTTAGGGCTGCACTAAAAATATCCCACTCTTTAGTTTTCTTTGGTCTTTATTTTTAATAGTCTCCTGATCTTTTCCTTAAACTCATTTAGCTAACTATTCTACCAAGGAAATTTTCATATTAAGGTCTAGGTTTTCACGGGACAATTGTCCTCGAAGGCTTCAGGGATACTTACGTTTACAGTCTCCATAGCTAACTACAGACCTTCAACTGCTTTGATGCCTTTAGAAAATGTTTCCAAATTCCTTATTAGACTGTATCCATAGACATCCCAGGAGTTCGCTTTTCGATCTCAATTTTAAAGGTTGCTCCAATCACAAAGTTTTCACTCAGAGTTTTCTTACTAATATGCAAGTCAGTTATCCGCCTGGATATGTTATTAGTAGCAAAGTTTATATCTAACACTTTTTACCTAGCACTTATTACAAAGGTTTATGTTCATCCTAAGTTTAGGCTTACCGGCGATTGGATATGAGAAAGTCATAAAGTAATCCTCTTTTGTTGATGTTAATGCTTCCCCAGGCTGTCTGGTGAGCATTATTTTATTTGATTTTATTTTATTAATAAGACATACAAACAGATTGAAGACAATACAAATCACATTTACAGTAACAAAAATATTATAACTAGTCTATGATCCAATAAAGTGTGCACAGCAAAACAAAATATGACAAAAATGACAGAAATATAAACTAATAATACATAGTACTAGAGACAGTTAAAAAAAAGAACTTATTTTATGATATTCGTGAAATTTACATTTTTAACGTAGCAATTAGAGATATTCTAAATTGTGAAATATTAGAATTGAAAATGTCCAGATCAGGGTTACGATGTCTCAGCTCGTCAAAATTTCGACACATTCGAATGACTGGATTAAAGAAAGACGTGTTGTTTTTGTAAACATCAAGGCGAAAGATACGCGGTTTAAGCAGACGGGATCGACCGTTAAAATTAATTAAATTAAGCAATTCTGGGCAATCGATGAAGGAGTGAATGATTTTGTGAACGGAAATAAGCTCAGAGTATTGTCTTCGTTCATCTAATTTCGTAACTCCAAAGTAATTCACTCTTTCATTATACGATGACAACTGTCGGATCAATCCATGTTTACAACATAAGCTCCGCAGAAAACATCTCTGGACTCTTTCAATATTAGCTATATGTACTTCATAATATGGTGACCAGACTACTGAGGCGTATTCAAGGATCGGTCTCACAAGAGTGTTAAAAAGATATATTAGACTATGGAGTCTCTTGAATTCCTTCATAACTCGTGTAACAAAACCAAGTAACTGATAACCACGTTGCGTTAAGTGATTAAAATGTTGCTTAAAATCTAGTTTAGAGTCAAAAAATAACGCTCAAATCTTTAGCAACATTACTTTCAGACAAAAGTTAATCATTGATGTGGTATGTATACTTTAGATGAGTTTTCTTAGTTGTGAAAGTTACAAAAAAAAAACATTTAGTTACATTCAAATGCATTTTATTATGAGAACGCCAGGTATGAATATTATTAAGGTCTCGTTGCAACAAGAGGCAGTCATTAACATCATCAATTATACGGAAAACTTTCATATCGTCTGCAAAAGATTCACTTGTAATATGGTCTACCAAGTCATTAATAAATATATTAAATAAAAGAGGGCCAAGATGGGATCCTTGAGGAACCCCGGATGTTACATGTACTGGTTTGGAGAGGAAACCTTTTATTGCAACGATTTGACTACGTCTAGAAAGATACGAAATTATCCAACGCAACAAATTGCCATGTACCCCTATTGTTCTAATTTAGCCGCGAGTATACTATGGTTGTTTTAAAACGCCTTTAAAAAGTCAGTATAAATCGAGTCTACTTGGCGTTGGATAGCAAACGCTTGACAGATGTAGTTTTTGTAGACAATTAAGTTACTAACGGTTGATCTACCAGTAACAAAACCATGTTGTAAGTTTGATATGCTTTGTTTCACGTGGTTGTAAATATGTTCATAAGCCAAAGGTTCAAAAATTTTAGCCATACAGGATAAGATACTAATTGGCCTATAGTTTTCACATTTTGTTATATCACCAGACTTATGAATTGGAATTACATAGGCATTTTTCCAAACTTTGGGTAATATGCCGCTCTTAATAGACTTATTGAAAATTATATATAACGGCAAACTAAGTTCTTTACAACACGCCTTAACAAATAATGACGTAATTCCATCGGGAGCTGGGCCTTTGTGAGCCTCTAGTGTTTTAATCTTTCTAATAATGTCATCTCTACTAATGGCTATACTTGATAGTGCAAAATTAGACCTGTCTGGTATATTAAATTTGGGTTCACAGTTGTCAGGTTTTTCATAAACAGAAACAAAATACGCTGAAAAAAGTTCACAGATTCCTTGGGGATCTGTAACAGTTTTAGCATCTATAGTGTTGTACAGTCATAGATTCAGGAATACCTTTACTTGTTTTTTTGTTATTAACGAACTTAAAGAAATGTTTAACGTTTTTACCTAAACTATTCTCAACTTCGTTTTTCATCACAAGCTACCAAAAATTCGGCGTTATATTTTCCGGTAAACTCCACCACTCACTCTAACTCGAAGGCAAGGATCGGAGTTCTCTCCGGGAAGACAGGCTGAACAAATGATTACACTGGCCCCTGTGCATCCCTTGAGATTTGTGGAGGCTGTAACCAGGTCATTGTTGAAGTACTCTGGAAAAGCTTAAAGTTTAATTTTTTTATTGTAAGTTATACAAGTTCTGGGTCTGGTACCGCCTTCAGTATTGACTAGACTCTTATCAGCAGCTGACTATCCCAGAACTAGACTATGGGCCGCCCAAAGCTCTTGTATGAGGGTGCAGATTAGAAACAACTGCTGCATGTGAAAGATTTTCCTGGCGTGCCCTCGTCCTAATCTTAGAGTTAGCCGTTTATATGTACAGGGATTAGGTGTCATTTTCGCATGCTGAGAGTATTGAAATCCTTAATTGACGCTCTTAATCCCAACCACACCTTTGCATCTACCGCTCTCACCTCCCTTTCCCTTACCTCTGGCAGATCCGAGGCGAGATTAGCGCGTTGAATCTCAGTCAATGTCGCTGACGGTGTCCCAAATGAACCACGCCACTTGAATGCTGGACCGCTTTGACGACGTTGCGAAGTGGAGGGCTGGGAAGATTAGAGTTGGGGCAATTCAGGCTTCATTACCGCGTCAGAGACTTCCTTGATCTTAAAATTTATAATTTTAAAACCAAAGCCAATGTGTCGTCCAGAAAACAGAGTTACTAGGAACCCATTCTTTTCATCCCTACGGTGGAGAATTTTCCAGAGAGGTATTGAGCCCTTATATACATATAAACATACAAGCGAAGCTAATTAAAAGTTTTTAGAAAATTGATTTTTTATTTTTGAGGTTGATGTAATAAGAACTTCTTATTATAATCTTAATATATATATATATATATATATATATATATATATATATATATATATATATATATATATATATATATATATATATATATATAAATTACGTGTCATTTTAATCAAATTTGCGTACCGTGTGCAGTTTTCGTTCAACTTGAGAAATAGGATAGTTTTTTTTTTTGCCCATGAGTGACCCAAATTTTTTTTGCTAATTTAATTTTTAATAGGACATGACAAAGGGTCGTCGAAAAGGACAGAACAACGTCTGCCTGGCAAGCTAGTATTATATAAAAATTTACAATTTACAAATAATTCAGCTTAAGGCATTTTCTTTCAATGTTGTAGTGGACATTAAATGGATGAAAAAAAAAACAAGAGTGCTTAACTACGCGTTAATTCAGGTCAATGTTTCAAAAGTTAATGCCTTAAGGGAGCTATCACTAAAAAAAACACTTTTAACAAGATCATTGAATGACCTAGCAATATTTTTTAAATTTTCGAGTTATATCAGCTACCTATATGGTATTAAATTAAACTATTGATCAAAAATATTAAGACCGGTAATAGAAAGCAGCATAAAAGGTGCGAGACATTTGATTGTTGCCATGCGTGACGTAGGCAAGTCAATTTTAACACGTGGTTAATAAAGCCATACTGCAACTGTTTTATGGGGGTAGTACGAATGGGTCGGTTTTATCGACTAATAACTACGCTCACACAGAATATCAACGTTAAAAAAGTAGCTAATTTTGCTGTGTTTCGTATGGTGAGTGAAAAGAACCGCAGACCATTTTAATTTAATTTTATTTCATCTTAGTCCTCAGGTGTGACGACGCATATGATTTTGCGTCTTATTTGAAGATAGATTCAGCATCCACTTAGCATCATGTGAACTATGTACTCATTTGTTCCCACATCCTATAAAGAAGGCAATTTTACTACGTGGCCTTTAGTACCTAGGAGTTCGTCTGGGTAGATATTCTGTAGCACAGAAAACAAAGAGCATACATTTACTTGTTCAATATTCTTATTGTAAATAATTTACCCGTAAGCTTACCCCACCCTAAAAATGTTTAATTAACAGATTATATAAATAATTGATATATTCACATCTGCCAAAGACTCTATGAGCCCTATACCAACGCATACCTTTTAGTTTTATTAATTAATTGCTTAAATATCTGATTTCTCTTTTTATCTAACCAACTTTATTATGTGACCCAAGATTTATTTTTTATTTAAATAGCCATTACCGAGTGATGTTGGTGTTTGTATTCTACTCTATTTTGTCCTGTTGGTGTCGCAAAAGGCGACAGAGGGAAAATGATACAGGTCTTTCTTATAACAGCTCAAAAATTTAAAAAAATACTGCAGTTGCCAACCTGCTTGACAAGCGAGGCAACTAAGGGAATCCGCTCTATGAGGTAACCTTTGGGGAGGCCCTTGTTCAGCAGTGGAATTTTAAAGGCTCTAATGGATGATTGAATTAAATGTATTACACAAATATATTACACAAACATTCGAGTATTTGAAACTTTCATATAACCACACGTAATCTGCTTTTTGTTATGTCTTTGTAAATTTGTTTGTGGTGTACAAACAAACATACATTCATCATCATTCATTCATTCATTCATTCATAATCACATTTATTCATAACTATGAATCAACAAAATATTGACCCACATAAAACGGAAGTAGTTAAATAATATCGTAGTAGTTACGGAAACGAAGATAAAAGAAAAATGGAGGAAGAAATCATTTTATATTTTTCTTTAATTCCATTCGAGGTCGTAGACTTTAGGCAAAGGAACAATTATTATGACTACGTGATAGAGCCATGTTGAAGTTATATTATTAGTAAAGTTGTAGCACGAATGGGTAAGCTCAACCGGGGAAGGATCAAGCTTTTACAGTATACCAGAGTAAATGATGCTGCTGTGCTTCGTATGGTGAGTGTAGAGAACCGGAAACCCTTTTCACTGAAAACGAAGCATTCGATCTTAGTCCTTAGTCACGGGTGACAACGCATCTGCATTTTGATTCGTAATCGAGGATATATGTAGATGTCTATGAGCCACAGCAAACCCTAAGCCTACAATAAAATATTACGACATCCACAGGACGATAGATTTCGTTACCCCTCAGCCATTACGCGCATCACTAATGACAATAATATTATATATATATATATATATATATATATATATATATATATATATATATATATATATATGTATATATTATATATTTATATTATATTCTTCAATTAATATTATATTCAATTGTCCATACATACATTTCGAACGTATTTTATTGCTCGCGATAGCAGCGGTAAAACTAACTCTAAGATAGAGCAAAACAAAATATACTCAACCAACGACGTGCAGCATCGTCAACGGTGCGACACGTACGATACATCATCAATCTCACAGAACACCAGCGTGATTTAGCCACTTAATCCTGCGGGGTTTCGTACGCCTTAATATGTGGTGGTGATGTAAGAATATCCAATACCCTATATTACTCGTATCGTGTCGTATGAGGCGACAAAGGGAAACAAATCAGGAGATGGCCAGCAGCGTCTTCCTAATGAAGACTAAAAACAAAAAAATGCGGTTGCAAACCTTATTTTCCAAGCTTGGCAACTATGGTAAGTATCATCCCTATGAGGCAATCTATAGGTGCGGTCTATGTTCAGCAGTGGACCACAATAGGCTTTAACGGTTACGGCTGCTTCGTTTCGTAGTGGAGGGAGTGTAAAAGAACTGATGATCCAATTCACGGTATTCCAGGCGTTTCTAAGTTTTCAGGGATGACAACGCTTGATTTTTAATCGAGTATAGGTATAAATATTTATTGGTCACAGTGTTCACTTTTCATTAGTGGGTTGTACGCTCACTTGTTATCCTTATTTTATGTTAAAAAAAAACCACAATACTGGGATCGATTATAATTGATCAAGACAAATCTTTAAGTGACAGTAGCCTGATGGTAGAGTGTAGATTGCGAACTCTTAATCATTACGGGCCCGAATCCACTATTCGATTGCTGTCGTGAAACACTTCTAACTTAATTAATTTTAGTTTGCCAAGGGCGGTTAATGGGAATTTAAAAAATGTTGATAGCATTGATAGAACTTAAATTAAAAAATGATGCTACAAGAAATTAGCAGGTAGAATAAAAAGTGGTTCCGTGGAGCAGTCGCTTCGCAATGGGTGCATTTGGCAGAAAAAAGCGCTAGCAAGCGCTTATAAGCGCTAAAATAGTTTTCGGCCAGGACACGATTGCTATTCAGTAGCGCTGACACAATCCGCCATTTTGCTTATTTCATTTTTTGTTTGAAGTTTTTCTATTTTTTTTTGAGTTGTTTTGTGCAATATTAGTTTTAAGTAATATAATGACATGAATAAACATCTATTAAAAATTCATGATTGGTAAGTTTTTAATATGAATACTTTACAAGCATATATTTAAATTAGGTTAGATTCCCCCGGTTAAAACTAACATCGTGTCCTGGAGGAAAATATCTTACTACGCGCTTAGCTTACGATCGCCATTTTGCTTACAAGCGCTTGCTAGTGCTTTTTTTAAACGCACCCAATGAGTAGCAGCGGAGAGCCGCTGTGCCCTTACGAAACAAGTGTTTGTATAGCCTACAAATAATTGTTCTGTACGGGATTCGAACCCGCGTAAATTATATTAGAACCAGCATGGTAGCGGTTACCTTATTCTCAGAAGTTATTTTCTTTTAGATATTCCTCACTATTATAATAATCTTTTTTAATAAAAAAATGTAGTAAATTTTTACTAGTACACTAATTGACTTGTTGATAGGCAAACATAAAACATTTTTTGTGTTTTAGTTGTAAAATTGTATTTATTTCCCAAAATATTTTTAATCAACAATTATTAAATATATTTCATTACAACTTTAAAGTGTTTCTGTTTAAGCGTACATACATAACACAATGTATTAAGTTTATTAGCTATGCGAATAGTAATGGCGGTAAGCCACACACAATGCTACGGTCTCGGTAAGAAGACCCGTTCTAAGTTTAGTCCGGAAGTTTGTAATGCGTTGCGGCAAGGATACTATGAATATAAACTTTACTGCAGAAAACAATTGTACGAAATGTAACTTCTCTAATATTGAAATTTCTTGTTGGACTTGCCGTAATCCTAATAATATCATAAACGCGAAAGTTTCTAAGTATGGATGGATGGATGGACGGCTGTTTCTTACTCTTTCACATAAAAACTACTGAATCGGTTTTAATGAAACTTTACAATTTTTTATAGTAGAGGGGGCAAACGAGCATACGGTCACCTGATGGTAAGTGATTACTGCCACCCATGAGCAACTGCAACACCAAAGGAATTGCAGATGTGTTGCCAGCCTTTCAAAAAGGAGCAGGCTCTTTTCTTTAAGGTCCCTAAGTCGTATCGTTCCAGAAAAATCTCTGGTGGTAGTTGATTTCACAAGGAAGTTGTGCGAGGAAGAAAACTTCTTTTAAATCGCATGGTGGTGGACCGCCAGTCATCCAGATGGTATGGATGATATCGTGAGTTTTGTCGCGATGTGCGATGGTGAAATTGTGCGGCTGGAATTAGTCCGAACAATTCCTCAGAGCACTTCCCGTGGTAGATGCGTAAAATACGCAAAGAGATGCAACATCTTTTCGCAGTTCCCGTGAGTCCAGCCAGTCGGAAAGAGCTCGGTCGCCGACGATTCGAAGCTCTGCGCCGGATGCGTACAAATGGAAGGAGCTGGCACTGGGAATCGGCGGTCCAGAGATGGGAACCTGCGCCTTGTAAAGTTGCAGGCGGTGAGTTGCCGGTAGACGGACGGCACATTTGGTTTTTAAATTACCTCTTAATCTTGCAAGCGAAGAAACCCCAACGTGCAACATCAGTAAGAGCAGTGCCGGCGGCGCCCTGTTGCAATAATGTAAACTGATCGTGTGGGACAAGTGCACTATGTCACATAAACGCGATATTGAGGCGCTTGATCGCTGTCTACAAGACATTCAAAGGAATCGAAAGTTGATGGGTGGTGTGGTAGTGGTATTGGCAGGGGATTTTAGACAGACTTTACCTCTTATCGAGAGAGGCACTGCAGCAAATGAAATTACCGCATGTCTAAAAGCCTCATATCTATGGTCTAAAGTTGAAAAGCTTTATCTTACCACTAACATGCGAGTCCAGTTATTCAGGGACATCGAATCAGGAGCTCAAAAACCGCTAGAAATTGATGAAGGCCACCTAGACACTGACCAAGAAGGTATGGTTCTTTTCACACGGCAATTTTGTCATGCTGTGAAGTCAGAAGACGAACTTATTGAACAAGTTTTTTTCGAATATGCAACAAAATATTCTTGACGAAAATTGGTTGTGTAAAAGAACCATACTGGCACCGAAAAATAAGACCGCTGCGAAAATAAATAAAAAAATCTTGGCCGAAATAAACAGCGAAACATCAGTGTTTAATTAATTCCATTGACACAGTTATATAAATCCGATGACACTAAAAGTTATCCCGCAGAATTTGTAAACTATTTGGAGTTGTCCGGGGTCCCATTACACAAGTTGAAGTTAAAGGTAGGTGTATCCGTTTTGTTTATGCGTAAACTGGACGCGCCAAGATTATGCAACTGTACTCGGTTGCGAGTTACCGAACTAGGAAGGCACATTGTGAAGGCCAAAATTTTAACTGGGAGACAATGTTCTTATAACGCGCATCCCAATCATACCCAACAGCTTGCCATTGAATTTAAGACGCCTGCAGTTTCCATTATAAGTCGCATTTTCAATGACGTTAATCGGAGGGTTACACCGAAGGTTATGTGGGCACGCCATGTTTTTCTCACGTTTAGCTCTACTTGGCTTGCTCACGTGTTTTAAAGCGAAAAATCTGCATGTTTATGCTGAAGGGAAAAAATCGTTAAATATAGTTTGTAGGAGCATACTGCAATAGGTACCTATAGACCTGTGATTAGAGCTCTGCAGTGCTTAACTACCGTATTTCTCATGTTTACAATATTGTTACGTTATTATAGAGCAACTGTAACATCTCAAAATTGTCAGGCTGTTATATTTTATGTTATATAAACGCGACACAAAATTATTAATGTGATAAATTTAATGTCATAATGTTAGTTGTTTTCTACGTCACGCTAATGTAAGGCGTACATTACACCCTCATGCAGGCTGTCAGTTTTACAACAATCACGGTTGTGATTGACAAATAACCTACCGTGTAATGCAGTGATTGAAGCCTGCATGAGCGCCTAATGTACGCTTATCAGTGACCATCCGTTATTTATCAATCATGATTGATGGAATTGATTGACGCCTGCATGAGCGTTTAATGTTACGCCTTAGCTACTCGAAATACTAATCCTGCGCATATCAAGTCGGGGGCACCAGCTAGTGTTTAATAAAGCAATTCTTATCTTTTCTACACATATAAACAAAATTAATGTGTCTGTCTGTAATATTGAAATAACTGGTTTTATTATTAATATTAATTCTATTTAACCCCGAGGTTAGTTTTCATTCTGTTAAGACATAAAGAACCAATTTTAAAAGGTCGTCTGTCTATCCGTCCGACCTAATCTTCGAAATCGTATAATTGATTGTGATGTAGCTTTACTAACAGGTAGAGAGCAATGCCACGAGGGATCTAAGCTGTATTTTTTATGCTAAAAACTTGATTTTTTTATGGAAACGAAAAATTGATAAAAAGGAAATTGTTTTTGAATATCCTCAATCAAAATATCGCCACATTAACATATCATTACCAGACGAAGCCGCTCGTTTCAAGTAAATATTGCTATCGTCATCCAATGGAACACGATCTCTTTTTTCTAGAATAAGGGTGACAAACGAGCACACACTCCATCCGATGGCAAGTGGATGCTGTGGCCCATAGACAACTAAATCTATCCTCGATTAGCAATCAATTAATCTGAGGATTAAGATGGAATGCCCCTTTTCCAGTAAAAATTATTGCTACACGTACCATACAAAACACAACTGCATTGATCTACTATTTTACACTAGAATTCTGTGAAATCGTGGTCCTTCCCCGGTCGAGCTGACCCACGCGTGCTAAAACCATATTATAACTACAACATGTCTCTTCAACGTTTAAAGCTTTAATGATTTCTTAAATTTACGCGAACACTACACATTGAATGAAATTATATTTTCGGATTCTATCACGTTTATTTTACTAATTTTAACTTATATTTAATTCCAGACGCTTCGGGTACTTTATAGCACCCATGGTCACAGAGGGGACTGAGATGTTTCACGTCCCATTGCCGTAGTTAGCCCGGCTACCTTCAGTTTTTTAGTATCAATTTTCGGTCCGATCTACACAGAACGAGCTTACAGTATCTTAAAGTCTCGCAGTGGTATGCTAAGGTTTGGGTTTAATTTTGTAAATTATATGATTCCAAGCAGATAGCAGCACCCATCCATCTTTTCTATTGAAATTAGGATGTTTTGTAATTTCTATAGCCTCGCATATGATCCTTGATAGGAATCGGTGTTCTATTGCGAGGATTTGTGATTTATCAAATGTGATGTAATGGTGGGGACGATTTTGAACATGTTCACAGATTGCAGACTTTCCGGAGCGTCTGTGCTTCTCGTCAGCTATATGTTCTTTCACGCGGGTTTTTATTGAGGTTTTTACATAAGATCGTGATGGGATTAATGCACGCAATTGAAGGAGGGCGGGAGGTGCTCTTCAAACTAGGTTTGGTAATTTTATTGAGAGGGTGGTTGCGAAATTAATCTTAACATCTTTAATATAATGAATTTCCGCAAAGAAACGCATGATTCTATTAATTAAATTAAATATAATTTAAGATAAGTAAATTAAACGCGATAGAATCCGAATAAGTATATAATTTTATTCAAACTTTCGTTTTGTTTAAGGCTTCTTTTCATATTTTTTAATAAAATTTTACTAATTAATTATTACTTTGTCCTAAATGCCTGCGTAGAGAACATCCAATATTATGTCATCGGTGCTCAAATAAATAAAAGAACTTTGGACTGCGGTGAAAACCCGCCTAGGAGAAAATCTTCGGGGGAGACCTCTGTTTAGCAGTTAACTTTTGTTATTTTTATTCGTCGATAAGACAATATAAAAAGACATCATCATCAACTTTACAGCCTATAGCACTGCTGAATAATGGTCTCCCGCATTTATTGTTTCATATTGTGTTGTTATGTGAGCCTAAATCTTTATGGAGTTTCTTGACTTACTATCTATCAACAAATGACGAAACACTGTGTCATATATAGAAAGAAAGAAAGAAAGAAAGATTTATTGCAGCACGCCACAAACATCAGTAGGCACTTAAATTTTGACACATCAATTATAAACATTATAACAAATAAAAACAAAAATAGGAAACAAAACAACAATTTGACGGATAAAACAATTTAAAAGTATTAATACTTATAGATTATAATTTAAAAAAATAGAAAGACAAAAAAATCGTTTCTCATATTGTACGAGTATGTTGTGGCGCGTCATACAAACGGACCTCACTCAGCTTATGCTGTCGCCAGAGCGACAGCGCTGGTTTTCTGTGGGCCCGAACGGATAGTAACGTACGGAAGTCCGCGAGTGATACATAATAATATTCTAAAACCAATCTGTCTAACTATGCTGAAATTATTGATTTCAAACTAAACAAAGGTATGTACATGTGCTTATTATACATGCACTTTATTTTTATTTTCAAAAATTTTGTTAGCAGTGTGCTCTTAACTTTATTAATTAATATGTTACATTATTTCAAAAGTTATTGTTACGTTGTATTTGTTTTCTTATATTAATATATGTATATTTTTAACACTTATTTCTAAAACTTATACATAAATTACCTCAGTTATTGATTGACGACACTAAATTACACTTTTTTTTAGCCTACGGTCAGTGGACCTATCCGAACAGTATCCACTTTAAGGTTATATTATCATCACTTCACTTTATTAGTTGCGACCTTGACCGCCTGTGCTATGTTCCAGTACCCATTTTTGTGTGTAGTACGCTTCAGCCTATGTTCTTCTGAGTTAATATTAGATAGTTTTTATATTTTTCTTTAAAGGTTTTAATTGTTTTCAGGCTACGAAGCGGTGGCGGCAGGTTGTTCCAACACTTTGAGGCAGCGCACCTAAAGCTCCCACGAATGCGATGGAATGACACGGCGAGAGAATAAATCGACGCACGAGTTATTTTTGAATTTACATCGCGCGACCACACCAACTTTTGGAAGAGATAAGGTGGCATATTATATTTAATTATACCAAACAGTAGTGTTGCTAAATGAAAGTGACGACGATATTTTATTTTTAAAATGTTGCCTTCGTTGATGTGAAAATCTTGCACAAGCGTTCTAAACTCGCTTAATGAGTTTTTGACTACGTATTAATAGACGAGGACCATAAACTACATCCATGTAATTAAATTTAGAAAGAATTAATGAGTCACAGAGCCTTATTCGAATATCTGTGTTCAGGAAATTTCTAATTTGATACAGGACTTTAAGTCTGTAGAAGCAATTTCTAGCAGTATTAAGTATGTGATTCTCGAAGCGCAAACGATCATCCATAAGCAGACCTAAATTGCGAGTTTCAGTCACACGTTCAATTTGTTTCCCTTTTTATGGTGACATGAAGCCGTTGATTCGCAATGTTTTGGATTTGCTTAGCCGTTCCTAGAATCATATACTTTGACTTATTTTCGTTTAGAACAAGAGCATTCGATTTTGACCAATCAGCAATGCCTTCCAAATCTTCGTTTAATTTGTTTATTGCTGATTGAGTTTCCTCAGGCTTACATGATATGTAAATCTGTGTGTCATCAGCGTACATATGGTATCTACAATGTTTGATGTCAACTCATGTTAGTTGGATTTGCGTTTTTAGGAATAGGTCTGACCAAAGCGTGTTGCCATTCTGTGGGATATGTATGGGTTTCTATAGATTTGTTAATTATATTTGTTATAACAGATATTGTGTTGGGTGTTGACATTTCGAGCATATTAAGAGATGTGCCATCTGTACCAACCGCATTTGATTTTAATGACTGTACTATTTTTAAAATATCAATTTCCTATACTGTCTTTAGCTTAAATTTACTTGAAACTTTTATATGAGATTCAAAGAGAGACGTGTTAGAAGTAAGTTTTTGATCATGTCCAGGAACATTTAAAAAGCTGGTATTAATTAAATTGGGATCATTAAAAATATGATACTGCAGTTTTGGTTTACTTTTTAACCTTACATTTTTTTATGTGTGATCATATAGTTTTAGGATCTCTTTTAGTATTGTTGATATAGTAGTCATAGTATGCCTGTTTTTCTTTGCGAAGTGCCTCAATGCAGTATTTTTTAGTTCCTTATAGTAGTTCTTATGTATCTCTGAACCAGATTTACGTGCTACTAAACCAGCTTCAACCCGGAGTTTCATAATTTTTTTATATTATAAGTGATCCAAGGATATTGTAAATGTCTTAAAGTTTTTGTGCAAAGAGGCGCATGAATATCAAATATGGTTAACATCATAGTGTTAAAAAGAGATACCATATCAGTAACGTCATTCAGGTTGTTGATGGTTTCCCAGATCATCGACTTTAGATCTAATTCAAACTGTTCGACATCAATGGAATGTAAGTCTCTGCATGATATTATAAGTGGTTTTTGTTTGGGCTTTTTGAAATTAATTTCACAACAAATAAATGCATGGCTACTCAGATCGGGTATGTGATTTAACTAAAATATCGTATTGCTGGATGTCTGTACAAACTATATCTATTAAGGTTTGACTATGATCGGTGAAATGAGTCGGTTCAGTTACACATTGGCTCAGTTTGTAGCACTATAAGAATTCTCGAAGTTTTTTATAATTACTATCGGCGGTGTTCAATACATTTATATTAAAGATGCCATATATACCATTTTTTATTATATGCGAGCAACTATGCAGGTCTAGGTAAAGAGACCAGTATAATAGAACCGACACATCCTTGAGTTGCTTATTCCCAGGATGGACATGTACTTTTTAAGACAACAGTGTCCAGTTAGGGCTCTTGTCAGAATGAGCAATTTATTTTTACTTAATCCAAGGGCTTCTAAAGCGAATTTACGATCAAAACCCCGGATGTTACCAGATGTTATGATGCAGACTGATGTGTGCAGTATAAAAGGTACTAGAGTGACTCGTTGGTGAAGTAGTCTGAAACGTGAGTGATGTTCATAAATCCCACGTCGGGCCAAAAAATAAGTTATTTTGTTTTTCTGTCATGAAATTCTCAGTGTCAGTTCTGGGCTGTAATTTGGTGTGGAGGACAACATTTTTATTATAAAAGGTACTGTCCTACGGTTTTTTCTCGGCATAGTTTAAAAATACTAATTTAAAACAATTAATTAAATGATGTATAGAAATTCAACCGGTTAAACGTTGAGCTTGGACCTTATTTCGATGAGCTTGATTTAATGTTGATTAAGTTGAATAAGAATAATGTATGGAAAGGATGAGTACAACAATAAGGGTGGATAAAACCGTACAATATGATTATCCTGTATTTGCGGTGTGAAAATAATCACTACCCCATAACATCCCGCGGGTGTCTTAAGAAACAGAAGAGGGAAAAAAATCAGGAAATGGGCTGTAGCGTTTTCTTAATACAATCTGGAAAATATAAAACTGTAGTTACTAACCCGTCGATCAGGCGTGGCAACTATAGCAAATGTTTTAGTTTAAGGGCTAATGACCACTGTCAATTTTGTGCATGTAATATGTTTATCAATAAAAATTATTATTGTCACTATTTTTATTATTATTGCTTTCAACGACCATCACAGGACGGAGTGGGATAAGGTTACCTTTCGCCGTGTATATTTAAATATAGAAGGACCTCGAATACGGCTAGCACACGTTTAAGGAAACTGCAATGTATTATTTTACAGTATCATCATCATCATCATCATCATTACAGCACTTCACAAGTCCACTGCTGAATATAGACCTCCCCCAAGTAATGCCACAAAGTACAGTCCTGAGCCACCTGCATCCATCGAATTCCTGCATGTCTTACCAGGTCGGTACTCCATCGAGTGGGGGGTTGCCCTACTCTACGCCTACCGGTACGAGGCTGCCACTCGAGAACCTTTCTTCCCCATCGGTTATCGGTTCTTCGAGCTATATGGCCGGCCCATTGCCACTTCAGATTACTAATCCGTTGGGCTATGTCGGTCACTCTGGTTTTACTGCGGATATCCTCATTTCTGAGTCTATCACGCAGAGAAACTCCGAGCATAGCCCTCTTCATAGCTCGCTGAGCGACCTTGAGTGTCCTCATACGGCCAGCAGTGAAGGAGCACATCTCAGATCCGTAAGTCATCACTGGCAACACGCAATGGTTATACACTTTAGTTTTCAGAGATTGAGGTATACCTGACGAGAAGATGTGTCGTGATTTCCCGAACGCTGCTCAGCCGAGTTGAATCCGTCGATCGACCTCTCGGTCGAAGTTGGACTTACCTAGTCGGAATATTTCTCCTAGGTAAACGTACTCGTCAACAACTTCGAGCATAGTACTCCCAACAACTACTGGCATAGGTGTGACAAGGATATTAAACATGATCTTTGTTTTGTCCATGTTCATCTTAAGACCTATCCGTTGGGAGACACCATTAAGGTCATTGAGCATAGTGCCAAGGTAAAAACCGGAGACGGTTTTTACCGACCTCCAGCGATTCTGCCATAAGGACTTAATCGTCGGAAAATCGAAGGTGAGTGATGTACTCACCATTGATGCTAATACCGTATCCTTTCCAGTCCAGTAGCTTGAAAACGTCTACCAACGCAGCGGTGAAGAGTTTCGGGGATATAACATCACACTGTCTTACACCTCTCTGCAGTTGGATAGGTTTCGAACTCTGGTTCTGTACTCGGATAGCCATCGTAGCCCTACTATACAAACACTTCAGCACTTCGATTTACACATTTCGACGGAATCAAAGGCTTTCTTATAGTCCACATATGCCAGGAAAAGTGGCAGATTGTACTCTTCGGTCTTCTGTACAATCTGCCGCAGGGTATGTATGTTGTCTATGGTACTGAAGCCTTTTCGGAAACCGGCTTTTTCGGGAGGCTGGAAGTCGTCGAGTCTGCGTGCGAGACGATTCGTAATAACTCTAGAAAACAGCACATAGACGCGGCTCAGAAGGGAAATCGGTCTGCAGTTCTTCAAGAGAGCGTTGTCGCCTTTCTTAAAGAACAAGACCACCGCGCTTATGCTCCACGCCTCCGGAGTAGTGCCACCATTGAGGACGGAATTGAATAGCTTCTGAAGGCCTTCAAGTACCTGTGTTCCACCCGCTTTCAGAAGCTCTGCTATAATTCCATCCTCGCCTGGGGTGGAGTGGCCCGGGGGGAAGGTGCTGGAGAGCCATTCTAATCCCGCTCAGACTGACGTCCGGGATATCATCGGAATAGTGTCGGATAGGACTTGCTCTTGGATCGTTACTCACACTTGCGTGTGGCTCCAACGATGATCTGTACAGCTACCCATAGAACCTCTCAATCTCACTCAGAATCTCAGGTGTCCCAGAAACGATGTTGCCACACTCAGTCTTCAGCTTTGACAGTTGGCTCTTTCTGGCAGACAGATTTCTAGCAAAGACTTTGGAGTCCTGGTTCCGCTCGATCGCTTCTTCTTTCGAGCAGTATTAAAGTTGCGTAAGTCTCGCCGCATGCGTTTGGAGATCTGTCAGTTCAGTTGCTTGTATGCTGTCAAATCTGTTGACGGTTGCAACCTCATCTCCCGTCTAACAGCCATGAGATTAAGAGTGTGATCGGAGAGTTTTTGTTTTCTTCTGCGGCGGGTCCTGCAGAACTTAGCTCCGACCGCAATGACAGTTTCCACGAGCTTGTCATTTTAATCGTCCACCGCATTGCAATCTTCTAGACACTGAAAGCGGTTACGTAACTCGAGCTGAAAGGTTTCGGGATTCTGGATTAGAGCACGAGGGGGACGGAGCGTTGACTTCATTAGACGAGACCTCTCCAAATTAACGTTTAGGTTCAGTGTCCCTCTAACCATTCGGTGATGCCTGCCAGTTTTCACCCTTTCGATCACTGAGACATCACTGAACAGTTGGCATCTGGTCGTCATAATGAAGTTAATCTCATTTTTTGTCGAACCGTCGGGGCTCGACCAGGTCCACTTCCTGTGGGGCCGCTTCTGGAAGAAAGAGTTCATCATAAAGAGTCCCTCTTTCTCATAAAGTTGGCCAGCTGCTGGCTTCTTCGGTTCCGTTGCCGTTCTCCAAATTTCCCTACCTTCAGCTCACCGCTTTCTCTTGTGCCTAGATTTGCGTTGAAATCTCCCATTAACACCGTGTAGTGGGTTTTGGAGGAATACACGGCTCTGGAAATATCCTCATACATTTCCTCCACCTCCTCATCGGGATGTGCCGAGGTTGGTCTGTAAGCTTGTAATGACCTCAGCGAATACCGTTTGGATATAATATATAATATATAATCCAAATCCAAATCCAAAAATTGATCGACGGGTTAGTAACTACAGTTTTATATTTTCCAGATTGTATTAAGAAAACGCTACAGCCCATTTCCTGATTTTTTCCCTCTTCTGTTTCTTAAGACACCCGCGGGATATTATGGGGTAGTGAATATTTTCACACCGCAAATACAGGATAATCATATTGTACGGTTTTATCGACCCTTATTGTTGTACTCATCCTTTCCATACATTATTCTTATTCAACTTAATCAACATTAAATCAAGCTCATCGAAATAAGGTCCAAGCTCAACGTTTAACCAGTTGAATTTCTATACATCATTTAATTAATTGTTTTAAATTAGTATTTTTAAACTATGCCGAGAAAAAACCGTAGGACAGTACCTTTTATAATAAAAATGTTGTCCTCCACACCAAATTTCAGCCCAGAACTGCTAAGCAAATGCGGCTAAGCAAATCCATACCATTGCGAATCAACGGCTTCATGTCACCATAAAAGGGAAACAAATTGAACGTGTGACTGAAACTCGCAATTTAGGTCTGCTTATGGATGATCGTTTGCGCTTCGAGAATCACATACTTAATACTGCTAGAAATTGCTTCTACAGACTTAAAGTCCTGTATCAAATTAGAAATTTCCTGAACACAGATATTCGAATAAGGCTCTGTGACTCATTAATTCTTTCTAAATTTAATTACATGGATGTAGTTTATGGTCCTCGTCTATTAATACGTAGTCAAAAACTCATTAACAACTTCGCTTCCAGCTCCGCGAATTAGCGGAGTGCGGAGGGGTGCCGGAGTGCCGGCCCCGCTAATATGCGGAGTAGCGCATATTAGCGGGGCCGGCATAGTAAAATTGAGCGGGTCTGGTATTGGTGGGACCTTACTGGAATGGTTTAATTCATACCTAGCAAAAAAGACTTCAGTTTGTGGTGCTGAACGGTCACATATCACATGAGTATGTTGCATGTTCAGGAGTACCACAGGGATCCCACTTAGGCCCTGTTCTCTTCTCGGTGTTTATAAATGACATTACCTCATCTATAAATTACTGTAAATACTCACTTTTTTGCCGATGATTTAAAAATATTCAAAACCGTTACTTCAAATAATGATGTGGAGCTCATCCAAGCTGATCTCGATGGAATAAATATGTGGTGCAAATTGAACGGCATGATTATTAATACGAAGAAATCTTATCACATTAAGTACACAAAGAAAAAGTTCAATTGCCATCATCGTATAAATTAGAGCTAGATACGTTACAGGAGGTTAAGGAGATTCGAGATTTAGGCGTAACAATGGACACGAAATTGAAATTCAAAGTGCACATGGACAAAACTGTAAAAGAAGCGGCCAGGATGTTAGGTTTTCTTAAAAGAAATACCAAAGGATTTGTTTCTCCTCAAACCAAAATAATCCTTTATAACTCACTGGTTCGCAGCAAACTAGAATTTGCATCAGTTGTGTGGAGTCCCCAATACGCGGCACCATCTCAACGTCTGGAGAGACTACAAAGATCCTTTACTAGATACCTGACATATCACACTTCCGGCATCTCTCATAAGGCCACCTATGACTTGCGGCTGAAACACTTTAAAATGATGTCACTTTATAATCGCCGCATAATATTAGATATAACATTCCTCAAAAAGCTGTTGTCAGGACAGATGGCATGCAGTGAATTGCTTAATGAAATAAATTTCAAAATCCCGTACAGATATCCACGAAATCCTCTCACTAACATACTTGTTGTACCAGTAAGTAGAACAAATGCTTTAAAACATTCTCCATTATCAAGGATGTGTTCTGAGTACAATCGATTTTCCGCGTCCATTAAAGATTTTGATATTTTTCATGACTCAGTGACAAATCTGAAAAAAAAGCTTACCGCACATTTTTGTTGGTAAATTAGATTTGTAATTTAATATTTATGCTACTAAATTTCTTCTTTTTGTTATACTTTTGATTTTTGATTTTTGATTTTTACTTATTAATTTGCTGCAACTCAAAATTTGTAAATTGAAATTTATTTTGAACTTAAATTAATTTAATGTCTTCTAACGAGAATGATGTATGCACCAGTAATTGGCATGCATACCAAACTATTTATAAGACGAAGATTATTGTAATGTTTTGTATGTTATGCTGTTGGTGTGTCAATAAATAAATAAATAAATAAATAAATAAGTAGCGCCGCTTGGTTACTACGAATTAGTACGCGCCCGGCACTGCTACACTTACCAAATGTATTAGAATTTAAGCAAGCTACTATTTTCTTTGTGTTTAAATACCATAGATAATTTTAAATAAACCATAATACATAAAAAGAAACTACTCAGCAAAATTGCGGACTTGGGTTAAAATGTCAATCTTAGTGCCAGGTCCGCAAATTCTCGGATTTTTTTTATTTAGCATTTTCTTACCAAAACCTTCTAAAAATAGTTAAATATTTCCAAAATAACAATATTGAAACGTCCTTCATGCATATTTTACAAAAAAAAAACAACGGATTTTCCCACGACGTCACCATATTCCAGTTGGCAGCGAAGCTGTTAAGCGAGTTTAGAACGCTTGTGCAAGATTTTCACATCAACGAAGGCAACATTTTAAAAATAAAATATCGTCGTCACTTTCATTTAGCAACACTACTGTTTGGTATAATTAAATATAATATGCCACCTTATCTCTTCCAAAAGTTGGTGTGGTCGCGCGATGTAAATTCAAAAATAACTCGTGCGTCGATTTATTCTCTCGCCGTGTCATTCCATCGCATTCGTGGGAGCTTTAGGTGCGCTGCCTCAAAGTGTTGGAACAACCTGCCGCCACCGCTTCGTAGCCTGAAAACAATTAAAACCTTTAAAGAAAAATATAAAAACTATCTAATATTAACTCAGAAGAACATAGGCTGAAGCGTACTACACACCAAAATGGGTACTGGAACAAAGCACAGGCGGTCAAGGTCGCAACTAATAAAGTGAAGTGATGATAATATAACTTAAAGTGGATACTGTTCGGATAGGTCCACTGACCGTAGGCTAAAAAAAAGTGTAATTTAGTGTCGTCAATCAATAACTGAGGTAATTTATGTATAAGTTTTAGAAATAAGTGTTAAAAATATACATATATTAATATAAGAAAACAAATACAACGTAACAATAACTTTTGAAATAATGTAACATATTAATTAATAAAGTTAAGAGCACACTGCTAACAAAATTTTTGAAAATAAAAATAAAGTGCATGTATAATAAGCACATGTACATACCTTTGTTTGGTTTGAAATCAATAATTTCAGCATAGTTAGACAGATTGGTTTTAGAATATTATTATTATGTATCACTCGCGGACTTCCGTACGTTACTATCCGTTCGGGCCCACAGAAAACCAGCGCTGTCGCTCTGGCGACAGCATAAGCTGAGTGAGGTCCGTTTGTATGACGCGCCACAACATACTCCTACAATATGAGAAACGAATTTTTTGTCTTTCTATTTTTTTTAAATTATAATCTATAAGTATTAATACTTTTAAATTGTTTTATCCGTCAAATTGTTGTTTTGTTTCCTATTTTTGTTTTTATTTGTTATAATGTTTATAATTGATGTGTCAAAATTTAAGTGCCTACTGATGTTTGTGGCGTGCTGCAATAAATCTTTCTTTCTTTCTTTCTTTCTATATATGACACAGTGTTTCGTCATTTGTTGATAGATAGTAAGTCAAGAAACTCCAGAAAGATTTAGGCTCACATAACAACACAATATGAAACAATAAATGCGGGAGGCCATTATTCAGCAGTGCTATAGGCTGTAAAGGTGATGATGATGTCTTTTTATATTGTCTTATCGACGAATAAAAATAACAAAAGTTAACTGCTAAACAGAGGTCTCCCCCGAAGATTTTCTCCTAGGCGGGTTTTCACCGCAGTCCAAAGTTCTTTTATTTATTTAAGCACCGATGAAATAATATTGGATGTTCTCTACGCAGGCATTTAGGACAAAATAATAATTAATTAGTAAAATTTTATTAAAAAATATGAAAAGAAGCCTTAAACAAAACGAAAGTTTGAATAAAATTATATACTTATTCGGATTCTATCGCGTTTAATTTACTTATCTTAAATTATATTTAATTTAATTAATAGAATCATGCGTTTCTTTGCGGAAATTCATTATATATTGAAGATGTTAAGATTAATTTCGCAACCACCCGCTCAATAAAATTACCAAACCTAGTTTGAAGAGCACCTCCCGCCCTCCTTCAATTGCATGCATTAATCCCATCACGATCTTATGTAAAAACCTCAATAAAAACCCGCGTGAAAGAACATATAGCTGACGAGAAGCACAGACGCTCCGGGAAGTCTGCAATCTGTGAACATGTTCAAAATCGTCCCCACCATTACATCACATTTGATAAATCACAAATCCTCGCAATAGAACACCGATTCCTATCAAGGATCATATGCGAGTCTATAGAAATTACAAAACATCCTAATTTCAATAGAAAAGATGGATGGGTGCTGCTATCTGCTTGGACGTAAATTTCTACTAGATTTCGCGAATTATATTATATCGAGAATTATATTATGACATATACGTATGTTGTACGTATGCGTTCTCAATTAAGAAAACATACATCATACCAATTCCAACGTGACTGAGGCGAATTATTATGTACAGAGACTAGCCGTCCTAGCCTAGACGTCCTACCTAAGCAAAGATACATTTTATATATTATACGTAACTAGAACTTAAGATATTTTAAATATGGTGTTTTTATATATCCTCGTTTCCAGTAAAAAGGGTCTTACAGTTATTTCTTACCCTTAAGCGCTTATTACATTATACAATTTTTAGGAAATCTAATTAGGAAATAGGATTGTGTAATCGTGGTTAGAACAGTTAGGATCCGATTTAGGCAAATTGGTTCTACTTCCTAAATTGTTTAAAATTTAGGACAGTGTAATCGCAACGTTACGATTTTGAACAACCAGTCGGCGCTCGCGCTTTGATACAAGTGGATGTCTTGAAGTTTTGGTAGAAGTCTGATATCAGAGAGTAGTACTTTAAATCTTAATATTAATTTCCGGTGGCTATAAATCGTAATGTCACCATCAAACATTCTTTGGTACTCACACTTTATCGAAATATCGTGACTTCTTTTTCAATATGTTTGGATACCAAACTTAACAAATATTCGAACTGTTTATAGGTGGTAGAGCCATGCTGCAGTTATATTAGTAGTATAGTTGTAGCACGAATTAGTCGGCTCGACCGAGGAAGCACCACGCTCCCACAGAATACCAGCGTAAAATAGTAGCTTAATGTTGCTGTGTTTCGTATGGTGAGTTTAGAGAACCGGAGACCCTTTTTACTGGAAACGAAGCATTCCATCTTAGTCGTTACAGTTGACAACGCATCTGTATTTTGATTTGTAATCGGAGATAGATGTAGATGTCCATGGGCCGCAGCAACCACTTACATCAGGTGGACTGTGTGCTAGTTTGTCACCCTATCCTATAAAAAAACTGCTTGGAATATAAAAATATATAATTATATTCATATTGGACAGTTTTTTTCTCAATGACAAGTACTCTGTTCTCTTTTTTTAATATCCATTGTTCCCACCACGGCTAAGGCAAGTCCTATTTTCCGCAACCCCGTCGATACTTCATTACGAATGCGGTTCGTCACGATTTAGAATTCAATTTAGTGTAGTGTGATCACTAGCTTCCAATTTAGGTTCCTAATTAGATTTCCTAAAAATTGTATAGTGTAATAAGCGCTTTATCATAAATGTTGTACTTGTATGAAAAAATACAAATTAAGCTCGAATTTCATTACTAAAATAAAATGCTCATATTAAAACAATGGTTTGGGACGCACAAAGAATCTTTTACTGTAATCCTTCCTGGACGTCAGCCGAATTTATAATCCAATTAGGCGCAATTAAATTGAATTTATTACGTTATCAATTATGAAAGGAATCTCGTTATGTCTGTCCGTACTAAACTACAGCTACCTTAATTCAATGTTTAACTTGGAATACAATTAATTTATTGGTTAAAGTGGTAGAAAGTAAGATAATGTAATATATTTTTTGGCCGCGAATGATATTTTCCGTCGTCGCATAGCGATTTGGCGACGTCGTAACGCATAGCGATGCGTCGTCTATCTTTCGGATTGGGATGAGTGTGTTCGGTAGCATTTTTAAGTGTAACAGGCATACTCAACTTCATGACTTAGTGCATTAGCGCTATGATACGTGGAGTTTTGTTCATTGGCGTTTTAGTAGCGTGCTACTATGATACGTTGGTGATATTTTTTATATAACAACAATAAAAACTTTGTTACCAAAATCGATAGGGGTCATGTGGGTGTGTTGTGAGGGTGCGCCATCCGTATGATAGTTGCATTGATACTTACTGCTACTTCCGGTATTGCGCCTTGTGATGGATCTGCGGGTGTGCTGCGCCTGATTCGACGCATTCTTGTGGTTCTGGTCGATGGAGGTAAACTAATAACATCTTGGTGCCGGTGGTAAGCGGGTTTGTTGTAGCAATACGGCTTTCCCGTGGACATCGCACACCCATACCGTTTGTGGGCGACGTCGTAGCGCATAGCGATGCGTCGTCTATCTTTCGGATTGGGATGATGAGTGTGTTTGGTAGTACTTTTAAGTGTAACAGGCATACTCAACTTCATGTCTTAGTGCATTAGCGCTATGATACGTGGAGTTTTGTTCATTGACGTCTTAGTAGCATGCTACTATGATACGTTGGTGATATTTTTTATATAACAACAATACAAACTTCGTTACCAAAGTCGATAGGGATCATGTGGGTGTGTTGTGAGGGGGCGCCATCCGTATGATAGTTGCATTGATGCTTACTGCTCCTAGCGGTATTGCGTCTTGTAATGTATCTGCGGGTGTGTTGCGCCTGATTCGATGCACTCTTGTGGTTCTGGTCGATGGAGGTATGCGGTTGGTGATGTCTGCTGGGATGTATGGGGGACCTTGGGATGGTGTAAGCTGACGATAGTCGTATTGATGCTTGTTGCGTTCTGTATCATTGCGTCTCTGCGATGGTTGTTTGGTGGGACGCTATTCTCATTGGCGCTCTCTGCGTCTTGATTTGACTCACACCTGAGTAGCTTTGCCCAAGTCGGGTCCCTTCATTACGTGGCTGCAGAATGTCTGCCCTCCACGATGTTTTATATAACAACATAATAATATATCTCTGTAACTTTCCCACCTTTGAATGATTGAAAGCAACTTGTTGGTGGGTGAGACAAACATGATCGAAAATGCATTTACTCAACGTCAGTGACACAAACCCTTTCTGATGGCGAATTATTACTCTTATCTTATAACTGCCTTTTGGCTATATCTGCCGTTGTATTGGTTGGTGGAGCATATGTGTCGACCTCATGCGGGTGGTAGCTGGCGGGAGGATCTGAGGAGACTCTCAAGGCTGCGGCCGAAAGCCGCACAACGTGGGACCCCATTCCCTTGAGGTGAGCAGTAGACTATTGATACGCTCTGCGGCTAGTAGCCGTGCTGATCATGCAATTGGTGGTGGTGCCATACACTTACATCACGTCTGCAGGAGCGGCGGTCTGGCAGGTGGTGGCGCTCACGGAGGGTTTACGGCCAGTGTGCCTATTTGCCTAAACCGTGTAACGTACATTCACTGTGGCTGGATTCGTTCGTATTCTGTATGGCGTTTACACACATTGACATGCTCGACTTCGGTCGATGTTTGTGCTTACGCACTAACAAGGGGCCAAGCCTCTTTTACTGGTTTGCCGGTTATTTTGCTGTGGACTACGGTCCAGTTCCCGAATTAGCGTTCCCTACGGGGGAAGTGCATCAAAATGGTTGGCACTCACCGTGCACGGCGTGTGTGGGGCCGTGTACCTCCCCTACATTTTTTTAAAAATAAATGTAGGAGAGCGAAGCCCTTGTATTGGGTATTTTGTATAAATATATTTTGAGCCTTTTCCGAGCGGGAAGGGATAAATAATATTAAGTTAATAATGTAAACCTGATACAAGTGGAATTGGGACGTTTTATGTTTTTAACCTTTCTCGAGCCCTGTCTTCGTGAACGGGGTTCACTTAGCTTATAAGGCACTACCAACGGCTTTCAATTGCTCTAGCGAATATTCATTCTTCCAAAAGACACCTAAAAGAACTAAGTTACTAAACAAACACAACGTAAATAAGGGTCCTAACTATGACGATCACGCCTAAATATTACAAACGGCCTATTATTAAACTTTAGAAAGATAGAAAGACCCTGGTCACATATATATAATTTTTAATATAAAGGGGAATATAATACATTTAGTATTTTATATATTTATTATTATGAGAGGGGGGGAAGCGTTACAATATGCAGAAGAAACAGCGTTGGCGATAGCACGCAGCCTTGTATGAAACTACAACTACAACTCAATGCGTATTTACGTAATCTTTGTCACGTTTTAATTGCAACTAACATTTATAATGGACTCACAAATAAATAACAAATTAGAACTTTAAAGATGTAAAAATTTTTGATAGAATGAAATTAAATTCACAGAGAACATATAAACAACTACAATGTAAGCATTAACTCGGGAACTTCGTTAAAAATTAATCTTCCTCTGCAATTCAGACTGCCTTTACAGCTATCTAAAATAGTCTTAACAATAGCTTTCACTACAGCTATAGAACTGGTTTAACTTTAATGTTTTCAAGTGACTTGTATTTCTAAGTTAAAGCTCAAACTTAAGCTCAAATTTACGCATCCACGACTATTTCCGCATCGTCAATTTCGAATGAGGTGAACCATTTGTCAGCTTTCATAGCGGGGAAGTCAATTTGGCAGGATGACTTAAAGGTTTGTGTATTAATATAATACTCTAGAAAAGGATAAGCATTCATTACAAACTAGTTCCAGATTCAATGACAATTCGTAACAAAAACCTTGCCTCAGTCCCAAATAGCGACAACTGGTGAGCGGAAGATTATTAGCCCTCATTAAATAATAACAATAATAACTTCCTCTAGACAGAATTTTGTCACTGCGGCCAGTCTCAACAGAGACTGTCATTCTGCGCAAGACAGGATTATAGTGCCCGAGTGTACGCGCAAGCATAGGTGCACTCTCCGTTCCTTCACTCTCATAGTTACTGTACTGTGTGTACTACTGAGCATTTCGTGACAGAAAAACCAAAAAAAAAAACGGTGTGTTTACATAGTATATCTGAGATATTTTTATCACCTTTGATGTGACCTAGAAAATGCTTTCGCTAACAATGTCTCAAGGATCGAGGAGGAGGATCCAATTTCCTTAAGATATTTTATTTTCCTCTACTCGAAAACGTTAAATTAATTTTGGACTGGCGTTCATTACGCTGGGAGCTTTCATGCGGATCCAGGCTACGTGCGACCTTCAAACTAGAATGAAAAGTGTAATCTTTGCAACGCTTCGCAAGTTTTGAAAAATCTATTTTAAATTCTGAACTGTTGTTAGAGAGTTTAAAAACTTATAGTTCTTACTTTATCTGCTGCAAACAAAAGTTACCGATACCGATACAGTCTAATAAAATCCACTGCCTAACGTAGGCTTTCCCCACGGATAGGAATATTTACCATGATTGCCACACTTGGAAAGTGGGCGACAACCGCATTTTTTAATTTTAGTTGTCATTCGGAAGACGCTGCGATCCTTCTCCTCATTTGTTGCCCTCTGTTGGGGGTTTTGGAAGGTACACAGCAGAGCACGTACTGCTGTGTGGCTGCAGAAATAGGTAAAGCAAAAAGAACAACCACTTAGTAAAGTAAGGTATAGAAAAGAGACAAGGAGTGTATCATCAGAAGTGATGAGCAGCAATATCTTCCAGATAACTGCTGAAAAAATACTTTACTTACCAAACCGTTTGCCAAGCGAGGTAACTGTGTAAGATATCACCTTTATGAGGTAATCATTGGGAGAGGCTTATGTTGAGCAGTGGACTATTTTTGATAGGCTGTAATTTTTGGAGTGGCAAAGTCTATCTAATTCCTCGGAGGTGGTAATGTATCTGCTGTCTTCTTTGTTTGAAGTTTGCTGCAAGTGTCCATGAGTGGCAGTAGCAAATTAACATCATTATTGTCAACGTCATTACTGTTAAATACAAACACTAAATTTTTAACAGGCCTTACGAACATCATGAAAAAATAATCGGTAAGAATTATCCTTATATTGTATAGATATCAGGATAATTTCATAGCCATATATTATTAGGATATTAGAATTGTACTAATATTTCGATTATTCTGTGGCAAACCACGAACCGTAAATTAGTCACTGTCTGAAATAGAGAGTGCACGACAGGATTTCAAATATAATTAATTTGAGCACTTTGTGGTCGCTTCCGTAATGTAGAGGAGTTTATTCAAATAGCGTCCATTAATTTCATTACTTTGCCTGTCTTTTAAACGTTAATTTTAATCCTCATAAAATTTATATAAACTGATAAAAAAATTGTATACTAAACTAGCGCTTGAGTACTATCCCATGTTATGGTAAGTGGTGATGCAGCAAAAGATGGTAAAGTAGACTCACTTAATAAAAGCCTAATCTGTCTTGCCTAAAAAACGCTCACATTTACTGGGATGAAAAGACAAATGCTGGCAACTTATTAAACGCATTTGCCATACTCATGGCGTGCCAAGTGCGGCAATTATGGCAAATATTCCTCCATTAAGGCAATTTATGGTGGAGGCCTATTTTCATGGGCTAGACTGTAATGGTAACGGACTCAACCGTGGAGAAATTTGTTATACGTTTAAATAAAAATTTTGTTAAGCTAAACCGTGCTATTTGTCATTACTGCGTCAGGTTTTGCTGTACAAATGCTATACTCGTAGACTTCATCGTTGAATAATTCAAATATGGATTGTTGACATAAGACTAAGATATAGTGCCTCGTTATCAGAAAAAAGTGTTTTCGTTTTACCATACAGAACCTAATTATGCTGCTATTTTATGATGCTATTTGGTAAGTATGCGTTATAGGGACACGAGTGAAACAACCGCAAGTAACACACTGATATATTTCGTAATCTTGTACGTAGGCGTTAATAGGTACCCACCATTTTCTCCCCCTAGTTAACAACTACATTTTTTTACTAAAGGAAACAACGATAGTCGACCTTAGGTAAGGGGCGTAAACAAAGCTTAGACTCGGAGTTGTCACAAGCAATAGTTGCTATACGCTGATTGGCCTCAGTGTCCATTGAGATTGGCTCCAACGATATGTCAGACTTGTCGTTAACGTTAGTTGAGTTAACGTCATTTTGCACAATTTCCTCTTCTCGGCAGGTAGTTTACAACTCGTCCGAGGCCGGCATACCAATGTTTTCTTTCCTGATGCTATATGTTAAATTTTGACAATCAAAATCAAAGTCCAGATTTTTTTGGTAATCGTGGTACGATCTCTGGTAACGTATGATTTAATTTTTATGTTTTTTACACTTGCCGAAGTATGTATGTCTTTTATCATATACATAACTTTGCCTATTTTTTATTATAACACTCCTGCACCACTGATGTGTATTAGTATTTACAATTTTTTTTTACAAAACGTTTGTCCTGGTTTCAAACGTTTTGCATATTTTCCTAATGTGCCTTAATCTGCAAATACTGGTTGTTTTGGATTTTATTATTTAAGTATGTGGATAAAGGCGGTAAAACATGCCTCGTTACGTCCAAACAAGTTCGAACTTGCGACCGAAAACTAATTGAGCTGGTGACAAAGAAGTTGTGCTGTGTAAGGATTCCCTATAATCGAATAAGAATTTAAGTAATTTTAATTTATATTATTTTTATTGTTGTTATCACTAAAAGGTAGACACGACTTCAACCCCTTTTTCACTGTTTTAACGTACCCTTCAGCCTGACCGTTACTAGCGGGGTGATACGGCGGTGACGTCACATGAGTGATACCGTTCACATTACATAAATATTTTTAAACTCGTAGGAAGTAAATGTAGCTGCGTTCTCGGTTACTATGGTTTAAGGTAAACCAAATTTCGATATATACTCGAAGAGTTTTTCAATCATAGCCGATGAAGTAGACGGTATTACGTATACTTTGACCCATTTCGTATAAACATCCACAATAACTAAATACATATGACCATGTTGTAACGGTCCTAAAAAGTCCATGTGGATCCTATAAAATGGCAATGGAAGATATTTCCATGGTGTTATAGGCGTTCGTGGTGCGGAACGACGCAACTGGGTCCATATATTACATGACCCTATCATATAAGTGTGCAAACTTGTAGAATACCTTTGTATGGATCGAATATAGTTATGAGTGGTTTGTGGTCAGTGCGTAAAATGAATGGTTCCGATCTTATTATATATTCTATATAAATATTGATGGAAACGTCTCACACCAAACATAATTACAATTGCCTCCTTCTGGATTTGAGAATACCTTTTTTCTGATGCATTTAAAGTGCGCGATGCCAAAGAAATAGGTCTCTTAACTCCGTCGTTAACTATCTGTGATAACACCACTCCTAAAACAGTCGGGGAAGCGTCAACACTAAATATTATTTTATTGTTAAGATTGAAATGCACTAGGACTTGTTCAGATGATAAACACTTTTTAATTTTATTAAATGCGTCAATTCAACGCGTACACGCGACCTACACCGTTGAGTGTTTTTTTTTCAAAAGAGCGTATAGCGGACTTAGAATGCTAGGTGCATTTTTTACGAAATTTCTGTAATAGTTAACCAACCCTAAAAATGACTGTAGTTTATTTATGTTTGTTGGAATCGGTGCTTTCAGAATTACTTTTACCTTCTCATGTGACTTTTTCAACCCGTAATTATCAATAATGTGTCCTAAATAACTAACTTCTTCCTGAAAGAATTCCCATTTTTCTTTTTGTACTATTAAACCTGCATCTATTAGCCTATTAAACACCGCACGTAGCTTTTTGAGATGCTCGTTATCATTTCTACTCGTGATCAAAATATAGTCTAAAAGGCATAGAACCCCATCTAATCCCGACAGTACACAATCCATTGCACGTTGAAAAATCGACGAGGCACTGGAAGGCCGAAAACCATACGCGAATATTTATATAACCCGTGATGAGTATTGATGCACGTTATTTTTTTGTGAATCGTCATCTAAAATAAATTGGTTATATGCCATCGACAAGTCTATTTTGGGAAATTGTTGTCCGCCTTGTAATTCGGCAAATAATTTGTGTATTGACGGCGTTAGATATTGTTCAACTATTAATTGCTTATTAATACTCACTGAATAATCGGCACAAAGTCTTACAGTACCGTTTAGTTTTAATACTGCTACTATAGGAGATACGTATTTGGAATATTCTACGGGTTTGAAAATGCCTAAAACTACTTAAATGTCGATCTCTACGTCTATTTTATTTTTTAGTGAAAAGCTACTGGCCTAGTTTAAAAAAAATTGTTGTGAATTTGATTTTAATTGCAATTATACTTTCTTTTTGTTAAATGCACCAAGATTATCGGAAAACACTCCAGGATTTTGTTGCTGAAATTTAAGCATTATGTTTTCAATACTCGATACAAAATGACATTTTACTAATTTGATTTTAAAAATCGACGTAAAATCACGACCCAATAACGGCGGTCCGCCCCCGGGCACTACATAAACATTAAGTTCGGCCGTCTGCCCAGAGTACGTCACCGGTACTCTAATTAGTTCTACGGAAATAATATTATTACCGGTATAAGATGTCAATTTTTTGTGTTGTGTTGTAAGTGAATGCTCTTAAAATATGTGTTATATGTGTCTTTAGATATTACAGACACTGCTGACCCACTGTCAATTTCAAATTTTAACGGAATGCCATTAATTGTCCATCAGCTCAACTATGGGTTCTCCATGGGCACACTGAAACAGTATAGCTTAATATTATTTTATTGTTTTTCGAAGTATTCTCCATTCAACTTAATGTACTTTTCCATTCGTGCAAACCAATCATTAAAACAGTAATTCCAGTCTGAAGTTGATGTTGACAAAATGGCTGATTTGTACACATCAACAGCTGCTTCGAGGTATTTAAACCGTTGACCGTGTAATTAATCTTTCATTCCAGTTAAAGTAAAGAAATCATTTAGGCTCACGTCAGGACTGTACGGAGGATGTCTCATCAGCTCAACGTTTTCCTGCTTCAAACAATCATTTGTCTTCCGAGCCGTATCGGATACGACGTTTCGGGTTATTTTTTCGGAGTTCGGCTAGCATTTCTGGCAAATAAACCGTGATATACTACTCAGCGGTAACAGTTCTGCGTTCCCGTAAAATAATTGTAGCCTTTTTCGAGACAAACGTAGCGACCATTTTCTTTGGCACGCTGCGGCAGCGAACCACTTTCGTTGGTTTGACCTCGTCTTCGAAGACCCAAACTGCTGACTGATGTTTTCTTTCAGGTTCGTATCAATAAATCCATGATTCGTCATCTGAGACGATATTATAAACGGCATTTGACTTCCCTCCGTTGAAGCGTTGCTGAGTACCTATTCCGTCACCTATCTACACGAGCCGCCTTTTGTTCTACGGACAAATTGTGGGGAACACAGCGGGAAACTAGCTTTCTTACACACAGCTCATTATGTAATATCGACTGAATTGCAGTAATTCTGATACTGATAACAGCCCGAATCTACTCGTATGTCACATGACGGTCATCTAATATAATAGTTCGTATACCTGCGATGTTTTCAGGCGTACCGCTGTTCTTGGTCGACCTGCAGAAGAAACAGTGCTGAGCGACACACAACGGCATCGGAACTCGGAATACCAGCGGTATATTGTCGTTTGACTTGATGCTTCAACATCGTAAATCGAAACAAGTTCCCTGAGACATTTATCTTGAGATAAGCCGCGACGAAAATTGTGATAAATTGTGGCACGGAAATGTTCACGCGTGGGCTCCATTTCTGTTAACGACGTGTCAACTTTAAACGAACATAGTGTTTGTGTTTAAACATTTTTTTAATTGTTTGAATGTCATTAAGATTCTAAGAGGCCAGTTTTCAAATTCTAAAAAAGGTTTTATTGTAACTCAGTCCGAAATATTCTTTTCCCGATCATTTCAATGTGCCTTACATAAACAACTCACCGTCATCCTCACTCTCATCCACTTCCTTAACTTCAACGTAATTCAATTTACACATTTTTTGTAAGTGACCCTTTTTATTAAACGTTTTACATTTATATTGTGCAAACCGACGTTTTTGGTTAGAGCGTCCACACACAGAATACTTTTCCATTCGTTTGGAATTGGATGAACCTTCCGTGAACTTGAAAACCTAATCTTCATTGACGTCAGGGAGCACCACTGCTGCATGCCCTGTAGCAGAGGTAGGTGCGGCAATGCGCGCGTACCATACCGTCTCTGCCAGTTCGACTGCCTTCATAAACGATAGCTCTGCCAGTTCCTGGGCAAACAACTTCTCGCGCTCGGGTCCCGGTAACATCCTCATTACGAATCTATCCCGTAATGCTTCTTCTACATTGCCGAATGAGCAGTGAGCTGTCAACGCACGAAGTCTTGCAGCCACTGGACATGTGATTCGCCTGGATGCGTTAAAGAGTAAAAAATACTTCTTTCACTAAACCCGTGATGATTTGATATAAAGTATCTATCCAGGAGGTTCAAGATATCCTCAAATGGCACCACTTGGATCTCTTTAGGCAGTGCAAGATCTGATCAGACAGACAGTGCGCTCAGGAGTATCGCTTTTCTTTTTTCCCCTCTTGTATCAGCAGCAAAGGTAATATTATTCGCAATGAACCACTGCGTGAGGCAGCCTTTGTACGTCTTCCATGACTGCACATTGTGTTCGAAAATTTAAAATAATATGTGGGTATTCGTCACCACTGGTAAGTATGCGTTATCGGGGCACGAGTGAAACAACCGCTTGCAAGTAACACACTGATATATTTCCACCAACAGTATTATGTCACTTCATTGTTAAAAAATCAAATACCGTTGGTTGGTCACAATTGAAGACTAAGATGGAGTTGCCAGGTTCCCAGTAAAAAGGGTATTCAGGTCTAAACTGCCATCATATGAAAAATAACAGTATTATGCTTTAACTTTACGATGAGGGCGGTGATTATAGAGCTACAAGCAGACAAATACGATAAACACTAACAATTATTTACGAACCTTGTATGGTTAAAAATTAATGCGGGATCCGAATTCGAGTTGCTTATAGCCGCATAAAACGGTAGCCTCTACGCAATCAAGCTGTTAATGAAAGGACTCTTGATGGAACAATTTCAAAATTCTTTTATAATCAAATTATGGGTCCTTACGAGACAAAATGAATCAGGGTTTATTCAGTTCAAAGTGTTTGCTCTGAATAACTTATTTATATTCCAATAAATTTACTACACCATACCGTGGTGCATCTTACATGATTGATATGATGATGTGTATTTAACAGATTTTAAAACTTAAAGCACAGTTCAAGTTTTAAAATACCTAGGTTAATGATGAAGTACTCGACTTAAGAATTTGCTTAGTTTTACTCGTAGTTTATTGATTTAATTTGTAAACTTTATTGTAATTAAAAAAAAGCTATCAACTGTTTAGTATCGGCTAAAGAATACTCAGTACTGAATATCTTCTTGTGCGCGTCATAAGAGGCAATGGAGGCAATTAAACGTGTAGCAATAACAACTCGAACATTACAAAATATGCTGTTGTGAAGTCGCCTGCCTAACTATGGCATATATCCCCCTTATGAGGCAATGAATAGAGAGACTTATGTTGCCAGCAGTAGACTTTGATAAAAAAATAGATAAATATGAAATTATCGTCTATTAAAAATCAAAATGCAGATGTGTTGTCATCCGTGAGGACTAAGATGGAATACCTCGTTTCCAGTAAAAAGGGTCTCTTGTTCTCTACACTCACCATACAAAACACAGCAGCATTAAGCTACTGATTTACGCTGATATTGTGTACACTATCTTTTTTCGAAAGCGACTTTTGTATCAAATAATTTATTATGTAAGAAATTATATACGTTAAAAAATAAAATACTTGAAAATTATTTTGTATTTTACACAAAAGTATACAAAAAGTTATAGACCCAAATGTCCTTTCGATTATTTTTACATTTTTAATATAACTAATATTGGAGCCCTGATAAATACTATTATTGAAAGTACTTCGTCCACTGAGCTTTACTCGGCGTTGAAAAATTAAAATACTTTTTCAGAGATGACATGTAATATAGATAAACTTGGAAAGCAACCAACACATTATATATATGAAAATTTACATCCAAAACGTTTGGGCTTTTTTCGAGAAACCAATTATATATAAACGTTATTACCTCCACTTATCTCTATTTTATAATGATTTTTATATCTACACGAACAGTACACATTTAAATAAAACTAGTTTTTACACATGGTGTAAATTGTAGCTTGTAGTAAATTTATCGAAACATACATAAGTTATGCAGAACAAACACTTAGAACTGAACAATCCCTGAATCATTTTGTCTCGTTCGGATTTTTGGGATTTGGGATTTGGCGATTGTACATGATTTGATTACACAAGAATTTTGAAATTGTCCCATTAAGAGTCCTTTCATAGACAGCTTGATTGCGTAGAGGCTAATGTTTGATACGGCTATAAGCACCTCGGATTTGGATCCTGCATTATTTATAGACCATGCAAGGTCCATAGACCACATAAGGTCCATAAATAATTTTTAGTGTTCCTCGTATTAGTCTGCTTTTGGTTCGATCCTGGACGATGCCCACAGAATACATATCATAAAATAACAACATAATACTTTTCTTTTTCGTATGACGGCAGTTAAGACCTAAAAACCCTTTTTACTAGTAACGAGGCACCTCCATATTAGTCTTCAAGGGTGTCAAACCAACCGTACTTGATGATGAAGTGACATAACACTATCATAAAATAGTAAAATAGTACTGTTCTTTTTGTGTGACGTATTTAGAATTGAAACACTTTTTTTCTGGTAACAAGGCACTCCATTTTAGTCTTCGGGTATGTCAACAATCCATATTTGAATTATTTAACGATGAAGTCTACGGGTATAGACTTTGTACCGCAAAACCCAAAGCAGTGATTACAAATAGTACAGTTTAGCTTAACAAAATTTTTATTTAAACGTTTAACACATTTCTGCACGGTTGAGTCCGTTGCCGTTACAGCCTAGCCCACTGCTGAAAATAATCCTCCACCATAAATTTCCACATAGGAGTGATATTTGCCATAATTGCCACGTTTGGCTTGTCATGCATTTGGCAAAGAAGTTTAATAAGTTACCAGTATTTGTCTTACCATCCCAGTATATGTGAGTGTTTTCAAGGCAAAATAGAGGCTTTTACTAAGTGAGTCTGCTTCACCATCTTTTGCTGCATCACCACTTACCACCAGATGGGATAGTACTCAAGCGTTGGTTTAGAATAGTAAAAGAAAAATACAAATTAGAACAGAAATATTTTTATATCAGTTTGTACACTAATGTTTTTATCAGTTTATATAAATTTTATGAGGATTAAAATTAACTTTTAAAAGACAGGAAAAGTAATGAAATTAATGGACGCTTTGAATAAACTCGTCTACATTACGGAAGCGACAACAAAGTGCTCAAATTAATTATATCTGAAATCCTGTCGTACGCTTCCTATTTCAGACAGAGATTAATTCACGCTCAGACCACAAAAATGATCGTGGTCTGCCATAGAATAATCCAAATATATGGTTATTAGAATTATCCTAATATCCATATAATATAAGGATAATTCTTACCGATTATTTTTTCGTGATGTTCGTAAGGCCTATTACAAACTTAAGTGTTTTGGTCTTAATATAAATATTTTTTCATATTACATTTAGACGGCAGTAATGACGTTAATTTGCTACCACAACTCATGGACACCTGAAACAAACTTCAAACAAAGAAGGCTGCAGATACATTATCACCTCTAAGGACTTAGATAGACTTTCCCACCAAAAGCATTGCAGCCTATCAAATAGTCCACTGCTGAACATAAGCCTCTACCAATGATTACCTCATAGAGATGATATGTTACACAGTTACCTCGCTTGGCAACGGGTAGCAACTAAAGTATTTCTTTCAGCAGTTGTTGCTGATCATCGTAAATTAAGGTATAGAAAAGAGACAAGGGAGTGTTGATACACTCCCTTGTCTCTTTTCTATACCTTAATTTACTAAGTGGTTGTTCTATTTGACTTATCTATTTCTGCAGCCACACAGCAGTAGGTAGCCAATATAATTATAAGGTATAAGTATATCCACTACCCCATTTCATCCCGTGGGTGTCGTAGGAGGCAACAGAGGGAAATAAATGAGTAAATGGTTCGCATCATCTTCTTTATAACAACTAAAATTTAAAAATGCGTTTGCCACCCACTTGCCAAGAGTGGCAATTATGGCAAATATCCCTATCCATGGGGGAGGCCTATGTTTAGCAATGGTCTTTTATAGACTGTAACGGTATCAGTAAGTTTTGTTTGCAGCAGATAAAGCAAGAACTTTTAATCTAACAACAGTTCTGAGTTTAAAATAGATTTTCAATATGTGCGAAGCTTCGCAAAGATTACACTTTTCATACTGGTTTGTAGGTCGCACGTACCCTGGACCCGCATGGAAGCTTCCAGCGTAATGAACGTCAGTCTAAAATTATTTTAACGTTTTCGGTTAGAGCAAAATAAAATATCTTAAGGAGATTGGATCCTCCTCCTCGATCCTTGTAACGTAGTTAGCGAAAGCATTTTCTAGGCCACATCAAAGGTGGTAAAAATACTATGTCATTTATATTATATAAATAAATTCCCTAGAAACGTTCTTATCATAAGGGTATTTTACATGAGCTGCAGCCATATTACAATATCCTCCAGAGCACATTTCGATCACGGCGGCCAGCCTCAAGGTGCACTCTCTATTCCCTCACTCTCATTATCTGATGGGACGGTAAACTGACTCAACCGGAGAGAGACAAGGCGCAGGACCAATGGCTTTACGTGCTATTCGAGGCACGGGGGTGAGACAACGCCACCTTCCTGACTCCGGGCAGCTACTGAGAATTTCTTGACGGAAAAACTCAACAATAGATTTCTGTCCCGACCTAGGATATGAATCCAGGGCCTCATGATCAGGAGTCGAACAACTACAACCAATAGACCAACGAGGAAGACAGCCATATTAGGAGTATAGTTAGAGCGTGAATGAGTCAGATCGACGAATCTCGGGTCTGACAAAAATTAGTTTATTGGGTTTTTCTGTCACGAAATGAAAACGTCAGAAAAATTTGTCAGCTTCATGAACCCGAAAAATCTGGTTGAAAGGTAGACTTTCAACTCCGAGGTGCATATTAAGGCGCCTATCAAATAATATTAGCAGTTCGTAAATTGTGTCGGTACATATGTTTAAAAATATTGTACATATATTCCTTTGTTTATAAATTGAAGATCATTTGAAGGTCGATGAAGCAAATTACTGCATTTTGTTATTAAAAAGAGATCAAATTCTTATTCAGTGACAGTTGCTCTAAAAGAATATTTAAAATCTGTTTTAAGTCATAACTCTTATTAGTCGCGTTCTATGTTTAAAACAAAATAACTTAAACAAAAATGCCTTCTTTTTTGCAGTGATTTTGAGTTTCCACAGTTAGAATCACTTTTTTATCATATATTATTATTATTATCAATAGGGCCAGAAAAGACAAAATTATATATTATGGCATAACAGATAGTGCAAGTAATTGAAATAATACTAGTTTTTACGGATTTTCTCGCGTATATTTAACTATAAATACCCGACGTTTCGAGCGCTTTACAGCACCCATAGTCACGGGGAGGACTGAGATGTTCAACGTCCAAATGTCATAGTTAACAGCGGTTACCATAGATAAAAATTTTACTTTTGTTCCGATCTACACAGTATGAACTTATAGTATCTTGAAGTCTTGCAGTTGTATGCTTGGGTGGGGATTTAATTTTATTTATTATAGGATCCCAAGCAGATGGTAGCACCCAACCATCTTCTCTATTGAAATTAGGATGTTTTTTGAATTAAATATCCTCGCGAATCATCCTTGGAAGGAATCGGTGTTCTTTAGCGAGGATTTGTGGTCTATCAAATCTGATGTAGTGACGGAGGCGATCCTGTACGTGTTCACAGACTGCAGACTTCCCAGAGCGTCGATTCTTCACATCAGCTATATGTTCTTTAACGCGGGTTTTAATTGATCTTTTAGTCTGTCCTATGTAGGAGAGACCACACTCACAATCAAGCTTGTGCACTCCTGCATCTTGCAGAGGGACGTTACACTTGACTGATGGTAAAAACTGACCAATTTTCTTCGGCGGCTTGTAGTATGTTTTGATGGAAGCGCGCTTCAAGATGTAGCCAATCTTGTCAGTGACTCCTCTAACATATGGCAGTACAGTAGGTACACGCTTGACTGTGGCCGGCTACACTCGTTCACTGTGACGTAGGCGCAGGACCCGAAGCTTATTGTCATACAGGTGTTTACTGTCACAGATCCCTCGTGTTCTCTGAAACAAAGATTTACCCACGAAAATTATAAGATAAATTAAATAAGTTATATAGCACACCTGCCACCACTTCTTCCCAGCCCTTAGCATTTCGACTGATACTCTATCATATCTGGCTGCCTTACCTGCTTTCATGTTTTTCATTGATTACATTATTTGATCTATACTTATCTTACTATCACTTAGTTTCTATTAACATTTAGTTTATACTTGTCCGCAATCATAAACAAGCTTTAAAATATTCCTTACATCTCATTAAATGCAAAACATAATCATTCAGAAAACAGCAATTCTCGTCTCGTATAGCATTCAATCTAGCATAGATTGAATGCTATACGAGTTTTGAGTGTCCTCTTGCAGTTCTTACGAGTTTCCAGAACATTTTATTATTTGCCTGGAAGTTATCCGATATTTTTCTATCATTTTTATCTGTTCTTATTTGCATTTTCCTTTCAACTACTTCTTTTACTCACTTATTTAGACTTCTAAAGACTGCCTTCTTTTTTCAATATCATCATTCGTACCGCAAGAACTATAAGCCTTGGTTGCTAGTAAATCTAGTCATGCTCTCTTCTTTGTTTCAACTTCCATGCTTAGCTCAACATCCCATTATAACTTTTTATTTTTCATTTTTTATTAACACCAAATACTTTGGTAGCTAGATCCAACAAACCTTTCTTTACATTATGCCACACATTAACCAAGTTTAACTCATTCATACACAATTCATCCAAATCACTTGTATTTGCTCTTAGACTATATTTGTACTTATCTTTCACACCTCTGCATACAGTTTTCCAACATTATTGAGACGGCTGATAACATTGTTAGAGTCACGCGGTAGCCTTGCTGTTGCACGTATGGACCGTTCAAACCGGGGTGGTACCACGACCTCACAGAATACTGGTGTGAAGTGGAAGCTTTGCTTACGCGTTTCGTCTGGTGAATGTAGGTGGCCGGAGGCCCATTTCCCCCCCACTCACTCTTAACATGGTAGCGGATTTAAGTAAAGATCTAACCCAGGAGGGTACCAGAACCCCTAGAAAATCCTTCGCTGAGCATCCACGACCAAGTCACTCCACTCCTGAGCGTGGGTGCTCAGGTTACCCCGCGTATTCTGGGGGGGGGGGGGCAAAATTCTGCTCAAGACAATAAATGCTCGGGGAAAACTGAGCAACAAGACCAAGGCAACCCCTGTCACGCTATGCGTGAATTTCTGCAATATCAGGGGACTTCATTCTAACTTAAACACTATCCACTACCATCTGGAGATGGCGAGGCCAGCTCTGCTCTTTCTGACCAAGACGCAGGTGTCCTCTTCGGCTGATGCTTCATATCTCTCCTACCCAGGGTAAAAATAAGGAACACTCCTTTTTGACTCGGGCTGAGTTTGCTTATACTTCAGAGAGGACATCTGTCAGGTTCGGACCTGTCAAAATATAATTCGGGCAATCAAACAGTTCCGCAGGTATTCCTTATAATGTAGTAAATAATATCATACACAATTTGTTATTATACATATACACTATCTGAACCTTTTTTAAAGTTTGAAACCAATAAAGAAAAAATAATAATATGGTCAATAAAGTTTAACAGTATAATTTAATTATGCTTTGTATGATTATTAGAAACAACATAAAACAGAATTAAATGAATTTTAGCTAATTAAACACTTTAAGTGATATGTAATTGCTTTATACTGTTCGATAAAGTGTGTTGGATTTTAAATAATAGTTCAACATCTAATTAGCCTCTTAGACTCTTACTCTTACTCTTACTCTTAGACTACAAACTTCTTTGTTACATATTTTCACTCCCTCGGTGGTATTTCCACAATGAATATTTAAGACTTCCCAAGCGTATTCCAGGAAATAATATCTTGTCCAATTACGTTTTTTTTTTCAAATTAGACTTCGATTTAGGATCTTGAATAGGTAGGTATGTGATTTTTTTTAATTATAAAATGCAGTAATTTGCTCCATTGACCTGTACTTGATCTTCAGTTTATAGATAAAGGAAGGTAGGTATAATAATTTTTAAACAGACCGACACAACGTAAGAACTAATATTTGCATGATAACTGCTAATATAATTAGACAGTCGCTTCAACAGTAACTTATTAAATAAGCGTAGCTCCTGACAATAATAGTAGCAAAATTACTAACGCTCAGTGTCAGTGTCTGGCATTTGCTTTGAAGTACTCTTCCCGTATCATTGATGCACTTTATAAGCTTTACGATTATACCTCATGCTACGTTTATGATGCTCTGACTCGTACATCTAAATTCTTTTCGCTCGACAGTGGTACAAATGTGACTAACACAACGCCCTCCGTCAGCTCGACAAGGATACACATTAGTACCACTCACAACACCAATTTATGAGGGCGAACCCGAAAAAAAAGGTTTGTCATTAAAAATTATAACAAATTTATACTTAAATGTAAAATGCAGATATAGACAAAGACATACTCTTTAATTTGGTACCATAATCTGTCAATTTCGATTCTAAAAATAGACATAAAAATCATTCTGACGTAATGGCTTTTTACAACAGTAGTGCGTGGTAGTGCGTGAGTTATTTCTCCGTTTTTCTGTGTGTTTTTGGAATAAAAAGTTGAGTTTTATACTCTTGTATATTCCTTATAATAAAAAAACACGTAGATATATAATTTGTGGCATAAAAAGTGAAAAGTAAGTGCCAAATGTACTTCGAAATCGGGAAGGCCCATTTTAGCGGTTGGGTCAAAAATGTGTTATTTTTACAATTCTCATTAATTTTTAGTGTAAAATGTAACTAAATAATAGTTTTATAACATATTTCAAATAACTTGACGTTGTATTTATTTCAAATTCACACAAAAAATATTTGAAATATTATTCGGAAATCTCATAAAGATAAAAATTAATTTCGTTTTTTTTATTTTTTTTTTGTTTATATTTTGGTATGAGTAACGAATAGAAACACATAAAACATAAAAATATATATATATTTCCAAATATTTTCATATAGATTTCTCCAAAAACAAACATATAGAATTCAAATTAGTAGTAATTTTAGACTAAAAGTGAAGTATCTTCTACTACTATGTTATAAAGGGTAATTTATGAATTTTATTACAATTTCTAGCAACTAAAAATAATTTTTTTCGATAGTTTATACATTCAATAAGAATCCCTGTAAGTTTCATCCATAAATATTGTCTCAAAGTGAAAATATTGCGAAATTTGCAAGTTAGCAAAAAATTTGCAATTCCCGCCATTTTACGTCGCGAGCCAACCGGCGAAACGAATAAAGTCGCCTTACGAGCATACAGGAAAGAGTTTCAGACTGAGTTAAGACTGTCAGAAGTGCAATGTTTGGAAGGTCTGATAATTTATTTCTCAATATTTTTATTCACTTTATTAATTAATATATTTTAATGATAATACACGTGTTTATCTTTACTATCAATAGGGATGGTATTTGAAAAGGACGAAGAGAGAACGAAATGTGAAATATGGGTAAATCAGGAATGTCTAGAACAGGTAAATGAAATTGTATACTTGGGGAGTGCTTTCAGCCGGGATGGAAGATTTGATTTAGATGTGGATAGGCGTGTCGCTGCCGGAAACAAAGTCAATGGTGCCCTGAATGCATTAGTAAAAAGGCAAGGCGTGGTGAAGAATGCACGCCTTGCAATACATAACGCAGTGTTGGTACCGAATTTGTTATATGGCATCGAAACTTGGGTATGCCAGAAGAAGCATAAAAGCAAGTTGAATGCAGTGGAGATGCGATCTCTTCGTAAAATGTGTGGCTTTACCATAGCCGACCGAAAGCGAAACGAAGAGATTCGCAATATGGCAGGATTGAAAGATGACCATATCACAAAAATTGATAGGGGCGTACTCCAATGGTTTGGGCACGTTGATCGAATGAGTGAAGACCGAATGGTGAAGAAAATATATAGAGCGAAATTAAATATTAAAAGGTGTCGAGGTATACCGAGACTAACTTTCGAAGACCATGTGAGCAAATTTCTCGAAGAGGGAGAGGGTCAAGAGTACTCGGATACCTAGACGTGCATGTATGAAGAAGTTAATGAACCTGAAAGAAGCGAAAGAGGTATGTAAGGATCGTGACACTTGGCGATCTGTTCTCTCTGGCTACCCCGTTGGGGATTGTGCGTGAAGATAAGTAAGTAAGTAAGTAAGTATCAATAGGGAAATATAAACATGTGTACCCCTCACTAGTGCTGGCTGTGGCGGATCTTTTCTCTGGCCGATCTTAAATCTCCAAAGAAAACAGGCTAATAAAGAGTACTGTATTGTATCAAGTTAGAATAAGATAAAAATCTTGGTTAAAGTCATCAAGCTCGTAATGAATCACTAAATTGTAGCACATTCATACTATATTTCTATTACATTTGCTCCGATACTGGAGCTCCGCCAACTGACCGTCGCATCTATCATCGTAATTTCTAAGCTAAGCATTGGAATTTCTGGAAATTTATTGTCAATCGACACAATCAGTTAATTTATAGCACATGTAACAGCTATTTTCTGGTCTCAGCTAGGGATATATACGTTAACGTTGTCATTTTTAAATTTCATCATTTCTATTGTAATTATTACGTTTAAAATTTTTTGTCCTCTATATTTTACAACAAAGTTTAAACTACTACGAATATGAGTATATTATAATTACATTCATGCATACATTACAGCTTATAATATCTTCTGCTGAACATAATATGTATGCCTCCTACATAGATTTTCTCATAGGTAGAATTATTCCAGTTGCCACGTTTAGAAGGCGGGTTGTCAACTGTTTTTTTTTTGTAATTTCGAGTTACTGTCAAGAAGGTGTTTCTGCCCATCGTCTGCATCAGTTTCCTTCTGTGTGTTTTCTGCCTCTAACAACACCCAGCCATGGGACGATATGATGTAGTAGGTATTCTTACACTATTGTTAATATTTCATTTTTAATTGATAATGTCAATTTGTTTAAGGTATTATGTGAATTATTTCGTTATTTTTATATTTCTTAAATCTAAATTTGACAAAGAGTGCTATGTTCTGGAATTCTCAGAAAGGTGGACGTAAAAATAAGGATGTATTGGCGCTGTCATCGCGCCGCAAGCGAAATACACCGAAGCCTAAATCACGCTATCAACATTCCGAATCATAAACAGCATATATAGAACATCTCCGAACTATCACACGGAGTGTTGGCCGCTCCCCGGGCAGAACACCTTTCCCGGCGGGAGATCTCCCCTTTTCCTTCTACGGCCACAGTGGTGACGCCGACGTGATCTGAACACGCAACCAAACACCTTCGGAAACTACAACTTCAAGCCTTCGTCATTATCCTCAAGAACCCCTACCATTCACTACTGATAATCGTCTTCTGCAGTCTTCAGTTCCTGCAAGCCAGTCCAACTTGTCTTCATCTCGACTCACCGCAGATTTATAAGGCAGACTTCTGGCACTTACTCTGGCACATCATTCTCACCGGCATCACTTGCCAATGCGTAGTACGGCATGCATTACACTTTGGCATATCATTCGCACCGGTGTCAATTGCCCTTACGCATACAGCATGTATTCCCCACCGGCATGAAAGGACGCACCGGCAATCGGACTACACTATCAACCTCAGGTCTGAGCAGGGGGGTGATGTGGCGGCGCTGTCATCGCGCCGCAAGCGAAACACATCGAAGCCTAAATCACGCTATCAACATTCCGAATCATAAACAGCATATATAGAACATCTCCGAACTATCACACGGAGCGTTGGCCGCTCCTTGGGCAGAACACCTTGCCCATCGGGAGATCTCCCCTTTTCCTTCTACTGCCACTAGGATATCAACAGTAGGACTCGAGTAACCGACATAGCCCAAAGGATTAGTAAGCTGAAGTGTCAATGACCAGCTCAAAGAACTGACAACCGATGACAGAGAATAAAGGTTCTCGAGTATCACTCGTACTGTACGGCGCAGTGTAGGGCACCCCCGACTACACAGATGGATTGATAACCTGAAAACGTATGCAGGATGTCAATGGATGCAGTTAGCTCAGGACTGTGCTTTGTGGCATTATTTGGGGGAGGCCGATGTTAAGCAGTGGATTTGTTAAGGACTGTATTGATGATGATTATGATGATGACGATGAAGTCTACATTTAATTTTTAACATTAACAAATTCTAACCAGGTGAAGCTGGAGCGGGTTACTAGTTTAATATATAAACACAAAGAACAAACACATTCCTCAAATCGAATACAACAATTATTATGAGTTGTTCCAATTCCGCCATCGTTCCTCTCTTCAAAGCCATATCTTTCACATGCGTGACAGTTTTATATCACAACGATAGCCTTTCAAATATCACTCACAGATTTGAGCGGTGTTTGCGAACTTTATAAATGATTTTCCAACTTCGCATGAATTGTAAAAGGCTAACAACAAACAGGTTTTTTTGGCGACGTGTGGTTTTATCTAAACCATTCTTTTTACAGTAGCCCATATACCTTTTTTTAATTTTCTGTTGAAATCAGATCGTGAATTTTATTTAAGTGTATATTACATGCAACTCGCTTTTTTCCAGCAAAGTTTAAGAGAGTGCAAATGATGGCTAAATTAATAAACCGGTCAATAAAAGACAGAGGAATGTAAGCAACTGCAAGTGAAACGAACGTGATGGTTTTTAAACATAAGGAATTAAAACGAAATGTGAAATAAGAATAGAAGGGGAGTTTTTTATTTATTTATTTATTTATAATGTGCGAGCAGATATGCAGATCTAGGGAAAGAGACCAGTACCACTGCAACTTAAAAGATCTATAGTGATCACTGCTATAGCTATAGTTCACTGCTAAGCCCTATATCTTCAATGAATAGTAGGAGTTGCTTAGCCGTGAGCAATTTCACTTGCTCTGGGTGGAGTACATAGTTTCCCAGATGAGTATTACGTTTACGTATTTAAGGGTCCGCAATCATTTAGGATGTGCAGAGGTGTTTCTTCCGTTATGGAATAGAACCGATACATCCTTGAGTTGATTAGATCCAGGATTGACACGTGCTTTTTAAGACAAGTCAGTTAGGGCTCTTGCCAGAAAGCTCTATTTATCTTTATTTAATCACAGGGCTTCTGAAGCGAACAAAACCCGGATCAAGTTTTTTAGAATGTTTTAAGCCTGGTGTGTCAGAACAGATCTTAAGTGATTTATGTGATAAGGAGTTTCAGGGTTCAATCGGGCTAGGTTTCTTGAGATTCCACAAAATGGCTCAGTTCCAAATTGTGTGCACTTTGAGCCCTCCCGTCCAAGTTTGTCGAAAAATTTGTTGCTTGCAATACCCTCGTGACCCGGAAACCATTGTAAGACAACCCTGTTGGTACATTCCAGGGCGCTTAAACGGTTCACTCAGTCCCCAACTAGCTTCAATTTCACTAAGTTTGACCTCAGCGCTAGCAGTACTGCTTGTCTATCAGAGTTTATATAAATTAAATGGTTGACATGTGGTTTTTGCAGATTGATTTCCGCACACCGAAGAGTGGCGAAAATGTCTGCCTAGAAGATAGAGGTGTATCATCTACCCAAAGAGAAGGGGAGTTTGTTGAACAAGTGAAAATTTGTGTAATTGGGATATGTATTTAGCAGGGATGGTTAAGAAAGATGATGGATAAAAAAGAAAGAAAGAAAGAAAAACTTTATTTGAAATCACGTAGAAAAAAATAACTCGAAATATTAAAAAAGACAGGGTATTTGTGAACACTTATTAGGTCCCTATTTCAGCTAACTGCTGCTGTACTAAATGTCAGCAGCACTGATTTTCAAATAGGGCCCAATATTCACTTCACGTACGGTCATACATTACTTAAAGCTAAAAATGAAAGACACACATTTATAGAAGTGAGTGGAGAAGGAATCAGCATTATAAGAGGTATTATATAAAATAATAATACATTGTATAAGTGAACTGTACACTTACATATCACATATAAATCAATACATAGGTGTATATATACACATTTACATATACATATACATTATAAAGTTATCAACAGCTCTACATAATATTATCTAATATTAATAAAATAAAGTTTGAATTTAATTGTAAATACTTTACGCAATTGGTAAAAAAAGAGATTTATTCGCCGTAAACAAAAAGAAACGAAACAGTGAGTGTAACGTAAAATAAGTGAGGTGATAAAAAAGACAGTGTGTCTTATCTGGTAATCTTTCCAGCATTAATTACCTTTACATTGTGCACGTAAAACAAAAAGTAAACCAAACAGAAAAAAGGAAATTTTAAAATTACGACGGATTTTGGTCTTGTTTAAAAATTACTGACAGTTTTTTTAATATTTCTATAGTTTTTAAAGCAGGTATTGGTGGCGGCAGATCATTACAGCAGCGAGAAGCTGCAATCCTGAGGGACCCTCTAAATGCAATTGTTCTATGTTTTGGATTACTGAACACGTTAGAACATTTACGTTTCGGATATTTTAACTGTTCGCTAACTCACACTTATTTGTTATATAAGTAACGAGGTGTTTTTGATGAAATTATTTCAAATCGTAAGGTAGGTACTTTCGACGCGACGATATTTTAATAGGCCTGAATTATTTAGAAAAGGAGGAACATGCGTAGGAGGAGGATGTAGAATAACGAATAAATACAGGAAATAGACTAAATGGGGACCTACACTTTATTTCTACTCGACACCAAACAGTTGGTAATTCCCTCATTTCGCAATGTTTACCCTGTTACAACATATTTCTAGAAAATATGCAGATCTTACCGATAAAAAGGTTTATATATTTATTAAGGAAAAATGTTTAGTCACGGTTATATAATTGAGAATAACCTCTGGGTACGAGGTGATCGCTACCATGCTTTTTCTAAATATATGCCTCCCCCTCTGGGTGATAGGCGTGTGTGTTATTATTCTTCATTTTCACTAACTGTATAGGACATGTTTCCTGTTTAGGAGGTATTGTAGGTATGTTTTCTTCTTTAATGGAATATGTTGTCACCCTACAACGTGCATAAATCTACCCTCGATTTAGAATTAAAATGCAGATGTGTTTGTGAGGCAATCCCTGAGGACTAAGATGAAATGCCTCGTTTCCAGATAAAAAGGTATCCGGTTTTCTACGCTAACAATATTAAGCTGCTATTTTACACTGGTATTCTGTGAGAGTATGGTCTTTTCCTGGAGTGTGGTATTCTTGCTACAACTATAATATTACTAGTTACGTTACATACCCGTCAATACAAGCAATAACGCTTTGACGATAGACACTACATGCAAGTTCCGCTATTATAAATTGATATAAATCTATTTTTCCTGCGTCTCTTAGGAATTCATGCTTACAATTACCTGATAAGTAAAATAGGGGAAATGGTACAAGCAATACGCCTTATTCAACATCTTTATATAGAGGGTAAAATCTATCCAGTAACCTGCGAACTCCTCACGAAAAGATATCACAATTTACGAGTTCTAGCCGATAATCATATTACTCATATAATGCTTTTACCTGATATATCGTCGCAATTTAATCCATTACACCGTCCACTCTTGAGTTCTTATCGCTGTTTAGAACGTTTAAAGCTTTCTGTTAACAAACAAGTCCCACATGTCTGTGTTATTTGCTTGTGCAATATCTGTGTTGAAGATGTAAGTTTACCAAAACCGAATCTCTGTTTCCGTTCCGTTTAGTTCAGTTCAGTTTAGTAATTACCAATCGTAGTACAGCTAAAATCTATCGCATTTAAGTACCATGTGTTTGCAGACACTATTACACTAGTACTTTCTATAACCAAACCCTTCTGTGCGTATGAGCATAAAACATTTTAACCTACCTTCGGTATGATTTTAACGAATAATCTATCTACCGTAATGTATTAGACAATGTCTGTACGTAGGTTAAGCACTGAGTGCCGTCGATGAAGCATGGTGTACAGATAATCATTGTTAAGTTTTTGTCACCGGGTTTAATTTATTTAAGTTTTGTATTTGATCATCATTACAGCCCTTCACAAGTCCACTGCTGAACATAGGCCTCCCCCAAGTAATGCCACAAAGCACGGTCCTGAGCCACCTGCATCCATCAACTTCCTGCATGTCTTACCAGGTCGTCACTCCATCTAGTGGGGGGTCGCCCTACACCACGCCTACCGGTACGAGGCTGCCACTCGAGAACCTTTCTTCCCCATCGGTTATCGGTTCTTCGAGCTATATGGCCGGCCCATTGCCACTTCAGCTTACTAATCCGTTGGGCTATGTCGATCACTCTGGTTTTACTGCGGATATCCTCATTTCTGAGTCTATCACGCAGAGAAACTCCAAGCATAGCCCTCTCCATAGCTCGCTGAGCGACCTTAAGCGTCCTCATACGGCCAGCAGTGAAGGACCACGTCTCAGATCCGTAAGTCATCACTGGCAACACGCACTGGTTGTACAATCTAGTTTTTAGAGATTGAGGTATACCTGACGAAAAGATATGTCGTAATTTCCCGAACGCTGCCCAGCCGAGTTGAATCCGTCGATTGACCTCTCGGTCAAAGTTGGACTTACCTAGTCGGACTATTTGTCCCAGGTAAACGTACTCGTCGACAACTTCGAGCATAGTGCTCCCAACAACTACCGGCATAGGTGTGACATGGACATTAAACATGATCTTTGTTTTGTCCATGTTCATCTTAAGACCTATCCGTTGGGAGGCACTATTGAGGTCATTGAGCATAATGCTTAAGTCCTCCAGCGATTCTGCCATAATGACTATATCGTCGGCAAATCGAAGGTGAGTGATGTACTCGCCATTGATGTTAATACCGTATCCTTTCCAGTCCAGTAGCTCGAAAACGTCTTCCAACGCAGCGGTGAAGAGTTTCGGGGATATAACATCACCCTGTCTTACACCTCTCTGCAGTTGGATAGGTTTCGAACTCTGGTTCTGTACTCGGATAGCCATCGTAGCCCTACTGTACAAACACTTCAGCACTTCGATGTACCGACAGTCAACTTGGCACCGTTGAAGGGACTGTAGCACCGCCCAAATTTCGACGGAATCAAAGGCTTTCTCATAGTCCACATATGCCAGGCAAAGTGGCAGATTGTACTCTTCAGTCTTCTGTACAATCTGCCGCAGGGTATGTATGTGGTCTATGGTACTGAAGCCTTTTCGGAAACCGGCTTGTTCGGGAGGCTGGAAGTCGTCGAGTCTGCGTGCGAGACGATTCGTAATGACTCTCGAAAATAGCATGTAGACGCGGCTCAGAAGGGAAATCGGTCTGTAGTTCTTCAAGAGAGCGTTGTCGCCTTTCTTAAAGAACAAAACCACCGCGCTTCTGCTCCACGCCTCCGGAGTAGTGCCATTCCGTCCATGGAGGACGGAATTGAAGAGCTTGCGAAGGACTTCAAGTACCGGTTTTCCACCCGCTTTCAGAAGCTCCGCTGTAATTCCATCCTCGCCCGGGGCCTTGCCGTTTTTAAGGTGGTGGAGAGCCATTCTAATCTCGCTCAGACTGACGTCCGGGATATCATCGGAATAGTGTCGGATAAGACTTGCTCTTGGATCGTTACTCACACTTACGTGTGGCTCCAACGATGATGTGTACAGCTGCCCATAGAACCTCTCAATCTCACTCAAAATCTCAGGTGTCCCGGAAACGATGTTGCCACACTCAGTCTTCAGCTTTGACAGTTGGCTCTTTCTGGCAGACAGATCTCTGGCAAAGACTTTGGAGCCCTGGTTCCGCTCGATCGCTTCTTTAATACGAGAAGTATTAAAGTTGCGTAAGTCTCGCCGCATGCATTTGGAGATCTGTCTGTTCAGTTGCCTGTATGCTGTCAAATCTGTTGACGATTGCAGCCTCATCTCCCGTCTAACAGCCATGAGATTAAGAGTGTGATCGGAGAGTTTTTGTGTTCTTCTGCGGCGGGTCTTGCAGAACTTAGCTCCGACCGCATGGACAGTTTCCACGAGCTTGTCGTTCATATCGTCCACTGCATTGCAATCTTCTAGGCACTGGAAGCGGTTACGTAACTCGAGCTGAAAGGTTTCGGGATTCTGGATTAGAGCACGAGGGGGGACGGAGCGTTGACTTCATTAGACGAGACCTCTCCAACTTAACGTTTAGGTTCAGTGTGCCTCTAACCATTCGGTGTATTTGATATACTTTAATAAAAAAGGGGGGAAATATCCGTAAGATGCCACATCACACTGCCGCCGGCCTGCTCAGTATCGGGTAGCACGGATTCCAGTGAGTCGATCTCAATCTTACGTATTATGTTTCATTTAGAAGAGTGAGTACAGCAATTAAGGACTTTCTTAGATACTCGTATTCTAATTGACAGCACACCTTCGTAGTTGATTGGTAATTTTTTTTATATTTTATATGGATTATAAATAATACCCATTGAAGGTTTGTGGTTGTGTTTAATATTAATGTGGTTATGCATAATTTACCACTCGTTCCGAAAATACCTCTGTGCTAGAATAAACTAGCATGAAACCTTGTTTTACTTTGTTTTTGAAAAGAACAGTTTACAATCTATTATGTTGCACAATTAACTTTAAAAAAAAACGTTACCCCTACACTAGGATTTTCTCCTGTATCATGGGGGCAGTTTACAAACATAAATTGCACAAGGACAAACAACCAGATTCGAACCCGCAATCACCAGCGCAGCCACTCATTGCTAAGCCACTGCGCTACGGAGTCGTCAACTTAACTTTTTTACTTACATACAAACTACACAGCTTGGTAGCGACCACCTCATTTCTCAATCATTTATAAATTTCTTAAAATTACAATAACCCTCTTACGCAATCTTTATATATATATATATATATATATATATATATATATATATATATATATATATATATACTGAGATTTTATTATAAAAGCGTATATATTGGCACAATCTATTTTTTTTATAACATTAAATTTAAACCAGGATTTTTTCCTTTATCGTGGGGACAGTAAACCTCAAGGACAAAAATTTAGACCCGTAACAATTATTTCTAGGCCATAGACTAGAATACAATATAATCATTTTAATTTAATGAAGAATACAAGAATATTTATAAAAATCATTTAAGCTTTACCAGCGATTCGAAAAAACCTATCAATACTTATACTTGTTTCATGCAGAATTGAATGCGCGGCCACTAGCGCTGCGACTCATTGCTGGAGCTCAGTTATCTCGTCTTCTGATATCTATAAGAAATTACCTCTTCCAATTGGGTCACTTACCATGTGATGGCGGTGTAGGAATATCCACTTTTTATTTGGTAAATTCCTCCTCCTATATGTTTTGCCTATTTTTACTTTTTTCATATTGTGCTATATGTCTGAACTGGAATTAACGCATTTCTTTCTTTACTTTACTACCAGATATCTTGTGAGTGTCATAAGAGGTGACAGAGAGAAACAAATCAGGAGAGGCTTCTGCTGTCTTCCGAATAACTGATAAAAAAAAAATCATAGGGGGATATTTTCCACAGTTGCCACGCTTGGCAACTTGCGCAACTTTGTCAAATAAATAGTTAAGTAAATAGTAGGAGAGGCCCATTGAAGACATCAATTACTATGAGGAAGGGCTATTATTAAAGCAACGCCACTACAGTTGTATCGTCTTGGTTAGGTTGAACCACTGATAAGCGAATGGAGCATTTCTCACTCGCCAGTCAACCACATTATGTCCTCAGCTGCCGGCAGCCTTAACAACATTAATTAAGCCGTTGTGTAAAATTAATTAAGCAATAAAACTTCCTCTAACAGCGAAAGATTGGATCTTATAAACCGTCCCCGTCATGCTTCTGGAACTTTAAACTTCAAACCGTGACTGTATACTTTGTTAACTTAACATTTAGAATGAATTGTTATATTTCAGATTATCGGATTTTTTAATAAAATAGATTTGATTACAATACAATTTGCTTAAGGGTACTGCAGTCATAAAATGAAATGAAATGAATAATTTTATTCAATATAGATTATTGCACAATACTAATTGAAAGTCATTTTTTATCTGTAATTCCCCTGGTGTTGCAGTTGTTCATGGGCGACGGTAATCACTTACCATCAGGTGAACCGTATGCTCTTTTGCCCCTCTCCTATAAAAAATATACCACTGGTTTCGAAAAAAACCTCTGTCCTGGTAAAATCAACAAGAACCACGCAGAACTTTTTTTTAAACATGTTTCATTTTACAAGTAAGACGAAGGTTATGGTTTTTGAAAAAGAAGAAAGTAAAACGATTTGTGAAATAAGAATAGAAGGGGAGTTGATCGAGCAAGTAGATGAGTTTTTATATTTGGGCTGCGTATTTAGCAGGGATGGGAGATATGATAAGGATATAGAACGACGAGTGAATGCGGGAAATAGAGTAAATGGGGCCCGCACTCTATTGTGAAGAGTCAAAATGTGTCAAAAAAAGGCACGTATGCAATTACAATGCTGTTGGTCCCTACTTTAACGTATGGTAGTGAAAGTTGGGTGTGGCAGAAGAAGCACGAGAGTAGAATAAACGCAGTAGAAATGCGGTCCTTAAGGAGTATGTTAGGGCTGAATCTGAACGACAGGGTAAGAAATTGTGTAATAAGAGAAGAGTGTGGTTTGCAAGATGATGTTGTGACCAGGATTAAGAAAGGAATGCTTCGGTGGTTTGGTCATGTCGAAAGAATGAATGAGGAAAGAGTGACAAAGAAAATTTATGTTGCAGAAGTGAATGGCAGAGTCGGAAAGGGACGTCCTAGGCGAAAATTTATCGACCAAATTGGCGATTTATTGAAAACGGGCAAATTAGGAGTACCCTTAACCGACGAGCATGTATGCGTAGGTATATGGATGTGAAGGAGGCGAGAGAGGTGTGTCAGGATCATGCCAAATGGAAGTCTGTAGTCTCTGCCTACCCCTCTGGGTGACAGGCGTGAGTGTTTATGTATGTTATTTATTTTACAATAATTTACTTTGCATAATTTTTGAATTAATTCTTTTATGTACATACATTTTCATAAATATATTGCGATGCCAAAGTTAAAATATTTATTTTTTTAAATTATTCTCTAAGCGACTCTTTAAAATTTCAGTTAAAAATCGCCCGTACGGCTCTCTTCTGCAAAACAAATATGACTTCAATATCAGTCGCATTACCCCATACAAAGATTGTATAAGACATTACGCTATGAATGTTACTAAAATAAACTTATCTAGCTATCTAAACATTGGTGAGACTTCTAATCCTTCTAACAGCATATGCTGTAGAACTGCTAATTAAGATGTATCCAAATAACTTAAAACAACTTTAACAAATGCGTTGTCCTCTGAGGACCAAGGAATGCCACCTAGGTTGTTATTACACTGGTTCTCTCTACTCTGCAATTGAAACCCCATGGCTAAAAAGGAGTCCCAATAATATATTTATGAAAATTTTATTAGTTTTTATAAAAATAGTAGTTTCAATAAAAAGTAATAAACCTATCAAGGTTACACTCAATAAGCACAAGAAAATAACACATAATAAGTTTTTGACAACATAGTCCCAGAAAATATGTTTATTTATTTAGAATGCATTATAGTTATTCTATGACAAAGTTTAAATATTTTATTGACCAAATTTGTACAAAAAGGGATATTGTCAATCATGTATAATTTTTGTATTGTAATACAAATTTAATACATGGTTGACAATAAACCCTTGAAATGAGGTGAAGATGGCTTTCAATATGTTTCATAAATAGGTTTTGTAAGTATATAGTTCGTATAATCTGTTAATTATACAATAAGAACATATTGTATAATTTACTTTAAAAATAGTCCCAATTGGTTTCTTGCTGGTTTATTTCCGAAACCGTAGTGAAAGTAAAATGATTTTCCACAAAAGTTACTTGTAATCTATATTGAATAAATAATTATTTCATTCTATTCTTAATTTAATGAGAGATTAATTTGGTAGCATGGATAATTTGCAGCAAAACTTTAACTTCTCGAATATTTAATTCCTAAAGCATAATAAATATTTAAGATAATCATGCGCAAATTATATCCTGAGCCAGTATAAAAGAGAAGGCTTAACTTAATCTTTAATTTACGTGACAAACGTGTTCCGCACGGGGAGACGTTTTTTCATGATGAATGTAACGACCTTCTCTCAATGAAATATTTGGTGTCATGCCTTTAAATAATAAACCTAAATTTGAATTAGTATTGAGTACTATTCTTATCGTATTTCTTTTGTTAAAAAATGATCTTTTTAAGTGCGTTGAAAACGCAAAAAATCTCGTATTATAATAATAGATAATCCTCTAACCCACGACGTCTATAAGAAACTAAGGAGTAACTGGTATTTATAAGAGTGTACAAGAGAAAGAAAATTAGTTTCAGAACTATAATAAAACTCCATCGATTTCATCAGCTATTCATTTTAATAAAAGTAAAAAAAATTCAATTTCTAGTGACGGTGTAAGAATATTTATTTATATTCACTACCCCATATCACCTTGAGGATGGTATATAAAACTACAGAGGTAAATAAAATAGCGAATGGGCAGAAGCATCTAATCGAAGTAATAAAAACTGCAGAAGCCAACCCGACTGTCAAGAGGAACTGGAAACTATGGCGAAATTCCCCTGAAGAAACGTATGGAGAAGGCCTGTGTTCAGCATTGTACATTAGATAGGCTGCATTGATTGCATGAATATGACAAATGTGTAATGTATGCATACATTTAATTTTTTCATTATATTTTTCCTAGTATCAAGTTCAAATAATAAGAAATTATGCGAAGTTATAGGAAGATATAGACGACAGCTGGAGCCAGCAGACAGTTGATGGCGATAGTATCCCATGGCGCCTAAGCAAACACATTATTTTGTGGTTCACATCATCATCGGAGCGCTACTTTCACCGTTTTCACAAATTTTTCATATACGCAGTCATTTAACACACAAAATCTCACAACTTTTATTTGAAAAAATCGGCTTGAAACCATTATTTAAACAATAATACAGAAGCAGCAATCCGCTGGCGGTAAAGTTTATGCCAAAACTCTATGCATACATTGATTATTTTGTTTTTTAATATTTTAATAAAATATGAAACAGTTTTATATATCTGAGGCACGTAACCGAGAAGACGGGGCTAGACCGGAGCAATAAGGCCAAATTGTGTTAGCATGCGTGACATGACCCGTGATGTGAACATCGGGCACTCTCATATATTATATAACTTTTTTTCATTTAAGGACACATATGGAGAACTGCTGGTATGAATGTTTATTGAGTATTTTGATATATTATAATTGCATAGATATGTATTTTTTAAATTAATTTATAAATCAAATACTGTCAAATCCATGTCTAGTAGTAGTGGTAGTAGTCCACGCTGTATAAAGTCCCACCCTACTTATTGCCTTAAAGGGGGCATAATTTTTTAGTTTTATTAGATTATGGTGTTATTTGGTAAGATGCTGCTTATAAATCACATGTCATATCTCTGTGTTGCCTCTGTAACACCCACGGGATAATATAGGACTGTGACTTATCTGATACCACTACTACACGACGAGTGTTTACATTGTTATTCCGGTAATGATTGATCCATATTTGCTTTATTTCTATGATTTTCTCGTCTGATAATAAAAATATGTAACCATAAAATAAGATATATACAAAATTTATGATATTTTATAAAAAATAATTATATAAATAGCTAAACCCAACAAGATGGAAGCATTTGTCAAGGAATACCAACCCGAGAATTAGGGGAGAAAAAAAAAACCGGCGGACGATGCGGGCTGTATCAAAGTGCTCTCTTCGAGTTGTCGATGCCATACCTTGTGTTGGCCCTTCTACGACGATGTAATGAGCATTCACGACTTTTTCTACCACCAGGGCACCTTTACTGCCGCCACTTAGAAATGAGGTAAAATACTAGACAGGTATTAATCCTTATATCTTGATTTCCCATTTCGTTCCGTGGTCTACTAAGGGAACAGCCAGAAAAACTTGGTGGCCACAGAATAATGGTAGTTAGAATCTTAAACCCGGTAGATACCAACAAACCAGACCAGTAAGAATGGGAAAGATACATCTCGTAATGCGATGTTTAAAGTCAATGTTAACACGAATTAACCTTTACACAGTCCCGTGCACTACATATAGGTTATTGCTATTGCCTTATTATTGTGTCTGAAAACCGAACAGTGAAAGTGTTAAGTCACGAAAATCAATATTACGTGAACCAAAAATATTTGTATGTCATTGCTACTATTATATTTCCGTCAACGAAACGATCGGTATAATGAGTGTGGGGCAGACATCATCCTCATGGGGCGAGATAAATTACGTTCCCAACACACGGATTAATAATTAAATAAGCCTCTTTTTAACAGAAATTGCAGCATCGCCTGCATAATTGATTGGGCGCATTGAATTTTCTATTAAAAATAACTTCTGCCTTCCTAATTGAGGGTATCAAAATAGACACCTACATCTAATGATTCTTATATTTACGCGAACACTACACATTGATTAAAACTACTTTTACGGATTTTATCGCTTTTATTTTACTTTTAATTACTTTTATTTTTAATTCCCGACGTTTCGGGAACTTTCCAGCACCCATGGTCACGGTGTAGATGACTGACGTCCCGATGTCATTGTTAAAACCGGAGTACCTTCAGCTTTTTTTAAATTATTGTTTATGGTCCGATCTATGCAAAATGAACTGACTATGTCCTGAGGTCTTGCAGTGGTATGCTTGGGTTTAGTTTTAATTTTATTGATTATAGGATCCCAAGCAGGTGGTAGTACCCAGCCTCCTTCTCTATTGAAATTAGGATGTTTTTTTTTTAATTTTAATAGCCTCACGTATCATCCTTGGTAGGAATCGGTGTTCTTTCGCGAGGATTTGTGGTCTATCAAATCTGATGTAATCGGATCGGATCGGATGGTTGGGGTCGTCTAGGATATGATAGTAAGTAAATAATGCTATAGCTAAATTAGTCAATTGGTTTAATGTTAATAATTTGCATTTGAATGGAACTAAAACTAAATGTGTGAAATTCGTAACTCCTAATGTTAAACTTGTCAATACTAATGTAATTTTAAATGGGGGGGGGACTGAGTCTTGTTGATACCACCTTTTTTCTTGGAATCACACTGGACGCAAAGCTTAAATAGCTCCCATATATCAAAACTAGCTAGCAGACATAGTTCTGCAGCATATGCTGTGAAAAAGATTAGAACTCTTACCAGTGTTGAAACAGCTAGAATAGTTTACTTTAGTTATTTCCATAGCATTATGTCGTATGGTGTTTTGCTATGGAGACACGCGACTGACACTGAAATTATATTTATTTTACAGAAGAGGGCCATTAGAGCAATATATAATTTAAAAACAAAAGAGTCACTGAGACAAAAATTTAAGGAAATTAATATATTAATTCTGGCCTCTCAATACATTTATGAAAATGTAATCTACGTACACAAAAATAAAAGTAGTTTTGCGAAAATAAGTTATATTCATTCTGTAAATATTAGGAACAGACACAAGCTAGTAGTAGTACCAGTTACTCGACTCCACCGAGTCAGTAATTCATTCTTGGGGCGATGTATTTTACAACAAAATCCCAGAAAATATACAAAATTTGTCATACACGAAGTTCAAAAATGTTATTAAACTAAGTTTGTATAAAAAGGGTTATTATAATATTAAGGAATTTATGGATGATAGTAACACCTGGGAAGGGTGATCTCTACCAAGCTATTTCTAATTTGTCTTGTGCTGTTTATTGTAAACATAATTGTAAGCTATTATTGGAAAAAAATAGTCCCGCTGGGTTTCTTGTTGGTTCTTCCCAGGACAGAGGTTTTTTTTGCGAACCAGTGGTAAATGAAAAAAGTGACTTTCAATAAGTATTGTTATAATCTACATTGAATAAAAAAGTTTCTGTTTCTGTTTCTGATCGTAAACTGCAGATTTTCCGGAACATTGATGCTTCACATCAGCTATATGTTCTTTTTCGAGGGTTCTAATTGATCTTTTTGTTTGTCCTATATAAGAGAGACCACATTCACAATCAAGCTTGTACACTCCTGCATCTTGAAGAGGAATATGACACTTGACGGATGGTAGGAACTGACTAATCTTCTTCGGCGGCTTGTAGAATGTTCTAATAGAAGCTCGCTTCAAGATGTAGCCAATCTTGTCTGTGACACCTCTGACATATGGTAGTACAGCAGGCACACGCTCGACTGTGGCCGGCTTCACTCGGTCACTGTGACGTAGGCGCGGGACCCGAAGCTTGTTGTCGTGCAGAACTTGTTTGACGTGCTGAAGCTCGGCGGCCAGGTGTTTACTGTCACAGATCCCTCGTGCTCTCTATAACAAAGATTTGACCCATGGTAGCTAACTGTGAAGGATGGTGGTGAGATTCACCGTTTAAATATCGGTTTGTATGGATCTTTTTTCTATACACAGTGTGACCAATGGTGTTGTTAGAATTTCGGATGACTAACACATCTAGGAAAGGTAAGGAATTATTTGCCTCTAACTCCATAGTAAATTGAATTTAAGAGTTTATGGAATTAAGATGTTCTAAAAATGCAGTTACTTTGTCTGATGATAAAATTGTGAAACGAACTGAAAATGAACTAAATATGAACCAGTATACTGTTAATAGAAGTTGGTCAGTGTATTTAAAATATTTCCATAAGAAACAGTTCACGCAATATTTTATGCATTTCGACAGAATTTGGAAAAAATTAGACTTAAACCTTTTTGATGCAATTAGGAATTGTGAAATTTAAACACTTTTCTGGTATTTCAACAGAACGAAATTTTTTAAGTAAAACTTAGTTTCTGGATTTCATTTGTTTGATTTTTCATAATATCAAACTCCCGACGACTCCACTTCTGTGTAGCTCTCTTGATCACATAGTTAGTTTTATCATATCTACACATATTATTCACGTAGTAAAAAAAAACCAGTGTGATTCTAACCTTTTTTCTCTTTTTTACATCAGTTAATCTGAAAAATTAAATCGGAAACCTCACACTGAAAAAAATCACAGGTAACTGTTTTATTTTTGAAAGTAAAGCTTTTTGTAAGAAACAATGTACAACGTAATTTTATTAAAATGACACACTCTTCATAAAATTGGCATTGAATACCAGTTTACTGATCCATTATAATTTATGGGCTAACGAGCCAGCCGCGTGCTCACTTTGTTACGTGAAAGCACTTGAAATTTTTTAACGAAAATTCCTCTATGAAATTTTATGTTATGAGCGAACATTTGCAGCGGCCGTGTCCGAAAACGGACGTACAAAATTTGCAACGATTAAACGAGCAATTTACTATAAACTCACAATTATTTAAAAAAATGTATATTACACAAGACCTTATTCAGAATACTTAATTCGAGTGGAGCGTAGAGTAGCCCTCTTAGCCTTGCAATGCCTGGAGACTCTGAAACAATTTTATTGCTATCTCCTCTAAAAATAATGGTCCATCTTCTGCGATATTAAATAAATATAAATATACTGTTGGCAGCGCACAAATTTATTTTTGTGTGATAAATCCACGCTGCAGCTAAATTATAGTTGTGGAACGAATATATTGACTCGAACGGGGAAGGAAAACGCTCTCCCTAAGAATACCCATATAAAATGGCAGCTTGATGCTGCAGTATTTTTAAAGCGAGTGTCAAGACCCGGTAACCCTTCTTCTGGTAACGAGGCATACCATTTAAGTTCTCTTGGACAAGTTCTCAAGAGTCGCAACGCATCTGCACTTTAAATGACGAGAAATGTAGATTACGCATTTACTGTTCCGTCCACAGAATCCACTTACTATGTAGTCTGTTTGCTTCTTTGTCACCCTTATTTTTAATGTCTCTGGCTATTAACGTTGATATCAATATCGAGTTTTTCATTGAAACACACATTAATTTGTGTGTGTACACATGAGGTTACATCGGATCGGGTAAGCATAGCGAAGCAAAGTAAACCTAATTTGCAAGGTATGTTTGCACAATACATTTTTTAAAAAGTATTTTTTTTAGAAGAAATATCAAATGATTTTAATCAAAAACAATTATAAATAAACTCGATACACTTTAAAATGGTACATAGTAATATAAAGAATTTTAAAATGTCTATATCGAATGTTCATCATCCAAGAAGCTTGCATTTCTGTTTTTGTGTTAACAATTTATGTTTGTATTTAAATTACTATTTATCGTATATATTCAAGAGAAAGAGAAGATTGAATGCCTCTTTGGTCTAATGAACGTAAACGTGACCGTTGATCATTTCGTTGAGAGTTCGAATCCGAGTCTCACCAAAAATCAGTTACATGTTTAGTTTTTTTTCTCAAGATATTCTCGTTTCTAAATGCTATCAACCATTACGTATCGTTCAGAAACTAAAATATCATTAATTATATTCCTTACAACAATCGATATATTCCAAAAATTTAACTTTCTTTTTTCTCATGCGAATAATATATTTTATTTCCAAATAACGTTCATTGGAATTATTCAAATTTAATAATAGAATTTTAATGAAACGTTGCAAGATTTTTTTTATTTAATCCATACTAATATTATAAATGTGAAAGTATGTTTGTTTTGCCTTCTTTCACGTCGCAACAAAGCGTCGGCATGGCATGATTTTTTGCTTAGGGATAGTTCGGTGGCTGTAGAGTGACATAAATTACTTTTTTCCGCGGAAAAACATCTCATTCCCGTGGGAAAATAGAATATGTTGCAAAAGTTTGTCCTTCTTTCACGTCGCCACGGAGCATGGGACTGGCATGAATTTTGGTATGGGGATAGTTTGGTGGCTGTAGAGTGACATAGGCTACTATTTTTCCGCGGAAAAACATCTCATTTCCGTGGGAAAATCGAATATGTTGCAAAATTAAATTCAGCTAGGTGGTGTCATCGTGATTCTACAAGACGGACGACGGTACGATGGACAAACACAGAATATCTGGATTATTATGTCTTTTTACCAAAATTAAGATAAAAAATGTATGGATCTGTATTTTTACAGGCAGGACCGGGAAGAGAGCGATAAAAAACATAAAATTCACCAGCTGATTTTCTTCAAACGTTTTGGTTCACAGAATAGGCGATAACCTCGCATACGATATTAAGTAATCCGTTGATGCTCTGCCTACCCGGCAAGGGTTACAGGCGTGATTATAAGTATGGATCAGAAATACTATCACCACCTGTCACGCTTTCACCCTTAACTATTACTTAACTGTGGTAGAAACAGTTCTTAGTAAGCCTTAGTAATATTTATTGAACGGAAATGAATACAGTTCTTTTATGTGGTTATGAATGAATCGGTATTAGAATAAGAAAAATTGTGCAAAATTATAAGAAAAATATTTTTTGAGAGTTCTTATTAACTAACGTATACATAGTGTAACCTTCAAGCGGGCGCGCGGTCATTTGTAACAGGAGCGGGCGCGCGTAACCGAAAAGACTTATGGGATGAATAAGAGAAATAAAGCACTAATTATTCAATACTTATTTATTTATTTGTACTCAGATATATTATTTATTCTTGCAATATGCAGAAGACGAAAGAAGAGTGTCAATGGCTATCTATTATTCTTCATTGAAACTGAATACACTTTTTTCGAATTCCTCGACACCCCCCCTTGTTTTATTGTAAAAAGTAACGATGCTGGGTTTGTGCTTTTCATTTGTACTTTCATCAATTTCTGCAGCACAATGAAGTGATGATATAATAACTACAAATCTTTTCTTTTTAGGCACGTAAGATACGAGTGTAGCTGTATCTGAAAATCCAATTTGACTTGAATATTCAGGTTGGTTTTCATCTATAAAGCAAGGAGGTATTTCTTTCTTGTTTTTATGTATGGTACCCACAATAGAAAACTTATAATCCTTGGGAAAATCGTTCATCAGCGGCACACTTTTATACCAATTGTCGATGGTAAGGTTTCTTCCAGTGCCATAAATTGGTGTAATTAGCCTCTTCCACGGCTTCGCGCTTCGGCTTTGAGTAAGTCTACTTCGTACGTAGCACATCTACTATTGGATAAAGTTTGATTCCGTATTTGTCGGGTTTTGATTTCATGCACTTTCGAAAAGGACATTTTCCTCGAAAGCCAACCATCATCTCATAGATTACAACGTTCTATCCCACTGAATATGACAAAAGACAGTTTTTTGTAAACATATCTAAAATTTCTCTTATTGGCGCAACTTTGTATCGTGTACGACGAGCTTGTCGCGTAGTAGCATCGTCAAACCGCAGTGAATTCAGTAGAAATTTTTCTCTTTTCACTGTAATAGTAGTAGGAAAAATAGGTATACCTGTCCCATCACTTGCATATAAATCTTCTAAATTGGCGTGTGATGTCTTCAAGGATCCCGCTATGTACAACAAGCCGAAAAGTGCTCGAATTTCCACCGCATCTGTCGGTTTGCAGTCACGTATTCTGTTTACTTTATTTCTGTCACCCCCACACATTTCCTACGAGTGCCCGCATCTTCCGTGAGAATATTTTGAACTTGATGCCTCACTCTGTTATTGTTAGATTTTTGCCACTTCGTTACTTCATCGCGCCCTGTAAAACAACTACTTATTTCTGAAAGTGGCAAATCATCCTCTTCTGAGTCCGAGCAGATTCTTTCTTATTTTTTTTTATTTATTTCTTATCGATTCCTAGCAGATCGAGGTTCCTCCGCAACGATGTGGTCGGAAGTTTTAGATCCTTGGTCGCTGAGCTCTGATTCATTCTCGTCTTCGTCTTCTCTTAGTAATTCCTCGAGTATTGCACTTTGTGGTAACCGTCTAAGCCTCATTTTATATAAAAAATCCAAGCTTAATTCCATAATATTGAATGATGGCCGAAGAATTACTACGAACGTGAACGAGGGTATGTCGCGTTGAGCGTCGCGCGTAACCGGTCCGACGACAGGCGCGTGTAGTCTTTTCGACGACTGCACCGGGACTAAAAGAATTGCGATCTGTGGTGTGGAGGGAGTGCCCCGAGTGACGGTTTATTCTTTATTTTACTCCCAATGACATAGTGACAAGCTACTAGAAATGAGAAATAAATGTGATGGGTAATAATAATAATATGAACGAAAATGTACTAAGTGCGGTCGATTCGATTACGCGCGCCCGCTTGAAGGTTAAATTGATTCCGCTTGATGTTGTCACAAGGTTTTTAAAACGCGGTAACGAAATGTTTCCTGACATGTACTTAACTCCCGCCGTTGAGCCGCGCGTCAACTTTTGGTGCATACAGTACCTATACGGTTAAATTTTTTCTATTTCGTAGCTTATTCGACTACCTGCTTTCAATTTCGGTTGTTTATTTGCTTTGTGATTTGGTTAAGGTTGAATGGATTTATATTGGATTTCTTTTTCGGATTTGTGTATTTTGTTGAATCGGTTTTGTTAATTTGGTTGGTATTTCTTTATACATATTTAGATTCTGGCTTTGATTTTGGGTTTTGTTTATTTAGAATCGTGAATTGATTTTCGTTGTTTTAGGTTGTTTAACAGTATTTCAAAGGAATATTAATAGTATAGATAGTGTATACGGTACCTATACACTTACTTCTTTTTTCGTTGGTTATATTTATATTGACTACTGCTTTCGATTTCGGTTTTCTGTGATTCGTTTTGTGATTTGGTTTAAGTTGATTCGACTTTTTTGGCTTTCGCTTTTGGATTCGTGTTGTGTCTTGAATTGGTTTTGTTGTTTTGATTTTAAAAAATATTTAAAAGGAATATTTATTCCTTTTAGAAATTTTGTATTTACTTTTAAAAAAATATTTAAAAGGAAATTTAATTCCTTTTAGATATTTTAACGTTCTTTTATAAATAGGTTTTTTGTTACTTCATAATGCCTCGCAAACGCAAGTCCAGCCTTTCAAGAATATCTTCTCAAAGACAAGCGAAAAGATTAGCTCGATCGCTAGAATCTTTAGAAGATACGTCTGAACTGAGAAGGCAAGAACAAGCAGAGCATCAAGCTGCTTTTAGAGCATCTGAGACACCTTCTCAACGTCAGCAAAGGCGTTTTTAACAGACAGAGCGTCAGGCTGCTTTAAGAGCTTCCGAAACACCTTCCCAAAGTCAGGAAAGGTGTCTTGAACAGGCAGAGCGTCAAGCTAATTTAAGAGCTTCTGAAACACCTTCTCAAAGTCAGCGGAGGCATCTTGAACAGGCACAGCGTCAAGATACTTTAAGAGCTACTGAAACACCTGCTCAAAGTCAGCAAAGGCGTCTTGAACAGGCAGAGCGTTAAGCTACTTTAAGAGCTAATTAAAAAAACCTGCTCAAAGTCAAAAAAGGCTATTCGAACAAGCGGAACGTCAGGCTGCCTTAAGAGCCGCGGAAACACCTGATGAAACTCAACACACACTCATTGAGCAAGCTGAACGTCAATCTACTATAAGGGCATCTGAAATACCAGAACAGACACAGGAGCGAAGAGATGCAAATGCACAGCTCCAAGATGAACGTCGACAAAATTTTCAAGGAAACAATTGGTCGGTTTTTAATGACGCAGCATTCAATTATGATCCATTGATTGATTATAAAAATTACAGGTTAGTTGTTACCGGACTGATCGACAAGGCGTGTCGATTTTGCAGCGCTTTGAAATGCAAAGATGAGACCGCAAGCATGTGCTGTTCCAATGGCAAAGAGTCTCTTCCGTTACTTGGGGAACCAGAAGAAACTTTGAAAAATCTCATTTTATATGATGCTTATGAGTCACAGCGCTTTTTAAACAGGATCCGGAAATATAACTCTGGCTTTCAAACGACGTCCTTCGGAGTTGACCGGGAAAAAATAATGCCGGGATTTTCGCCTACATTTACGGTGCAAGGGCAAATTTATCATAGAATAGGTTCACTTTTTCCAGCTGAAAACGAACAGCATAAATTTTTACAAGTACATTTTATGGGTGACGAAGAAATTGAGGTAGACCGTCGCTGCCAATTTATCCAGGGAGTTGAGAGAGACACAGTGTCCAAAATTCAAAGATTCTTGCATGAACGTAACATTTTAGTCAAAACATTTAAAACTGATTTAGAAAACCTACCTGAAGAGGATTATAAAGTTGTCATTCACTCAGATCGGACCTCTCGAGGAGAGCATGAAAGGCGCTACAATGCACCTTTGATAAACGAAAAAGCAGCCGTAATTAGTGGTGATCAATTTTCTTCACTAGACATTGTCTTGCGAGCACGTGATGATACGTTGCAACGGGTAGCCGATACACACAAGTTTTATGACGCTCTGCAATACCCATTGATTTACTGCAAAGGACAAGAGGGTTATCATTTTCAAATTCCACTCATTAACCCTGTAACTCTATATAATATACAAAGGGGCCTATTCCGAACAAAAAAGTACCATGTATGGATTTTTATGCGTATCATATGATGTTGCGAGAAAATGATTTTAACCTCTTAGCCCGGTGTAGACAACTATTTCATAAATTTTTGGTAGACATGTATGTGAAGGTAGAAAGTGAACATTTCCGTTATATATATATCTTTAAATCAAAAAAGCTGCGCTTTGAGAATTATATACATAGGTATTTCTAGCGACGCCAATGTAAACCCCAGAGATTTAGGTAATATGGTAATTCTGCCCTCATCATTCGTTAACAGTCCCCGCTACCTACATGAGTACGCACAGGACGCATTCGCCTATGTACGAAATTACGGAAGACCTCATCTTTTTGTTACTTTTATTTGCAATCCCACATGGAAAGAAATAACCGAGGAGCTAATGCCGGGCCAAAAAGTACTGACAGACACGATTTAGTTGCTAGAATATTTAGATTAAATGTACAAAAATTAATGTATGTAATTAACAAAGGGAAAATGTTCGGGAGGTGCAGTGCTTCATGTATTCAATTGAATGGCAAAAAAAGAGGATTACCGCATGCCGAAATTAAGAATAGATACATAAAGAGAAGTTGCGGCCCAGCCAAATAGACGACATAATAAGCGCCGAGATTCCGGATCCCGAGCAAGATAAAAAATTGTATGATACCATCGTCCGAAATATGATTCACGGTCCATGTGGAGCACGAAATTCAATATCGCCATGTATGAAAGAAGGAAAATGTACAAAGAAATTCCCTAAACAGCTATTAACAGAAACAGTGCGCAATGACAATGGCTACCCTGTATACAGACGCAGAGCTCCCGAAGATGGTGGCAGGAAAGTTACAATCAAATCCCGCTCTGGAGTGTTCGAAACCTTAGCTAACAGCTGGATTGTCCCGTATTCGCCCATTCTATGTAAAATGTTTAATGTCCACATTAATGTAGAATCATGTAGCTCTGTCCGCGCAATCAAGTATATCTGTAAGTACATAAATAAACGAAGCGAACAAGCAATATTTAATCTCAGGAGTAAAGGTGAGGCAAATCCCGTTAATGAAGTACAGACCTTTCAAGCAGGGCGTTATGTCAGCAGTAACGAGGCAGCGTGGCGTCTCCTTGGCATCTAAAGTTGCAGATCGGCGATTTTTCCCGGGCTAGATTTAGAGGGAGTTTTAAAACAGAATGTGCAGTGCGGCCCCCGCTTAGCAGTGTGGCAGCCATACCGGAGGAAGCTACGGCCACAGCAATGTTTTTATCTTTCCGTACTTGCGCTAATAATAAATTTAACAAAAATGTCTTCCCAGTTCCTCCAGGGGCATCTAAAAAGAAAAGTGCACCATTTCCAGATTCAATTTGTCCTAATACTAAGTCAAAACCTCGTTTTTTTCCGGGCAGCAAGCGGGGTACAAATTTGGCTACATGCTGCTGCAAAGCAAGTATATCCTAGATTGTTTCACGTATAATTTCATCACTTAGTTTATTTTCGGTTCTTCGCTGAGGGCTTATCATTCCAAAGTCACTTAATTTTTTGCCTACCATGAATTTATTAGTTGATCACCATCATAAATTGAATTCTCACGCTGGCCCCGACTTGCTGATGTCGATCTTGCATCAGAATTATTGGATTCTTTCCGCACGTAACGTAATCCGCAATTGGGTGCACAGATGTATAGCTTGTTTCCGGGTACGTTCCAAGCCGTCATTTCCGAAAATGGCGGAACTTGGGTCTTGTCGAGTAATACAATCCGTAAAGCCCTTTACGCACACCGGGTCTGATTTTGCTGGTCCGTTTAAGGTCACGCTCACTCACGGGCGTGGTATAAGATCCACAAAGGCTTACGTCTGCATTTTCGTATGTCTAACTACTCGAGCGGTGCATATAGAACTCGTTGGTGATCTAAGCACAGCAGGCTACATGGGTGCGTTTAAAAGATTTCTTTCCCGCCGTGGCCCTGTAAGTAAATTGTATTCGGATAACGGTACGAACTACGTCGGTGCAAAACGTATTTTATCAGAACTACATGAGCTCTTAGCTAGTGTGACGGCCCAATATTATTATTAATAATTAAATTCAATTTAAAGGGGCGTCAAAAATAGTCTTAAAAGATATATATATATTAAGCAATTAAGTTAAATTAATAAACATAAAGTTAATATATTTCAGACATTATCCCAATAACATAGTAAATTAAAGGCAAAATTATTGTTTTTCGTTATAAATAAATTTATTTAAAAACTTGAAAAAATATTTAAAATAAGATAAATAATAGAAATACAAGTCGAAAAATATTATAAAATTAAAGTTAAATAACGTTTATAAGATAATTAGAAAATTTGTTAAAAATTGTCAGTCTTGGGAGGAGTTCGTGTATAGAAGAAAAAGTGTTTAAAAGTTATGGAAGGTGTTCACGTATAGACGTCTTGTATGGAGGAAGCTGCCGGAGGTACATACCTGCAGTTGTACATATATATGGGGTGGTCGGGAGCCCGACTGCCTGAAGTACTGTAGCACAATGACCAGTCCTATATTAGGGACTTATGATATTAAACTCACATGATATAAAAGCAATACTATAGAAGGTGTCCATGATGTCTTTGCATTAGAATAGTAGGGGCGTGGGTTCGAACCCTATTTATTATTGTCTTATGAAAGTAAGGTCTATGATACAAAAGCAATACTATAGAAGGTCTCTATGATTAATATGCATTACAATAGTAGGGTCGTGGGTTCGAACCCTATATATTAATGACTTATGTAAGTAAGGTCTATGATACAAAAGCAATACTATAGTAGTTCTCTATGATAAATATGCATTACAATAGTAGGGTTGTGGGTTCGAACCCTATATATGAATGATTTATGAAAGTAAGGTCTATGATACAAAAGCAATATTATAGAAGGTCTCCTTGATGCATAAGCATTGTATGGAGTGGTTGGGTGACCGACTGCTCCTAGTACTGTAGCAAAATTACTAGTCCTTATTAGGGACTTGAAAAGGGATATTATAGTGGCGTATGTGCTGCTTCACGAGCAATTGGTCCGAGGTAAACTTGGACTCGCTAACCGATGTGTCCTAGGCATATCATCTTAGTGCTGGTGGTAAGCGGGTTTGTTGTAGCAATACGGCTTTCCCGTGGATATCGCACACCCATACCGTTTGTGGGCGACGTCGTAGCGCATAGCGATACGTCGTGTATCTTTCGGATTGGGATGATGAGTGTGTTTGGTAGTACTTTAAAGTGTAACAGGCATACTCAACTTCATGTCTTAGTGCATTAGCGCTATGATACGTGGAGTTTTGTTCATTGACGTCTTAGTAGCATGCTGCATGCACGTTGGTGATATTTTTATATAACAACAATACAAACTTTGTTACCAAAGTCGATAGGGATCATGTGGGTGTGTTGTGAGGGGGGCGCCATCCGTATGATAGTTGCATTGATGCTTACTGCTCTTAGCGGTATTGCGTCTTGTGATGTATCTGCGGGTGTGCTGCGCCTGATTCGATGCACTCTTGTGGTTCTGGTCGATGGAGGTATGCGGTTGGTGATGTCTGCTGGGATGTATGGGGGACCTTGGGATGGTGTAAGCTGACGATAGTCGTATTGATGCTTGTTGCGTTCTGCAGCATTGCGTCTCTGCGATGGTTGTTTGGTGGGACGCTATTCTCAATGGCGCTCTCTGCGTCTTGGTTTGACTCACACCTGAGTAGCTTTGCCGAAGTCTGGTCCCTTCATTACGGGGCTGCAGAATGTCTGCCCTCCACGATGTTTTATATAACAGCATAATAATATATCTCTGTAACTTTCCCACCTTTGAATGATTGAAAGCAACTTGTTGGTGGGTGAGACAAACATGATCGAAAATGCATTTACCCAACGTCAGTGACACAAACCCTTTCTGATGGCGAATTATTACTCTTATTTTATATCTGCCTTTTGGCTATATCTGCCGTTGTATTGGTTGGTGGAGCATATGTGTCGACCTCATGCGGGTGGTAGCTGGCGGGAGGATCTGAGGAGACTCTCAAGGCTGCGGCCGAAAACCGCACAACGTCGACCCCATTCCCTTGAGGTGAGCGGTAGACTCATGACACGCTCTGCGGCTAGTAGCCGTGCTGATCATGCAATTGGTGGTGATGCCATACACTTACATCACGTCTGCGGGACCGGCGGTCTGGCAGGTGGTGGCGCTCACGGAGGGTTTACGGCCAGTGTGCCTATTTGCCTAAACCGTGTGACGTACATTCACTGTGGCTGGATTCGTTCGTATTCTGTATGGCGTTTACACGCATTGACATGCGCGACTTCGGTCGATGTTTGTGCTTATGCACTAACAAGGGGCCAAGCCTCTTTTACTGGTTCGCCAGTTATTTTGCTGTGGACTACGGTCCGGTTCCCGAATTAGCGTTCCCTTCGGGGGGAGTGCATCAAAATGGTTAGCGCTCACTGTGCACGGCGTGTGTGGGGCCGTGTACCTCCCCTACATTTTTTTAAAAATTAAATGTAGGAGAGCGAAGCCCTTGTATTGGGTATTTGTATAAATATATTTTGAGCCTTTTCCGAGCGGGAAGGGATAATTAATAATAAATTAATAATGTAAACCTGATACAAGTGGAATAAGGACGTTTTATGTCTTAACCTTTCTCGAGCCCTGTCTTCGTGAACGGGGTTCACTTAGCTTATAAGGCACTACCAACAGCTTTCAATTGCTCTAGCGAATATTCATTCTTCCAAAAGACACCTAAAAGAACTAAGTTACTAAACAAACACAACGTAAATAAGGGTCCTAACTAAGACGATCACGCCAAAATATTACAAACGGCCTATTATTAAACCTTTAGAAAGATCATTTAGAAAGACCAAAACATATTTTATTTATCCTAGTCACATATATATAATTTTTATTATAAAGGAGAATTAATTATATTTAATCTAATATGAATATATTTATTATTATATGACAGGAGGGGGAAGCGTTACACTAGCAAGTATTATAATTCGGAGTTCGCTCACATTCTAGCCGAGAACCGCATTGAGTGGTCTCTGAACTTCCCAGCCGCGAGTCAATTTGGAGGCAATTGGGAGACCAATATCAAGAGTCTAAAGAGTCACTTATACCGAGTAGTAGGAGATCAAATTTTGTCCTTCGAAGATCTAAGTACTGTGCTCGCTCAAATTGAGTGCGTAATAAATAGTCGCCCACTTTTTCGTACGTTATCTTGTGACCCCTCGGAGCCGCTGGCTCTAACTCCAGCACATTTTTTGAATTTAACGCCTTTGAAGTATTTGCCCGCCGTAGATATGGACGAGAACATACTTACCATTTCCGCACGCCATAAATTATTAGACCGGTTAGTGCAATCGTTTTGGAAACGATGGAGGATGGAATACTTGCATACTTTGCAGTCTCGGCAAAAATGGAACACTGCAACTGAACCTTTAACTGTAGGAACTGTGGTTGTGCTCACCAAAGAGGATACGCCGCCTCTCCATTGGCCATTAGGGATTGTCGAAGAGGTTTTTCCCGGTTCCGATTGAGTAATTAGGGTAGCTCGTGTTAAGACCACGGTTGGGTCTTACATGCGTCCTGTTGTCCGTTTGTGCCCCTTGCCTCTTCCATAGTTTAAATTAGCTTTCTAGATTAGAAATTGTAGTTGAAATTTAGGTTTAATCTTAGCGTTAGTTAGTTATTTGTCAATTTGATCTTAGCTCTAGTTGTTTTAGTTATTTTGAAGGAAATCCTTCAAGCCGGGGGAGATGGTTGCGCGGAAAACCATTCGTATTTATTTTATTAGAAGGTAGGCTTGCCAAAGCGTTTATCCCTTTCTAAAAAATAATAATCCTACCCTCCTATCGACACATCGGGGTGATGGGGTGGGAGGGGAAAGAAGATAGTTCTAGAATGTCACGCGACCATCGCAACCGAAGGAATAAAAGGCGCGCGCGGCCCACACGCGCTCTTTTCCCGTCGCGCACTTCGTTGGAACCACACCGCCTAGGACAGTAGTGTCCTAGAAGGCTCTTGCCCACGCGCACCGCTAGTTCAACCGCATTAGCCCGGAGCAGTCGAGTTCCGGGAGTAACCGCCTCACCTCGTGTGAGAAATAGTCGCGCACCTCTCTTCCATCGCATCACTGGACTGGAACGCATCTCTGGGGCCCCAGGAGATCCACCAGAAGTCGCACCGCAGCAACAAGGCGCCCAAGCCACATGGAAACAACACTCCGGTGAGTGAACCCCACCTTAATTCATATTCATACCTGCTTGATATAATTGTGTTTATTAGTTAATCCGCTCCAATTTCATTTTCTCCTAATCAAGCAGGGTTCCTTCATAGATTTTGGCAAGCAATATCTCGTTTAAGGAAGAGCGAGTGCATTGTATGGTAAACCGCGTGCTATAGTCGCCATTTTGTTTAGATGGAAGAAGCAATTTCGCTTATACAGTCCATTTGGGTTTGACATCACGCGTAATAGGCTCCGGGGAATTAGAAATTCGGTGACCTTAGGCTCGTCTCTCAACCAGATACTATATACTACAAACTATGAAATAATGGTACAATTAAGATAATTATACTACGAAATCCTACCCTGGTTACGTCGCGTTTTGATATGACGTTCGTATTTTGACAGATACGCTAGTTTTTCTTGTATGATAAAGTTATGAGTAAAATATTTAGATGGGCCTATCCTTCCTTTTGAAATCATTGAATTGCGCTCTATACTCCTTCGCCCTCGTAGTCCGATGGGACGGTCATTCGTCACCACCGGAGAGAGATAAGGCGCGGGACAAATAGCTTTACATGCTTTTTGAGGCACGAGGGTGAAATGACGCCAACTACTTGACTACTGAATAATTTTGTGAGAGAAAAAACTAATAACACCAATCATGTTTAAGATGACATGATTGAAGAATAATGAGACATTCAAGTAATACCTACACACAAAATTATTTGTTTTTTCTGTTGTACGTTTATGACATTTTATTTACACGCTAACATTAAATTATGATTTTTGACGTACATTATTAAAGTAGCCAAGCTAGCAAACTATTTTCCGACTCTCTGACTGAAATCAACGATGCGCATATTATTCATGCTCGTTATTCCTTTTGAGGTTGATGTTATACCTTGCATTTTCGAATAATTATTATTTTAAAGATATTAATATTTAATTCTCAACCTTTCGATTAATTAAATATAATGATGTCTTACCTGGATTGAAGAGCACCTCCCGCCCTCCCTCAATTACATGCACTAATCCCGAAACCACTAGTCCCAGCACCACTACTCCCAACACCGCTACTCCCAACACCACTACTCCTAAAACCACTACACCCAACACCACTACTCCCAATACCACTACTTCCGGCACCAATACTCTCAACACCACTATTCCAGGAAAGACACACCATCGACGATAATACGACACGTGTTTCGCCGTTACCGTTGAGCACAGACCTTCAATTTCTAAGTGGTAGAACTATGCTGCAGCTACATTATATTCATAGCACGAATAAGTAGGCTCAAAGAAGGAAAGACCACTCTCACACCTGCGTAAAATAGCAGGTCAATGATGTTGTATTTCGTATAGTGAGTGTGGGTATTTCATCGCATTCCATCTAATTCCTCAGTGGTGAAAACGCATCAGAACTTTGATCCTTGGTCAAGAATGGATGTAGATGTCTTTGATCTACAGCATCAACTTATTATCAGGTGTGCTGTGTGCTTGCTTGTGACCCTTATTCTATAAAAAATATGAGCGGGTTATGGTATTTAAAATTGCGATTAATTTGTAAACCAAGGTTGCTTGCATGCTGTCATTACATTAAGTTCTTATACTTTGAGCTATGTATAACAATAAAATTTTATTACATTTTCGCTATTACTACCCTGCTATAATAAAAATACTTTTACGGATTATGTCGTGCTTAATTTCATGACTGCGTGCTGCAAAGCACTCGAGACGTCAGGAGTTCAAAAAAAATATTTAACGAAATAAAATGAATTAAAGTGCAGTGGATTGTTCGTGGGCTAATCATTTAGTTCAATTTCTTACAAATCATTTTAGTTATCATATTGTGGTCTTATAATAATCGACGGCAATTAAATAAATGTATTAAGTTTCTCTGACAATATAAGGAGAGAAGAATAGAGACGATTAACACTTAATTTAAGTAGGTGGTAATAAACGATAACAAGTAAAGCCGTATATTCACTTTAATCAAGATGCTCATAATAAATGTATTACAAAAGAAATTCCTTTCTGAGTTGTAATATTAATATGTGTAACTATTTAAAAGAATGGTGACACATTTTAAGATCCCCAATTGTATTGTAGTAAAACGCTAATATATGAAAATGAGTTCAACCATATTCAGTGCTACTGAGCAAAATTTTGAATGCAATTTCGTTATATCGAGGTCGCATAGCGACCATTTTCCAGCTCGTAATTACAGCACGACTTATTCCTCCTTGTATTATGCATTGTGAGGGACGTTGCCAATCTTGTATTTCATTGGCCACATTTTACTATTCCAAAGTATGAAGTGATTGGAACTTTGTTTCCCCCTTTTGTCTCTTACGACAATCATATGGGGAATAATATGCGGTAGTGGATACACTTATACTGCAACCACACAGTTAGTAAGTTTTAGTTAATGTAGCTAGTTAGTACAGCGTGCCTGTATAGGTGCAAATTTACAAATTGTCATGTGTATTATAAATTAATATTTTTTCTATTACTAACACAGCCTATAAAAGATCACTGACAAGACAGTAAGAAGGTGGATTGACGAACGCAGATCTTTTTACCTCTGACGTTTCTCAAACAAAATGGCTACAGTCTTCGGAAGCGAATTTATTGCCTCTTACGTCGCCCATGGGACGAAATAGGTAGGTGGATAATCTCACGCTGTCACCACACGGGATTCAATTTAATACACTATTGCGTTATGTTCACTCGATAGGTTAGGCTACAAGGTAGAAACCATAAAAAAAATAAAAAAAAATACCTCAACTTAATTTATGAATTAAATATTACAATAAGTGAGAGTTGTACGATGTTTGTTAGGAAGTGACTTAAAATTAGATGGATTGAGGTACGGCGAACAATGCCGCGATGTTGCAATACGTAACCTCGTGTGGTTCGTAGGAACTTGGAAATAACGAGGTATGACGATGATGAATATAAGATTTCCTTATATCTCCAGGGATGTTCTTGTTAACATCTCTGTTAATGCAGGGAACAGAAACAAGCTAGAAGTACCTGTTACTCATCTTCAGAGTCAGTAGTTTATTCTTGAAAGCTTTAAAAATATAATTCCAGAAAATATACAAAATCCACCTTCCACCAGTTTGAAAACTTTATTAAACGAAATTGTATAAAAAGGGCTATTACTATATTAAGAAATTTATGGATGATAACTCCTGGAAATTAGATGATAACGAGCTATATCTTATTTGTTTTGTGTTGTTAATTGTTAAGTAACATATCATATTAAGTGATTGCAAAATTTTTACTTACTATAACTGTTTACATACTTCCAACAAGTATTATAAATCTACATTAAATAAAAGCAAACTTGTATTTCTATTTGAAGAGGACGAAGAGAGAACGAAATGTGAAATATGGGTAAATCAGGAATGTCTAGAACAGGTAAATGAAATTGTATACTTGGGGAGTGCTTTCAGCCGGGATGGAAGATGTGATTTAGATGTGTACAGGCGTGTCGCTGCCGGGAACAAAGTCAATGGTGCCCTGAATGCGTTAGTCAAAAGGCAAGGCGTAGTGAAGAGTGCACGCCTTGCTATACATAACGCAGTATTGGCACCGACTTTGTTATATGGAAGCGAAACCTGTGTATGCCAGAAGAATCATAAAGGCAAGTTGAATGCAGTGGAGATGCGATCTCTTCGTAAAATGTGCGGCGTTACCATAGCCGACCGAAAGCGAAACAAAGAGATTCGCAATATGGCAGGATTGAAAGATGACCTTATCACAAAAATTGATAGGGGCGTACTCCGATGGTTTGGACACGTTGAGCGAATGAGTGAAGGCCGAATGGTGAAGAAAATATATAGCGCGAAAGTAAATATTAAAAGGTGTCGAGGTAGACCGAGACTAACTTTCGAAGACCATGTGAGCAACTTACTCGCAGAGAGGAAGGTCAAGAGTACTTGGATACCTAGACGTACATGTATGAAGAAGTTAATGAACCTGAAAGAAGCGAAAGAGGTATGTAAGGATCGTGACACTTGGCGATCTGTTCTCTCTGGCTACCCCGTTAGGAATTGTGCGTGAAGATAAGTAAGTAAGTAAGTATTTCTATTGAAATAAACGTCCAATCCGTATCAATCAATGAAAAAATTTATTAAATATAACACCAAGAAAATGCTTCACTTTACAGATACATTTTTTCTTAAGATTTAGCTATTTATACTCCAGGAAATCTGCCAATAACTGACGTAAACAGTTTTCCTTATTATAATGTTAAGTTAAAGATATAAAAATAAACTTCGTGATCTCAAATTAAAGATAAGTCACACATAAGTTTATGTCATAATAATTGTAGATTTGGTTCATTGAAGATGGTAATCGGGTTACAATGTAATTAGATTAATTTTCAGAAAAATAATCCGTCCGTGAAAGTCCCCCCCTCTTACCTATTTATAATACCAAAAAGCATTGCTTGCCCTGCTATGTTCCAGCCTGATGGAAATAGAGAACCAGTTTAATTTCAGGTTGCCAGGTATTCGATCTAAGTCCCCGGAGGATAAAATAATCCTTAGCGTTCCTTGTAAAACTGAGTTCACCAACGCATTGTCCATCTCATATAATCATAGACATCTACATCTATTCCCAATTAAAAATCAAAATGTTGATGCATTGTCAATCCCCGGGACTAAAAAGAAATGTCTCGTTTTCAGTAAAAACATCTCCGGTTATCTACACTCACCATACAAAATGTAGCAACATTTACGCTGGTACATATGCTTTGAAAACGTGGTCTTTTACCGGTTGAGCCGACCCACTTGTGCTACAGCCATAACATCATCTCAATTGCTTTCTTACAACCACAATTCAAACTATTTATATAGAGTATTATTTACTTTTATAAGCAATGGATTTAATAAAATATTTACGTCTAAAACATTCTCCGGTAATAGTCACAAGGCATTAAATGAGTGGGCGATAGTAGTAGTTCATAAAGCAGATGAAGATTATATGAACTTTGCCATGAAAGATAAAATATTCTTTCAGATACTTTTAGAGGATATGTCAACAAATATTCTAAAATGTTTAAAAGAGTGTGCTCCACAGTCAAATATTTACATATTAACATCAAAAATAATACTGTTAAAAATAAAATTAAAATATAGTGGAGTATAATTTATATCAAAACCGGTGAAGACAGACTTCGTAACACAAATAATCAATTGAGAGTTAATTATGAATTGACTACGGTTTTTGAAAAATATTTCACTGTTGTTTCTATTTTACGTAAGCTCCGGAGTTGGCACCAATTTTAACGCGTCTCTTCCGGTACTCCTACTCCCTAGCCGTAATCCAGAATTCTTGTAAGAAAGCTTTGGTCTATCCGATCCCTAAAAAAGGTGACCACTCAGACCCGTCCAACTACAGGCCTATCGCCATCACCTCCTCGTTCACCAAAATAATAGAGTCTATTAATTGTAACCTGCCAGCTCATGAGGTACGTTGAGGATCACCAGCTGATCAGTGATTATCAAGGCTTTTGATTGTGTTTATCATGAGGTATTAATGAGGAAAATACAACATTACGATGTCAAAAAATTTGCGTTTAGACCTATTATTTCATATTTAAATAAGAGAACTTAAAAAGTCCTTATCAATGGTAAAGGTTTCTCCGGATCAGAGTATCAATAAGCGCTCCTCAGGACTCGATTCTTTCCCTATTCCTGTTCTTAGTCCATATTAATGGCTTAGCTTGTCTTGTAGGGGACAATCACGATATAGTATTATTTACTGATGATAACTCTTTAATTTTAAAACTCAATCGGCAGTCAGTAAATTTTGACAATGTGTATAATGCTCTATCGAAATTAGTACATTATAGTTTACCGCAAATAATTTGCTCTTAAACGGAAATAAGACAAAATGTATTAAATTTACAATACCTTATGTCAAAACTTCAAATATCCACATTGGTGGTAATCTTGGGGAAATATAATATACAAGTATAGATAGTTGTACCTTGTGGATACCACTGTTTTTTTTTTTTGTATTACGACAAAAAGCTTCAATGGTGCCCCATATATCTAAATTAGCAATAAGACAGATTAGTTCTGCAGCACATGCTGAAAGAAAGATTAGAAGCCTCACCAATGTTGAGACAGCCAGATTAGTTTATTTTAGTTATTTTCATAGCGTTATGTCTTGTTGAATCTTGCTATGGTAATGCGACTGACATTATAACTTAAATTTTAACGAATTCCTTAGAGAAAAAATTAAAGAAACACACATGTTAATTTTGGCATCGCATTATTTTTATTAAAATGTAATGTATGTACATAAATACATAAATATTTTTATGTAACAATAAATATGTTTATACTTTAAGCACTAGGAAATAACATAGACTTATAATTAGTAATTCATTTATGTGGCAATGTATACGCTTTTACAACAAAATCCAGGAAAATGTTTCCAAGAAAATTTGTCATTAAAAGAGTTTAAATGTTTTGTTAAAGATAAATTGTACAAAAGGGTTATTGTAATATCAAAGTATACATAAATGAAAATAAACCCTGGATATGAGGTAATCACCACCGTGCTTGTTCTATAAAAATCATTCAAAATTGTACAAAATAAATTATTGTAAAGTAAAATATGTTTAAAAAGTCCCGCTGGGTTTCTTGCTGGTTCTTCCCACGACAGGGGTTTTTTTATGAACCAGTGGTAAATAAAAAGTGACTTTCAATAAGTATTATGCAGTAACCTACATTGCATAAAAATCATTCATTTCATTTTAACTTTTCCAAATATTCCATCTATGAGCCAATTTAAGAGGGAGGACTATGTTCAGCAGTGAACTTTATCAGGCTGTGACGGTAACGGCTGTGGCTAAACTTTTGGTTAAAAATGTTGTGTTTGTTATTTTATATAAAACGATTTTGCTTTTCTTAAGAAATATAATAAACAAAGGCTAAAGACGAAAGTATAATAAATACATTACGACATATCTAAGTTCCTCTAAAACTCTTAAAAAACTAAAGTTGAAAATAAACTATTTGAAATCTTTATTTTTAAATGTAGAGCCATGCTGTAGCTTTATTAGTTCTAGACGAGTGGGTCTTCTCCACCAAGGTAGAGCATACTCTCTCAGAATACCTGCGTAAAATAGCAGCACAGGGCTGCTGTGTTTCGTATGGCAGAGAATCGGAGACCCTCTTTACTGGATACGAGGCATTCGATTTTAGTCCTTAGGGGCAATAACGCATCTGTATTTTGATTCTTCGAGGATAAATAAAGATGTCTGTGGCGGCGCTGTCGTCGCGCCACAAGCGAAACACATCGAAGCCTAAATCACTCTATCAACATTCCGAATCATAAACAGCATATATAGAACATCTCCGAACTATCACACGGAGTGTTAGCCGCTCCCCGGGCATAACACCTTGCCCGGTGGGAGATCTCCCCTTTTCCTTCCACGGCCACATGTCTATATACCACAGCATCCACTTACCATCAAGTGGGTTGTGTGCTCATATCGACGTCCCCCGCGAATAATCCGGTAATTGTAAAAGTGTAAATGTTCAGGAAAAATAAAAAAACATTTTTCCTTAATAACTCCATTAAACAACAAGTATGAGAGACTTTTTATATCGCATATGGAGGCTAATTTTTTCAGCTATCTGGTTATTTCAACAAAATTTAAGTAGTCCCAAAGGCTTCGTTATAATTTAGCTGGATGCATTTTACTATATTAGTGTAGGCCAAGCTCTGGTCAGTAATGTCACTTACGATATTGTTCGTGTAAATTTATATTTTCGACGGCAACAATAAAATCTTGTTGCGCTATTATTCGTGTAATTTGTTTTGTACATACTGAACATTTGTAAAAAGCAATTATTAGGTTATTCGATTGTTTAACAGTAAAGTACATTTTATTGTTATGACTATTACTGTTTATTCGAATAGTTTACTTAAGTATTATTTGATGATTATTCTAGTATATTTTATGAAATAAAGGACATTCTAGTAAATAAAACAACTTTGGTTAGTTTGACAAAACACTATAGTTATTATTATCATAAAAATAGACACTGCACTGAAGACACGACTATTACACATGATTACATAATCATGAAAATTACAAAAAGGTCCAGTTAAAAATCTTAATCAGAATCCTCATCGTGACCTGATTCAATATCACAAAAGCTTAAGTTCCTATAAAATGGTTGATAATGGTAGGGAATTGCTTGGGATTTACACCGGGTTAGGAGATCATTATACAAAGCTTTTTTTATAGGGAGGGGCTTGTCGTATGCTGGCTTTAGTTCAATACTTTCAATTGTTTCGGACATCTGTTTCTGCCGAAGCTGTCTACTTCTGCCTACATCGTAATCCAATTCAATATAATCCTGATCAAAATCATATTTGAAAAGAAAACAGTTAGGTTTACTGTATGACACACTAACCTCCATCACATCGGACCATCGTACTTTTTCTCCTGTCTTATCTTGAAGCCATCTTTTGGGTTCAACAAGTTCTTTAATGTTGAGGATTTCAGGTTGTTGCATTTCTTTTAGGATGTATTTGTCTCCGGAGATTTTAGCGTTCATGATGATACTATATACTTGGTCCGGTGTGTACAAAACTTTGTTTTTCAGAGCTCTTCCAATACATGCGTGCATGGAGTCGCCTTCATTTTGGCTATGCCCACCAACAAAAAAGCGATGGGTAACGTCAACTTGAAGAGTCATTGCAATGTAAAGATACAATGCAAAAATGTATCTGTTCTTATTTTGGCCATAACAACCATCGGAGTAAAATATAATTTTGCGTATACCGTTTTCGTGTACGGTCTTGACAAATTGAAACAAGCAGCTCCCTATTTCGATGCACCCTTTTTTCCGATTTGAGCTTGCCAAACCTAACAAAACCCTAGTTTGTTTAGAGCGTCAAAACTGTAAAATTATAAATCGGGTATTTACGTTTGTAGTGGAAAATTGACACATCAGACTGGTACATTCAAAACTTTTTCTAAATCAAAAATGGCCACAACGGTGTCATCTTTATTTAGTGTTTCTTTTTCTTCTTTTTTAATTTCACGAACTCTTTCTTTCATACTCAAATGTTTCCTGTAATTTTCTTCTAAAGACGCCTTTTCAACGGAGTCAGCTTGCTGATATTATGAACATAAAGTACACTGATCCTTTTTAGGCTTAAAAAAGGAACAGTTGTAGTTAGTATTAAACACTCTTTCATACTGTCGTTTTGAAGCCATATCAACAATATCTGGATAGTTCTGATTTGCAAACTTTGTAAAGTCGGTACATTTTTGAAATATTAAGAGATTCAGACAAATATTCTCGTTTAGACTCTTTTCTCGTGTAATGCGATTCTACTTTGGGAAATAAATCAATATGATTTCTGATACTGTCTTCTGTATCTGGCTTCATTTAATGTGGTCTATTCTGATGCCTGCCTCGTTTATCGATCAAACTTTCATCTCTTTCAATTTTTTCTAAGGCCGTGTAAATCATTTGCTCATTAATAGAAAGAGTGTTTAAAAAACACCTTGCATACTTGGATTTCTTCATCTTTGAGGGGAAAATAATTTTTTAATGTTTGAGATCGGTTACTTTTTCTATTTACGGTTACCCTTTTAACATCATTTGATTTAACATGTCGTGTAATGTATTGCCATTGTAATTCTCGATTGGCAAGTTTATAAAAATTAGTATGTAGGGCTAACCTGTCTTCAGTATTAAATTTTAACGCGCAACCTTTTTTACAAGCACAATTACTTAAAATATTCTTTTTCTCATGATGTTTTTTATTACGAGCACCTTCATATGCTTGGCCTGAATTTTTAAGTTTCTTGTTCTTATTATCTCTCCATTCACTTGGGTCTCCTTTACGTTTTCTAAGAAGCATTTTTGGTTGGATTTGATTTTGATTTTCGAATTCAGGTACTTGGTTCGTTAGTTCGTTTATATCATTGAAAGCAGGCACTTCTACAGGGATAGCTTGTATGGGTGTTCCAGGTTGGCCAAGTCTGTCAGATTCCTCGTCAACAGAATTCCGACTTGGTTGATCAATACAATCCAATGGGTCTAAGTTCATATAGTTGTTAATGTCCTGTTCTATCAAATTTTCTTCAGAATCCTTTAAAAATATTCCTTCTACGTCTAATTTCTCTTGATCGGATTCGCTAAGTGTTTGGTTTATGGTCTTTGGATTTTTTTGTTGTTTTTCTCTTCATTATAGCTTATAACACATCGCAAACTTGTGTCTATTTCACAGTCATTTATCAAACTATTTTCTGCATTAAGTCCTTCATTTTGCTCTTCATCTGATAGATTGTTTGAATCGTTGTTTATCTCTGCAGCTTTATCAACAGTAATGCTGTCAGTGTCGGGAGATTCCGGTTCAATTGTTATTTCAATTTTGAATTTATGCAAAAGGTAGTTCGTTTTTTCATCGGAACTTTCTGTGGTTTCTTGTTCTTTCTGCATTAATTCTGAGTTAGTTATATTACAATCAGAGCTGGTAGGTTTAGCTGGTGTTAGTGTTTTTTCTAGGTCGTCACTTGTTGACTGAAGGGTTATCTCAACAAGGTTATGTATAGGTAATTGTCTGTGTTCATTCACTGGTGTAAGTGTAATATCTAGAAGTATAAAAGTTTATCGCTTTTTCGGAGAATTAAAAAAGTCGTAATGACAGTAGGAGACACCACGAAAGCAGTTTCACCCAGCATTAGAGATAAATTTGAAACCGTAGATGGAGATCGCGTGATGTTTTCAGTACATAGCAAATTACCTATAACTAGCGAATCACCTCCGAGACTAGAAGTATCATTTTCTTGCAAATGTGTGTTACTAGAGGAAATTTCAATAATATCCGTATTTTGCAAATATAAATGCAGTAACGAGGCTTGAAGTACTTCGACTGTCAGTTAATTGACGCTCTGGACTTGGAATGTATTCAGAACAATCAGGGAGAAATCCTCTGTGTCATTCTCGTCGTCAAAGTATTTTATATTTGATGGTTCTACAACAATAAGAAGCCTTGTTTTAAAATAAATCTTACAATATTTAAGCAGGTAATACTTAAATCGATTAAATAGGTACATAATGATGAAAACGACAATAAATTTTAGGGAACATACCTCTCAACTTGTACACTTTTGGTTTAGCATTAGCAGTAGATGATTCTGAACCTGATTGAATAGAAACTGAAATGACTACAATTTAATTAGATTAAAGGAACACATTTTCGTAGCTATTATCTGTATACTTTTCTTCTTGAATTCAATGTATTTTCTTATGTCAGTAAATTATAATTGTAAATTATAATATTTTTACTAAGTACAATAATAAACTCGTTCGACCTATATTTTAATAATTTGAAAACAGCGGTTGCTGGGATAATTTTATAGATAAGAACGCCGGCGTTAATTTGAGTACCTACCTACTACTATTACACTAGTTTGGTTTTACATTTTTTATGCTATACACTTAGGTTATGCTTTAATATACATAACATAACAATTTAATAAATACGCATACCGGAAAAAAAGTATTAAGTAGGTATAAAGTACCTATCTAAAATTACTCTTTTCTGTAATCACAGTATATAAAGAAACTCAACTTTTCTGCTAAGATCTGCTTGTTCCTGACAAATTTGAACATATTTTTTCTGGATGTACTATATGATTTTAACTGACGCGGCAACATAATTATTACAATATTGTCATATAATATTCACTTCACAAAGTATAGGTTAGTTCAAATGTATTTAAGACACAAATTTACTTCCTAACAATCAAATAATTACTTGCAGTACTTTTCACTCGAACGGACTCTTTGTGACTAATATTAGGTAAACAAACATTATTATAGGACGACGGAGCGAAGTGGGCGGAGCAACAGCTCTTGCCGTTGCAATAGGCATAACCGAAAACGGTACATGTCCTTACAGGTTAGGAAACCAGCGCGGTGTATTGGTTATAGTCTATTTATGTTTAGATGATATATTATAACTTACCCGAATAATATCGTAATATCAATATAGAAAAGGGTTGTGTAAGGGGCCACTCGATAATGAATTTAACTGGAAATCGTTTTCTTAATAAAACCCCGAATAAACCTGTACTAGCACTTACTTAAATAAGGTAGAAAACTATTTACCCGAATAATATCATAACAATGTTTACTCTCAAATCACATTGATTTTTTTTTTCGTAAAGATCTGAAACCATATTATTCGTTTAAAATACATTTTAATGAATTTTTATGGAATACACCCGTAGTTTTTCATATCTTGGTAAATAAAGATATAAAAATTCTGAAAAAAATTTACTTGGTGTATTTTAACTTCTAGATGTCGAAAAACGCATAACATGAAAAACCCCATAATAGGTCATTACCGGATTAATCACGGGGGCGTCGATATGGTACTCTTATTATATGAAAAAAAAAACTTTCTGATTCCATTTAATGGTAACGGTAAACAAAACAAATTACGCAAAGCACATTTTATCGTATTCTCCACGTGCCATTTGTAGTCTATAGGAATATCATTTGTAGTTATGTAAATAGTTTCACCTTTTGCTAAAGGACAAACTACTCGTATATCAAATAAGATTTTCCACACGCTTGTTAACCTTTGTATCGAAAATTACATTTGGGCAATATCCTATTCGTGTATATTATAAAAATTCTACGAGCCTTAAAGGCGCTCATTTGATTACTAGCTTTTCTCCGCGAGTTTATCTGCGTGGAATATATATATATATATATATATACCGAAGAAATCCAATCGTAATATATAGTACAATTTATATAGAATTAGGGTTCTGCGCAATTACCCTAAATCTTTTTCTTATCTGCCAGTTAAAGTCCCGCCATAAACGGTCCAGTCATTTTGAAAATCAGCCAGAACAGACAGACAGACTTAAACTATTTTTTGTTATATGCAACGTATATACTCGTGAGAGTATATATTATGCATTTAGTAAAAAGCTTTTATTTTGCATTACAAACGGACACTTTAATTTTATTTATTTGTAAAGATTCTACAATTAATCACCTTTGATTTTAGAATTTTATTAATTATATATACATAAATAATACTTAGTTATATTATTGTATATTATTTTAAGTCTCACGCCTATTACTCAAAGATTTTGAAAAGATCCTGGAATACCTCTCTAGCTCCTTTCATATACATTCACACCTTTGCATATATGCTCGTCAGTAAAGATACTTTTAATTTGGCCCATCGTCAATACATTGCCTACTTGGTCGACAATTTTTTGTCTACAGCATCCCTTGCTGACTGTGCCACTCACTTCTACACCATAAATTTGCTTTGCCAATCTTCCTTCGTTTATTTTTTTTCTTTTTCAAATCACGCAATTCCTTTCTCATTAATTCTTACACATTTTTAAATACTTTCTGTCATGTAATAAAATAAATTTGTATTCAAATGAAATTCCACACAATAACATTCACGCGAAAATGGCGCACGAAATGGACGTAGATTATATATAAATAAATATTCATAGCATAACAGGTTTTTATTGCACTAGAGATTTTTTTTATAGGAAAAGGGTGACAAGCGAGCACACAGTCCACCTGATGGCAAGTGGTTACTGTGGCCCATAGACATCTACATCTATCCTCGTTTACGAATCAAAACGCAGATGCCTTGTCAGCCCTGAGGACTAAGATGGAATGCCTCTGATATAATGGTTGATCATATCCTAGATGGCCCCAACTATTACATCAGATTTGATAGACCACAAATCCTCGCGAAAGAACATCGATTCCTACCAAGGATGATACGTGAGGCTATTGAAATTAAAAAAAAACATTCTAATTTCAATAGAGAAGGAGGCTGGGTACTACCACCTGCTTGGGATCCTATAATTAATAAAATTTAAATTAAACCCAAGCATACCACTGCAAGGACTTCAAAATACAGTTAGTTCATTCTGCGTAGATCGGACCAAAGACAATAATTAAAAAAGCTGAAGATACTCCGGGTTAACTTTGACATCGAGACGTCAGTCCCCTGTGACCATGGAAGCTTGAAAGCACCCGAAACGTCGGGTATTAAAAATAAAATAAATAAAATGCGATAAAATCCGTAAAATTAGTTTTAATCAATGTACAGTGTTCGCGTAAATATAAGAAATCATTATATTTTCCAAATATTCAAAATTTATTATACATAGTAATAATTAAACATACATTTCTTTATAATTATTTTCATAAGTCAAAATTGAAATGTCATAAATGCATCATACATAGTGGTCTATAACAAATATGTTACTACATCTAGACTAGTCGGACTGTGTATGTAGTTACATACACAGTCAGACTACATACGTTAACTACATACATAGATACAACGAGTTTTGGCTATATCTGCCGTTGTATTGGTTGGTGGAGCATATGTGTCGACCTCATGCGGGTGGTAGCTGGAGTGAGGATCTGAAGAGACTCACAAAGCTGCGGCTGAAAGCCACACAACGTGTAACCCCATCACCTTGAGGTGAGTGGTAGACTCATGACACGTTCTGCGGCTAGTAGCCATGCTGATCATGGAATTGGTGGTGATGTCATATACTTACATCACGTCTGCAGGAACGGCGGTCTGGCAGGTGGTGGCGCTCACGGAGGGTTACAGCCAGTGTGCCTATTTGCCTAAACCGTGTAACGTATATTCAATCTGGCTGGATTCGTTCGTATTCTGTATGACGTTAACACGCATTGACATGCGCGACTTCGGTCAATGTTTGTGCTTACACACTACCAAGGGGCCAAGTCCTCTGTTACTGGTCGCCACTTATTTTGCTGTGGACTACAGTCATGTTCCCGATGTAGCGTTCCGTTCAGGGTAGTGTGTAGTAGTTTAATAAATGTGGGAGAGCGAAACCCTTGTATCGAGTATTTTGCATAATTTTTTTATAGAAGAGGGGGCAAACGAGCATGCGGCTCACCTGATGTTAAGTGACTACCGCCGCCCATGATCAACCGCAACTCCAGTTGAAGTTGCGTTGTGATGAAGTTTGCAGGTGCGTTGCCGGACCTTTAAAAAGGAGTCAGATCTTTTCTTGAAGGTCCCCAGGTCGTATAGGTCCGGAAAAATCACTGGTCGTATAAACTATTCCACAGAGAGGTTGTACGCGGAAGAAAACTCCTTTTGGAACGTACAGTGGTGAACCGCCAAGCATCCAGATGGTGTGGGTGGTATCGGCACGTTTGCCGCGTAGTGCGTTCACGAAATTTGGTGTCTTGGATTAATCCTAACAATTTCTCAGAGCACAGTCCATGGTATATGCGTAAAAAAATGAAAAGAGATGCAACATCTCTTCGCAGCGCCAGTGAATTGAGCCGATTGGAAAGCACTCGGTCGTCGCCGATTCGAGCCGCTCTGCGCTGGATGCGGTCAAGTGTAAGGAGCTGGTACTGGGGAGCCCCAGCCCAGAGATGGGAACAGTATTCCATGTGCGGCCAAACCTGCGCCTTGTAAAGTTGCAGACGGTGTGCCGACATGAAATACTGTCCCGCTCTGACCACGAAACTGCACTTCACTCGATATGTCGACGACGAGGATTCTGATAGTGGCTGAGGAAACAAGGGGAGTGCCTTAAAACTAAGGAGATACGACAAAAAAGGGTTCTTTTTAGCAGTTAACGCGCAAACTTATGTCTTCTGGGGGTTAAACTGGACTAGATTAAGTCGCCCCCAATCCGAGACTCTGTTCAGCAAAGACTCGACTTCAGACACAAGTTTGTTCCGGTACTCGGATATGTTTTGCCGAGAAATATTGGCTTGGCCGGTGTAAAGAGCATCACCAGAGCTTTCATCTGCATAGCAATGAATTTTACGGGTTTGCAACATATCATTGATATGCAGAAGAAACAGCGTTGGCGACAGCAAGCAGCCTTGTGGAATACTAGCATTAATAGGCTTGCAATCGGAGCTTGCACCGTCTACAACGACCTTGATGTTCCGATATGCAAGAAAGCTTGTGATCCAATTGCACAATTTCTCAGGAAGCCCATAGGAAGTGAGCTTCGAAAGAAGCGCTTTGTGCCAAACCCGATCGAAGGCCTTTGCAATGTCCAAACTAACGGCCAATGAAAATAAACTGCCTCTGCCCATCTATGAGTTAGATAGACCACAAGATCACCATCTGATCGACTACGGTGAAAACCGTATTGACAATCACTTACCAGCTGGTGATCCTGAAAGTACCTCTTGAGCTGGTAGTTTACAATGGACTCCATTGTTTTCGAGAACAAGGAGGTGAAGGCTGGTAGTTCGACGGGTCTGAGCGGTCGCTTTTTTTAAGGATCGGGTGGACGAAAGCCGTCTCCTATGATTTCGGTACTACGCCCAGGGAGTAGGAGTACTGGAAAAGACGTTTTAAAACCGGTGTCCACTCTGGAGAACACGTCCTCAGCACAATTGGGGGGATTCCGTCAGGACCACTCGACTTGTTGATGTCCAGGGAGAGGAGTGCTTTGCGAACCGAGCGCTGTGTGAACTGCACTTCCGGCATGGAGCACTCACACCGCTGAATGATCGGCGTACTCCCTCCGTCATCGAGAGTGGAGTTGTATGCAAAGAAAGAGCCTAGCACATCGGCTCTCCTTTGCGGTATGGGCCAGTGAGTCGTCCTCCCTGTGCAGATGGAAGAGATGGCTGACAGTAATTCCCTTGGACAGCCTTGGCGAGAGACCAGAATTCACTAGTTCCAGAAGGAAGGCGAACTATTTTCTTGCCAATTCTGCCTATGTGCTCTGACTTTTCCTTGGAAATGACTCTTTTGAAAGAACTAGATGCGAAATTATACTTCTTTTTAGAGCGCTGGTGTTTACATCCCGGGACGCTAATGCGTCAGCCCAGGCTTGGTAGCACTCCTGCTTATAGCATGGTGCTATTTTACAGGAGCGACCAAACCATGGCTGAGATTTGCCTCCAATGGTTACCACAGAGGAAGGAATAAAAAGTTCCACACCCTAAAGTACCACATCAGCGACAGAATCCGCAGCAACGATGGGATCGTCCGGCGAGAAGCAAACCCGACCCCAAGGGTAGAATACAAAGAAAGACCGCATCCCATCCCAATCGGCTAACCTATAGTGCCAAACACGGTGGCAACCTGCAGAATGCAACTGCGATTTCAGCGTGAGTGGCACCACACTCCGGACAAGATAATGGTCCCAGGATTCTAAAGAGGCGTCAACGGAAATCTGATATCCGTCCGGGTGAGAGGTCATCAGAAGGTCCAACAGGGAAGGTGCATGATCTTCCATATCTGGAATCCGCATAGGCGAAGTAACCAGTTGTGTCAGACCATATGTGAAGGCAAAATCATGAACAGATCTCCCCGCATGATCGGTTAAACGTGAACCAAGCCATTTGTGATGTGTTTAAAGTCGCCGAGGTTCACGGTCTCTGCGGAGGGGATCTGCTATAGCAACGAATCTGTAGCTATTTGGACGTGGTCGTAGAGTCGGTCTGTTTCGGCATTACCGCTATGGGACCTATAGAGGCACCCGTAGACGCGCGGATGGTCTTCGCTGTCTACGCGTAGCCAAAGAATGGACAGGTCTGAACCTTCAAGTCTGCCGAGGCGTCGAGAACAGATGTCCTGACGTAAACGCAAACTCAAGCCCAAGGCAAAAAGGAGTGTTCTAGTTTGTACCCCGGGTAGGAGAGATACAAGACATCAGCCGGAGAGGACACCTGCGTCTCGGTCAAAAAGAGCAGAGCCGGCCTCGGTGTCTCGAGATGGTAGTAGACGACGTTTAGTTTAGAGTGAAGTCCCCTGATATTGCAGAAATTCACGGATAGCGTGGTGGAGTTCGCCTTGGTCTTGTTGCTCCGTTTGCCTCGAGCAGTTGTAGTCTTTAGCGGAATTTTGCCCCCCCCCCCCAGAATACGCTGGCCAGCCTGAGCACCCACGCTCAGAAGTGGAGAAACATGATCGTGGATGCTCAGCGAGGGATTCTCCAGGGGTGCTGGTACCCTTCTGGGTGTCTATCATCATTTAATTTCACTACCATGTTGATGGGGGGGGGGGGATTTGGGCCTCCGGTCTGCACTCCCCAGATGAAACGCGGAAGCAGAGCTTCCACTTCACGCCTTTATTCTGTGAGATCGTGGTACCACCCCGGTTTGAGCCGACCCATACGTGCAACAGCAAAAATTATACATATTGTGAGCCTTTTCCGAGCGGGAAGTGATAAATAATAATAAATTAATAATGTATACCTGATACAAGTGGAATAGGGACGTTTTATGTTCTTAACCTTTCTCGAGCCCAGTCTTTGTGAACGGGGTTCACTTAGTTTATAAGGCACTATCAACAGATTTCAATTGCTCTAGTGAACATTCATTCTTCCAAAAGACACCTAAAAGAACTAAGTTACTAAACAAAAACAACGTAAATAGTTAAGAAACTAAGACGATCACTCCTAAAATATTACAAACGGCTTATTATTAAACCTTTAGAAATATCATTTAGAAAGATCAAAACATATTTTATTCACCTTGGTCACGTATATTCAATTTTATTTAAAAAGGGGGTAATTAATTATAAATAAATAATTTAATATATACTAAGAGGGAGGGGAGCGTTACAATAGGTTTATATTGATGTGGAATATGCTGTACCCTGCATCTTTCCCTGAAACACAATCATTTACAGCCTAAATAAAAGCAGTTTGCAATAAATGAAATATCACCATAGAAAACAGAAAAACACAGAATGGCATTGTGGGTGGTGGCACGCATGCCACTGATTTGCCCGAACGGTCGTATAAATCCCGAGACACGTGATCGCGCTCAAAAGTCACTCACGAACGCTCTCACCGTGCGCAAGTGAAACGCGGCGACTAATTTTGACGAAAAATGCCTACTTGTGCTGTTATTAATTGTAAAGCAAGGAGTGAAGTGTGGAGTGTAGCCAAAAGAGGAATTTCTTTTCATCGGTAAGTAAAAAAACTTCTCAAATTTACGGGTTTTAAGTCAAAATCTGTAAAATGTTATTAAAATTCTAAAAATATACATTGCTGGCAAAGTACGCATACCATTTTTATAGTGTCGTTTTAAGCACGCAATGTAAAGGTGACACATGATTCTAGTGAAGAGACACGCACTCTGTAGCAATTTATCGATAAGTTTCGATTTCTTTTGGGTAGTAATCTTCATTATCTATTTTTATAAAAATAATTATTAATGGCATTGATCATTACGATAAGCATTTTATCGATATCTTTATAGATTCGGATTCTTAGGTAAAAGGGAATGCCGGAAACCGACACCATCAATCCTGGCAGAACGGTACAGATTTCGTCAAAGACGGCAAGTAGCAGGCGAATCGATAGCGAACTACGTGGCGGACTAGAAAAAGATGGCTAGATATTGCGAGTTTAAAACTAACTAAGAGGAAAACCTACGAGATCAGTTTGTGTGCGGTCTGCGGAGTGATGTTATTCGACAGAGGTTATTTGCAGAAAATGATCTTGATTATAAAAAAGCGCTACAGTTAGCTAATACCCTAGAGGCAGCCGAGCGGGATGCGGGAGCTATGGAGGGTTCGCAAGAACAAGATCCGGACCGGGAACTTAGCGAGAAGATACATAAGTTAGGAAGCAGAAATTGTTCAGCGTGCGGTGGTGACGAACATAGGTCACAAAACTGCAGGTATAAAAATTTTGAATGCAGTTTGTGGGAAAAAAGGCCATTTGCGAAGAGTATGCATGAAGAAGGAATTCGATCGTCGTATGACATCGGATAATTCAAATTCAAACGGTGCGCGAAGAAGGTCACGCAGAGGTCGCGAGCTCGGCCACAGCGCGGACGGCGGAAAGCAGCGCCGCGGGGCGGGGCCGGCGGCGGCACGCGGTATGCGGATGCTGGCTCGAGTGAGCGCTAGCGCGGGCACCCACGCTGCGGCTGGTGCGGCGCACTGGTTGAGCAGGACGGAGACGGGTGACGTCTCTGAGGATGATCAGAACGCGTCTGGTGATGGCGAGGAACTGATGTATCAGATGTCTTTAGCGAAGTATTGACCGGTACCCTTAAAAATAGAAGTCGATACTGGGTCGTCATTATCTTGTATAAGTTATTCAACATACATTAAATTATTCAAGGAGTTACCTTTAAAAACGCGTAAATTAAAATTAAAATTTGACGATGGTTCAGCTATTTATCCGATAGGGTACTTGGAGAAAAATTTTGAGTGTAATAATAATGTAAAACAGCTAGATTTATATGTAATAAATAAGGGTAGCACTTATTTATTAGAGAGACAGTGGCTGTCTGAATTGCGTATAGAAATACCTAAACTAAGTAAGTTTACAGAAATACATAATATGGTACCATGTAAAAATAACTCGCTTAATGATATTATCTCCAGGCACGAGAATCTATTTGACGGCACATTGGGCAAGTATACTAGTGAAGAAGTCAAGCTGCACGTGCGCGAGGGAACGCAGCCGATTTATTGCCGCGCACGACCCGTGCTGTACGCGCTACTCCCGTGGGTGGATGCAGAGTTGGACGCGATGCTGCGCGCAGGCGTCGTCGAGCCGGTGGACTGCTCGGACTGGGCCACGTCGTTGGTTATAGCGAGGAAGGCGGACGGCGGAATTCGGCTATGCGCGGATTATAAGGTGACACTGAACAAAGCTTTGTTGGTCGATAGGTACCCGGTTCCAAAAGTAGAAGATTTATTTAGTGGTTTGAGTAGTAATCGTTACTTCACCAAGCTGGATCTTTCACAAGCATATAAGCAGTTAAGTTAAATGAAACGTCTAGAAACTACACTGTTATTAATACGCATAGAGGACTGTTCAAATACAACCGCCTAGTGTATGGTCTCGCTTCTAGTCCCGGAATTTTTCAAAAGATAATGATAAATCTCTTTCAAAATGTGCCGGACGTGGTTGTGTTTTACGACGATATACTAATAAAAAGTAAATCGTGGGATTCGCACTTAAAAAGTATAGAACAAGTAAAAATAAAATAAGAAAAATCTGAGTTTATGGCTCCCCAAGTAAAATATTTAGAATTCATAATAGGGTGTTCGAGTCAACCCGGAAAAGATAAAGCCAAATTTGGGTATGCCTCATCCAACTAATATATCGGAATTAAAATCGTTTTTAGGCATGGTTAATTTCTATGGGAAATTTATAAAAAATTTAAGTACTCATATTACCCCTCTTTATGACTTATTAAAAAAGGGTAAACATTGGAGATGGACAATGTCACAAACAAAGTGTTTTAATAAAATTAAAAAGCTTTTGTGTAGTGCAGAAGTGTTGACACATTTTGATATCTCGTTGGAGAGCATAGTAACATGCGATGCCAGCTTGCGTGGGCTCGCGTGGGCTCGGCGCGGTGCTGGCGCAGCGCGCGCCCGCCGGCGGTGGCAAACGGGTGGTGGCGTATGCGTCGCGCGCGCTCACCTCCGCTGAACAACACTATAGTCAGACTCATAAAGAAGCCCTCGCGATAGTATTTGCAATGGACAAATTCCATCAATATTTATTTGGTAGGAAGTTCACTTTACGTACGGATCATAAACCGTTAGACACAATCTTTGGACCGCAGGCTGGTATTCCCAACACGGCGGCTAGTCGACTACAACGCTGGGCTATTAAGTTATCCGCTTATGATTTTAATATAGAATACATTCGCACGGACAAAAATACAGCAGATGTTTTGTCTAGGTTGATTAGTGAGCATAAGGAAGGGGTTTCTAAGGAAGAATTAGACACCCCAGAACAAACATATTTACATTTTGCTTCAGAAGCGTTACTATTGGGATCACATAAATTAAAAAAAGAAACGGCGTCAGATATTATATTAAGCAGAGTAGTCAGATATATTAATGACGGTTGGCCGAACGACGTCGAAATGAGAGAATTAAAACCATACATTAACAGAAAAAATGAGTTGTACATGAAAGTAGGTTGTGTAATGTGGGGACATAGGGTCGTTATTCCAGACTCTTTCAGGGATAAAGTAAAGTAGTAAAAACGAAGGCGCTGGCTCGGAACTACGTTTGGTGGTCGGGCATAGACGAGGCTGTAGAAGCAGCGTGCCGTGCCTGCACCGTGTGCGCAGCGGTAGCTAAGCCCCTCCGGCGCATGCACCACGCTCATGGCCATGGCCAGACCGCCCATGGACCAGGATACACATAGATTTTTTGGGGCCGATAGCGGGACAAACTTTCCTTATTGTAGTTGATGCTCATTCAGTGGATAGAGGCAATTAAAATGAGTAGCACTACAGCAAAAGCTGTTATAAAAGAGTTGCGAGAAATGTGGGCGAGATTCGGTTTACCGAAACAAGTGGTTCGTGATAACGGTTCTCCATTTTTCAGTAACGAGTTCAGACTATTTTTAAGTTCCAATGGAATTGAACAAATGTTTTCAGCCCCATATCACCCGGCTTCGAATGGGGCGGTGGAAAATGCCGTTAATATGTGTAAACGTAATATTAAAAAAGTAATTAAGTTTAGAACAGTGTCTTTATGTAGATTCCTATTAGCTTATAGAAATACACCACACTACACAACCGGTGACAGTCCTGCAAAAATGTGCATAGGGCGTAATTTACGCATGCGTTTAGATTGTTTGAAACCTGATCAGAAAGAATTAGTAAAAGCTCGGCAGAAGCGAGCAGAAACATCAGCTGAGGGAGCTATTAGACAATTTGCGGCAGGTGAGAAGGTCTAGTTTAGAGACTATCGCGGCGTTGATAAGTGGACGGCAGGGACAATAATAGAGAGGACAGGTAGTACGGATTACAAAGTCAGATCTATCACTGGAACCGAGGAACACAGACATATCGACCAACTAAAGCGAAGAGTGTCAAACGATGTAACCAAAATAGTAAACTTAACACGTAATAATAATAACAATCGTAACAGTCACACAATACGCGAATCACCTGTAAAACGATTCCGCCCTTCGCTAATGTTTCCAGTAAACAACGACAAACATTCCGACGCGCCAGTTAACAGGCCAAGCGCGGCCTTACCGGAGTGCGCATCTTGGCGACACAACCGACGACAATGACATTGTATTAACGGCAACTTCGCCAACATCTAACGTGTCCAAAGTGCAGGAAATAGATAATCATGGCTCGAACAACAATGTCACTAATGAATCGCGTGGTGTTCGCTGTGTATGTAAACCAGTCAGACGATATGGTATAGATGATTGTTACAAGTAATAATTAAAAAATTGAAAGAGAGAAATTGTATGTAATATTTATTTGAGTAGTAGGTTCATTGATATTATTTTCTTTGGTAGAATATTTGTAACAATATAAAATAATTATGTTTAAGTATAACTTATGTTCTTAGTCATTATGTATAGAACAAAATAAGGATGGAGGTGTTGCATATTATAAAATGTAGTGGGTAGTTTTAGCCGGTAAGCGTGCATTGTATTTCCGAGGACAGTTAAAATAAATGCCTGTACTCGACGCACGCCCTTTATTTATCAGCCGGAAAGTGGCGTCTTTTTTATTTCGCGCGGCCATCAACCAAACCTTGTTATTTGGATTTTGGATTCATTTTGGATTAAAAAAAGACTAAAGTATATAATACTAAAGTATATACATATAAGGCACTTTGTTTCCTATAATATTTCAGTTTTCCTAAAAAGCCAGATATACGGAAACAGTGGATCGAAATTACTGGTCGCAAAGACTGGATTCCGACTAAATCAAGTACCATTTGTTCACGACACTTTAATGAAGATGACTTCGAGGTCAAAAATTCTAAGAAGAGATATTTAAAAACGGTGCAGTACCACATGTGCAAGTTGTGTACATTGTATGTTTATACTATTTTATAAAGTTATATTTTGTTCATAACTGTAAATATGTTCATATACTGTTGACAATATTTTTTTGGTTAATGATACAAAAGACTCTACTTTGTCACCACGAAAACGTACTCAAAATAACATAGGCAATGAAATAATAAACAAACGTGCTAAAGTTCAGGTTAGTTATAGATGGTACCTAACTAACACATTATTTTGCTGAGTTTCACTTTTATTGCTGTTACCAATCAACAAACTTCGTTTATCTTTCGTAGTTAAACTATTATTTTAGCTTAATATACAGCACTGTAGATGTTATTATCTTGTTTTATTTTAGAAAATTGTAGATTCAATACTGACAACTTCTTCAACGGTAACGGTATCGGGAGAGAGTGCTAGTCAAACAATAAGGGATGTAGATCCAATACCGTTAAACTCTTCAACAGTATCAATGGAAGAGAGTGTTAATCAACCAATTAAGGATATGGATCCAGTACCGACTAATTCTTCAGTATTAATGGAGGAGTGTTCTAGTATAGCAATACAGGTAACAACGGACTATGTAAAAAAAATTCAGTCCAGTGTTCCTTCCATCATTGACTCCAATGCGTTAACGCCGAGAAAAAGAAGATTAACACGAATAATATCTTCTAAAGAAAATATCATAAAACACCAAAGAAATCATATTAAAAGAATACAAGTACAAAATCGGCGATTAAAGAAAAAAATACATAAAATGGCAGATTTAGATTTAGATTGGCAATGCTGGTTTAAATTCAATGAAATTCGAAATATACCGTGTTTATACAATGCCTATTTTGTTACTCGAATTTCAGGCCTCTATTTTTATCAATGACAAAGTTATAGGGAGTCGAAAATGACCTGAATTGCTTCGAGAAAAGGATGGTACGGCCGTGTCGCTTTTTTGCTCGACTTGGCAGATCAAGTACTATAATTGCCTACTCCTGACATAATCACTGACTCCTGATAGCACATTTTCCTAGTTTCGTGAGTCAGGTGTCCTTATTTGAGTGTATCCTGTGTTACAGATTTTTTTCTGTTTTCGGTTATATAGCGACATATAAAATGCGACGTTTTCGGTCATATAAAATGCGACATATGTATCGGATCTCTTTTATGCAGTCAAACTGACTCTTGCCACAAATTAATTAAAAAAAAGACAAAGGTGGCATTATCTATCCTTCGAGTGACGTAATAAAAATTTGTAAATTTACGGAACTTATTATGCTGAAATAAATAAAACCAAATAAAAAGTCAATCGAAGTTAAAGTCTTGACAAATTTCGTTGAGAGCTCTTTGTTTGACACAATCAGATATTATGACACGTTACAATTTCCGTTTTCTTACCACATAACCGATTTAACTAAGGCTGTTATAGAGAAATACCTAAATATTCGACTTCACTTCTTTCTGAAAAACTCTATGACACAAAAATAAACTAAGCGGCAACTATTAAACAAATATATTATATTTCAGGGGCAATAAAAATAACTTTCTCTTTTGAAGTTAATTTTTTAGCATTGCTTTGCTTATTCATCACATCGAATTATTTTATGTCTGATTTTTAATACTTTGTACTTTAGAGCTCTCAACAAAATTTGTCAACCAAATAAAGTCCTTACCCAAGATCTAATTTATCTGTGTACTAAATTAGATCAAAATTGCTTCATAATTACAACATTAATTTTTAATACAGTAATTTAATTTTTTTATTTATAACTTACCTAAATACAAACTGTATCCATTCCCTACATCTATTTCTACATGACACGAACACTCAACTTGTAGTTTTTAGCGATATCGATAAAAAATTGTCAATCGCCACTTCACCTCACTAGTTGTTTACGCGTCTTTACGCCTTCACTACATGTGTGCATGTGTGACTGAGCACGCGCCTGATTAGTTCGCTCGATTTTGCCTGTCATTTGATTGGCTCTTTTACACATTTGATTGGCGTCTTTAATGCATGTGTAAGCGTGTAATTATATTTGCAAATGTAGTTGTGACAACAGGGTTCCGCCTAATGCCGACGCAGGTTCTCGTACAAAAAGTGCATTGGAGCCCTTCTAATGTCTTATTCCGTGTTCTGTGATTATCACAATACTCTCCAGGATTTACTCCATATTGATGAAAATTGTAATAAGTAATTTTTATTTTTTGACAGCTGACAACGGCTCACCAGAACCTTTTTCCTTTATAAGTGAGTATTATGTCTGAATTAAAAAAAATATATTATTATAATGGTCTTATATATTAATTGATATTTTTATTGTAAAATTTTGCCAAAATTTGCCTCTAAATAACAAAATAAAATAAATTTAATATACATAGCTTTCAATAGTAAAAATTTAGACAATTTTATAAATAAATTTAATTATAAATTTAAATTAAAAAAAATTTGTATAAAATTGTTAAGATTGTTTACTATAAATGAGTTTCAATAAAATTTCTTCTCATAATACTTCCCCTCATTGATGGTGGAGTACGTCTTTGTAAAATAGGTTGAGATGAATATCGTTTATTGCTATCTCCTTCCCCAGAAAATACATCTTCTCTAATGTCGATGGCCATATTGTGTAGTACAGCACATGCAATAATTGTAATATTTCAATATCTCCAAATAATAATCCATATCTCTTAGTAAGCAACGAAACCGTTCCTTTCACAAACCAATACATATTTCCACTTTGTTCCTGGTACGATAATGGCTTATATTTTTCTTCTCGTGGTGTTGTTGGGTTCAACAGTGGTGTAAATAGGTATGGAGTACAAAGATAGCCACTGTCACCAAGTAATATTCCAGAGAATGCGCCGGCCTCAAACCTCTGTTTTAGTCTACATTCTCGGAATATTATGGAGTCATGTACACTGCCACTCCACCTGGTAAAAATGTCCATGATTTTTAGGGCAGCATAACAAACCACCTGAAAAGTGAGAGATCATTAATATTTTGTGTTTTTCTGATATATATTGAATATATTTGAATGTGCAGCAAAATTGTAACACAACATGTTAGTAATTTAAAATACATTTATTGCCATAAGATGTCAAACATATAATTTCCTATAATGGTAAATTAAAGTAATTAAAATATTTGTATATTATCTGTACAATCATTGAAGAAAATCCGTTTCTATTATTATATAACTTACCCCGATCAACATTTACTTTCTTTACTCTTATGTGAGTACAGTGAATTGCTCTAATTACTGTAGGAAAATGAGCAATACTACGAAATTTCCTAATGGTTTCCTGCTATTCATTTGAAGTAGTAGGCATTGTAATGAATTCTCGGGACATGTGTGACAAAATTTCCGCTACTTTTTTACATTTCCTACTGACTACTAGTTGGGACACACCATGTAAATCAGCTGTATCGTCTTGAATCTACGAATAAAACAATGATGTATTTTTTAGTTTTTTATCTAGCGTAATGTTGTATGTATATATGTAAATGTGTACATTGATAATAAATAGTACTTACTTCATGGCGAGCCCAGTTGCGTAATGCAAACCGCTTGAATTTCAGGCCTCAATAAGCATCCTCAAGGGTCGTGCACTAAATCCTCACGAAAAAAACCCACTATTTTTTTCCGAAACGTTTTGAGAACCTTTATTTATACCTAAAGTTTTCGTCACTCACTTCAAACGTATTCACACGGTGACGATGTCATCAGATCACCGAGTAGTCTCTAGCATGTCCAAATCTTCTAAATTCATCAAGTCAATCATATTTTTACTTATTTTTAACGATTTTAAAAAAACACAAAATTAAGATAACTATAAAGATGTACCGAAATTGTAATTAGTACCGCAGTTAAACTAGGGCTCTCGGAAGTTTAACTTTAGAACCATAGATAATCCTTAACTGGAGATAATCTTCGTTTTATAATAACGTTTTCTTTAATTCAAGGTTTTAACCCAGTACTAACTACGGTACTATATTTAGTCCGTGTTTTGGAATAAGGCCGTTAAAGTTTATGAATATCTTTATTATTTGTGATCATTATATATTATTGCGTGTTCTTTATTGTAATTATTTTAAATTGTTGTTGCGTGTTCTTTAGATTGTATTGTTCGATTCATTTACTATGTCGAAATTGACTAAAGGGAAGGAGGCTAGTTTAGGCTTTGTACTCAAACAGTCGGGTGTTTTTGTCGCCCCCAAATTCCACCTCAGCAACTCCAAGAGTTGATAAGGTAACAAAATGGATTTAAATATGTCATTCAAATACGACAAACCATATGACGGTAGAAGGGAGACCGCAAATTATTTTATTAATAATTTGTATTTTAAATCGTAATAATGCTTATAAATTAATCTTTAGAATATTAAAACAATTTTTTTAATTACATCAATAGCCAGGTCCACGTTAAAGCGAAATTTGCTTGCTTCGCCAAAGTGTTTATAGATTGTAAACAGCTCAAAGATTTCTTAAAGATACAATTTAGTTTGTTCAAGCGACGAAGGATTTGGAGAGGATAGGGTACAATTTGAAAATTCTATAACTTACCTATAATGAATGCTAGGATTGCTAATTCATTTATTTATGTATCATATTAATATAATGCATTATCATTCATATTAAAACCTTCACAAATACTGTAAAATAGGCATCCCCAAGAAAGTAAAGGACTTTGCGCATATATTCAACGAGCTGCAAGAGAGCAAGCAAAGTCTACACGATAACGTCAACCAATTCGCATTTCGCGTGGAAACCTGTCTTTCACAACTATTAACCAGAAATATCCTTACAATTATAAAAAAAATTACCCGGTCGGGCTGGCCATGGAGGACCTTGCCCTCCATAATTTTCTTATGGGGTTGCATTCTTGCATTTCCAAAATCGTACGGTGTAGGTATTCTTAGAACCCTAATGAAGACTAATGCACTTAAATCAATACACACAACCGTACGTTGAGCGCGCATGTACGTTACTGATGGTATGTGAAGAGCCGTCAGACGTTCAATCGCAAATTTTTGTAGAATGTCAAATGTATACTTTTAGTTGTTGCTGCAGAAGGTTGACCCGTTTATATCCAAAAAAGATACAAAATGGAGGCAAGCTGATCCTTCTAAGCACCGATTAGCAATTACATTGAGATTTTGGCCACTGATGATAGTTACATGGGCATGCAATAACTCTTCAAAATATTTAATCAAGTAATTGGTACAATTATGCCTGAAGTTTGAAAAGCTATTACTCAAGTCTATAAAAGGGAAGTAAAAGTAAAAGAAAGAAACTCTCTTTTCTAATTTTTACATTTAGTATGAAAAAAAAAACTGTTGTTCTGTCTCCCGGAGAGGCGAAAAGTGGATTGCAGAGGCTCGTCTGGCTACGTTGAATGTATGTGAGGCAATGAATGATAAAATGGATGAAGTATGCGATATGATGTATGATAGAGGAATAGATGTGTTATGCGTAAATGAGACGAAAAGGAAGGGGAAGGACGTCACTACACATGGCATGTATACCGCATACTGGTCTGGTGTAGACGAGATCGAGCGGGCATGCCAGGGAGTAGGTATCATCTTTCAGAAAGAATGGGCCAATGTGTGAAAGAGTATGAATGTGTAAGCCCAAGACTGCTATGGATACGAATGAAAGTGGGCTTAAAGAAGTTGTTTGTGTTAGGGGTCTACGCCCCAGACATGTCTAAGCCCACTTATATCCGAGAGCAGTTTTGGGAAATGGTAAGGATGGTGTTAATGAAGTGTAAGGGAAATGAAAATATTATTATGCTAGGAGATTTTAATGGAAGGGTTGGGGTCAGGAGGCTTGGTTATGAAAGGATATTGGGAACGTTTGGTGATGAAAGTATAAATGAGAATGGTGAAACTCTCCTCACCGTATGTATGGAAAAGAATCTTTTTGTGACGAAAACTTGCTTTCGCCACAAGAGGATTTACATGTATACTTGGGAAAGCGGTGACGATAGAAGCATGATAGATTTAATAATTGTGGATGAAAGATTGAGGGGCGCAGTGGTAGATACAAGAGTTTACCGGGGTTCTAACGTAGGAACGGATCATTATTTAGTTTTATGCCGAATATGGTCTATATGGTCCGAATATGGTTATGGTCTATTCAGGCGTTGGCGCTACCGATCGTCTGTGTCTACCACTGCGTTACAGCGTATTAGAACAGAAAGGTTACAAGATGAAAGTGATAAAAACAAGTTCAAATGTAGACTGAAAGAAAATATAAGTGGTTTGGATGAATTATGTATGAAGGAGTTAGACTTGGAGAATATATGGCAAAATGTAAAGAAAGGTTTAGTGGATGCAGCTACCGAAGTATGTGGTGTTAGTAAGAGAAAGAATGAAAGGAAAAATAATACGTTATGGTGTGATGATGAGATACGTATGGAAGTTAAAGCAAAGAAGAGAGCATGACTAGATTTACTAGCAACAAAGGCTGCTAATTCTAGTGGTACGAATGGTTATATTGAAAGAAAAAAGGCAGTCTTTAGACATCTTAATAAGAGAGTAAAAGAAGTAGTTGAAAGAAAAAAGCAAGAAAGAACGGATAAGAATGATGGAAGAATATCGGATAACTTCCAGGCAAATATTAAAATAATCTGGTAAGAACTGCCAGGGGACATTCAAAACAGCCTATGATGAATTCTATAAGAGACGAGAATGGCTATATTCTGAATGATGAAGTTTTGAGTTTAAAGAGATGGAAGGAATATTTTGTAGGCGTGTTTATGAGTGAGGAGACAGCGTGTGTACTAAGTGAAGTAGAAACACCGAAAGAAGGGGAAAGAGGTAGCGAGATAAGTATAGATGAAATAATGAAAGCAATGAAAAGCATGAAAGCAGGTAAGGCTGCCAGAGTTTCACTCGAAATGCTAAGGGCTGGAGAGGAAGTGGTGGCAGGCCTGCTGCAATCCTTGTTTAATTTATGCTGGGAACTGAAGCGGGTACCGGTAGACTGGTGCAACGCCGTGATAGTCCCAGTATATAAAGGAAGAGGGTCGCAGCAGGACTGTAAAAACTACCGTGGCATCAGCCTTCTTAGCATTGTGGGAAAACTGTATGCTATGGTGCTGATTGTCGAAAAAGGCACGTATGGCAATTCACAATGCTGTGTTGGTCCCTACTTTAACGTATGGTAGTGAAAGTTGGGTGTGGCAGAAGAAGCACGAGAGTAGAATAAACGCAGTAGAAATGCGGTCGTGGAGTATGTTAGGGCTGAATCTGAATGACAGGGTAAGAAATTGTGTAATAAGAGAAGAGTGTGGTTTGCAAGATGATGTTGTGACCAGGATTAAGAAAGGAATGCTTCGGTGGTTTGGTCATGTGGAAATAATGAATGAGGAAAGTGTGACAAAGAAAATCTATGGTGCAGAAGTGAATGGCAGAGTTGGAAAGGGACGTCCTAGGCGAAAATTTATCGACCAAATTGGCGATTTATTGAAAACGGGCTAAATTAGGAGTACCCTTAACCGACGAGCATGTATGCGTAGGTGTATGGATGTGAAGGAGGCAAGAGAGGTGTGTCAGGATCATGCCAAATGGAAGTCTGTAGTCTCTGCCTACCCCTCCGGGTGACAGGCGTGAGTGTTTATGTTCTGTTATGTAAAAAAAACCGAAAGAGTACAATTATATTGCTTAAATCAGTTTGAATCTTCACTCATACCAGACATCGTATATGCTTGAGATATTATATCTTTATGATTGTCTAATGGTTGCTCAATGGTTTTATAAATAATTAGGTGACAAATGAGCACACAGTCCACCTGATGGTAAGTGTATGCTGTGACCCATATAAATCCACATTTATCCTCAACTAAGAATCAAAATGCAAATGCGTTATCCCCACGAGGACTTAGATGGAATGTCTTGATTCCATTAAATATTACTATCGCTGGTCAATTTCCCTGATGGAGTGATTATCTGTGAGAGTATTTTTATATTTTTTAGAAGTACTGTTCTGTAGGGGGTTCACATACCGGAGCCATCCATACTACGTGGTGGATAGCTCCGGTCTGTGGTCATATGACGTATGTACGACTGTTTCAAAATCAGATAATGTTTTTTTTTTATAGGATGGGGTGACAAACGAGCACACACCCTATTTTGATTTTATTATATTGGTTGCTGTGGCCCATACCCCGCTAGCTCAGAAAGAACAGCAAACAGGATACACATCTACATCCATCCCTGATTACGAATCAAAATGCAGATGTGTTTTCACGCGTGAGCATTTTATCACATACCGGAGCCATCCACTACGTTGTACGAATTTACGTTATTGCAGCCAGGAATCTTTGATATAAATATACAGCCTCTTTAAAATTATATGTCAAGATTATTGTCTACCGAAAATTAAATCCAACCATAGTAATATTTAATGGAAACAAGGCATTCCATCTAAGTGCTCGAGGGTGATAACGCATTTGCATTTTGATTCTTAGTTAAGGATAAATGTGGATTTATATGGGTCACAGCATACACTTACCATAAGGTGGACTGTGTGCTCATTTGTCATCTAATGCTTTATAAAACCATTGGGCAACCATTAGACAATCATAAAGATATAATATCTCAAGCATATACGATGTCTGGTGTGAGTGAAGATTCAAACTGATTTAAGCAATATAATTGTATTCTTTTGTTTTTTTTTCATACTAAATATAAAAATTAGAAAAGAGAGTTTCTTTCATTTACCTTTACTTCCCTTTTGTAGACTTGAGTAATAGCTTTACAAATTTCAGGCACAATTGTACCAATTACTTGATTAAATATTTTGAAGTATTATTGCATGCTCATGTAACTATCGTCAGTGGCCAAAATCTTAATGTCCGTTTTGTATCTTCTTTGGATATAAACGGGTCAACCTTCTGCAGCAATAACTAAAAGTATACATTTGACATCCTACAAAAATTTGCGATTGAACGTCTGACGGCTCTTCACATACCATCAGTAACGTACATGCGCGCTCAACGTACGGTTGTGTGTATTGATTTAAGTGCATTAGTCTTCATTAGGGTCTAAGAAGACCTACACCGTACGATTTCTGAAATGCGGGGATGAAACCCCATAAGAAAATGATGGAGAGCAAGGTCCTCTATGGCCGGCCCCACCGCGTAATTTTTTTTCTTTTGCTTTAGTATTACATAAGGATATTTCTGTTAGAAATCAGAAATCAGAAATCAGAAATTTTTTATTTGCTTTAAACATGGTAGTGCAAAGATGTTAACATAATGGTACGTCCTCATGTTTGACTTAATATTGTCATGCAAATTTAAAAGTAGTTACATTTTAGTCTACTTAGAGCTAAAAATAAGTTAACATACTAAACAGAAAACTAACGGTAAACATGAGTCACAGACAGAGCATTACATGTCATCATTTATAAATTGTATAATATTTTATGTCAAATTATTCAAGTCATAAAATAAAGTAAACACAGAGAAGCTACATATACAGTTAAAATTTAAAAACCTCTTGGTCATCTAAGTGTTCCTGGACTGAATAAAAGCACCTAGTGAAAAGCCAGGAATGTAACTTTCTTTTAAAACATGGTAACGGCAGAGCTTTGAAACTTGGATGAAGCTTATTATAAATTTTAATAGCCATACAATAACAGCTTCGTCTGTATAGTTGAAGTCTTATTCTAGGTTGCACGATCCTTTCTCCCTGTCTCGTAGGTTTATTTTTTTTTTGTTTTGCTCTCTAGTGACAAAATAGTGAGAATGTTGTCGTACAAAAATACACATTTGTTTAATATACAGGCACGGTAGCGGTAGAATTCCAAGTTTATTGAAAAGGGGTTTACAGCTTTCAAGAAAATGTACTCTGCAAATAGCCCTAATACATTTCTTTTGGGCTATGAAAGCCCGGTTTACATCCGCTGAAGCTCCCCACAATATAATTCCGTAACTTAATAGTGATGACACATAGCCATGGTAGGCCGATAGAGCAGTTTCAATGGTTGATATATTACTGAGTCGTCGTAGCGCGTATACAAATTTATTTATTTTTGTACATAGATTGTCTATATGTGCTTTCCAGTCACAAAATTTATCTAAAGTAAATCCAAGAAATTTAGCTTCATTAACAATTTCAACAATATTACCGCAATAATCGACTAGTACATCCATTGACTTTGCTCTATAAGTAGTAAACTGGATTCCCTTTGTTTTTTGTATGTTTATTTTGAGATTGTTCGAATGTAGCCAATTGATTAGGTTGTGTAAAGTCTTGTTAATGATAATATTGGATTTTTCTATTTCGTCACATTTTATTACTACGGTAGTGTCGTCTGCAAACATGTAACATTTATGTTGAGTTGCATTTGGTAAGTCGTTAATAAATATCAAAAACAACAGGGGCCCCAATATACTGCCCTGGGGAACTCCACATGGGTTGACACGATACTTTGACCGGAAAGTACACTGTCTGGATTCAACAACTGCTGCTATCTCAATACATTGCTGTCTATTATACAAATAACTTTCCAACCAGTCGTGAGCGTTACCTCTAATCCCATATCGATAGAGTTTATCCAGTAATCTTTTATGTGGAACAAAGTCAAAAGCTTTGGTCATGTCTAGAAATAAAGCAATAACTGGTATCTTTTGATTAATACATTCAGTGACATAATGTATCAGATTGTAGCAAGCCAACGTAGTAGAGTGACCTTTGCGAAAACCATACTGTTCTTCTCTCAGTATATTATTTGATGTAATAAAGCTATCAATGCGCTTGAAGATTACTTTTTCATATATTTTAGATAGTATTGGAATAAGAGTTATCGGTCTATAGTTATTCATATCACATTTATCGCCCTTCTTGTATATTGGCTTAACAATACATAACTTAAGGATATCGGGGAATGATCCCTGTTCGATTGACAAATTAATTACATGAGTAAGAGGTCGACTTCAATCCCTCGCACATGCCTTTAGTACACGTGTATTTATGCCTAGTTTTTTTAGTACTTTTAGTACACGTGTATTAATAGTTGTGAAAGACAGGTTTCCACGCGAAGTGCGAATTGGTTGACGTTATCGTGTAGACTTTGCTTGCTCTCTTGCAGCTCGTTGAATATATGCGCAAAGTGCTTGCACAAACTAAATTGTATCTTTATGAAATCTTTGAGCTGTTTACAATCTATAAACACTTTGGTGAAGCAAGCAAATTTCGCTTTACCGTGGACCTGGCGATTGATCTAATTAAAAAATTATTTTAATATTCTAAAGATTAATTTATAAGCATTATTAAGATTTAAAATACAAATTAATAGTAAAATAATTTGCGGTCTCCCTTCTACCGTCATACGGTTTGTCGTATTTGAATGACATATTTAAATCCATTTTGTTACCTTATCAACTCTTGGAGTGGCTGAGATGGAATTTGGGGGCGACAAAAACACCCGACTGTTTGAGTACAAAGCCTAAACTAGCCTCCTTTCCTTTAGTCACTTTCGACATAGTAAATAAATCGAACAATACAATCTAAAGAACACGCAACAACAATTTAAAATAATTACAATAAAGAACACGCAATAATATATAATGATCACAAATAATAAAGATATTCATAAACTTTAACGGCCTTATTCCAAAACACGGACTAAATATAGTACCGTAGTTAGTACTGGGTTAAAACCTTGAATTAAAGAAAACGTTATTATAAAACGAAGATTATCTCCAGTTTAAAGATTATCTATGGTTATAAAGTTAAACTTCCGAGAGCCCTAGTTTAACTACGGTACTAATTACAATTTCGGTACATCTTTATAGTTATCTTAATTTTGTGTTTTTTTAAAATCGTTAAAAATAAGTAAAAATATGATTGACTTGATGAATTTAGAAGATTTGGACATGCTAGAGACTACTCGGCGACCTGATGACATCGTCACCGTGTGAATACGTTTGAATTGAGTGACGAAAATTTTAGGTATAAATAAAGGTTCTCAAAATGTTTTGGAAAAAAATAGTGGGTATTTTTCGTGAGGATTTAGTGCACGACCCTTGAGGATGCTTATTGAGGCCTGAAATTCAAGCGGTTTGCATTACGCAACTGGGCTCGCCATGAAGTAAGTACTATTTATTATCAATGTACACATTTACATATATACATACAACATTACGCTCGACAAAAAACTAAAAAATACATCATTGTTTTATTCGTAGATTCAAGACGATACAACTGATTTACATGGTGTGTCTCAACTAGTACACTTGTAACTTGTCACACTTGTCCCGAGAATTAATTAAAATGCCTACTACTTCAAATGAATAGCAGGAAACCATTAGGAAATTTCGTAGTATTGCTCATTTTCCTACAGTAATTAGAGCAATTCACTGTACTCACATAAGAGTAAAGAAAGTAAATGTTGATGGGGGTAAGTTATATAATAATAGAAACGGATTTTCTTCAATGATTGTACAGATAATATACAAATATTTTAATTACTTTAATTTACCATTATAGGAAATTATATGTTTGACATCTTATGGCAATAAATGTATTTTAAATTACTAACATGTTGTGTTACAATTTTGCTGCACATTCAAATATATTCAATATATATCAGAAAAACACAAAATATTAATGATCTCTCACTTTTCAGGTGGTTTGTTATGCTGCCCTAAAAATCATGGACATTGTTACCAGGTGGAGTGGCAGTGTACATGACTCCATAATATTCCGAGAATGTATACTAAAACAGAGGTTTGAGGCTGGCGCATTCTCTGGAATATTACTTGGTGACAGTGGCTATCTTTGTACTCCATACCTATTTACACCACTGTTGAACCCAACAACACCACAAGAAGAAAAATATAAGCCATTATCGTACCAGGAACAAAGTGGAAATGTGTATTGGTTTGTGAAAGGAACGGTTTCGTTGCTTATTAAGAGATATGGATTATTATTTGGAGATATTGAAATATTACAATTATTGCATGTGCTGTACTACACAATATGGCCATCGACATTAGAGAAGATGTATTTTCTGGGGAAGGAGATAGCAATAAACGATATTCATCTCAACCTTTTTTACAAAGACGTACTCCACCATACATGAGGGGAAATATTATGAGAAGAAAGTTTATTGAAACTCATTTATAGTAAACAATTTTTACAATTTTATATAATTTTTTTTAATTTAAATTTATAATTAAATTTATTTATAAAATTGACTAAATTTTTACTGTCGAAAGCTATGTATATTTTTTTTTGTTATTTAGAGGCCAATTTTGGCAAAATTTTGCAATAAAATATCAATAAATATATAAGACATAATACTTATTTATAAAGGAAAAATGTTCTGGTGAGACGTTGTCAGCTGTCAAAAAATAAAAACTACTTATTACAATTTTCATCAATATGGAGTAAATCCTGGAGTATTGTGATAATATTTCATTTATTGCAAACTGCTTTTATTTAGTCTGTAAATGATTGTGTTTCAGGGAAAGGTGCAGAGTACAGCATATTCCACATCAATATGAAGCTATTGTAACGCTCCCCCCTCTTAGTACAAATTAAATTATTTAATTATAATTTATCTTCCCTTTTTAAATAAAATTAAAATATATGTGACCAAGATGAACAAAATATGTTTTGATCTTTCAAAATGATATTTCTAAAGGTTTAATAATAAGCCGTTTGTAATTTTTTTGGCGTGATCGTCTTAGTTAAGACCCTTATTTACGTTGTGTTTGTTTAGTAACTTAGTTCTCTTACGTGTCTTTTGGAAAAATGAATGTTCACTAGAGCAATTGAAAGCTGTTGATAGTGCCTTATAAACTAAGTGAACCCCGTTCACGAAGACAGGGCTCGAGTAAGGTTAAGAACATAAAACGTCCCTATTCCACTTGTATCAGGTTGACATTATTAATTTATTATTATCTATCCGTTCCCGCTTAAAAAAAGGTCTTACAATATATATGCAAAATACCCGATACAAGGGTTTCGCTCTCCCACATTTATTAAAAAAATGTGCGCCAACCATTTTTATGCACTACCCCCGAATGGAACGCTAAATCGGGAACATGACCGTAGTCCACAGCAAAATAACTAGCGAACCAGTAACAGAGGCCTTGGCCCCTTGGCAGTGTGTACGCGCAATATTGACCAAAGTCGCGCTTGTCAATGCGTGTAAACGCCATACAGAATACGAACGAATCCAGCCACAGTGAATATACGTCACACGGTTTAGGCAAATAAGCACACTGACCGTAAACTCTCCGTGAGCGCCACCACCTACCAGACCGCCGTTCCTGCAGATGTGATGTAAGTGTATGACATTACCACCAATTGCATGATCAGCATGGCTACTAGCCGCAGAACGTGTCATGGGTCTACCGCTCACCTCAATGTGATGGGGTTACACGTAGTGCGGCTTTCAGCCGCAGCTTTGAGAGTCTCTTTAGATCCTCCCTCCAGCTACTAAATAAATGTATGTTAAATTGGTACTATGTATAATAAATTTTGAATATTTGTAAAATAATTTTGAATTGTCTATTGTATGTTTTAATTATAGATTTCAGAGCACTACCTAGGTAATGACAATTAAAGTTATTCAATTTTAATTAAACTAGTAACACATATAAGTAATTTTATTTACCACTGCATCACTATTATAATCATTGACTTCAACGACAAAGTCACGAAGAGCAATTGCCATTATTTCCAAGTCCTCAGGAGAAAGTGATGATGGTTTTTTTCCACCCCCTGTCTTTGTTTGTTCCCTCCATTGACTTGAGCATGAAGTTATATGCTAAATCAAACTTATATACCTATATAAGTTTGATTTAGCATATTTATTTATTTATTTATTTATTTATTGAAACTAACAACTATCATGACAGGGATAACCTAATGCGACAGTCTTTTTATGCATAACAAAAAATGTAGAAATTAACTTTAACAAATTGTAAACAATCCCACCCTAGTAAATTCACTCAAGGAGCAATAGAATAGGTCAATATCTTCACCCATTCTATTAAGAATGCGTAACGTTCGCGTTAAAGGTGCTTTATCTAGTAAATTGGTTCGGGTGCGCGGAACGAAGAGCAGCCGCGGCCGCCGCCGTTTCCATACGTACCCGTCTGGAACACAGCCCAATCCGCCCCAATATGTCACTATTATATGTTTTCCCCTAAGCACTTTAAAAATATATAGGGCTAAGGCGAGGTCTCGTCTTACCCTCAACTCGTTGTAGCCAACCATACCCAGAATAAATAAGGTTGGGTACATTAATGGGTACATAGGGTATACCCCATAATGGCGCATACATAGGTATCTAATAAATTTATTTTGCACCCGTTCTAGCATTGTGCTATACCTTTTTTAATGTGGTGACCATATTACGGCGTTACACTCCAGATTACTTCTTATCAGTGTTATACATAGTAACGATTAAATTAATGTTAGTAAAAACCGTGAACTGTGCGAAGAATGCAGCCCAAGTTTCTATACGCTTTTTTGCAGCAATTGAGAATGTGTTCCCTAAATGATAATTCACTATTTAGCCGAACGCCCAGATCTTTAACTTCTTTAACTCTTACCATTGGCGAACCATCGACTTCATAGTTATATTCAATGGGCGTGCGCTTTCTAGTAAACGAAATGGTAACACACTCGGAGGTGTTAAAAAATTGTAAACGGTTATTATTGCTCCATGCTACTACTCTGTTTACGTCCTATATAACTTCATGCTCTTCCAAGCTAACTTCAAGTTTCCAACTGATCGATATTTACCTGTTATTTCATTAAATCTAAAAAAAGGATAAGAAATCACGTAAACAACACCGTATTAGTTATATTCTATCTCGGTATTTATTTTCTGCATATTTACCGACGTTTTCGACTTATCTTCTATAATATATAATATAAATTCTCTTTGAGCAACATTCTTACTAGTTGAAGTAAGGATGATAGGAGGATAAGCGTATTGCTACGTACTAACAAAAACATTTCGATGTTTCACTAACTTTTTCTTCGGAGTAAAACGTGATCGGCTCCCACGTATTTCAATGTGTTGTAAAGTAAAGTAAAGTTACAGCCTATATACGTCCCACTGCTGGGCTCAGGCCTCCCCTCATTTCTGAGAGTGTTTAGGGCAAGGAAGTGTCCGCCGCGCTGCCCAAATGCGTGTTGACGAACTTCACATGTCTTCGAAATATTTTTTTTCTTATTCCTCAGACATGCAGGTTTCCTCACGATGTTTTCCTTCACCGCCGAGCACGTGGTAAATCAGCACTTAAAATTGCAATTAACAATTTCATTGGTGCCGGCGGGGATCGAACCCGGGTTACTCGCGTTCTGTTATATTTACAGCGAGCGTTAACCACTGAGCTACCACGAATCTTATACTTCTTTCGTGCATTTGCGCTATATAGTACAATGTGCTATATTGCCTTATAAAACAGTTGAAACTTTGCTTGTAATAAGAATGTGAGTCATTTAACCTCTCAACCCTCCTACTGGTCTCATAAGACCGCGGCCATATTCCGTCAAATCCCTGGCGGTCTCATGAGGTCGCACCCACCCACAGCACTATAACCCATAAAAACTTAAATATAGAGACTACTTTTCTATAAATAAGTTTCACATTATATAATCAATATGAAATATTCTATTCTCTAGTGCAATAAAGTCACTATCCTATGAATATTTAATTATAATCTACGTTCATTTCATACGCCATTTTCGCGTGAATATTATTGTGTGGAATTTCATTTGAATAGAAATTTATTGTATTACATGACAGAAAGTATTTAAAAATGTGTAAGCATTAATAAGAAAAAAATTGCGTGATTTGAAAAGAAAAAAATAAACGAAGGAAGATTGGCAAAGCAAATTTTTGGTGCACTAGAACATCATACGGGGTGACACCTATGTCTCCCTCCCCGCGGATGTACACGCGTTTACCAAATTTTTTTAGTTTATTTTACTCCCAGACGACACCAGTGGTCTACATTACCAACAAAATGGGTACATCCGCGGGGAGGGAGACATAGGTGTCACCCCGTATGATGTTCTAGTACAATTAAATTAACCTATATAAATGCAGAGGCATTTTCACGCCTTAGGGTGTTACAACACCAATCTATTGATCGTCGATCGACGCCATTGATCGACGTCGAACAATGTTGATTGATTGGTGTCGTAGCTTTAGCTAATTGATTAATGCTAGTCAATAAATGTTGTTCAATCATCGATTGATATACAATCGATGTGTTTGTGGGTTCATCATCAATATAATTCAAAATATTTTCAAAAGAGGAGGCGTTATTGTTGGCCAGTACGCTCTTTCTCTTATCATTATTACGAAGATGCAAAAGCAGAAACCTTTGAATGCAACCGTTTTTAAAATCATAGATAAATTAAATTACTTGACATTTTAATTAGCGGTCGGTAGAGTGGAACGTGTTCCCGAATTATCAAGTGATTTAACGTAGACCAATCCATTTCATCATCGATCGATGGCATTGATTGACTGTTATAGTAACCCCTAAGAATAATGAAAAAACGCCTCGTTTCCAGTAAAAGACACTCTGATTCCCTACTATACTAAGTGCAGCAGCATCATGCTATTATTTCATGATGGTAATCTGTGACATGTGATGTATGAGACCTGATATTATGGTCAAAGATTAATAAAATACCATTCTCAACGAAAAATTAAAGTAAAACCAAAGTTGACTTACAATAAAATTCAGCATTCATTTTAAATAGGTTTTTAAATGACTGTGGAAAACTTCATATTGTTCAAATTATAACATGTTATCTAAATGCAAATTAGCTGGTGAATTAATAAGCTCTAATTAGAGCGTTAACTGCTGTACCGCACTACATTGATTCATATATAATTTATAAATATAACAATGGAATTAATTGTACGTATTTTGTCGCATTTATTTTAGTTATTTTTAATTATTTTTACGTGTTAGAGCCATGCCGCAGCTACATTATGGTTGTAGCACCAATGAGTCGGCTCGACCGGGAAAGGACCATGCTCTTCGAATATAGTAAATTAGCAACTTTATGTTGCCGTGCTTCGTATGGTGAGTGAAGATAACCGCAGACCCTTTTTACTGAAAATAAAAAGCATTCCAAATTCGTCGTCAGAGGTGACGATGCATCTGCTTTTGATTCTTAATCTGGGATAAATATAGATGCCTATGGGCCTCAGCATCCACTTACCATCAGTTTAAAGTCTCGCTACCAGAATGTTAAAAGTCTGTTTTCAAACACCGCTTGTTCTGAAAGAGCCGATTCCCGTTTTCCGCCTTCCTTTTGTACAAACGGAATACTTTCGAATAACTTTTCAATATTTCCTATTCACGTAACTTTCGAAATTCAATCGAAAAATGTAGTTCTTTATTTTTTGATCGCCGCAATAAGTGAAGGAAAAAGTTTAAACTTAACTGACTGCTGTTAAATTTTAATTTTGACTGCTGTTAAATTAAAATTTTATTTATAGCAGTCTAATTTTGTAGCTAATATGTAAATATTTGGCTGTGGAGCACACTCTTTTAAACATTTAAGAATAATTTTTGACATATTCTGTAAACTTATCGAAAAGATTATATGATCTTTCAGGGTAAAGTTCATTTAATCTTCGTCTATTTTTATGAATTTCGCTCATTAAATGTCTCACCTCTGTCGCCCACCCATTAAATGCCTTGCAACTGTTACTGGAGAATGTTTTAGAAGTAAATGTTTTATTATATTCAAAGCATATAAGGGTAAATCATACTTTATATAAATAGTCCGAATTGTTCTTGTAAGAATGCAATGGGAGGTTTTTTTTACCAAAATATTTCTTCTAAATCCCTCCAGGCATTTTGTATTAATCGGAACAAATAGTTTTTTTTAATTTCCTTCTACAAAAAATTATGGTTTAATAATAAAAATATTATGGTAATGAAACCAGTGTCCAAAGTAATCTGAACATTCTTGATTGGTACAATCGTAAAAGTATTATCAAGTATTATCAATACAAGTTGCACCACACTCTGCAATACGTGCAGCTCCAAAGAATAAATTATCAAAATTGAATTGTTTGAACAAAGAGCAAAATATAATCCTGATAAAAGAAGTTTACATGAAATTGATATTAAAGTCTCCGCATGCTCTAAGAGATTTATTCTGTTTATTAAACTTAACCTTTACCTCGAACATGTGGATCTGTAAACACTGACAACAATGAGGTACTCAAGCTCAATGAAATGAAATGCCATTTCTACAGGTCGCACAACAGAGAGGTTCATAATATCTTTATTTTCTTTATGTGATATGGATTAACTAGCTAATATTAAGGAGGCAACACGCAATCTGGTATATCTATTGAAAAAACTCACCACTTGGTGATTACCTAAATTAAATATGGAGTTTTAATCTTATATAATGTAATATAATGTAATCAAATGTTCAGTGATACATAAAATATGTATGCGGTTAATTTTTGAGTAAAAAGGTTCATGTATATAGTGCATTTTATTGATCGACAGATGGCACTATTTGATATATGAACGCGCTATTAAATGTATCCTGCCATAGTACTCAATTAGCCGCTTATGTATGTCAATTGATTTCATGTTTAAGTGAGTGTGTATAATTTACAATATTGTGGTGCCGAAACCTGGGAGAATATTGGAATTAGTGGTAATAATAGTGCAAAAGTAAATGAAATTTTACTTTTAAACTGTGGGTAAAATAAACTTTTAAAATATCAGTAAATTAGACTTGTAAAAATTTCGTGATTACATTCTGCTTACTTAAAAAATCTAATGTTATTTTAGAGACTTGCGAAAATTTCGTGATTCTATTCTATACAATTAGAAAATTCTCAGAGCTTTGTGGACTAAAAATTATTAAAATTATGTTATACTTCACAAGCGACAAAACATGGCACTGTTTCGTGTCTTTCAGTGTGTTTACTTCTTGCATGTCTTACCAGGTCGTCATTCTGTGTTTAAGATGATCGCCTGCACTTTGCTTCCCAATAGGTGGCTCGAAAACCTTTCATCTCTATCGGTTTTAATATTTTTTGCGTTAAATATAATGTTTCAATTATTTAAGACTAAAACAATAAGGTGATTAATTTAAAAGGTTCGAAAATAAACATGTCACATTCTTGATTTGATAAAATTGAGATTTATATTAAAAGCTTTTACATAATAGGGTTTGTGTGTAATCTAGTGTAAAGGTAAAAAGGTCGAAGAATAATTCTTGGATAAAAGCTAATGCTCTTTTGTTCTTAATGGATTCGTTAAAAGATATATGTAGCTTTTAATAATATATTGCCATAAAGTGGATTCACAATTTGTGTGATTACATTACCAACAAAAAGTGAACATTTTAAAACGTTTCCTTAAATATATCACAAAGTATTCATACTTATATAATATATATATTATATATATATATATATATATATATATATATATATATATATATATATATATATATATATATATATATATATATATATATATAATTTTCAATGAAAGAGAAAATAGATGACTAACATTTTATGGATAAAAGTTGACTATAGTTAAGTCTCTAAAATAAACTTAATTTTTCAAAAAAATTTAAGTTGCATTAAGGCACTGCATAGCTCTTGTTTTTATGCAACTATGGGTAGATTCGACTTAAACTCGATCTATACACGAAAAGCTACACCAGGGATAAGCTAATCCATGATTTATATTTCGAGTAAAGTCGTGTGCCATCTCTATGTTTGGAATGTGAAAGCTCGGTAAATAAATATTTTCGATTATTATGTTAAACATTAAAATCATGTCCATTCGATTTTGTCGTATTATAGTGTCCAAAATAATCGTTTGCAAGTTATGAAGTTTTATTCCATGTGATTGTTTTATTGTGTGTAATATTTCTTGATATTATTTGGTATTATGAATTAAAAACATGAATGAGGTTAAACGCAAAGTATACCAATATATCGGATGAAGTGAGTTTGAACTTTATATTGTCGGTAATACCAGCGTAGAAATAATATCTCTGTGATTAAGTGTAAAAGGATGATTTATTCGTAGGCTTTTTATTTATAGAATTTCAAACTACCTACAATTTATTTGCGAGTAAAATTTACTGCCATATGGTTTTGTACGTGGTAGAGCCACGCTGCAACTTTGTTATGGTTGGAACACGAGTGGGTCTGTTCGACCGTAAATATACCACAAAATAGACCATAAAATAGCAGCTTAATGATGCTCTGTTTAGTTTGGTGAGTGTAGAGATCCGGATACCCTTTTTACTAGAAACGAGCCATTCCATCTTAGTCCTCAGGGGTGACAGTGCCTCTGCACTTTAATTCTTAAAAGTAAAGTTAAAGTTTACGTTAAATTTAAGCTACAGCCTATATACGTCCCGCTGCTGGGCACAGGGCTCCACTCATTTCTGAGAGGGTTATAGGTCGCGCCGCGCTTCCCCAATATGCTTTGGCGAACATCACATGACCCCGAAATATGTTTTTTTTCTTAGGTATAACTTAGACATGCTGGTTTAGGTGGTTTTCTTTTACTGCCGAGCATTTGTAAGTACTTAATTGCAGTTAACAATTTCATTGGTGCTGGAGGGGATCAAACCCGGGTTGTTCGCGTAGTATAAAATTTACAGCGAGTGCTTAGCATCTGAGCTACCAACGCTCACTCTTTTGATTTTTAATGTAGGATAAATGTAGATGTCTATAAGCCACAACACCCACTTATTATCAGGTGGACTGCGTGCTCGTCTGTCAACCGTATTCTAATAAAAAAGGAAACCAGGCGCAGTAGCAAATATTTAGCGACATAGATATATTTTATATATTGTGTCATCCTTGCCTGTGTGTTGTCTCTTTTGAACATTTGCATTTTCAAATTTTTTGTACTTTCCCGTAAAATATTTCAATTAAGTAGAAATTATATTGAACTTAGAGTATATTACCAACACGAAAATATGTTATATTTTTGGTGCAGTAGTTAGACTTGGAAAACTATGATGAGGGGGGCATCCAGAACCCATATGAAATTTTTCGGGAATATTTTTATGGTCATTGCAATGCATAGTTACAACTGCTGTTACGTGACGGCACTATTTTGTCAATATCAGATATTATTTAAAAAAAAAGAATAAATTATTATTATCCGTATTTGTATCTTTCAGATTATTTGAACATAGCGATCAGTGGATTTGTATAAGAAAAACAATTTTTCTTAGTTTTACTTACTTCACCGCTAGTCACTCTCACTGCTAGTCGCGCAGAAGCTGGTAGAGCTGCGAAAGTTTGTGTCTTTATAAGTAATGTAGGGCCCAATCAATTTCAATAAACTCTCAAAGGTTCACACATTCATTCGAAAACGTCTGAAAAACTTTCGCAGGTGGTCCCTTAGTTTCCTATAAAGTTTTCCTTTTATCAGTTTTCACTCTATATGTGCACCCAGTATTTACGTCTGCGCGTCCGTATTGTAAGTTTACTTGTAACTAGGACACCATCAGTAAAGTCTGAAAAAGAAAGAAAATACTGAAAAAGAATTGATGCAAACCATGATGTGCGTCGCGTCGTTTTACAAGGTGTGTGCTACACGTTAGACATAACTGTTTCTTTTTAATTTTAAAGCAGACTTGTATATTTGAGACAAGCCTGTTCTAAAACTTTCGTGACTCTAGTCTGCGCTCAGCCTAAAAGTTAACGGTGCGATCTTTACTACACAATTATAATAAAAAGGCACCAATTTGTTCTTGCGTTAGATGAAATAGTGTAATAATTAAAAATGACGTATCACTGATGAATGATATTTTTAATAAATATAAAATGTAAAAATTTACGAGTAAAAAGTGGTCAGTGATTCATATTAAAAAATAATATTTTCATCAATCTAATTTGAATACTGCCTTAATCTTCGAGCATCACATGCCTGATTATACCTCAAAGTTGGTCCCATTACAAGTTTCAGAAGTTTTTAAATAAAAACAAAATATTTTTTTTTAATTCTGTCAATACGGGTGGAAAATGATGAATGAAATTTTCAATATAACTATGCAGATGACATTGTAACTGTTAGATTGAGCTTGAAATTATGCTTAGTCGACATTAAAGGGTCAAATAACTAAATTGAACGCGTAAAAATAGATCCATAAAACTATAAAGAATAAACTGAATTTATCGTGGTGGAGCCATGCTGCAGCCATATTATAGTTGTAGCACGAATAGGTCGGCTCGACCAGGGAAGAACCACGCTCTCACAAAATACAAGCATAAAATAAGAGTTTTTTGATTCTGTGTTTCGTATGCTGAGTGCGGAGAACCGGAGAGTCCTTTTACTGGAATTGAAGCTTCCCATCTTAGTCCTTAGGGGTGACAACGCATCTGCATTTTGATTCTTAATTACGAAAAGATGTAGATGTCTATGGTCTACAGCAACGACTTACCACCAGGTGAACTATGTGCTCGTTTGTTACCCTTATTCTATAAAAAATAAATAAATAGTAAATTTTTATGTCGGTGCTAAGATATATATAGTGTATTGAGAATTAAAATCCAATCTTTTAATTTTTATATTTCATTTTCTTTGTATTTTTTTATTATTAACGTAAATTGAAAATGCACACAGGGGTTTCCCTGCTTGCAATCTACGGAGGAGGCCTATATTAAGCACTGGACTTTGGGAAAGTTGTAATGATGAAGTTGATCATTCTTATTAACATGGAACTGTTTTCTTCCTTGCAAGACTACTTGGGGAGAATCGGCTTTAAAAGAGCTAAAAGTGTGTTCTCCTTTTAAATAAGCTGGCAACAAAACTGCCATTTCTCTGTTGTCGCACTACATGAATGTCGGAAGTCACTTATAGGAGATCCAGAAGCCCGTTGCCCCCTAAAAAAAACTGAAAATAAAACTAAATGTTTTATATTATTTATCCGGCACTATACAAACAAAAACAGGTTCTTTAGTAAGCAGCAAAGTAATCATTTTACAAAATCTTTATCGTGTCCATGTTTATTGTGAATACTGATGTTCTTAACAACATAGTTTATGTGGAGAGGCGAACCGTGTTTCAAATAGAGTACTCAAGTGACGGAATCTGCACTTCAAAAGGAACACTAACGTGTTTAGTTTGGGAAATTGGCTAAATTGTGCTGCCTTAGTTTAAGGAAGACTCGGGTATCTGATGAATACACATGCACACATTTAAAATGTAATGGACACTCCTATAGCTTACCTTAATTTAATACTTCTTTTAATAGTCAATTGATCTTTTTATATCTATATTTCTGCGTAATAGAACCATATTTTTAATAAATAATAATAAATATTTGTTTATTCACTCCACTAATTTTACATCATTACTTACACTATTTAAATAAAAAGTTCCATTCATTACATTGAGAGGTTAACGTCAGCAGCCGTACTAGTATAAACTGTGCCACGGCTGCCTGCGCCTTCCACTCTGGGTGTTCAAATGTTATTACATAATAGGTAAGTTCTTGTACAAAATTTTTTGCAGACAATATTTAAAAATCATTACAATCAAAAGTTAAAATTAAAACATGCAGGTATGCAGGCAGATACAAATCAAATAGAAATATATGCAAGATTACTACGAGGTGTGTTTGGTGTATGGTATAATTATAAGCAAGAAGCGTAGTTGCATGAGGGATAGTATGTTTATAAGATTGGTTGGGTGTGTGTTACGAGTATTAGAATATGTGGGTTATGTAAATGTGTGTGTGTGTGTGTGTGTGTGTGTTTTGTGAGTGTTAACTGATGTATGTAATTGAGGTTTGCTATTTAAGGTTTTTGACCTGTATAATATTTTCAATATCATTAAACTCTAGGTTTAGTAACCAATCCCGGGTAGCCAATTTACATTGATTTAGAGTTAAAGGATAAATATTCAGAGCTTAGTTTGCGATGTTATAGAGATGGGAACTTATAACAAAGTAATGCCGTTTTGCCAAAGTGGTTCTGTGTGAAGGTGTTTTGCAGACTTTGGTCTTATTACGCTTTTGAGATGAAACGTATGGCAGTCCCTTATGCTTACGAAGTATTGTGTATATGATAAACAGTTTTCTTACCGTAAGAACTGAACATTCACGGTAGAGTAGTGTTGTGCTATACCTACGCGGTTTTTTATAAATCACTTTTAATATTGCACGCTGAGCCCGCTCCAGGGGTAGCAGTGTACTAATGCCTTAGTTTTTAGTTCTTTTTTCTTTTAGTTCCACCCCATGAGACAATGCAGTATTGAAGCAGAGATTGGACAAGCGCATAGTAGACACACATTAGTGTGTCGCGATCAGCAGATTTCCTCAGTTTGTAAAATATAGGAATTAATTTTCTAATTCGGGCTGTTAGTGATTGAATGTGTAATGACCAATTAAGATGATTATCTAAAATCAGGCCTAGGTATCTTAAGCTACGTGTTGATGATAATCGAGGACAGTCACAGCTGTTATTAAATCTATCACACGTGTGTGCCCTTATACAAAAGTAATGGAAGGTTGAGTAACAGCCCGAGGGGAGAATGTTATGTACTTCGTCTTTTCTAAATTTAGAGTAAAACAAATTGTCGTCCAAACATCTCATTACCTCGCTGAGGGCACATTCAGCGTAGTGTTGAGCCCGACCCCAATCCTCACCATAAACAATCAACGCCGTGTCATCTGCATAAGTGACAATTTTGCAGTTTGGTAATGAAAGCTTACACAAGTTGTTGATGTATACTAGGAAGAGAGTTGGGCCCAGAACGCTGCCCTGTGGTACTCCATAAGAGAGACTGCAATCCAGACTTTGGTAGTTACCTAATTTGACACATTGTGAGCGGTTTGAGAGGTAGTCGCTAAAGATATCCAAGGCAATTCCACGTATACCAATTAATTCTTGTTTTTTCAATAGTAATGGTACAGATACAGTGTCAAATGCCTTCGACAAATCCAGGAAAACTCCTACAACTTTGTGACCTACATCAAGGTGCGTAACAATAGTCTCTGTAAGATTCAAAGTAGCGTCATCAGTAGATTTTCCTTTTAAGAATCCATACTGATTTTGGGCTATTGCGTTTATCTTTTCTAAAAATTTTATAAGTCTGGAATTTAAAGCCTTTTCCAAAATTTTGGATACAATAGTCAGCACCGAGATGGGTCTATAGTTCCCTATCATACCTCTATCTCCGTTTTTATAAATAGGATATACAAGAGCTCTCTTGAGAATGTGTGGAAAAACTCCTGAAGCAAAACATTGATTTATCAAGTGGGTCAAAGGTGGAATAAGGCTACTCCTTGCATTCTTAAAAACTTGAGTAGGAATGTTGTCAACACCTGTAGCGCAATTATTTTTAAAATTCATAATGATATTTTCAACTTAAAATAAGTGAAAGTTCGTATTCGTAGAAGATGATGAATTGTGGTTTTTATCGTTGAAATCCCATATAGTTTTTTCTGATTCCAGCAGTTCCAAAAACTTTTTTTATTTTCATTATTCCACTCCAAAGTCATTTTTGTAGATCGTACTTATTTAATAACAACACGGCACGCACGTCCGTTCATCCAGGCACTTGGCGCGAAGTGAGCAACTGAGCTGAATGTGAACACTCACTGCCGCTCGCGCTGCCCGTCCTTTGACTTTCGCACGAAAAACCGACATTTGAGAGATCGTCGGGCAGTGGCAGCGGCAGCGGCAGTGTCAGCAGTCAGTTACTTTCAATTATTTTTAAAATTCATAATGATATTTTCAACTTCATTATAATCCACATCAAGTAAAACCATTGAATCTCTCTGTGAATCAATATGAGGGATGTTTACAAAACTAGTCAAACAACTACCTCTTCTAATTTGAATTTTATTAGCAAGGGACTGACCTATACTCGCAAAGTATTCATTTATTAGGCTAACTGATTCATGCGGGTCTTCGGCGAGGTGGTGTGTGTGTGTGTGTGTGTGAGTGTGTGTGTGTGTGTGTGTGTGTGTGTGTGTGTGTGTGTGTGTGTGTGTGTGTGCGTGCGTACGTGCGTGCGTGCGTGCGTGCGTGCGTGCGAGCATGCGTGCGTGCGTGCGTGCGTGTGTGCGTGCCTGCGTGCGTGCGTGCGTGCGTGCGTGCGTGCGTGCGTGCGTGCGTGCGTGCGTGCGTGCGTGTGTGTGTGTGTGTGTGTGTGTGTGTGTGTGATTGTATTTGTGCGTGATGTGATGAATGTGAGGCATTCCATCTTAGTCCTCAGTAGTGATAACGAATCGACATTTTGATTCTTAATCGAAGATAGATGTAAACGTCAATGTGTCAGAGCATCCACTAAAATCAGTGGGAATGTGTGCTTATTTGTCACCCTTATTGTATAAAAGAAATGTAATTATTCCTTTAGAAAGGCTTTCTGTTAATTTCCATAGTAAAGAATTCTTTTAAATCAAACCTCCATCTGTAAATTCCTCCATAGTTTAAATTTTTTCCGCATTTAGACAGTGAAAATAAATCGTAATATCCCGTCTAGTGGCTTCGTGAAAGAAACCCTCACCACATCATGTCATCCCATGGGTGTATAGAGAGTCGAACATAGATGTTTTATATTTTCGTATAAATCTCAAGTTACGAACAAACTTAAAGGTCACCTGATGGTACGTAGCTACTGCAGTTTATAAATACCTGCCTGTAACTTCAAGCAAAGAAAGCTACAGATGCTTTGTAACTTCTGAGGGCTAAGATAAAATTCCTCACAGCTACGTAATAAGCTAGGAATCTATACTGACTCTTTGCACTCTTTAGACGGAAACACAGTAGTACAAACACCGCTATTTGACTAAAAGCTAAAATTTCAAACCCTATTTATACACTATTAGTCATCGAATTATTTCTACAAATTTAAATGGAATCACCCTTGAGTAAAGACATATTTAACAAAAAAAAATATCATTCAAATCTGTTCAGAATCGCTGAAGATATCGCGTAAATTCCTAATAAAAATAAAGTTCATGACTGATATTGCGAATTAATTTTTATTTATTAATTAATTGTATATGTAGTCTTTTATTACTATAGTTCTCCTTTTATTTCATCAAAAATTCGTCGTGAAAAACAAATTTTGTTTCGAATATCTCTTATATGAAATGAAATGAAAGCTCCTGATTTTTTAACGTAAAAAAAACGGCGGTCATAAAGTTCAAAGCTCTCATTAAACATACAGTATTCTTCTAAACTATGAAGAAAGATGATGTAGGGCCCAACTAAACAAACTTAAAAGGTTTGCTATATCTGAATGACCGCGACGCTGAACCTATATTCTGAAACTATATTACGTAATGAGGTGAAAAGCGAAAGCAACTAATAAATTTATGGAAAGCGAGACGTATCGTTTCCCGTAGACGCTAACATAATAGTGTCCGTTCGTTGAACAGCCCGCCACAAAGTAACTGACCTAATTAGCAAATAGGTCAAGTTTGACTAATGCACTAGTGCCCGTTTTTTATGTCCAAACATTAATTAATAAAAATTTTATATGAAAGAAACACTATGAATTACAGTCATAATTATATTAAAACTTGTTAGGTGTAACCGTCGAAATTCAGCTGTAATTTTCAATTACACCATTATCGAAATATACGATTTATAACACTATTTATATATACACGGATATATATAATATACAGGTTTCTGATATAACCTGTTTTTTGATCCAAAGCCCAGGCTTTGATCAAGAATCGGAAGAAGACAAAATTATTGCTTTATGTTATCATAAACCTGAAAAAATCTGTTTATTGATCAAAAGTCAACCTATCCTTTTTTATATGGGAAAATGCTGAAAATGAATGTTAAAATCCCATGGTGTTCCACCTTCGTCGCATATTGACAGGGCCAGGGAAACGCCATCTCACACATCCCACCAGCACCGGTCACCCCACGGCGGCCCCTAATCGGGAGAGGACAACTCCTCCCTCATCTCCTCATTTGGTAAAGCGCACTAGTAAACATGACGCGCCTTGCTCCTCGGCCCCCAAGCACTTAGAAGCACTAGCTTTCCTGACCCTAGAGGCGGATCTGGTCTATGGCTCCACCGTCAACCAAGATTCGACTGCTGAGGGTAGGTAGAGCGGCAGCTCTCAATACCGACACCCCTCTCCCCGCGGTCTCACCACCACAGCATCAACGGTGCGGCCCTTAACACTATGACTTTGTTAGGTAGTGGTGGAGCGTCGCGCCTAAGGTCGCCGAAGTCTAATTCACCGGTCGAACCTTAAACCTATTACGCGAGCTATTAATCTAATTGGACTGTATCTACAAAATGTTTCTACACTTATATAAACGGCAACTATAGCATGCGGTACAATGCACTCGCTCTTCCCCTAAAAACGAACTATTATTTGCCAAATCGATGAAAGGAATCCTGCTTGATTAGGAGAAAACAAAATTGGAGCGGGTTAAAACACAGTTATATCAAGCAGGATATATTTCGGAATATTGACTCACCGGGGTTCAGTCTTCTATGCTGTTGAGCACTATAGCTGCGACCTCTGGAACTTCTTCTGGACAAATACTCTGGGGCCCCAGAGGTACGTCGGGAGAGAAGCGGTGTGGTTTCAATGACGAGCGCGGCGGGAAGAGATTGCGCGTCGGTCGCGCGTGCCTTTTATGTCTTCGGTTGCGATGATTACGTGATATTCTAGAATCATCTTCTTTCCCCTCCCACCCCACCACCCCGATGTGTCGATAGGAGGGTATGAATGATATCGTTTTGGAAAGGGATAACCGATTTGGCAGCCTACCGTCAAATTAAATAAATACGAATGGTTTTCCGCGCAACCAGGTAGGTTTACGAATTCATTACCAATTTTTACTTAAAATTTCAAGGCAGTAGACTAAAGACAAGTTATTTCACTATTAATCAAAGCACCGAAATCTAAATGTAATGTTTACATGATCTCTTCGAATAAGCGGTCCTATCTAGCGTAGTGAATGTTGGAGGCAGAATAAAAAATCCTTGGGGCAATAAAATAATATTTCGAAGTATAGTCATATTGTGGTATTTTATTTTAGGCTGTTATAGTTATATCATTCTGTACTTATAAGCACTAAATTTAAAAAAAGGTCAAAAACATATCAACTGTACGCAATATAGAATTAGGAACGCCACTACAATACACTCGTGTGTGTTTGTTTTCACACACGACCTAAATTACGAGTATGAACATTATTGCATTAAGGGATAACACGTTTTCAAAATACATATTTTTTATATAAAATAATGTAACTTACAAAATTTTAGTCCACCAGATAGTATGTCGTTACTGCAAATATATGTACTACTGCGACTGTAAAACTTAAACCTTGATGTTCTTAGTTTAATCTTAATTTAAAAAAGTTGAATTCTTATTTCTTATTTATTACCCGACTGTCAGAAAGAGGGTAATGCTGTTTGAGGGTTTATGTGTATATGTATGTATGTATGTATAAATGTACGCATACATGTAGGTATACCTATTTCTTTGGCACATTCAGTAGTCCAAACGCCTTGATGGATTTTAACATAACCTTATGTAGTGATTTAGATGCGTTTTTTAGTAAACATTTTTAAGCAGTCGATTTTTTTTAATAATGCTTTAACCATTAACCAGCTTTAATTAACTATCTTTCTTCGTATATCTAATATTTCTTCGGTTTAAAATTTGAAGACAATATTTAAAGCATTTGCTGTCATCCGATGAATATGAAAATCGGCATAATTATGTAACTTCGATGACAATGTATTAGCAACGTTTTCAAATGTTTCATTTTGCATATTATTTAAAACTTAATATTAGCCTGCAATAAATCAGAACAATAATTCTTAATATAAAGGCTACTAAACTGTTTGCCCATAGGCAGGCTTAACGAGCACGGCATTTTTCGAACCCTAACTCGATCCCAGAAGACTCATTCGTTTTAAGAAATTTAGGAGCAAATATTCTTTTCATCAAAATCATGTTAAAATATTATCAATTTTGTTTTAACTCCATTGTTGTTCAACCATCTTTTTAAGATAATCTTCACCCTTACTATATATAAAAACATGGTACACCTAACAGCCTGGCCACGGGACATTTGCCGTAGCGAAAATTCGCGCGGCGCGAACGGCGTGGCGTCTATCGACTAAAACAATTGTATAGAAATGTATAGATCAAGCCACGCGTAGCGGCGAGTGGCCACACGACGGGCGAAATTTACCGGGCGAATCGCGCGGGCGACTGACGGCGCGGCGGGCGACTGAAACAAATGTATGAATCAGTACGGTGCAAGCCACAGAGTCAGGCGGCAGACGCAGCGAAAACTGGCGAATAGTATAGAGACGCGGCGAAAACTGGCGAATAGTATAGGGAACAAAATATTTTAGTTGTTTTCGCCGCGAAAAATGCCGGGCTGACAAAAACAACTTAAAATTCTATCCGCATTGACATTTATCTCAAATTCTGGTCGAATATTAACAAGAATATAAATCGCAGTTTTCGACACTCATTCTGGTATTTACTCGAAATTTCTTTCTAGATGCATTCTATTTGTTGGGGAATTCTCCATTTATAACCCGATTCCTATTCAAATCATATACTCCGCAATCTCTTCCAAATATTATGTCTTGAATCAATAAATAATTACTTTCTAAGCAATATCGAGATAACTTTCATAAAGACATTTCACTCTCGGCCTATCTAATCGCGGCGGCAAACGTGACTTCCCGTGGCCCTCAAATCGCACCGCGCGAATTGTCACTCCGTCTGTCGCTTCGCCGTTCGCGCCGCCGTTCCCCATGGCCAGGCCGTAACGGTGAGTTATTGTACGTAGTAGAGCCACGATGTAACTGTATTATGGTTGTAACATGAATGGGTTGGCTCAGATGAGACAGAATGCCGGTGTAAAATAGCAGCTTAATGCTGCTGAGTTTCGTATTGAGTGTAGAGAATTTGAGACCCGTTTTACTGCAATCGACATATTCCATCTTAGTCCTCAAGGGTGAAAACGAATATGCATTTTGATTCTTAATCGAGGTTAAATGTATATGTCTATGGGCCACAGCAACTATTTTCCATCAGGTGGACTGTATGCTCGATTGTCACCATTATCCTAAAAAAAGTTGATGCTGCGGTTCACAGACATATTTATCTATAATGGATTAAATATTAGAATGCAGATATTTTGTCAATCCTGCGTACTAAGATAGAACGTCTCGTTACCAGTAGAAAGGGTTTCCGGTTCTCTACACTCACCATACGAAACAAAACAGCAACATGGCTCTACCACGTACATTATTCTAATCACAACGACAACAGTTTAGGATATCATACGTTAAATTAAATAACAATTTATCTTACGAAATAGTAAAGTAAGTTAAAATAAAAATGACAACATATATACGCCCCAATGCTAGGCACATATCTCTTCTCACTTCTGAGAAGGAGCAATTAGTCCATCGCCCTACTCCAGCGCGTAGTTGCTTCAGTATACAATTCACCGTGTGGTGACTGACGGTGTAAGAATATCAACTACTCCATAGCATTTCGTGGGTGTTGTGAGAAGTGACAAAGGGAAACAAATCAGGCAATGGACAGCACCGTCTTCCTGATACCAACTTAGAATAAATCACAACCAAGCAAATCGTAAATCAGCACTCAACATTACAATAATTAGCAATTTCATTAATGTCTCGATTTTGAACCAGATTGCTCGCGTACTGTAAAAAATCAAAGAACATACTATTTATTTGTAATGTTTATTATATAGGTAGTAAATTAGTGGTAATAAGTTACATATACTAAAAGCCTACACGATACAAGAAAAAATCCTAATGTTAAGGTAACTTGTTTTAAACAAAATAATATAAAGTAAAAAATAAAAACGCATTTAATGTATGTACGTATTTCTCGTTAACAAATATAATTTAAAAGACAACAGATTTTATAAACATACTTAAAATATCAATGTTAAAATAAATAGATGTAATTAATTACAACTACTTTTCCTTATTTATTCGCATTATATTTTATTTTTGTATTACCGACGTGACGTCGGATGTTTTTGCGGCACTTAGCTCCCTTGTGATTACGGGTAGGGAAATTTGGGAATATAAAAATAACAAATATAAATCGATAGAATTCGTAAAAATGTTTTCATTCAACGTGTAGTGTTTGGATACACTTGAGATATAAATGACAGTTTTTGATGTTAAGTAAATTTTTTTATTTTTTTCTTAATACTTACAATGTCGATTCTTTTTTGTACTTTTACCAGTGTCTGTGTTCTTACTACGTGGTAATAATTTTAATATAGTAGCCGTGGTTTACTATGACATTAGGACGTCGAACTACTCAGTTCCTCCGTGACCATGGGTACTGGAAAGTGTTCGAAACGCCGGGAATATAAACTAAGTTAACATATGCCATAAAATTTTAAAAAACTAGTATTATTTAAGTTGTTCAAAAACTTTTTCACTACATATTGTTGTGTCACACTGTAAAGTTTTTGTGAGCAGACAGTCGATGACGATAGTATCTCAAGGTACCTGTGCAGGCATAATATTATCTTGAGGATATAATTACTATCTAAGCACCTGCTTCATTGTTTTCACTAATAATTCACATGCACAAATATTGAATATACCAAATCGCACCAGTTTAAAGTAATCTCTCCTAGGCGTTTTCGCCTACAGCGACCGTTTTTGACTCCTATATATAGGTTTTAATGCTCCGCCGTTAATGTGCTCGCAAGTGACTAGCATAGCCTATCTTAGCAAGAAAAGTGCGAGCACACTTATAGCAGATGAGAACACCGTCGCAGTAATTATTTTCTATGACCGCAGGTGGTCGGGCTTTAAATTCCTCTCGTTTAGAATCTAGATCTTGTACGCGTTTGTCTTCGAAGGTGTTGATGTTTTTGCCGGTCTTTAGCTAGATACTCCCAAGAGGAGGGCTCGATGTTGCATTTTTTTATGTGCCTCTTTAATACATACTTATATCTTAGGAGCTGCCCACCTTATTTGCGCCTGCCTTCTTGAAGCTCAGAGTACATGACGCGTTTTGCCACCCTATTGTCATCCATCTGAAACAAATGACCACATCAACACAGTTGCCGTTGCATCAGGTGTACCTCCATGCCACAGATGTTAACACGACGTTGGACTTCCGTGTTCCTGACATGGTCAGGCCAACGTATACCCATATTATTACGGAGATATTGAATATGAAATCTATCCAGAATTCGTATGTGCCTCCGATACAAACACCAAGACTCCGAGGAATATAAAAGGTTTGGCAAAACAACCGCCCTATATACTGCTATCTTAGTGGGTAACCTGAGATCATGTGAACAGAAAACCTTGGATCTCAATTTTCCGAAAGCAGCTGATGCAGCACGGCAAGGTCACATTTAGATGTTATTACGCTTCCCATGTACTTGAACTTTTCTACAGAATTCAGAACGCCTTGATTAAGCTGGATCCGTAAAGGGTCGAAGTGGGAGCCCACGGTGACGGGGAAAAATTCTGTTTGTTCACCATTTACGGAAACGCAGCAGGTCATTTCATCGTGTAGAAGCCTCACTACTCGTACATCCTTTTTAGTTTAAAGTATCAAAATCCTCTTTACCATTAATTTTACAATCATACAGGAACAAGAATCATCCACTGATAAAGTTATATATAGGAAAAGGGTGACAAACACACAGTCCACGTGATGGTAAGTAGTTGCTGTGGCTTATTGATATCCACATCCGTCCTCGATTATGAATCGAAATGCAGATGCGTTATCCACCAGTGAGAATTAAGATGGAATGCCTCGTTCCCAGTAAAAAGGTTCTACTAATTCTACTATACTGTTAGTTTTACTTACGTAGATTAACTAACTAGGTAAATAACAGTAACTTGTTCTCATTATTATAAAAATAATATAATAAAAAAATTAACTTAATTTTTAAACAAAAAAAATAAAGGTTTAAACAACTCAAAATTTAAGATATTACAAATTATTGATAAAAACACATAATTAGCGTAATTATCATTAAATATTATATGTGATAGTGGCTTTTTAATTCTATTTTATAGGTAATAAGCCTGTAGTCTAAACTAGCTCATTAAAAAATATAAACATATTATAAAGATTTGTTTGACTGGATTTGGCGCTCACATTGTCTAAGTTAAGCGGATTTGAGACGTGGTGAAGGCTGTCTGGACCTTCGGCCGTATGGGTAAGCTCAATTAAGGTCGCTTAGCAAGCTATCTTGTTGTAGCATTGATGATGTCTCTGTCACCTCTCTGGGTATTTAACGTCTGGACTAAAATGAATGGTTAGACCGCCATTTATTAGAATACGATCTTATTTGTATATTCCACAATCGTCCCTTACGCCACCCACAGAACGAAATGAAGTTATAGGTCTTAAAATTAGCAGCTCAACTTTGGGTAGGTGTATATCTTCATTTTACTGTTGGTATTTGTTATTTAAAACCCAAGTGAAAAGCATTCATATGAATAAAGTGCATTATAAATAAAGTAACTACTTAAAAAACACAAGTGGATATTATTAGCTTACATAGGTTGGCCAATTTTGAATAAAAATGTTGGCTTTGACTTTGAAATTTAGGGACTATAATGTTAGAAGGCACTAGTTTTTGAACTTAATAAATTTTTATACCATTTAAGTTATCAATTTTTAAACCTAGATCCCCCTGGATTTGTTCTCTGTCTAGTCGTAAAGTTTAATCACAACAGGTTCAGCTATTCCAGAGATCAACCCAAACATACAGACAAACAATTTAAAAATGGTTGTTTATGTCTTAATAGCTTGCAAATAAGTTTAACAGAAGTCACTTAATTCAATATTGCAGACATTCACTTCAATTTTATTTATGTGTAACTAAAGCGTATCATAAGTTCCTTCAAACCCCTTAAAATTTAAAAATTCTTAAGCGGTTACATGCGTCAGTCAAATCCCGAGCAGTTGCATGCAACCGCTCTCAAGCACAGCACTATAAACCATAAACACTTATATTTAAGACTACTTTTGTATAAAGATGTTTGGCATTATAGAATCTATACAAGATTTTTCATTTATAAACGTCGCATGCGACCACACCCTCCCACAGCTCTTTAAACCATAAAAACTTATATTTTGAGACTACTTTTCTACGAATAAGTTTTTCATAATAGAATTTATAAAAAAATTCTCTATTCTGTGGTCTATGCAAATAAATTACTCTATGGATTTTTATTTTTAATCTACCGTTAAATTGCGCCATTTTTGTATGGTCGGCAAATGTCACAAATTAACAGCAGAATAAAAATAAAAATCCAAAGTGTAACTGACTTTTGTTTGAACTATAAAATAGAGAATTTTGTGTAGATTTTATAATGGCGAAATTCTTTACAAAAAAGGAGTCTCTAAATATAAGTTTTTGTGGTTTAAGTGCTGTGGGTGGGTGCGGTCGGATCCGACCGCTTGGGATATGACGGAAAATCGCCGAGGTCACATATGACCATAAGGGATTTGAAAGGTTAAAACGTTAACCGTACTCGTAAAGCCAAATCAAGAAACAGGATAATTGGCCTAAGCTAACGTAGTTACGTCCGCTGTCCGCTGCTAACATGGGAATAATGACGTTACCTTCGTTTAAGAACGGTTTACTGTGATAAAATAGTGCAGCATATAACCTCTCTTTGTTGATTTTAAGCAGAATGGTTTTAGCTAGCTGTTTCAAAAGCTGTATTATATTACAGTATAATGTTGGTAATAAAACTTAATTAATATTCTATTTCATTCTATGCACTTATGATTTTTTAGTGAAGCGTCTACGCTGTACTCTGAAGACGCCTGATGGACGGGGGGGGGCAGGGCATGGTGCTCTACCAAAGTGTTTATTATGCTACTAATATGAAGTTAAAATATCTATATGACACACACACACACACACACACACACACATATAAATTTACATTAATGATATATTATGTAGTTAATATATCGTAAATTAATAGTTGGTCACGCCCACAGTAGGGCACAAATGATTTATTTCTGAGAGGATTAAAAAACATCCATCGCGCTACCCCAATGTATGTTCGTGGACTTCAAAATATTTTTAATTTCTCAGATATTCAGATTACCCCACGCGATTTGAATCTTGTTTTTCATCATATAAACGTTTTTAGAATATAAGTTCACTATAACTTTCTCATCTATCGTGGAGGTAGTTGACAAATATAAATTGTACAAAGACACACACTTGTTCCGTGCGGGATTAGAGCCCGCGGCTCCCAGCGTAGCAAACTAATTGGTCAACCCGTTTTATAAAACAAGTTTGTTAAACGAGCACGCAGTCCACGTGATGGTTTGTGGATGCTGTGGCCTAACATTTACAACTATACAATGCAGTAACGTTGTCAGATCTAGGGACTAACAAGAAATACTTCGTTTTGAGTCGAAAGTGTCTTCGGTTCTCTACACTCACCATACAAAATACAGCAGCATTAAGCTGCTATTTTACGCTGGAGTTTTGTGGGATCGCGACTCTTCCCCGGTCGAACGAACCCATTCATGCTTCAACCATTATACAGCTACAGCGTGGCTCTACTACGTAGGTACTACTAATGCCTTGTGAGTGTCGTAACAGGTGACTGGAAGATATGACGAATACACCATATGACTTTCGATAGACGTTAGTACAGCGGTTATGTTTCACCGGTTGATAAAAAAAGAAAAAACTAAAGTTAATGACCAAATACAGTTTCGTACGGGCTACCTCTCATGTTTAAAAGGATTTGGGTAAGGAATGACCACTGCGTGATAACAGTGTATGTTCATGGATTTCATAAGGCTTTTAAATACTATAGCACACACATTTTAAAATATGGAATTAAATATTTTGTGGGTGCCGACGAAGCGTGATCTGGGTTACTCTATGTGAGAAATATAAAAATAAATAGGAGTCGGTTTTCGAATACTTGTGACTTCCTCTAAAACATAATGCGGTAACGCGGTGGATATTTCTTTGCCCTAAAAACACTCACAGAAAGGAGAAGAGGCCTGTGCGAAGGAGTGAGACTTCTATGGGCTATAACTTTACATTTAAAATTTTATTAAATTGCCAATATCTTCAAATGTCTGAAATCATCTATGTTAATACATTTAATGTAATTGGATGTTACTATTACATTAGAGCGAAACTGAATGGTAATCGAAGATTTTTTTTATTAATATAAATAAATTAAAATTCTAACTTCAGCATAAAACAAAGCTTCTTTATTTTATCATTCGTTCCCTAAAATTAACACCATTAATTCAGTGAGCGCTACAAATGAATCGGATTCATTTCCTTTAAAATATTTTTCAGATGTCTTTCTACTGAAATTAGATCATAGGCATTAATAATTGCTTTCATGTGGGAATTTATTCTTTTATTTATATCTTGAAAAGTACCGAAAATATTATAAATAAATCGTCTTATTTATTGTCATATATTTTAGTACGGATGCATAGAGCAATATAAAAAATTTTATATAGTAAATGAAAGCAATAATAAAATAAAATCATATCCTTTTTCTGATATAATTTTCTATTTGTGGCAATTGTCAGTTTAGAAAAATCTGAGAAAATTTATTTTCATCCGATTACAATGTGGGTGTCTCTAGGGTAGGATTGAATAGGCTGTTGTAGATGTAAATTAAAAAAAATCTAGAGATCATTGCCGATTATTCTCTGAGAATTTCTTGTTTTCGCTAACCGATTTTTACCTTTAATGGGAGAGCGTAGAAAGACCTAGATATTTTTTTTACATTAATTTGTTAAAGTTATGCGAACGATGCGAATATGTAAATAAAGTTATATTCAAGTCGCTTACAATTGTCAACATTACGTTATATGGGGAACAAAACACTATTTTTTTATTCTTATCGCTCGTTTGTGTTTTAACCCTTAACTTGGTAACGTATCTAATAATGCACATATGCTAAAAAAAATTTTGAAATATTTTAGCAGAGTTAGGCTAAAATTATATTTTATTTAGTTTATGAAATCCTTCTATTCGGCAGTAAACATATTATTTATTACGTCTGGCTACATTTGAATTAAGTAGATCGCAAAATGGTGAAGCATGCCCGTGCGTCTTCGAGTTATATGGTAAGAATCGATTAAAATCCTATCAAAATATTGTTGTTACGACAGATATATGTGATAATTATGTAATTGAATGTATATTGTGTTGGTAATGCAAAAGATTTTGATCGAAAAGTAATATTTTCTATCTAAAATATTACTGTCAATGTTCATGTATCTACAAATGCACATCGCCAAGATCCTGTACTATGACCTGACTTTTGAAATGTGCACTATAGGACACATTGCCAAACTTACAGCACTAGAGAGTACATTTTACTGTGAGCATTTTCAGATTAATTACCAATTACGAAACGTTATTGAAATCGAATTTATGGTGTCTAATGTACATAATGGTTTGTTTACTTTTTAGGCCTGTACGAAACTTACAAAGTAAAGACGACTACTGGGAGATATTAGTATCGGCCGAAAATGCGACGGTTTGTTGAGACGAGTTTGTTGAGTAATTTGTTTACGTCCAGTGTTGTTGCTTCTCCAAACAATGTAATATTCCCAGCGACACCTTCACCGATCTCTTCAATAGCTAATAGCTCTACATATATATTATTCTTTCCATTACCATCAAATGCTACTCGATCCAGAAAAAGAGATTACCTGGTCAAAAACACTGTAGTTAAAAAACCTTTAAATTAAGTGAATAATTGCAAGATTTAAGTACACTGCTGAAATCAGTGATAAAATATTCACCGAACCTTCTGAAACAAAATCATCGTTATAATATGACAAACTATTTTTTCAGAGGATATATTTGAATTGATAGTTCGAGAAAGTAATTTATATCTATCTATGCAAACAAAGGGCACGCCCATGAATTTGACTTTGGATGAAATAAATGATTTTTTTGCTATTAATATGGTCGTGGGTGTCGTGTACGTTTGCTAGCTTGTACGGATTATTGGTCTAAAGCTCTCAGATACAGAAAAATAGCAGACATCATGACACTGAGAAGATTTCAACTGATCCGACGATATTTGCATTTTGTGGAGGCTTTATGTGACGATGGGGATCGTTATTACAAAATAAGACCTATGTTAGAAGAAATTCGCCAAAATTTCATAAATATTGCAGAGGAAGACCGGTTCAGTGTGGACGAAATGATGGTGCCGTATAAAGGTACGAGAGCGGGTACCCGCAAACAGTACTCAAAAATAAGCCTCGAAAATGGGGATTGAAAATATTCGTTAGAGCAAGAATATCTGGAAAGGTGTATGATTTTTTGCTTTATTGGCGAGAAGACACTTTTCGGTTTCATCAATTCAATTAAGAAGAAAACAGTATGGGATTGAAAGCTCAAGTTGTCATAGCTTTGAGCAAAACAATCAAAGAGCCTGCTTGTTAAGCGATTTATTTTGATGATTTTTTTATCTCTATAGAATTAGTTTATCACCTAAGAAATGAGTACGGGATATTCTCCTTGGGAACGGTGAGAGCAAATCGTTTGCATGGAGGAGACAAAAAGCTTCCTCCCGATAAAATTTAGGAAAAACGAGGCCACAGAGCTTTTTCGCAAATCACTTACATTTTTTATTTTCATGTGTCTTTTTGTAATTTGAATTAAGTAATATTGTTGTCATATTAAATCGCTTTATTATTTTTATTTTTTTATTATCTCTAGGTATGTGATAACTGTGTGACTGTGGTGGTCAAAAAATAATTATAACAAAGTAGTTGAAGTTCTGTTCCTACTATAATTTGAAGACTGTGATTTTAAATTTGTTGATAAAGATATTATATGTTTCGAACAGTAAATACATAAATTATTCTATAAAAATATATATATTTTTATTTACTACCTACCCAGCAATGTATCCTATAGTGCACATGGATTTTTAAAGATCAATTTCTGGCTACTTGGTAGTGTGCATTATTAGATACATGGTATAAAAACAAAACTAAATTTGGCAGATTTTTTTATTTATTTTTTTGTTGTCCATTTAGCACCTATGAACCCAAATATATGACAGAAATATAAAAATAATGACATCATAAAGTTTTCCAAGTTAAGGGAGTCTCATAATTTATGTTCATAAAAATCAACATTCGCACACAGCATCTTTATGTCAAGAGCCCAAAAAAACTGCATCTAAATGCAATGCAAATGCAATATATGGTACCATCAAAATATTTCCCAGTAAATTGCGTCATAGGTGCAATAATTAGAAAAGTTGTTAATAACTTTACCAAATATTGCACCTATGACGCAATTTATTGGAAAATATTTTGATAGGTACCAAATATTGCACCTATGATGCAATTTACTGGGAAAGATTTTGATGGGTACCAAATACTGCAACTATGACGCAATTAACTTGAAAAGATTTTGAAGGGTACCAAATATTGCAACTATGACGCAATTTACTGGGAAAGGTTTTGATGGGTACCAAATATTACACCTATGACGCAATTTACTGGGAAAGATTTTGATGGGTACCAAATATTGCACCTATGACGCAATTTACTGGGAAAGATTTTGATGGGTACCAAATATTGCACCTATGACGCAATTTATTGGGAAAGATTTTGATGGGTACCAAATATTGCACCTATGACGCAATTTACTGGGAAAGATTTTTATGAGTACCAAATATTGCACCTATGACGCAATTTACTGGGAAAGATTTTGATGGGTACCAAATATTGCACCTATGACGCAATTTATTGGGAAAGATTTTGATGGGTACCAAATATTGCACCTATGACGCAATTTACTGGGAAAGATTTTGATGAGTACCAAATATTGCACCTATGACGCAATTTACTGGGAAAGATTTTGATGGGTGCCAAATATTGCACCTATGATGCAATTTACTGGGAAAGGTTTTGATGGGTACCAAATATTGCACCTATGACGCAATTTACTGGGAAAGACTTTGATGGGTACCAAATATTGCACCTATGACGCAATTTACTGGGAAAGACTTTGATGGGTACCAAATATTGCACCTATGACGCAATTAACTTGGAAAGATTTTGATGGGTACCAAATATTGCACCTATGAAGCAATTTAATGGGAAAGGTTTTTATGGGTACCAAATATTGCACCTATGACGCAATTTACTGGGAAAGATTTTGATGGGTACCAAATATAGCACCTATGAAGCAATTTAATGGGAAAGGTTTTTATGGGTACCAAATATTGCACCTATGACGCAATTTACTGGGAAAGATTTTGATGGGTACCAAATATTGCACCTATGAAGCAATTTACTGGGAAAGATTTTTATGGGTACCAAATATTGCACCTATGACGCAATTTACTGGGAAAGGTTTTGATGGGTACCAAATATTGCATCTATGACGCAATTTACTGGGAAAGACTTTGATGGGTACCAAATATTGCACCTATGACGCAATTTATTGGGAAAGATTTTGATGGGTACCAAATATTGCACCTATGATGCAATTTACTGGGAAAAATTTTGATGGGTACCAAATATTGCACCTATGACGCAATTTACTGGGAAAGATTTTGATGGGTACCAAATATTGCACCTATGACGCAATTTACTGGGAAAGATTTTGATGGGTACCAAATATTGCACCTATGACGCAATTTACTGGGAAAGATTTTGATGGGTACCAAATATTGCACCTATGACGCAATTTACTGGGAAAGATTTTGATGGGTACCAAATATTGCACCTATGACGCAATTTACTGGGAAAGATTTTGATGGGTACCAAATATTGCACCTATGGCGCAATTAACTTGGAAAGATTTTGATGGGTACCAAATATTGCACCTATGAAGCAATTTAATGGGAAAGGTTTTTATGGATACCAAATATTGCACCTATGACGCAATTTACTGGGAAAGGTTTTGATGGGTACCAAATATTGCACCTATGACGCAATTTACTGGGAAAGATTTTGATGGGTATCAAATATTGCAACTATGACGCAATTTATTTGAAAAGATTTTGATGGGTACCAAATATTGCACCTATGACGCAATTTACTGGGAAAGATTTTGATGGGTACCAAATATTGCACCTATGACGCAATTTACTGGGAAAGATTTTGATGGGTACCAAATATAGCACCTATGAAGCAATTTAATGGGAAAGGTTTTTATGGGTACCAAATATTGCACCTATGACGCAATTTACTGGGAAAGGTTTTGATTGGTACCAAATATTGCACCTATGTTGCAATTTACTGGGAAAGACTTTGATGGGTACTAAATATTGCACCTATGACGCAATTTATTTGAAAAGATTTTGATGGGTACCAAATATTGCACCTATGACGCAATTTACAGGGAACGATCTTGATGGGCTCTAATGTGTCTCTCACAGAAGTTGGTGTATTGAGCTTTTCAAATTAAACGAAATGGAGCAGTTATGGATATATCGTCGTCCATTTGTCTGTACCAGAGGCTTTTTCCTGCCTAATTTCTGTAATTTTTTGTGTATCTTTTACAAAAGTATTTTCTAAGTGTTTGATATAAATTTGTTTTATTTTAATTTTATAGAACTATGTTCTAATTTTATTAATCTTAACAAACTACTTGAGTTATTTTTTTAAGAGATACGTAAAAGGATACTTATTGGGTAACCGTGTAGTGCCAATGTGAGAATTTCCACTAACCTATATCGCCTCGCAAGCGTACGTGATAATCCATGAAGGAGCTTCAACACTTAACTTTTACAGGCTATAATATATATATATATATATATATATATATATATATATATATATATATATATATATATATATATAGGTTTTAGTTATACATGTAGGTTATCAGTAAAAGCTGCGTGGAGCATCATTTTAATAATTCACATTCATTATTTTGTATTTCCCTATAACTGACAAAATTTTTCAAATTAGTGATTTTTATATGTTGTAAAGGCCATTTTTCAGCAAACAGATTCGGAATAGGAAGGTTAGTGAAAATACATTAGTACTTACAGTTAATATTGCAATACCTGTAGATATAATGCCAAGGAAAAAATTGCCACTGCAAACGTTTTAAAAAAATCTGGTATTTTCAACGTATTGTCTTACGATGGTAACGAAACCAAAAATTCTGACGACATATTATGTGATCTGTTTTCTAATTATTGAATTTCAGTTTATGAAAGCTGCTCACTGGAGATGTAGATTGATATAAATTCACTGCCTTGCTCATCAAACATTAACTTGATTATCTAAGATATATCATTTTCAAAAAACTCAATAGTACTTTGTAATAAATGTTCAAAAACTTGGATATAACTAAAAGTTCTGGACTTGATTGTATCTCATTTTTTTCGTCAAACATACTGGTAGTTTAATAAGCGTACCACTGTTCTATTTATATAGCCGCAGTTTACGTGAAGGTTCAGTGCCCAGAGTCTGAAAATCGGCATATTCAAAAATGGTTCTAAAACTGACGCGACTAATTATAAACCAATTTCTTTACCTTCTTCCTTATGAAAAGTCCTTGAACGCTTGGAACATAATTCAATTTATCCTAGATGACACAATTTTCTAATTTCAGAACAACATGGTTTCGTCAGACCGATCAACCGTCAGTAATCTCTACATTTTTATTTCATACACAAACTTTCTGTTTGACAATATAAACAATCAAATACAAACGGATACTGTTTACAATGACTTTTGTAAAGCTTTCGATAAAGTGGATCATTCTGTTCCTATACAAAAACTTGCGATAGTTTGATTGTTTAAACCTATTGTGATAGTTCTCTTCGTATATTATTAATAGGACCAAAAAGTTGTGGTTAATGGATTTCCCTCAAACAAAAACTAGTATTTTCAGGTGTACCACAGTGATCTATATTGGATCCATTGCTCTACACGTTGTATATAAATGATATACAGTATTGTTTTAAAAAAGGTAATTTTTTGTTATATGCTGACGACCTGAAAGTTTAAGTCCTATAATAATTGTGAGAAGCTATAGAAAAATCTTGATCGTTTATCTAGCTAGTACCTTATCAATAAATTGCAACTGAGCGTACCTAAATTCAAATCCATTTCTTTCACAGAAAACGTGGTATGTACCATAAATATATGTAATTTTAGTATACTATACATACTACTATTACATATATTCTTTTCTTAAATGTCTCTTAGAAAAATTATCATTTATAAACATCCTTTTATATCTATTGATTTACGATTTAGGCATCCCTTACGATTCAAATCTGAACTTTGATGCTCATATCAGCCATATATTAAACAAAACGTAATAAATATATGGAATTGTTGCACCAACATATAATTCTTTATAAGATTCTCCTTTTACTACTTTTTCAAATTGCAAGCATGGGAATATTTATTATAATATATTTATTACTCATCACTTTATTAGTGAGCTTCTATAATCGGGAAGAGCAAAATAACTTCTTTTTATAAATTATAAATGTTACCACGCTAAATCATTTTATCGCTATTCAAAAGTTTTCAATTCATGTTTTAAAAGCAATAAGAATATATTTTTATCGAATACCGTTATTTAAAATAAATCTAAATAATTAAAATTTTAATTAATTGTGTCCGTCGTGCTCAAAGCATAAGAGATGTGTACACATAAATTGTTTTCGCCTAAATTATGAAAAACTAATGAAGATTAACGCGGTCAATTAAGATGTTTAATGAAAGTATACAGCACCTATTTTTCAAATATTGACCAACTCAATTTAACACATTTGCAATTATGCAAGAAAATTGCAAAAAAAAAATATTAAACATTCAACAGTTTTTCAAAATATTTCACAAGATAAATTGGTTAAAATTATTCTATTCTATTCTCATAAATGTAGTTGTCTACGGGCCGCAGAATCCTCTTACCATCAGGTGGATTATGTAATCGCCTGTCACTCTTATTCTATAAAAAATATCATTGTTATAATAATTATAGTCCATCACGATACCACAGCTTAATATAGAATAAATCACCACAAAGCAAGGTCCTAGGCCACTAACATCGATTACCTGCACGTTCGTCAGATCGTCATCTCATCTAGTGGTGAGTAGCCTAACACTACGTTTGCCAAGGCTGCCAGTACAGGAACCTTTCTTCTGCAGTGGATGTTGGTTATTTGAGCTAAATGGCTGGCTCATTAATATAGTAATCCCATTAATCCCATTATTCAATTAGACATTTTTAGAAATGAGGTGACAATCAAATTTACAGTTCACTTGGCTATTAGAATCCATGAATATTTGTAGTAGACTACAAACAAAGAACGTTATAGATGCGTGCGTAAATACCTCTGAGAACTAAGATGGAATGCCTCACATCCTCTAATTGTAGTCGATTCTCTATACCCTTCAGAACGGAACACATCAGTGCAAGCACTGCCATTTAGTGGAAAAAAAGGTCAGAGTGTGGTACAGTTGCCTTTTACGACACCTAGATGATGAAAGGTTTGGTGATAACTATTCCGAAGCAACCTCACTATTATTTTTATATAATTTGAAATTGTTTTTATATTATTTTAAATAATTTATGAATCTTTTCTTTGTTTCATTTTAGTTTAGTTCGCAATATATTAACAGTATAATAAAATGTATTTGGAATGCAAATTGTCAGCGATATGTATTGGAAAAAGGTCAATTAGCTTTTTATTAAATTATAACGCAGTTAGTAGTTGTTCATTACAGGCGGTTGCAATTTTCAACGCATTACCAAACCAAGTATGCTCTTCCATTGTTCGTGTAATTAGCCGTGTGGTACTTTATGGTTTATTGATAATATTATTGTCACATAACACTCGTTGTTCAAAAATATTAACTATGTTATTAGTCAATTCGTAAAAGCAGTTATTTATATTTAACGAAAATAGTTTCGTACCTTACACTCCTCTCATAAACATGCGTGCTGCTTAATTCATTATAAGTCAGGAATGCGTTAAAATCCTCACTAAAAACAAATGAGTTGAGTATGGTAATGAAAACAAAAAAAAACCAGTTTCTATTAATCAGAGTGATTCTCCGTAATCGAAGATTAAAGAAAGAACTAGAAACATCGGGAATATAAAATAATTAGACGACATGCGATATAATCTGTAAAAACCCATTTAAAGGTAATATTAAGTATTAAAATCAATACCTCAAACAAATTTACTGATATATTCTTTTAACACAGTAGAGCTACTTCCAGATGCTTCCAGATGGTAGAACTCCATTTCTGCCTAAGAATCAGTATGAGTAGACCAAGTTGCAGCTATATTATGGTTGAAGCACACGCAAGCAACAGCAAGCTTTATTTTCACAAATGCATTAGTTCGGTGATATTCTGTGAGGGCCAATAACCAGCGTAATGCTACTGTGTTTCGTATGGTGAGTGTATAGAACTGGAGAAGCATTCCATTTATGTCCTCGGGAGTAACAACGCATATACATTTTCATTATTATTCGAGGACAGATGTGGATATCCATGCGTCATAGCATCCACTTACAGATAGGTGGACTGCATGTGCGTTTGTCACATTTATGTGGAAAATCAGAAGTTTGAATTGCAATTAACAATTTTATTAATACTGGCAGGGATTTAACCATGTTGATCGGGTACTGAGAAATTTACGACAAGCGCTTTGAATGAAATTTTGGATAAAGGAGCCAGCATAGCGTCAAAAACCAGTATCAAAATTTTTCGTGGCAGTACCAAAGTTTTTCCACGATAAAGGAAACAATTATAAGGATCCTAGTAAGCCTGAGAAAAAAAATCGACGCTTCTCGTGCGTCACAATTCGAAAGAAAGCAGCATTATTCAGCCATTTTTCGAAGAGGGGAGGACAAACAAAGAAACAGGTCACCTGATGGTAAATGATTATTCCCACCCATGAGCAACTGCGACATTAGGGCAGTCGCAGGTGCGTTACCGGCTTTTGACAGCTTATTCCTACTAAACAGATTTTGATTAAAACTCCTGTATAATTTGAGGACTACGTTGAATATTCCTAAACACAATTTACTTGTAATTGATAATGACGACATTCCTTTAACCTTGATGGTTATTTATTTAATGAGTTTGATTGATCAGGTTCATTTGCGGTGTCGTACAATAGCGGGTAGCAGTAGTACTTTTATTGAATCTTTTTAACCGCCTAGTTTTTTCAGGAAATCTGTTTTCTAATGTGTAGAGTATAGAGAGGTCTTTAAGTGGTAGAAACAAACCGCAACTATATTATGGTTGTAGCACGACAGGTCGGCTCAACCATGGAAGGACTACGATCTCACAGAAAACCAGCGTAAAATAGCAGCTTAATGCTGCTGTGTTTCCTATGGTGAATGTAGAGAACCAGAGATTTTTTTACGGGAAACGTAGTTTTTCATCTTAATTCTCGGGGCTGGCATCTGCATTTTTAATTCTCAATCGACAATATATGTAGATTTCTATGGTGCACAAAAATCCACTTAAAATTGGGTAGCCCGTGCACTCGTTTGTCACACTTATTCTATAAAAATTATAGGCAGTATAATCACGGGCTGCGAGGCTTTTCATCTCAGTCCTCAGAGATGAAAACGCATTTATAGCCTTTTTTGCTCGAAGCTGTCTGCAGGTATCCGCGGACTACAGTAGCCGCTTACTTAAGTTGGTTTTTCACTTAGGAGAGTATGGAATTTCATTAAGTTTGATACTGTCACACTTCTTTCGCTTCTTTTACATCGATATATCAACGCACAGATTTTCGTTCGTCAAGAGTACTATTACTACATAGTATAATATACTATGACCATATTACTGCCTAGTTTAGTGTCGTGGTTGTAAACACAACTACTGATCACGAGGTCCCGGGTTCGAATTCACGATCAAACTTAAATCTAAATGTTGCAATTTTTGATTTAGTAGCAGCCTGGAGTCAGAAATTTGGCAGTGTTTCACCATCGTGTCGCGAAAAGCACGTATATCCGTTATTCTTGCGCCTGATCTCTCTACGACCGTTTCGGGTAGCTGTCCGAGTGTGAGGTGAGTGAATAGAAAGTGCAATAGTACTTGAAATCTTTATTTTCCTACTCACAAACACACTTGTTCCTTATAATCCTGACTGGTGCAGATTAGATAGCGCTGTAGCCGAAATTTGGTTTGGAGAGCATCAAAATGTATTAAACTTTTATACTTAAGCTCCATAGCTTCTGCGTTAAACCAATTCTATAAGAGCTACAGAATCAAAATCAAAATTAATTTGCTTAAATAACTTCAAAATAAACGAATAAATGTAAAAACAATCACGCCATTTCTGTTTAAGTGATTCTGATAACCCGTTAATTATAAGCGGCTGAACGCGTTCTAATTTCACTTGCCTGAAAACTATTTCATTTTATCTAAGTTCTAGCCGCAATTGTTTGCGGCAAAGTGAATTAAATATTTTATTTCCTTTGTGTGTAATTATTATAAAAGCACAAGAAAAATTTTAAACGTCATTCACCCACGTTGTAGCTTATCATTTTGGCAGCATGAATGGGTCTGATTTACCGGAGAAGGACTATATTTTCACAGAATACTAGCGCAAAATAGCATATACATTTTGTTGTGTTGACAGGGTGAGTGTTATGAGCCTGAGATCATTTTACTTTTTTTTTTTTTTTTTATAGAAGAGGGGGCAAACGAGCATGTGGCTCACCTGATGTTAAGTGACTACCGCCGCCCATGATCAACTGCAACACCAGGGGAATTGCAGACGCGTTGCCGGCCCTTTAGAAAGGAGTAAGCTCTTTTCTTGAAGGTCCCCAGGTCGTATCGGTCCGGAAAAATCGCTGGTGGTAAATTATTCCACAGAGAGGTTGTACGCGGAAGAAAACTCCTTTTGAAACGTACAGTGGTGGACCGCCAAGCATCCAGATGGTGTGGATGGTATCGGGACGTTTGCCGCGTAGTGCGTTCACGAAATTTGGCGGCTGGGATTAATCCGAACAATTCCTCAGAGCACTCTCCATGGTATATGCGAAAGAAAATGCAAAGGGATGCAACATCTCTTCGCAGTGCCAGAGAATCGAGCCGATCGGAAAGCACTCGGTCGTCGAAGATTCGAGCCGCTCTGCGCTGGATGTGGTCAAGTGGAAGGAGCTGGTACTGGGGAGCCCCAGCCCAGAGATGGGAACAGTATTCCATGTGCGGCCGAACCTGCGCCTTGTAAAGTTGCAGGCGGTGTGCCGGCATGAAATACTGTCCCGCTCTGCTGAGCACGCCAAGCTTTTTAGAGGCCAATTTGGCCTTCCCTTCCAAGTGACCACGAAACTGCACGTCACTCGATATGTCGACGCCGAGGATTCCGATACTGGCTGAGGCAACAAGGGGAGTGCCTTGAAACTGAGGGGATACGACAAAGGGGTACTTTTTAGCGGTTAACGCGCAAACTTGTGTCTTCTGGGGGTTAAAGTGGACTAGATTTAGTCGCCCCCAATCCGAGACTCTGTCCAGCAGAGACTCGACTTCAGACACAAGTTTGTCCCGGCACTCGGAGACGTTTTCTCGAGAAATATTGGCTCGGCCGGTGTAAAGAGCATCACCAGTGCTGTCATCTGCATAGCAATGAATGTTACGGGTCTGCAACATATCATTGATATGCAGAAGAAACAGCGTTGGCGATAGCACGCAGCCCTGTGGAACACCAGCATTAATAGGCTTGCAATCGGAGCTTGCACCGTCTACAACGACCTTGATGCTCCGATCTGCAAGAAAACTGGTGATCCAATCGCACAATTTCTCGGGAAGCCCATAGGAAGGGAGCTTCGAAAGAAGCGCTTTGTGCCAAACCCGATCGAAGGCCTTCGCAATGTCCAAACTAACGGCCAATGCCTCCCCCTTGGACTCTACTGCCTCCGCCCATCTGTGAGATAGGTAGACCAGAAGATCACCAGCTGACCTACCACGGCGAAAACCGTATTGGCGGTCACTAATCAGCTGGTGATCCTCAAGGTACCTCATGAGCTGGCAGTTTACAATGGACTCCATTGTTTTGGAGAACAAGGAGGTGATGGCGATAGGCCGGTAGTTGGACGGGTCTGAGCGGTCGCCTTTTTTAGGGATCGGGTGGACGAAAGCCGTCTTCCATGATTTTGGGACTACGCCTAGGGAGTAGGAGTACCGGAAAAACGCGTTAAAACCGGTGCCAACTCTGGAGCACACGTCCTCAGCACAATTGGGGGGATTCCCTCAGGCCCACTCGACTTGTGGATGTCCAGGGAGAGGAGTGCTTTGCGAACCGAGCGCTGAGTGAACTGCACTTCCGGCATGGAGCACTCACACCGCGGGATGGTCGGCGGCGTACTCCCCCCGTCATCGAGAGTCGAGTTAGATGCAAAGAAAGAGCCTAGAAGATCGGCTTTCTCCTTTGCGGTGTGGGCCAGTGAGTCGTCCTCCCTGTGCAGAGATGGAAGAGATGGCTGACAGAAATTCCCCTGGACAGCTTTGGCGAGAGACCAGAATGTACGGGTTCCAGAAGGAAGACGAACTAGTTTCTCGCCAATTCTGCCTATGTGCTCTGACTTTGCCTTGGCAATGACTCTTTTGAAGGACCTAGAGGCGGAATTATACTTCTTTTTTAGAGCGCTGGTGTTTACATCCCTGGACGCTGATGCGTCAGCCCAGGCCTGGTAGCACTCCTGCTTATAGCATGATGCTATTTTACAGGAGCGACCAAACCATGGCTGAGATTTGCCTCCAATGGGCACCACAGAGGAAGGAATAAAAAGTTCCATACCCTGAAGTACCACATCAGCGACAGAATCCGCAACAACGTTGGGATCGTCCGGCGAGAAGCAAACCCGCCCCCAAGGGTAGGATGCAAAGAAAGACCGCATCCCATCCCAATCGGCTGACCTATAGTGCCAAACACGGCGGCAGCCTGCAGAATGCAACCGCGATTTCAGCGTGAGTGGCACCACACTCCGGACAAGACAATGGTCCGAGGAGCCTAAAGGGGCGTCGACGGAAATCTGATATCCGTCCGGGTGAGAGGTCAGCAGAAGGTCCAACAGGGAAGGTGCATGATCCTCCACATCTGGAATCCGCGTAGGCGAAGTAACCAGTTGTGTCAGACCATATGACAAGGCAAAATCATGAACAGATCTCCCCGCATGATCGGTTAAACGTGAACCGAGCCATTCGGCGTGATGGGCGTTTAAGTCGCCGAGTATCACGATCTCTGCGGAGGGGATCTGCTGTAGCAACGAATCTGCAGCCATTTGGACGTGGTCGAAGAGTCGGTCTGTTTCGGCATTACCGCTGTGGGACCTATAGAGGCACCCGTAGATGCGCGGATGGTCGTCGCTGTCTACGCGTAGCCAAAGGATGGACAGGTCCGAACCTTCAAGTCTGCCGAGGCGTCGAGAACAGATGTCCTCTCTGACGTAAACGCAAACTCCAGCCCGAGGCACAAAGGAGTGTTCCAGTTTGTACCCCGGGTAGGAGAGATACGAGACATCAGCCGGAGAGGACACCTGCGTCTCGGTCAGAAAGAGCAGAGCCGGCCTCGCCGTCTCGAGATGGTAGTGGACGGCGTTTAGGTTGGAGTGAAGTCCCCTGATATTGCAGAAATTCACGGACAGCGTGGCAGGGGTCGCCTTGGTCTTGTTGCTCCGTTTGCCCCGAGCAGTTTTAGTCTTGAGCGGAATTTTGCCCCCCCCCAGAATACGCGGGGCAGCCTGAGCACCCACGCTCAGAAGTGGAAAAACATGGTCGTGGATGCTCAGCGAGGGATTCTCCAGGGGTGCTGGTACCCTCCTGGGGTAGTCTATCATTGAATTCCGCTACCATGTTGATGGGGGGGGGGGATTTGGGCCGCCGGCCACCTGCACTCACCAGACGAGACGCGGAAGCAGAGCTTCCACTTCACGCCGGTATTCTGTGAGGTCGTGGAACCACCCCGGTTTGAGCCGGCCCATACGTGCGACAGCAAAGCTGCCGCGTGGCTCTACCACTGTTATAAGTTAAAAGCTTTACTGGTAACGAGCCGTTCTATCTTAACCATTAGTGATGACTACGCATCTTACAATTTGACTTTAAGTAGAGTGTAGATGCACATGTCTATAGGCCACAGCGTGCACATGATGGTTAGTCCTTGAGTAAACTGTATGCTAGCTAGCCACCTATATTTAACAAAAGAAATACTGACAAATTAATCTGCTTTTTTCTGCTTGACGGCAGGAATAGGTAAGAGGACCATCCTCTTACCTATTTCTAAGGTGAGGTAAGAGGATGGTAAATACACAAATGGATTGCTTGGCAAAAATTGAGTTCTACAACTAATATAGTATTACTTCACCGTAAATAAACCATTTCCGGGTATAATCTTTTCCATCATCTAGGACAATTTTTCGTGATCGCTAAGCTTTGTGGCTAAAGCAGTGTTGAGTGCTCGGGCTATAGGTTGATGTTGTTACGATTCGGAGACAAACTAACTGTAGTATAAAGTATTTTGTATTAATTTTATTGAGCACAAACCCAAAAGTACAATACATAACTAGATAACGATAGACTGCATAAACATTATAAACATGACGGGTAATATTTATTGAATTAATAAGGGCTAAAATTTTAGCCCGGTCGAATTAGTTCAACCGTAAGTTCAACTATTTGAACCAATGGTACCAAATAATTCAATAAGTTACACTAGACAATTTTACGCTTAATAGATGTTACTAGCTGGATATGAGATAAAGTTATTTGTAAAAAAAAATCATTTTAATTGAATAAATTCCGTTTTAAATAGAACTTTATCAATTCCTAGAGTGTGCAGATAGACAAAACCTCGGTGCTTTGCATACATGCTCGTCGGTTGAGGGTACTCCTAATTTGACCCGTTTTCAGTAAATCGCTAATTTGGTCGATAAATTTTCGCCTAGAACGTCCCTTTCCGACTCTGCCATTCACTTCTGCAACATAAAACCAAACCACTGAAGCATTCCTTTCTTAATCCTGGTCACAATATCATCTAGCAAACCACACTCTTCTCTTACCACACAATTTCTCACCCTGTCATTAAATTTGCTAAATGTTAATAATTTGCATGTAGATGACATATGTATGATGTAACTTAAAGTATTAAATTCATAACCCCAAATGTCAATCATGCTAATACTAATGTAATTTTAAATGTAGATCCTCCAGCTGCGTCTTGTCGATACCAACATTTTTCTTGGAATCACATTAGGTGCAAAGCTTCAATGGGGCCTCCATATACCAAAACTAGCTAGCAGACTTAGTCCTTTAGCAAATGCTGTAAAAAAGATATGAAGTATTACCAGTGCTGAAAGAGCTAGACTATTTTAGTTCAGTTATTTCCATAGCATAATGTCTTATGGGATTTTGCTATGGGGAAATGCGGCTGATTTAGAAACTATATTTGTTTTGCAGAAGAAGGCCACAACTGCTATTTACAACCTAATACCGAAAGAGTTTCATAGATAAAAATTTAACAAATATATGCACTTTGGCCTCTCAGTATATATGAAAATTTAGTGCATATTCACAAAAACAAAAGTAGTCTTAGTAAAAAAAAAAACAATATACACTCTGTAAACACTAGGAACATACACAAGCTAGTTATACCAATTTCTCGACTCCACAGAGTCAGTTATTTATTCTTGGAGCAATGTAAACGCTATTATAACACATTCTCAGAAAATATACAACGTCTGTCTATTACAAAGTTTAAATTGAACAAAAATTTTATAAAAAGGGTTATTATAATATAAATCCATATATGATTGATAATCACCCCCGAGGAATGAGGTGGTCGTTTCCAAGCTGTTTCTTGTAAAATTTTGTAAATAATTTATAATCGTTCATATTGTAAAATAATTTAAAAAAATATAATGACGATGATTGAAATAATCTCGAATTTAATACCAATAAAATACCTAAACACGTAAAAATGAATACGTGAATTCTTAGCACTGTTTAGATTAGTTGAGTTAAATTTGACCGAATCCGAAAAATCAGTTTCAGAAGAGATAACGAATAAAAAATTATATAAGTGCCGGATATACGTAGCAGGGCTACGCTACTCTCCGCTCCAATAACACGCTGAAATAAATAACTTTTTAGCTTAAGAAGAATCTAAAGAACTAGAAGTAAGTTTTCGACGAACATTTTGTGCCAAATCCCAAACACATACAAATTATTTAAATTAACGAATATAGAAGTTGGTAGCTCTTTAAACTGATTTCTTAGTCTATCAATTGACAAGAAAAACTTAAAGAACGACGAAGAACAACTATGTTAAAAGTTCAGTAATCCAGCATGTGCTCTTTCTTTTCTTCAAATTTTCCATCCTACTCAATACAGATTCAATTTCAGTTAAGGCAAATTATAGTATTGGAGAGTATATTATTTGGTTTAGTATTAATTTCTTGGTTTATGGCAACTCTACAAATACAAAATATATACTTTTAAAAATGTAAAACTACTGTATAATTGCTACATTTAGACTGCAAGCAGGGGGAGCAGTAAGTCAAAATTCCTCAGATATAAATAGATGAAGAATAAATCAGATGTAAATATACAGACAATTCCATCGCTAATATATTTATAAAAAGACTTATTTGTTACTAGTAATCTACTAGCAATTTGTTTACACGGTAACCTGATAAAATATAATATTGAAATTGACATAGTGTTTTACTTTCATCTCACCCTGCCAAATTAGCTTAAATGCGTAAACGCTTAAATACTTAATATAATGCATATTATAATGCACCTTCAGGAAAATTCAAAAATTCTCTAGCATATAAAAATTCTCTAGCAAATATATTTTTGAACAAATTAAAAAATGTCTCATACGTAATTTCCCTACGGCAGTAAGCTTAATTTTCATTTAAGTTTTATGGTTGAGCAATTTATGTATTTAGAATTTCTTTCACGACAGCCAATATCAACTAGACTAGACATCTGCGCAGGGCAGGATTAAGGTGCAAACAGTGGTTCGATCTCTAGTTTCTCATTCTCATATTCTGATTCGACGGTAATTTGACATAATAGGAAAGAGATCATGTGCATGACCCACGGTTTAACATACTTCCGTGCCAAGTGTGTGAAAATACTGCAAACTTTCCGATACTGGGCTGCTACTGAGAACATCTTCCACGGAAAACCAATAAATGATTTGGCCTGACTCGTGATTTGAACCCAGTACCTCACGATCAGCAACCGCGTTTAAGACCACTAGACCAACGAGGCAGTTAATTTAATACAAAATGATGGATGGATAGATAATTTTTCATCATCATTACAGCCCTTTACATGTCCACTGCTGAACATAGTCCTCCCCCAAGGTATGAAACAAAGCACGGTCCTGAGCCACAATTAATTAACATAATTCTTCATTATACACCAAAACAAATACAGGAACAAAAGAATGAGAAATAAAAAATATCAGTACTACAATGAGATATCTTATCAATAAAAACAATTTCTTTCAGACAAGCCACATTTAATTTAACCAAGACAAATTTCTGTCTAATATATTTTTGAAATTATATATAATTTGTTAGTTTTGTTGAAGTTTTTTAATATTATCGGACGAATACTTGTTCATCATTTTTATGAATTGAATAAGTATTTGCTTTTAATATAATGTAAGTCATCCATCAAATTGCACACCCACATCAGTAAAACATGTTAAATAACACTATTTTTACGGATTTTATCGCGTTTAATAACTTTATTTTTATTTCCAACGTTTTGGGTGCTTTACAGCACCCATGGTTACGGCTGGGGGGGGGGGGACTAAAATGTTTGACATCCCAATGTCATAATAATCCCGGCTACCTTCAGTTTTTGAATATTAATTTTTGGTCCGATCTACGCAGAACGAGCTTACAGTACTTCGACTAATTCCGGACTTGACCGCCGTCGCGTCGTGAGTGGATAACTGTATTGTTTGTTTACAGTGGCTTGTGATGAAAAATATGGATCGTTGTAGAAATACAAAATATTCCAAAAACCAAATACTAACCAAAATATAATTATTATAATCACAGATTTTCATTACAAAATATATTGTTCCGCTAAAAGTACGTAGGATTTATATATTATAAATATACTTATACGTCTTGGACTTTATCGAGTTACCTGAAGGTGTACTTCGGTATCTGCTATTGGAAATATTTGATGAGTAGAACTAGGAGTGCCGAAATTGTGTTTATTATGTTAGTTATGATGAGATCTTACTCTGGACTTGAAGGAGTGACCTGAGGGTATACTTCAATGAATGCAACTGGAACTCCTCGAAGAATAGTATTAGCAGTAGGTGTGCTGAATTTGGGCTCGTTTTGTTATTTATGACGAGATCTTATCTCCAGACAGTGACGGATTATGCTTAAGGCAAACTAGGCACGTGCCGAGGGGCATAAGGTTAAAAAGGGGCGCGCGCGAAAGTTTTTAAACGAAAAAAATCGAACTAAAAAGATAAGGTTATTAGTGAAAACTTGTGTTAAATACACATACAAACAAGTTACACGATTGAACAACACGTTCAAATGATAAACCGATTTGGTGAACAATCAGCTAACACCCGTACATTCTAGGAACGCAAGGTCGGCCGAGAACATCGTCACGGTTTGTGAAAGTTTACAGCAGAACCCGAGGCAGTCGATTTCTCGTCGTGCACAAGAACTCCGCTTTTGCTGACTTCAACTTGGTGAATTTTGCGTCAAGACTAAGGCCTACATCCGTACAAGATCCAACTGTCCCAGGAGCTCAAAGTTCATTACCATATCCAACGCCGTTTCGAATTGTTTAGAAGATGACCCCAATTATGGCCGAAAAATCATCTTTAGCGACGAGGCACATTTTTAGATGAATGGTTGCGTTATCAAGCAGAATTGCCGTATATGTGTCCCCAAAAAGTCACCGTTTGGTTTCGATTTTGGGCCAGCGGTATCATTGGTCCATATTTTTTCGAAAACAAAGCTGGTAACACGGTCATCGTCAACGGCGAGCGCTATAAAACGATGATTACCAATTTCTTATGACTCAAAATGAACCACAAGATGATTTCTTAAATTTACGCGAACACTACACTTTCAATACAACTAAATTTCCGGATTCTATCGCGTTTATTTAACTGATTTTACTTATTTTTTTTAATTCCCGAAGTTTCGGGTGCTTTACAGAACTCAAGGTCACGGGGGTACTGAGATGTTTGACGTCCCAAGTAAAATCAGTTAAATAAACGCGATAGAATCCGTAAATTTAGTTTTATTCAATGAACCATATGGACCTAGACAACATGTGGTTCCAGCAGGATGGCGCTGCTTACCGCACAGCGGACGCCACGATTGACATTTTCCATGAGCGATTTTAGAGTAAGTTTATCTCTCGCAGGGGTGATGTGAATTGGCCACCAAGGTCATACGATTCGCCATCCTTTTTATTGTGTAGTTTCTTGAAGTCACAGGTCTATGCAGACTAACGACGGACTAAAGGTGAACACAACACAGGCCATCGCTCAAATTCAGCCGAATTGGACCACTCGGATCCGTGCCATTGTGTAAAGGTGGTAATTTGAACGATTTCATATTCCACACTTAATGACATAAGTGGGCCTTTCAAATACAAAAAGAGTTTTGTTAATACCTCACACTGCTTGTTTTATTGTATTTAAACATCTACCTGCCTTTATTGGAAAGCCCTTTACATTGCCCCTGAAGGAATTGCTGACTCTTGAGTCGAGCAACTATTCTAACTTGCTTCTGCTTCTTCGAAAAAATTTAATATGTAAGATATTTTTGACACACGTTTTTGTTACAAATCTCTTTTATTTTTATCCTTAAACCTTTTAACCTTTATCATTTGTAATTTACAAGACATAACAAGACACGATGCTAATGATGCCAAAACATCGGTATGTCTTAGTAGTGTTTACTTTATAAAACATAAGTAAATGTCTGGATAAAAGCAGTCTTAGCTACAGATTAGACAGAACCCCTTTCAGTTAGTTAATCTCAGTTTTAGGCCCTCTTACTTGCAGCGGTGAGATACTCGTAGTCCCATTTTAATTAAAGGTGAGACGCTTTCACCGGAAGATTAAAAAGAAGTCTAACTCAAAGCGCTTTTATGGCTTCATCTTCCAACGAACTTGGTTTTCTTTGAGCACGCTAGCAATGTTCATACTAATATCACAGACAGTTTCAATAATATTATACTTAACGTGAACTATTGCTTATTTTTAAATACTTATAGTGAATTGCTGTTTATCTATTTCTGCCGAAAATGGATACTAGTAATATTAATGTCTTCTAGGCTGAATTTTGATCACGGCATCTAGTCAAAGCGGAGACTAGCCACCTACTAAAAACTGGGTTGTAGAGCACAGATGTATGCGCTGGCATAAAAGCAAACTCTTTTACACAAAAACTCACAAAAGAAAACTCATTCACTGCCATATTCCGACAGGACGGCAATTAGACACGACTGCTAAGAGATCTGGCACAGGACCAAAGGCATCACTTGCTTTCCGAGGTACGTCCGTAAAACCAGCTACTGAAAAGTTCTTGACAGAAAAACCCTTTGATTGTTTTTACACTAGACTAGACCATAACAGGCAGCTGATAATGTTTAAGAATGTGCTGAAAAACACACCAGATACCATAATTACTATATCTTATAGTTGTTTCGGAACTATTTCTATATTGTTGGGCTTTCATTAGGCTCGCTAGAACGAAAAACCCTTCTTGACTTTATTCGTAACGATTCTTGTCAAATAATAAAATACGCTTTTTTATATAGTGCTAATAAAATAAGTATTTGTGCGAATACTAATCAATAAATTCCCAACGTCACGAGCGTTCTACTGCAACCAGTGCCTCTAGGATCGTCCCTACCATTTATATTAAAACATATTTCACATTTGAAAAACAAAACACTGCTTTCTTCGAGAATCGTATGAGAGGCTGTTGAAATTAAAAAAAAAACAACAACAACAACATTTGCTTTGGAATTTATAAAATAAATTTAAATTCAAGCCCAAGCGTGATACTGTAAGACTTCAAGATACTGTTACCGCGTTCTACCTAGATCGAAACGAATTCTTAGGGTACCTATGACCTTTCTGAGGAGATTGACGTCCAACCACCTCAGTGCTCAGTGCCCATCTCCTCATAACCATCGTTGCGGTAAAGCAACTGAAACGTCGCCACTTACAAACGATAAAAACTGCAACAATTCTTTGAAATTAGCTTTATTCAATGTCCTTTTTATTTTAAAAATTATTTCTTAAGACTCAAATAAAAAAATGATATAGTCCTTTAATTTTGGCTCCATATTCATAAAAAAATAAGTCTATTTAGTGCTTAGTTGGCCTTGAGCTTGCTCCCTAGACTGTGTCACTTACTATTCTCTAAATGTCTCTAAAATATATTTGCGGTATATGAATAGCAAATTATTTTCAGTCACGTCACGGTTGTTTTTTATTTCTTATTGCTCGGTAAAAGGAAGCACTGAGAATCTAAATCAAATTTTATTATAATGCTACTCACAGCGACTGATAATGAGTTAGCACTATCCATCACAGGTGTTATTAAAATTTTATTTTTAATCTACTATAAAAAATTGGATTATATCATAGACAAACATGGGTCACCAGCGGATCGTAGCGGAAGATCCACGTTCCCCTCGGTCAAAGTATAAGTCCATGCGATTCTATGCCTACAATAAAACTAGTTCCAGCCGCACTGTACACTAGACTAAACCTGGTTGCGTGACTGAATCGACGTCGTACAAAAATGATTAATTATTCAATTTTATGCTGCGAAAATTAATTGCCAGTATATTGTTTTCATTGTTATAATAATAATTATTATTATCATTATAAATAATAATAATTATTATTATTTTGCAATAATACGGTTGCACAATGCTGCTCAAGTATAATTAGTTCTACATATTGTACCTTAGAGTTGTGCAAATATTAATGGCCAAGTAAGTTATATAAATTGCATAAAGACAGAAATGAGAAGGATATAATAGAATACATAATGTCGAAAACAAACGAAAGAGTGACATTAGAAAAAATTGAAATGAAAAAAGATAAAGGATATAATGCCTACAAGTTGTTGGTATCTAAACATAAATTATCAACATATTTGGATGATAACCTATGGCCAGGGGGTATATCGTTTAGACAGTATGTACGTTTTAAATATAGAGGAAGGAAGACGCTTGATACTGTAAAATTACCAACTCAAGATGAATAGTACACTCAAGTTTGTAACTTTTAATTGTATATCAGTCAAACGGTCAGTTGAATGCTTAAGAGGACTTTGTGAGATAGCGGATGTAATAGCTGTGCAAGAAACATGGTTATTTCCACATGACATAGATTTCCTCGGAAATGTTCATCAGGATTTCATGTATACTGGTAAATCAGCTATGGATTGTTCAATAGGCATAATTAGAGGTAGACCGTATGGCGGAGTTGCATTATTATGGCGGAAGAGTGCTTTTAAAATAGTGAGTGTAGTAAAGTGTGACAGTGTGCGTCTTGCAGCAATTAAGCTGCAACTGCCAGAGTGTACGTTACTGATATTCTCAGTATATATGCCAACGGACTGTAGTGAAAATTTAGTTGAGTTCATTGAGTGCCTGAGTGAAGTAAATGCAATTGTGAAAAGTGAAGCCATTGAAAATGTTTTCATACTAGGTGATTTCAATGCTCATCCAGGTACGCTTTTTGGTAATGAATTATTAAACTTTTGTTCAGAATGTTTGTGGTCTTCCGTGGATATGAATGTGCTTCCATTAGACACATATACATTTGTTAGTGAGGCACATGGTTGTCAGCGCTAGCTGGACCATTGTATTGTTACTGAAGCGGCTCACACTTTAGTAGTTGGCGCAAAAGTATTATATAGTTCATATTATTCTGCTCACTATCCACTGCAAATAGAGTGTAAGCTTGATTAGAAGTAACAGTGTAAAAAATAATAAAATTTATGTAAATAAGACGACATGGGGTGAAAGAAATTATAACCAAATAAATATGTATAGGCAGATATGCAATGTTAATTTGAGTGACATAAACTTTCCGCAGCAATTTGAGAAGTGTTCTGATAAAATGTGTATAGATCCTAGTCATAAGTTAATATTAGATGAGATGTATTGTAAAATTGTGGGAGTTCTAAGTGAGGCAGCGGAACAAACTTATATACATAAAAAGCATAAGAAATATGTGATTGGCTGGAATAGATATGTTAGAGATGCCCACAGAGAGGCTCGGCAGCTTTTCAAATCTGGCATATGTTTGGTAAACCATGCGCCGGAAATGTTTACAATAATATGTGTAATACTAGACGTAATTTAAAAGCAAAGTTAAAATGGTGTCAAGATAATGTAGAGCAAATTAAAATGGATAAAATGGCATCATGTCATGCTAAAGGAAATTTTAAAGAATTCTGGAAGCATACTAGTAGTTTAAATCGTCGCTCGAGTCTCCCTGCTAGTGTCTCAGGTGTTAGCGGAGCGAGTGAGATAGCAAATCTTTTCAAAAATTATTTTAAAGTTGTATCTCCCCTAGGCCCCTCAACGCAATCGATAGATGGGCAATGTCAGCAATCGGCGATCAGTGTAAGAATCACAGTAAATCAAATAGATGCCATTATTAAAAATATGAAGCGTGGAAAATCTCCAGGACATGACAGGCTCAGTATTGAGCATTTGATATATGCAGGTATTAATTTACCAAGAGTGCTGGCATTGTTATTTAATCTTTGTTTATCGCATATGCATTTGCCACCAAACCTTATGAAGACTTTGGTGGTAACGATTATAAAAAATAAAACGGGGGACGCGGCAGACGTGTCTAATTACAGGCCGATATCACTAGCTACAGTAATCGCGAAAGTGCTTGACAGTCTGATTAATAAATATCTGCAGAAACACATCTCCTTGCATGATGTACAATTTGGTTTTCGACAGAAACTATCAACAGAGAGTGCAATTGCAAACAAATTAGTAGTTTCTTATATTATTAGTAGGATCTCGCGTGATTCATTCGCTTAAATAAATTTGTTATGTGGCAGACAAAAACTCTTTTAAAAATAAATTTATTTAATATATTTAATTATAATATAAACTAACTTAAAATACAGATGTAGAGTCAGAGAGTTTGGAAATAGAATTGTGTTGTGGGATTTTTTTTGCGCCCGAAGCAATTAAAGGGCTACCCTATACGTAGGGAGGCGGAAAATGCATTACGCATACCACGATAGCCGGTCTATCGTGGTTATGAGGGGCTCACTGTCCTACCGGGGACCCTAAGTGATACCCTCTAAAAACCGCCTTTAGGGACAGGCAGCCGGCTGATCAAGCTGTATTGTGCCTTATCATGAGCGACCCTCTTTTGGGAAAAGAGGGCGCAGGCGGCTAAGTGCCGCTGAGGGAGTGCCTACGAAGGCAAATTAATGTTAGTTTTTACAATAATTTAATTTAATTAGAGTTGGCCTGAGCCGCCAGGAGACAGTTCAGGTCGTTTGAGAGTTTATTAGGCGGGTCCGAGAGAGAGTTTCTCGGCCTGCGGACACGATAGCGAGGGGGGTGGGGCTGCATAAGAAGCTGCCTCACGAATTAAATGGTTTGGGTGCGACTCTGAGGCTTTGAAGAAGTTCTCAGAGAGTTTTTTAAAAAAATTGTTGAATTGTTGGGAGCTCTAAGTCCCGATGAAGGTCGGCATTACGGACGTACCAAGGTGCGTTCGCAGCTCGACGACAGAAGAGGTTCTGAACTATTTGGAGTTCATTTAAAATATTAGGGTTTGCGTGGGCAAAGACGGGGCCCGCGTAGGACATGACTGGTCGTATACAGACCTTGTAAAGGGTACGCTTGTTTCGAAGGGACATTTTACTGTGTCGGCCCAACATACTGTTGAGCCTACTCAGATAAAATCGTGCGCGACGGGTTACTCTTTTGACGTGGGGCTTGAAAGTGAGCCCTGTGTCTAGAGTGACACCTAAATATTTGGCGGACGTATGCCAGGGGACAGGGGTCCCTAGCATACGTATTGGTGGAGTGTTTTTGAGACGGCGTCGTTTATAATCGAAGTGAACGGCGGAGCTCTTCTCCGGGTTCACATCGATACGCCATTTTTTGAACCAAGCTCCTAGGTCATCAACTGACTTTTGGATCTTGTTCCGTATGAAGGGTAGTGAGACGCCTTTGCAGTAGATGGCAGTGTCGTCTGCGAAGAGGGATAGTTGAACACCTTTCGACGGGATGGGAATATCGTTGGTGAACAGGATGTACAGCAGAGGAGCAAGTACTGAGCCCTGAGGGACACCAGCCTTGATAGTTCGCTGTGAAGAAAGCGTGCGTTCGTGTCTAAAACAAAAGGTACTATGTTTTAAATAGGAGGCCACGAGACGAACTAGACGATCGGGGAGACCTATTTTGTAGAGCTTGTAGATGAGGCCTGTGTGCCAGACTCTATCGAAAGCTTTAGCTATATCGAAAAAGACCGCGATGGTCTTATGACGACGAGGATAGAAACCGCTGAGGATATATTCCACAATGCGGTGAACTTGTTGGGGACATGAGTGTTTGGCTCGGAAACCGAATTGATGGGGAATGATAAGAGGGTCGCCGTCTGTGGGAAACAGATAGCGCCTCATACGCGTTTGGATGACTCTTTCGAAGAGCTTGCCCATTGCCTTGAGGAGGCTAATGGGGCGATGGATGGAGGGGGAGGTTGAGAGGCTTGCCTGGCTTGGGAATTCCAATCACAATATCCTCTTTCCACGTAGTGGGGAAATAACTGAGGTTGAAGCAGGCGTTGAAGATAATAGATAAAAAGGTTAACACCTGCTCAGGAAAGTGTTTTAGGGCTTGGTTGGAGATGCCATCCGCGCCCGGAGCCTTTTTGGGCTTAAGTCCTTTGATGAGGGATAAAATCTCATCATTGGACACATAGATAGGGGCGGAGGCCGTAGGGGGGGGAGTTCCGGCGGCGGACCTCATCCTCCACTGCCTGGACGTGAGAGGGGTCAACGGGTTGAGAACTAGGAGAGCATTGAGCGGCAATGCTATCTGCAAAGCACTCAGCCTTTTCCTCGTCCTCGAAGGCAACCGTGCCGTCGGGACGGGAGAGAGGGGGAGTGTGGGTGATAGCGTCTATGCGGAGGGCTCTAGCCATCTGATAGTACGCTGTGTGAGATGGAGAGATATTCTCCATGAGCTTACTCTTTTCGAGGTCTCGAAATTCAGAGAGGCGGAAGCGGAGTTCTCGTTGAAGACGATTGGCCGCGCGCCTATATTCGGGGGTGGGATATTTTGCTACTCTCCGGAAAGCAGCATTTTTGGCTTTTAATAGGTTGCTAATATGTAGGGGAAGCCCATTATTGTTAGCAACCGGGACGACCCTTTCGTTCTCCTTAAGGGAGGATTTAATAAGGGTGGAGAGTGAATCGACCGCGGTGTCGATTTTTTCGGGACTATGTAAGTCCGACGGTAGGGAGATGGTAGAGTCCTGTGAGTCCAAAGCTTTAGCTAGGGACTCCTTGAATCCCTTCCAGTTAGTGAAGGTTTTCGTGTGTGTTGGGGGAGGTGGCTGATGGCCAAGAATGAGGGAGACCGGTCGGTGATCTGATCCTAGATCGTCTAGTGTCTCGATTGCTCTGAGGTTGAGAGAAACTCCTTGGAGTAACGCAAAATCTAACACATCGGGGGCGTGATCGGTGTTATCGGGAAAGTGAGTAACACCGAGAGGACTATGGACGGTAATATCAAGAGACTGCGTGATATCGAGCAGTATCTTGCCACTAGGGGACGTAGTGAGGCATGTCCGTTCAGTATGCTTGGAGTAAAAATCTCCAAACATAATGACTGAATTTCCTAAAGATAAAATGGCCTCAAAATCTTTTTTGAGGGGATAGGTTCCTGAAGGGATGTAACAGGAGGCTATGAGGATGGACTGATGTCCAGTCATAGCTAGCCTGCATACCGTGGCTTCCATGTTGGTAAGCTGCGGAGTAGAAATAGGCGAGCAATGAAGTGTCTTCTTGTAATAGATGGCCGTTCCGCCGCCTCGGCGGTCGGGTCTGTCGTTACGAAGAAGAGAGAAGTTTTTAATAGAAAGGCCTCTAGTGTCCTTAGCTTTGAGATTAGTTTCCTGTAGGAGGAGGAAATCGACTTCACGATTCCGAAGAAAGAGCTTGAGCTCTGGGAGGTTGTTTCGCAAGCCGCGAATATTAAATGATACAAGCGATAAACCCTTATGTTTGAAACGACCGTGAGATCTTGGTAGGTTAATTTGCTCAGTCATTGAAGTTAAGTTAATTAAGTTAACTTAACTTACAACGCTAACAGAAGGTTATTGTGTTCTGCAAGAACGAGGAGACGTTCTTGGGGGGACTTGGCCGCGCGCAGTTTGCGTGATACTACGGTTATTTCCCTAACATCGATATTCCTAATAGCGGAATATAGCGTGTTGTAGTCGTCGATTGTGGGCTCTGCTTCATGTGCGTACGAGGTTGTCCGCGGTGGGTCTGCCTTTTTGGGCCCCCAGGGAAAGACTGGAGGCTGCGTTGGCTTGGAGAAGCCCGGAGGGGGCCGAATTATGCCCTGAGGGGGGCCTAGGGGGGACCCTGAGAGGGTCGAGAGAAGCCCTGGGTGGGCTGAGAAAGGCCCTGACGGGATCGTTGTTGGAGGGCCGGGAATGAGCGGTCATTCACCGGCGGTGGAGCTTGCCTACTGGGGCGAGGTTGAGGTGCGCGTGGGCAACCCTTGTAGTTAGCCGGGTGTCCTGTCTGATTGCACAGGACATAAGCGGGTGGGGATTCGGCGTCTTTGGGCCGGGAACACTCTTTCGTGTTATGTGGTTCTAGGCACTTAACGCACCTGGGTGGGGCGGAGCAGTTGGCCGCCGCGTGACTATAAAGTTGGCAGCGGTGGCACTGCGCAGGGAAACCGGGCCTATGTGGGGGCTCTACCTTCACCCTCGACAGGCCACACACTGTGCGTACCTGCCGGAAGATGGCTTTAGCCTCCGGCACGTTCGATAGGATTACTAGGGCAAGGTTGTATCTCTTGCCCGTTCTGTTGTGCATTTTGTGCACTGCTTCTACGGGGGAAACCTTGGGACTTAAGGTCCTCAAGGATTTCCTCGTTTGAAAACTCAAATGGGACGCCTCGGATGACGGCCCTGACTTTACGCTCTTCCGGGAGAGCGTAAGTGTGGTAGGAGATTCGTTCGGCTGTGAATAGCCGGGTGATCTGACGGAAGTCCTCGATCGAGGCTGGGATGATTTTGATCGCCTCCCCGAGGTTGACGGCATGATCATACTTGATACCTGCATCGTAGCAGGTTTTGGATAACTGGGTGAACTTTGCCTTGTCTCTTAGGAAGACAGGGGGCGGGACTTGCTTCTTAGCAAGGACTGGGGCACAAGGAGAGGCTGGTTTGGGCGGTTTGGGGATGTCTATTGACATCAGTGGGACAGCGGCAGCGTCGAGGGCTGCGGAGGTTGTGGGAGCGGCATGGGCCGCTGAAATAGGGGGGGTGCGTTTTAACGCGGCGCGCTTACCGTTGCGCTTGGAGGTGACGGTGGCAAAAGTGGACTCCCCCGGTTCCGTCGGAGTCAGAGGATCTGACGGAAGTCCTCGATCGAGGCTGGGATGATTTTGATCGCCTCCCCGAGGTTGACGGCATGATCATACTTGATACCTGCATCGTAGCAGGTTTTGGATAACTGGGTGAACTTTGCCTTGTCTCTTAGGAAGACAGGGGGCGGGACTTGCTTCTTAGCAAGGACTGGGGCACAAGGAGAGGCTGGTTTGGGCGGTTTGGGGATGTCTATTGACATCAGTGGGACAGCGGCAGCGTCGAGGGCTGCGGAGGTTGTGGGAGCGGCAGGGGCCGCTGAAATAGGGGGGGTGCGTTTTAACGCGGCGCGCTTACCGTTGCGCTTGGAGGTGACGGTGGTAAAAGTGGACTCCCCGGTTCCGTCGGAGTCAGAGGACCCCGATGAACCGGAGCCTGAGGTAGTGGCGGGCCTCTTCCGGGAGGTCGGCGCCGAGGACTTGGAGCATGCGTACTCCATTTCTAGGGGGGGCAGATTCGAGCGGGGCAAAAGAGTTCCTCGTTTCGAGGTAAGATGCGATTACCGGCAGCGGTTGGTGTGCCTGAGGGGCAGGGAGGGAAGCCTGGGCGGCGATGGTGGCGATGGCGGCGAGGACCGTCTCATTTCCATTTAAACCGAATTGGTTAATGAGGGCGGCGAGGGACTCAGTGAAACTGGGTCCGGCCATTTTGGGTCAGTAAGCAAGCTGAGCTATGTAAAGATAAAGATGAGCGAGAACAGGGACTAGAACGCGAGACGTACAACGACACACTATGCACGTAATAGTAATACAAGAAAAAAATAAAAAATAAAGGAGACAGTACAAAAAAAATGAAAATGAAAATGATAATGAAAATGAATTGAAAATGAAAATGAAAATGAATTGAAAAATGAATGAAAATGAAATGAAAAGTGAAAATGAAAATGAAAGCGGAAGTCAGTCAGACCTCCCTGCCCGAAGACAGGGGGGCAATAACTGTAGCGTGAAAGTGACTCACCGGCAGCCTCGACGCTGTTCCGCGTGAGCAGGACAGCGGAGGCGCGTGAGAGCGTGACAGCACTACCGTACTGTACGGGAGCGCGGACCACCTGGAGGCGACCGTCCGAGAACGATGCCGCCGGCGGACTGAGCACTGCGTCGGCGCTGTACAGCGCGAGCGGGACAGCGGGGGCGCGAGAGCGGGAGAGCACTACCGTACAGGAACGAAAGCGCGGACTACCTGGATGCGACCGCTCGGAAGCGATGCCACAGGCGGAATGAGTGTGTTGTGGGATTGAAGGACTTGGTTTATATAGTGTAGGATCGTGGGAAGCTAGGAGGTAGGGGTAAAGATAAGGAAATAACATTATGCTTGTTTGTGTTTATCGTTAACTTATTCTAAGATACAATTAAGAATGGTAAACTTTGGAACAATAAACTTTAGTATTTAAATATTACAATCTAATTAGTTTGGTTTCTAGGTAAACAATCGTCATGATGAACACTGATATCCACTATTATAGCCTTGCGTGTAGTTCGGTCTATCACCACAATGTCAGGTTTATTTGCCACTATAAACCTGTCTGTGATAATTGACCGATCCCAGTACAGTGTGATACTTCTATTTTCAAGGACTGGTTTTGGTTCATACTTATAATATGGAACGTCCTGTTGAGTAAAGCCAAATTTAATGGCAAGCTGTTGGTGTATTATTCTAGCTACTTGGTAATGTCTGTGCAAATACTCACTATTTGATAGTTGTGAACAACCGGAAATAACATGTCTGAGGGACTCTCCAGGGTGGTGACATGCGCGACATACGTCAACTGTGCCGTCCCTCAGAATGTATCTCCGGTAGTTGTTCGTTTTAATTACTTCATCTTGTATTGCACAGATAAAACCTTCAGTTTCTGCAAAAAGGTAACCAAATTGTAACCAATGTACTGATGCAACCATGTCTACACAAGGATTAGTCAATGCTTTAAAAAATCGATTTATGATTATTATTATTATAAAAATATTTGCATGTTATTTAAATGTTAGCATTTTAGGTAAAAGTAGGAATGTTTCAATACTTATAATAATAAATTCTATTCTCTTCTTTTCAACTGATAGGGGTGAACAAATTTATTCATATTTATGTAGGAATATCTTTATGAAAATTTTGATCAGTTCAGTCGCTTCCGAGCAATCGATGAAAAAACATTAAAAAATACGCGCGTAATAAACAGAAGCTCCCCCTTTTTTTAAGTTGGTTTCTAACGTCTGTTGTAGTCATCGAGGTGATTACATAAAATATCATTATCAACGTAACATCCCAGGTATCACAGTCCACTGATAAACATAGGCCTTCCCATGGATTACCTCATAAGAACATATTCTAAGCAAGCGGGAGTGCAACCGCTGTTTTTATTTCTGGTCCATCTGCTGCCTTTTACAACTCACGACACGTGGTTGTTCTTACACTACCACTATACTATCAACATAAATATTAAAAACACAATGTAAATCTTTTTTGATTAAAGACGTCTGATACTGGATTGTTTCCATAAAATAATAATCTTAATATAACTTTCAAAGTCATATTGCTGGTGTGTCAATCACTGTGATATAATGCTGATAGTGTGCCACTGGTTTTGATATCGCGCTACTTAAGTTCTGGAGTAGTGCTGAAGCTTTTTAAAAACTACAACTATGTCTCGATGACATTTATTACTATTTCGTTGCAATAATGAATTAAAACTAATTCAGTGCAATACTGACTTCCTTAACTAAGTGATTACATTACTTCGATTAAGACAACGTCTTATATAGGATGGTAAAAACAAGTTTGTTGACCTTGTTTTGACCACCTATATAAGACTGAAAGGTTTGACCAGCAATAACAAATTAACAAGGGAATCAGCGTCTTCTGTAACATTAAACTTCATAACACGTTTTCAGTAAATTAATATCAAAATCTTAATCGATACAATTCGTGATGTTGTAAAATTATGGCTAGTTTCAGTTATAATATTTACGAGTAATCTAATGTCAAAAGCTTAGCCATGATTAGATTAGATTAACAGGCTGTTATGATGTAACGACTACTTTCAGATTATATAACTAACTAATGATGGAGGCTAAGCTGACATCCTAGGACTCGACTTCATAATTAAAAGTGTATTGTTAAAAATATTTTAAAATTATTTTGAGGTTTCTTAAGCCACTTTCTGAAATTAAGTTTAACAAAAGTATTTTACGCTTTATTAAGAGGCGGAGGGAGAACTTGCTATCCCATATCATCTCGTGGGTGTCCTAAGAATCGCAGAGATAAATGAAACAGGAGGTTGGTGGCAGCATCTTCAGCATCAAAAAGTTATAAAAAAAAAATCTGCCGTATAGTTTATTGCGATGCAATGGATGAATAAATGAGACGACAAAAAGATCAAGGTTATTTTTCGTAGATTTTATCATCAGGTGAAATAAACTCTGCAAAGTGAGTGAATTAGTACTGGATACAGCCTTGGTAAGGCATATCCTTTTATTTTATTATGCAGATCATAGCAAATTAACTTTTAACATCTATAAACTCGCAAACGTTAGCCGTAAACCATTCAGACGTCAAAGGTTGCCACGTCAATCTACCCCTCAAATATGACTATTAGGGAAAATCTACTTTGTTATCGGATCCTGTCTTATTTATCTCAGTCATAAAATTCCATCATAACTCGGCTACTGAGCAATGATCTCCCGACTTAAGTCACCTACTTCCATCGCCTCCCTTTGTGTCCCAAGTTTCGATTTATTTAGATTCAGACGTCTCCAAATAATACACATCACAAGACACACGTCTAAATACGAGGCTGCCAGTCAAGACTTTTCTTCATCATTGTTTGTTAATTCTACGTGTTATATGGCTAGTTGATTGCCGCTCAACTCAGATAGGAAAACATTGAGTGTAACCCGCTAGGTGACTCATTTTCCCATCAATCGATTGATGGTCGTAAGTCTCAGTTCTAAATATATAAAGTGATGAAATGTATCAGAAATATCTTTAAACGAATACTATAAATTAAAGGTTCGTTATAATATTTCTTTATCTATATTAAAGTAAAAAATATGGTAAAGAAAAAAAAAAAACACACATATTCGGATTCTAAAAACATTCAGAGAAAATATCTTTGATACATAAAAGAGCCTTAACATTAAATTCTTACAACTAGATTGCGAAAAAGTATTTTCCCCTGGAGAAAAAACCTACATAAACCGCTCGGTAACACAAAATTCCGCGTCAACTCAGAAAAAGTTAAAACAATTTACGACTTTATCGATAAGATGTGTTCTTTAACACGCGACTTGAGTAACTTAGTGTGAAGATAAAAGGTATCGTGCTTTAATCGGTCCTTCTAAATTGTCCGTCATAAATTTAACGGGTTTATAAATACTTATATCTTATGCGTAAAGATAAGGAAAGGGTTACTCGAACATCATCATTATTATCATCGTGATCTCGTAAAAGTCCACTGTTGGACATGGGCCTCTTCCACCGTAGGTTTGATTTAACCTTCATTGAATAAAACAATTATTTACGGATTTTATCGCGTTTAATTACTTTAATTTGTTTTTACTATCCCGACGTTTCGGGTGCTTTATAGCACCCATGGTCACGGGGGGACTGAGATTTTTGACGTCCCAATGTCATAGTTAGTTAACCTTCATGTTTATACGTGTTAGAGCCACACTGCAATTATACTATGGTTGTTGCACGAAAGGGTCGGCTCGAAAAGGGAAGGACCACGCTCTCACAGATTACCAGCGTAAAATAGCAGCTTAATGTTGTTATGTTGCGTATGGTGAGTGGATAGAACCAAAGACTTTTTAGTGAAAAAGAGGCATTCAATCTTATTCCTCAGAAGTGACAATGCATCTGCATATTTATTCTGAACCATCAGATGGATTTTGTACTTATCCTATGAAAAAAATTGCGTATCCCATAATCGCCTCTGAGCATGGGGAAAAAATTACGTGGATTAGATTGCGATATTGGGTGATGTATGGAGATCCAATATTATATGTTCAACAAATTACACGTGGACAAACTTCCTGACCCTGAACAAATATTTTTAGGCCATAAAAACAATTCCAGTAGCTACAATCAATACAAAAAGTTGTGATGAATAGTTTTTTTTATAATAGAATATGGGTGAGAAACGAGCGCACACTCCACCTGATGGTAAGTGGATGCTGTGGCCCATAGACATCTACATCTATCCTCGATTAACAATCAAAACGCAGGTATGTTGTCAACCCTTAGGACTTAGATGAAATTTCCTCGTTTCTGTAAAAAAAGAGTCTCCGGATCTCTACACTCACCATACGTAACACAGCAATATTGAGCCGCTATTTCTTAATCGAGGATAAAAATGTAGATATCTATGGGCCTCAGCATCCACTTACAATCAGGTGGACTATGTGCTCGTTTGTCACCCGTATTATAATAAAAAACATTTAAATAAAACTAGGTTTTTGGGATTTTATCACGTTTATTTAACTTTAGAATGTCCGGAAGACGAACATCAAGGGAATTGCAGATGCGTCTCCTGCCGTAACCTTTAGGTATACCACAAGGCTCAAAAACCGAGGAAACATAACATTACGACATTACATTACTCGTATAATTACAAATACAAGTCACGCTCGATTAGTTGGTGACAGTAAGAGGATGTTATCTAACCAGATAGAATCTTAGGTGGAAAAGAAGTCCTAATCTATAAAATTTCTATGATATTTTTATAATGTGTTTCCATATTATCCATGTAGTGGCATTGTAAGAATATCCATGACCTCCATGGAGTCCCGTGGGTGACGTATGATGCGAAAGAGGGAAATAAAACAGGAGATTGACGGCAGTGTCTTATTGGTAACAATCCAAAATTATAAAGAACTTTGGTTGCCCAACGCGTCAACTATAACAAAATCTCCCTATGTATATGAGGCAATCAATGGGGGAGGCCTATGTTCAGCAGTTTTATAGGCTGTAATAGATGTATTTTAGTTTATTTTATCTATATCATAGTCCAAAACATACATACATAAACACTCACGCCTGTCACCCAGAGAGGTATTCAGAGACTACAGACTTCCATTTAGCATGATCCTGACCTACCTCTCTCGTCTCCTCCACATCCATTTACCTACGCATACATGTTTGTCGGTTAAGGGTACTCTTAATTTGGCCCCTTCTTAATATATCGCCAATTTGGTTGGCAAACTTTTGCCTAGGACGATTTTCCCTATCCGACCCTTCCATTCACTTCTACAACATATATTTATTTTGTCAGGCTTTCCTCACTCGTTTTTTCTACATGACCAAACCACCGAAGCATTCCTTTCTTAATCCTCGTCATTGCACCATTTTGCAAACCACACTCTTCTTTTATCACACAATTTCTCACCCTGTCACTCAGATTCAGCCCTAACATACTCCTTAGCGACAGCATTTCTACTGCATTTATTCTACTCTCCTGATTTTTCTGCCACACCCAACTTTTACTACCATAATACGTTAAATTAGAGACGAATACAGATTTGTGAATTGCTATACGTGCCTTTTTGACACATTTTGACTTACCACAATTAATTAATTTAAAAATTATTGTATTTATATATATAGTTTCATTGAATTTGTGACTTCGAGTGCCACGTGTACTTGTGTGACTTGTATATCAATAAGACTTATATATCCACAATCGTAGTTGTGAACGAGCTAAAGCGGAATACATTTGTCGGTGGACGTACCTTTTTAAATGTATTATTATGTGCACCTATTCTTTTCTGTAGTATTAACTATACACGTATAATGGCAGTGTAAAAACATCCAATACTCCGTATTGTCCTTTTGTTCATTAAGACGTGACAGGGAAACAAACCATGACATTGGCAGCAAAAAAACTGTGTTTATCAATCCATCAACAGATATATTTTATAGCCTGTTATAATGACGTTAATGATGGTCCTTCATTCAACATTGTTTATCCTCATCGCGAATCACGTGGTAAGTAAGAACTTTAGATTCCTCCAATCATCAATTTCATTTGGTGCCAGCAGGAATCGAACCTAAGTTGCGAGTATACTGTGAATATTAGTTAGGAATTACTTAAATAACATATAAATTTAAAATGCAAATTAAGCTATACGGTAAATTTGAAAGTTTGCTTATAATGCAAATTATACCAAAATTTTTCAGAGGGCTCTTATAAAATATATCTAATGGGTTAGAAAGTTACACAAATCAACAAAAGTTTCACAAAGTTTATGGGCTTCGTATACTTTATGATTTCATGAAACAAATTTGAAGTTTGACTGATTTTATTTATCCAGGGCCAATTTTGAAATCCTCAGTTTTTTTATTCAAAGATGTTTATTTTAATTCGAAGATAAAATACAACATAAACAAATTAAAAATTACAGAGGTGCGAATCATCATCATTACTACATTCACTGCAGACTTCCACAAGTTCACAGGCCTTCCTCAAGGTACGCCACAGAGGACGGTCCCCAATTACCTGTATCCATTGACTTCCTGCATATCTTACCAGATCGAGTAGAATAATTTAATTGTTTAACTTTTATAATCAGTCGGTCTGTATATTAGTATTATCATTATAATATTCACTTATTTTAATAACCTTTTTTGACGGCTTATGTGAATCAATAGTCAATAGAAACAGGTATCAATTCGCCGAAATCTATTACATTAATGATATATAAATAGCTAATATCCGAGTGAAGAATGGAAATGATGTGTTGTACCTATTTTGGGAAGAAACTTTCACCCACCCTCAATTGCGTGCACTATCACCATCACCAATAATCCTAACACACTATCCCCAACACTAATAAACTAATAAGGATAAAACACCGTTAACAAGACGATATATATTTATTTTCTAACTAAGATGTCTTAGCGGTCAGCCATCACAGAATCTATTGCTCCTAATGACGCCCCGTTTAGAGGAAAGACACGTATCATATTATTGACGGAAGTATGTCTTTCCTATTTTATTGGTCTTGCAGGTTAGTGGTGACGGTGATAGTGCACGTAATTGAGGGACGGCGTATGTTACCATCTCTTCATATAAGGTGAGATACGTAATTTTTATTATTCACGTCGTTGGATCAATCACTACAAGTAAAAGATGGCGGTGTAACCAATGCTTACGTTAAAATACCCAGACAAAGTCTGTTTCTGAATCCATACCACAGCTATGCTATGATTTAGCACGAATTGGTCGACTGGACCCGGAAAAGACCACATTCTGAGAAAATACCATCGTAAATAGCAGGTTAATGCTGCTTTGCTTGGTATGGTGAGTCCAAAGAATCGGAGGCTATTTTCAATGAAAACGAGGTATTTCATCTCAGGCCTCAGGGATTACAACAAGTCAACATTTTGGTTTTTAATCGAGGATAGATGTAGTGTCTGTGGTCTGTAGCATCCATTTACTGTGTGCTCGTATTTTATTGTATTATTCTATAAAAACAAGGCTAAATCTTCCTTTAAAAGTGATAGGCTAAGTACTTGTAGTCTGCCGGTCCATCTGTATTGACTTTTAGGAATTGATAAAAAGGAAGAAATTTAATAAAACCTTTCATTTAATATTGTATATGAAAACGTATTGATTTAGCATTCATCATTCCCACTTTCATACCTTAAATCTAAGCAGGCTTTATTTTAATTGACAATAAAGGTAAAATGACATTATGAAAATCGTATTATGTAATATATGCAAATTATTATATTCTAATTTAGCACGGAGCGACGTTTGCGCAAAAATCGATGCTACCCAGAGCCGAAGGCATAAGTAAAGGATGTTTGTGAGATGCTCTTTATTAATCCGAACAACGATGGAGGTTCGATTTTAATTAAAATGGGATTATTTTGTGAGTGCGTTAAAACAGCCTGCAGCTTAAGATTCAAACAGCAAAAATAGATTTACCTTGATTTAAAAAGTGACACGAAATCGAGTGTCTATTGATATAAATAAAAGGAATATTCTATTAAAAATCATATATTTAAAACTAGAAAAAAATGGGGCCCAGCGATTTTTCTACTGAACCAATATAGTTTAACTACCTTCAAAGTAAGGCCACATACCTTTTTAAAAGACCAGCATTGGACCTGCAGTTGACAATTACCATCGTGTGAGCTGCATACTATCTTGCATTCTCTTCAAATAAAAGCTAATAAAAGTAATTTATTCGAAGTAGTTTATAAAAAATCATATCAATATTAACTGTATTTATTGTCTAATAGGCCGTAGTGAAAGTATTCGTACAAAATATATTAACATACGTCAATGAAGCAAACTGTCCAACACGCCGTAGGACTACAGGCGTTATGAAGAAGGGTGTTGACACCTGCCTTAATCAAAACCTTATTTAATGTACTCTAATACATATATACATATTTAATTTTAAAGAGGAAGATACAAAAAAAAGTTATTTATGGTCCAAAAACAATTAACAGATCGTTACAATTACAAAACGTATACGAAAATATGAGTTGAAGTTTGGAAAATTATTCAATTATTTAATCCCCTATATAACTGATAGATTTCAATTGGGTTTGATCTTGGGGAAAAAAGGTTCTCGAGTGGCAGCCTCGTACCGGTAGGGGAAGTGTAGGGCGACTCCCCACTAGATGGAGTGACGACTTGGTAAGACATGCAGGAAGTCGATGGATGCAGGAGGCTCAGGACCGTGCTTTGTGGCATACCTTGGGGAGGGGGCTATGTTCAGCAGTGGACTTGTGAAGGGCTGTAATGATGATGATGATGATGATGATCTTGACATACGGATGACTTTAGTCATATTTTAATACAACTCCCAGAAAACTTAATAACTTTCACAATTTCTGTTTAAAAATAAAGAATTACCTATTAATAAATAGTAATAATCAAATTAAAAGAGTAAAAAGAAATTATTAATATTAAATTCAAGTGTTATTGCAGTACTATTTTAACTTACGTTAACATCTCAACGATATTGAAATAATCTCATTTATAATTTAAAATTTACTTTTTATGATTTAATATTGAACGATACTAGCAACGTAAGCGGTGTTTAAACATGAAGTCCTGACAAAAAAATCTTAGAGAGAGGCTTTAGATTAATCCTTCCAGTAAAGGCGGTTCGCCATTAATTAAAACACAGTAGAGCTTAATTTAGTGAAGTTCAAAAATAAGATTTTTTCAGCTACAAAAGATACTCTATTCGTAAATTTAAAGTAACTGTAATAATCCTCAAAATAAATCGCCTACGATTACGAAGTATAAAAGTTAAATAATATATTTTATACTTTTTTTATTTGCAGAGGTGTAAGAGAGGGTGACGTTATATCCCCAAAACTCTTCACCGCTGCATAGTACGAAGTAAACATCAAAAGCGAGTACAGTATTCACCTTCGATTTGCGTCGTTCTTATGTCAAAATCGCTGAGGGACTTCGGCACTATGCTCACCGATTTTTATGGTGTCTTTTTCTTTCGTCTATACGCATATAGTCTTCTTTTTTGTTGGTTTGTAAATGTCACGGCTGAATATGGACCTCTCCTGTTTTATGGAAGGTGGATTGATGATCACATTATATTCTTATATCTTTGACACTGCTACCTATCATCCGACTGGGTAATTTATGTCTGGCATACACGAAGTGGTTATACCGACATCTGTCGTAAGCCATAAGATTTTCATTTTATAGAATAAGGTTGACAAACTAGCAAACAGTTCATCTGGTGGTAAGTGGATACTGTGGCGCATAGACGCGCTTTTATTAAGAATAATCATGTAGATGCTTTATCAACCTCGAGGACTAAGATTAAATGATCATTTTCAGTAAAAAGGGTTCCGTTTCTCTACACTCATCATACGAAATACAACAGCATTAAGCTGTTATTTTACGTTGTCATCCTGTGAGAGCGTAATCGTATTGTGATCTAGCTTGCCACGTATCAAATCTACCGTAATCCATAAGATTATTCTGGTACTTTCTGTAGTACCATATTACGACACCCCTAGGATAAATTGAGAGACATGTATTCCTATGCCGCCTCGGCGTGGCATTTATCTAGTTACATATTATCATTATCATAATTATCATCGTCAGTACAACCTATAAAAGTTCACTGCCGCCTTATAGGTGTATTGTAAGAGGATACTTGCTATAGTTAGTTGCCTCGCTTGGTAGGCGGGTTAATAACCGCGATTCATTTTTCACATACAGTTCTTATTAGGAAGACTCTGCTGTCCATCTTCTGGTTATTTTTCTTCTGTCTCCTCTTAGGACATCCACAGGACGATATTGGTTAGTGAATGTTCTTACACCTCCATTGTACAGTAAATAACATTTGTTATGTTAAAACTACCAAATTAGAAAAAAAACTGACATCATCCACTACTCCACGTAGCTAGTATCGAGAACACCTGCTGCGTTTCCTTGCTTACATAATGTTCTTATTTTATAGGCACAATCTAATAATAATTTTCCGTATATTTTTGAAGGGAAACTTGTACCCCTTTTTAAATATATACTGCAAACTGAGGAGTGCAAAATAAAACATCCATGTTTTTAAGTTCATACTGCCAATATTAAACACATAATAGTCTGTGGTTAAACAGTCACACGGTGGAGAGGTAACAGCTAAAGTATTTTAAAATGTATAATTTCCAACAAATAATTACTACTCAATTTTACGTGATTCGAAATGCTCCTTTTATTAAATTCTGCGAACTGTATGTCAAAAAAAAGCGATTTTTATATATTTTGTATTTGAGATATACAGTTTATATTTGAAGTTAAATGTAAAATACAGATTTCAACTTAAAATCGATTTCTTTTATAGCATTAGGTTGACAAACAAACACACAGTCCACCTGATAATGAGTGGATTCTGTGGCCCATAAACATCTACATAAATCCTAAATTAAGAAATTAAAATGCACATGCGTTGTCAACACTGCGGACTAATATGGAATACCTCATTTTCAGTAAAAAAGGTATCCGGTTATCACAGCAGCATTAAGCTGCTATTTTACGCCGGTATTCTGTGAGAGCGTAGTCTTGTCCGCAGCATGGCTCAACCACGTTAAAAAAATAATAAATTACGGTTTAATTTTGACCAATCAGTGACCAACAGTATTAAATAATTTGGCTTATTGCAACAAGTAAAAAGCAAGGGACCAAATATTTTAATGGAACTTTCCCTATTTAAGTAAGCTGTACTGTAACATGGAACAAGTTCTCGTATCGTCATCGCGACCTCCTTACAAAATCTTCTAACAATTTATTACTGTACCGATAATATGCGTAAAGTAACACATGCGTTATGAACTTTTGTCGTTTATCGATACGAGAGATTGGTTATTCTGATAAAGGACCGTTGCGTTGAAATAATAATAACCTTTACACTAAATTTCGGTTACGGTGACCGACTTTTCACAGAACTTTCTCACTTTCAAAGTCCGATGGGACGGCAATCCGACACGAGCGCAGGCTATTGGAGGTTATAAGTTACAGCAATTAACGGTTTTACGGGTTTTTCGAGGCACAACCTAATACCAAACAAGAACTAATTTTGGCCTGACCTAGGATTTGAACGCAGAGCTACTAATTAACAGTCGCGTTCATGATCACCAGATCAACGGAGCTAGTGGGCTGAAACTTTTTAAGCTACTCGTATTGCATAACTTTTATCGCGGGCTTTGAGCGCGGCGACCGAATCAAGAAATTCCGTAACGAAAAAAACATAAGACCCGAAAACCTAACATCGTCTAACGTCGTTTAATTTCGGCAGACTACGGCGCGGTTTTTGTGTGCGTGCTACCAGACGTATGCTTGTAGACTTGTCGTTGCATGTATTGCAAGATAATAAAAATATTTTAAACAATAATATAGTTTATTGCGAGAAGCATATACTTTGGATTTATAGGAGTCGTCGTCATGCTAGCAACTTTCATGAATTTAGAGTATTTAATAAACACAGACTTTATAGAAAATTATAGTTTGTCGGAAGAACTCGTTAATTACCATAAACCTATAGTTTCAATGATAAAAATTCCTGAATAACCTACATCTATTGTAAGATAATAAAAATATTTTTAACAGTATTTAACTTCTCATTTATTCAATAAAAGAAAAAAATTGTTTTCTTATCGGTCACCGCGCTCAAAAAATGTAGTATTCAAGTAGAATTAATATCACAGAAAAAACTTGAACTATTATCAAAGAAAAAAATACTGCATAAATATAATAAAGAAACAATTATAATTGCATAAGTTGATAAAAATGCTATGCAATAGCTTTACCGCGGCAGTCCCCGAGTGCCAAACGTATTTTTTTTTGAATTAGTGTTTTTCATAAGCCCGTTGCTGAAGTAAGACTTATTTACTGTCTCAAACCAAGGTTCTTAGCCAGCTGCATTAATTATCTCCCTTAATTTCTTATTTTTTCATCATTCTGTACCATGCAGTAAAAGTGTAAAAATATCCACTTGCCCGTATCATTTCTCAAGTGTCGAAAGGGGCGGCAGAAAAAAACAAATTAGGAGACAGGCAGCAAAAATTTCTTAATAATGTAAAAACGACTTCAAATTAAAAAAAACTGAGGTAGTCAACCCGCTTGCCAAGCGTGGCAACTATGGCGAAAATCCCCCCTATGAGGCAATATATAGGGAGGCCTATGTTCAGCAGTGGACTTTAATAGGATTTTGGTCGGCCTCCGTCTCTGGATTAGAATTTCTGTATGTACTATTTTCTAATCTTTTACTGTTGTTATGCAAAAATATATCTGTAATAGATTTATACAGAAGGGCAAAATTGTGAATAAGCAGCAGTGTATTCATTGCGTGGTTCTTTATTTGAACCCTTATTTTTTAATGGTGATTCAGATATTATTTTTATAGGATAAGTGTGAACAAAACACCTGATAGTAAGTGAATGTTGTGGCCCATAGACATCCATCCTCGATTAAGAACCAAAATTCAGATGCGTTGTCACACCTGAAGGCGAATGTGAAATGGCCTGGTTTCCAGTAAAACAGTATCTGGTTCTCTAAGCTTACCATACGAAACACAGCATTATTGAGCTGCTATTATCTTGAAGTAAGTGGGTGATACGAAAAGTTTCCGACCTAACAAAGATATAAGACAGTTTTTCTTGAAATTTATTTCTTATTTTCTTTATAGTCTCCTTGTAACTCTACACACTTCTCCAAGGGATGTTCCCATCTCTTTAACCTGTCCAAATAAGTGGGTGGACTGAAAAGTTTCTGACCTAATAAAGATACAAGACAGCTTTTTTTTTAATTTATTTTTATTTTTATTAATAGTCTCCTTGCAACTACACACATCTGATCCCAGCGATGCCCCCATCTCTCTAACCCGTCAAAATAGTACACGGTGTTTTTCTCAGCAAAATTCACTTGTGATTTAAGGTGATTCAAGGCGATTGCCTCATTATTGATTGAAACTCTCTGACCTCCATGAGCAAGTTTTAGATGAGGAACAAAAAGAAGCCGTAATTCGTTAATTTTCATCATCGCAACCGCTGAGGTGTGAGACGGCGCGTTGTCATCGTGAAACGGGATTTTCTTTATCTGCAAATGTAGCCATTTTTCCGTTATTTTTGCCTTCAATTTATCACGTGATGCATAGTATGTTCCTGTAAAGGTTTTTCCTTTTTGAAGATATTTGATTAATTTATCTCCATGACAATACTGAAAAACAGTCACTATCACTTTCTAAGCCGAAAAAACAGTTTTTTTTTTTGGAGCCGGTTCCTCTACGCAGTCCTCTGTTTTGACTGTATTTTTGTTTCGGGCATATAATGTTTATCCGAGTTTCATTTACAGTAATTATTTGGCGCCAAATCTCGGAATGCACCTAAACTGTGCCAACAGAGCGTTGCATTTCATTCGAACACGTTTATCGCTTAACGTGAGCAAACGCGGCACACAACGGGCTGACAGCTTTCTCATGCCTAAATCACGATTTAATGTGTGACATAGACAATATTTTGACATTTTTATAGCCTCTGCTATCTCACTTACTTTAATTTGGTCTGGCACCACTTGGTGATTTTTAGCGATATTATTGTCAGTAGTTGCAGTTTTCGGACGTCTCGAAAGTTCATCGTTTTCCAAGCTCTCATGGCCACGTTTAAATTCAGCTGCTCAAAATTTCACTGTGATAAATGATGGTGCAAAGTTGCCATATAAAGAGTCAACTCATCTTAGTTTTTCATAGGCATATTGCCTTTCAACAATAAAAAAATCATGAAAGCTCGATACTCAGTTCCATTTTCACAAAAAAATACTTACTTCGACTCACCCAAACGACTGTCAAATAACAACTACGCATCCAAAATGGCTGAAATTTTGTTGTTTAACTGTTAAAAGATGCACAACTATATTCACTAGCTTTAATTGACGAGTGCTACGATCTTCACCTTGAGGCCGGAAACTTTTCATAGCACCCTGGTAGTATTCGGCGTTTTTCTCTACATAATAATTGTTCACGTAGGTGATGGCCTCCTCATTTAATGAAAATTTCTGTCCTCCGAGCACAATTTCTAGACGAGGGAACAAAAAAGTTACCTGGGCTAGATCTGGTAAGTAAGGTGGTGGTGAAGAGCCTAAAAGTAAACCTAGGTTTACTGTTGGGCTTTTTCCACTCAATGGTACAAGCTTCCACAAGAAAAAAGTTATTACCTTCTCTATCCCTCTCTTTGATTAATATTAGCTTAAATATACATAGCTGATTTAGCTCAGAAGATAAGCGTTCTTCGCAAGTTTCACTATGCTTAAGCAATCTCCGTTGGTACTAATTTTTTACTAAAATTTTATTATATTTAACTACAATTATAAGTACTTACTACGTCGTAAGCAACGTAAGTAAATCTGCATGTTTGAGGACTAAAACATGCTCTGAGCAAAGCAGTGGACTTATTTTTCCAAAACTCAGAAATAAGAAAAGGCCTATGTCCAGCATTGTTACTAGCATATATACTTTTTGGTCCACTGTTTGGTTAATTACGACAGTAATAACATCGTTTAGTAGAATTACGAAATCGAGTTCTGAGACGATACATGTATTTATAGGGTTTTGAAATGGACTTTAGATTAATCTACTTTTAGTTTTAGCGGGGATTTATTTGATGTAAGAGGTTATTAGGGCTTACAAAGGTAAGATGACACCGCAATTTGTACCAACTTTTAATGAAAGCTTATCGCGGTAATAAAATTTTAATGAACCGTAAATATTATGGATGGCGGAATGTAATGATATTCTTAAGACCCTTGCATTAACTTTTTAGATTTAGCAAGATAACAAAATAATAACTATGGAAAAGCACCAAAAAAGTAAATTTCAGATTGACAGCAAGTAAAATGGTAAAAAAATTAACCATTAAAAAGCTGACTGAGTAAGCAAATCCCTTACATTTTTTATTTTTGTAGATCAATAGATAAATATTATATAGCCTTTTCTACTTGCATATTAAAGACGAATCTATACCTCATTTGTTAAAAAATATCAAGCAGCGAGCGGCCGGCGCATGAAAGGAAAGCGTGTGCGAATGTACGAACGTGTGCGAAATCATTCCCGTGGCACTGTCGATATGCGGCGAAGGTAAAAACCATATGATTATAGTCAGTGAGAGTCCAAAACCACCCGTCCGTTCCTCTACGAGAGAGCTATGCTATATATATTTGTATGTAAAGGGCACCTTTGGCTTCTGTCATAAGTTTACTTCGAAACTCATATTTTTGGCAAATTATGGGCCAAGTACCGCTGCTCTTTAGACACTGCCTACCTTCTTAGGGAACACAGTTGTGGTGCTTTGTAAATATGTTAGTCTAATACTTGGTAGAGCAACATTGCAGCTATATTATGGTTGTAGCACTAAAGGATCGGCTCGACCGGGGAAGGTCCACGATCTCACAGAATATTAGCGTAAAATAGCAGCTTAATGCTGCTGTGTTTCGTATGGTGAGTAGAGAACCAGACCCGTTTTACTGAAATCGAGTAACTCCATCTTAGTCCTCAGGGGGGATAGTGTATCTGCGTTTTGATTCTTAATCGAGGTCGAATGTCTATGGGCCACAACATCCTTGACATTGTTGTGAGCGTTTACAGACCCCCATGTTCTTTATATGATACTTTTGAAAAAATTATGGAGGAGGTTTTCGCTAAGCTTAATAAACAGAATAAATCTGTTGTAATATGTGGAGACTTTAATATCAATCCCCTAGAAGCTTCCTCCACTAATATTAAATTTAGATCATTGTTTAAATCTTATGGTCTTTTTAATTTATTTTTTGAGCCAACACGTATTGCTGAATCTAGTGCAACATGTATAGATAACATTTTTACAAATGTTAAGCCGTTCAATGAATGTATAATTCAAAAATTGAGCTCTGATCACTGTGGACAATTTGTTTCATTACCTTATGTTCACAAAAAAGCAAGTAGATAAAAAAGTAGTGTTTGTTCTAATAAATGCACATCGCTTGGAGAAGTTTAGAAGTAACATAGTAAAAAAACTTCCATTACTTTCATACCAAAATAATCCAAATTTTTTGTATGCAACATTATTTAAGCTCATTTGCAATGAATTTAATAATAATTTTACTTCTAAAACATTCTCCTTGAATAATCGTAAAGCATTTAATGAATGGGCGACAGTAGGAGTCCATAAGAGTAGACAAAGGTTATATGAACTTTACAATGAAAGGTCATATAATCTTAGCGTCGAATTTAGGGAATATGTAAAAAAATATTACAAAATATTTAAAAGAGTGTGCTCCTTAGCCAAGTCATTGTATTTAAGCAACAAAATAAAGACGGCTTCTAATAAAATTGAAATGACATGGAGTATAATTAATAGTGAAACTGGTAAGGTCAACTCTCGCAATTCAAACTACCAGTTAAGTTTTAACAATAAATTAACTAAATCAGATCAGGACGTTGCAATGGTTTTTGAGAAATATTTTACTGATATTCCGATCTTAACCACTAAGTCACTGAATTCTTCTCCTACCGTCGCCGAATCATTACTTAAACAAAATGTAAATGTGTGTACAAAGAATTTTACATTTCATAAAGTTTCATCAAAAGATATTGTAAAATATTTTAAGACTATTGATATTAAGAGAACCGCCGATCTGTGGGAGATTTATGTTAAAGTTATTGCGTCTATAATAGATATAATCGCACCTCAACTATATTATTTTTAATAGTAGTATCAAATCTGGTGTGTTTCCTGATTTAATGAAGCATAGTAAAGTAATACCTTTATTTAAATCTGGTAGTACATTGGACCCCGCTAATTGTAGACCTATTTCTGTACTGCCAACACTTAGTAAAATTTTTGAAAAAATTATTCTTGATCAATTGTAATTTTTTTTTAATATAAATAAATTACTTCATAAAAATCAATTTGGTTTCACAAGGGGTCGCTCGACAACTGATGCTGGTGTTGAGCTGATTAAATATATATTTATTGCATGGGAGAATTCACAGGATGCTTTGGGTGTGTTCTGTGACCTGTCCAAAGCCTTCGATTGTGTTCACCATGAAACATTAATCAGGAAACTTCAACACAACGGTGTAAGAAATGATGCTCTTAAATTAATTATTTCATATTTAAGTAACAGAACACAAAAAGTTGTTCTTAATAGTATGAGTTCTTCCGGGTCGATTGTACAAATGGGCGTGCCTCAGGGCTCAATTCTCGGCCCCTTTCTGTTTCTTGTATATATTAATGACTTACCTTACATAGTAGGGGATAACATGATATAGTATTATTTGCTGATGATACTTCATTAATTTTCAAATTAAAATGACAGTTATTAAATTACGACGAAGTAAATAATGCTATAGCTAAGTTATTCAATTGGTTTAATGTTAATAATTTGCATTTGAATGAAACTAAAATTAAATGTATGAAATTCCGTAACTCCTAATGTTAAATATGTCAATACTAATGTAATTTTAAATGGGGAGGAATTGAGTTGTTGATACCACCATTTTTCTTGGAATCACACTGGACGCAAAGCTTCAGTGGCTCCCCCATATATCAAAACTAGCGTAGCGAGACTTAGTTCTGCAGCATATGCTGTGAAAAAGATTAGAACTCTTACCAGTGTTGAAACAGCTAGAATAGTTTAATTTAGTTATTTCCATAGCTTAGGTATGGTATTTTGCTGGGGAGTATATTTATTTTAGAGGGCCTTAGAGCAATATATAATTTAAAACCAAAAGAAGTAACTGAGACAAATATTTAAGGAAATTTAATATATTAACTCTGGCCTCTCAATACATTTATAAAAATGTATTGTACGTACACAAAAGTAAAAGTAGTTTTACGAAAATAAGTGATATACATTCTGTAAATACTAGGAGCAGACACAAGCTAGTAGTACCAGTTACTCGACTCCACCGAGTCAGTAATTCATTCTTGGGGCAATGCTTTTACAACAAAATCCCAGAAAATATACAAAATTTATCATACACAAAGTTCAAAAATGTTGTTAAACTAAGTTTGTATAAAAAGGGTTATTATAATATTAAGGAATTTATAGATGATAATATGCCCTGGGAAGGGTGATCGCTACCAAGCTATTTCTAATTTGTCTTGTGTTGTTGATTGTAAACATGATTGTAATGATGAGGGGTTTTTGCTGGTTCTTCCCAGGACAGAGTTTTTTTTGCGAATCAGTGGTAAATTAAAAAAGTGACTTTCAATAAGTATTTTTATAATCTACATTGAATAAAAAAGTTTCTATTTCTATTTCTATCGATTTACATCAGGTGAACAAGTGAACTTTGTGCTCGTTCGTCACCTTTATTCCATAAAAAAATTGTTATTTTTCTCAGAAAGATTCCATAAATCGCATAATCTACATAAATTAATCTGTTATCTCAGACAACCTTCAACGTAAGTCAAGCAAAAAGAATGATAATGAAGCGAAACATTAAGTAACATCGTAACATATGAAGAAGCGTCCGGTCACGACATTGTTCGCTATGTTTCACCCGGAATAGTCAGCCACACTATTCACCTCAATTGACTTATTATATTTTGTAACAACAGCATGACTTAAAACATAATGCGATTTGCATTGAATTTTTTTTATTATTTATTAAGGAATTTAACTGCATTCTTGTTCTAATGGTCATTAGTGTAGTAGCAGGTCATGTGGTCCCGGATTCAAATCAGGAGTCTAGCCAAAATCAGTTTTGAGGATTTTCTGTCAAGAAATTCTCAATAGCACCCGAGCGTCAAGATATTGGGGGTGCTGCACCCCCATGCCTCGGAAAGCATGTTTAGCCGATAATTCTCTGTACAGTCATGTCGAACCGTCGTCCCCGAATATAGCATTCAACTTCATTTGCGCACAGAATTGTGTGCTATAGTTGTCTGGCTCAAATGGGCTTGGAGACTAGTATCTGTGACTAAAATTCAGTCAGGAGTATTTTATTTTTATCAATATAACAAGGAAGCTATAAATTTATATTTAGTCACGTAGCACTACATGTAGAGCAGAAAACTCGGTTCCACACGTTTTAGGACATTCACGGAATATGAATTTTAAACAATAATAATAAATAAAGAAATAATAGAAAAGTAATATAAACAGTGATTAAGTTTTATGTCGCCCCGTGTTTATTCCTTATTCCTCAAAAATGTTGCTCTATGCATCATTACATTTCGTTCTATTGGTGAATCCTTTATGGTTATTTAAAAATTTGTAGTTCTTCTTCAACGGTCCTTAAAAGTATCTGGAGCCTTTTCTGTTTGCAAGAAGCAGGCGAGTAGGGGATTTGTCTTAATCGTCACGCTTTACAAACTGATTGTATCTCAAAGTACCAGACATATCGCATCTTTGATGCTAACTTCTATGGCTGTACTACATCTAGCGTAAAGCAGGTGGCTTAACCCCATATTTAACTTTAACCAAACCTACCGAAAATAATGAGCATGGCATATAAACAACTTTTTTGAACTTACGTAATCATAATATCTTTGTATTGGTGGTGTAAGAGAATCCATCAATATCTTGCTATCGTAAGTGACGAAGAAGAGAAACTTTAACAGGAGATAGACTGCATATTTCTGATAATGACTTAAAAATAATAAAATACTGCGGTTACCAATCTGCCTGCGTCCCTGCCTTATATCACATAGTAGTACAACATCTCCGATTTCAAGCATTATATGGGTAAGGCATATGTTCAGGCTTGTGATAGGCTGTAGTGATGAAATGATGATGACGTGAGCATTTAAATTGATATTTGTTATAAATTTAAATATATATATATATATATATATATATATATATGATATATATGATATTTATATTATATTTAACTTTTATATAAAGATAAAGTTTTTCTGGACTTGTATAATCAAACTAACAAATATCCAACAAATAACTTTTTTATATAAAATAGGGTTACAAAACGAGCACACAGCTCCACCTGATGGCAAATGGATGCGATGGTCTATAGACATCTACATGTGTCTTCGATTAAAAATCAAAATGCAGATGCGTCTCTGCGTGCGATCTGAGAACTAAGATGAATTACCTAGTTTCTATTTAAAAGGTCCACTGAGCACCTGATGATAAGTAGATGCTGAGACTCCAAGGAATTATTATGGAAAAATTATGTGGACCATTGACATATTTATCATTGATTAAGAATCATAATGCAGATGCGCTTTCACCCCTAAGGACTATGAAATGCCTGATGCAGATGGAATGCCATGCCTCCGGTTAAAAGAGCCTCCAGTTCTCTACACTCACCATATACGCAAAACTAACATAACTTGTAGCTGACTGTCGCGTAAAAAAACTTCTACTTATCGAAACTATAAATATTTTTTTCTCATTCGTGATATGTTGACCGTTCAATAGGAGTATATTTGGACAATGTTCTTATGTGATAAAATAAATAAATTGAAGGAACGTTGTAAGAGACAAAACTATAAAGAGCAGACGGATAAAGCTATTTGAAAGAAAGAAATGGCCGTTAGGAATTGAAATATAATGTAAGTGTGAATGATTTGAATTGCTATTTATTGTTTTACACCATAAAGTTTTTATTGAAAATAGAGTCATTGTTATATTACAAAATTGCTTTTTGATTGCATGTTAGTTATTTTAACCATGGTTTTTAGTCGAATGAAAAAATTCTAACTCACGGCTCTTAATTTTGCGGTTCATACTCTTAACTTTATGTTAACATACTATCGTCTTTATACCAAAAAACACTTAGAGGAATTTGAATTCAGGGCGCCAAATTCCACCAACACAAATCGCGACAAAACTTATGAAACCTGCGATTACCCAGGTATGCAGTTTTTCGTGGGTGGCGATCGACACTTTACATCAGGTGAGCGGCATACTCGTTTGTCCACACTTCTATAAAAATGTATTTATTAAGGGTATATATTACCATCACTCTCAATTATATTATGTATACATGTAATCAATGCGAAGTTTTTCGTAGCATGTTAAAAAATTAACCTCATATTTCACTGAACACGCGTTGGCTTCTTGCCAACTGGTGTAGCTTGAAGTTATGTATGTTGTGCAACATCCCGGCTTTATTAAATACTTCAAATGGATATGCTATATTCAGATTTATATAAAAAAGTTAACTCACAAGTCAGAGACGTATCGTTACAGCCAATAAAATTTCCACTGCTGAAAAAAGGCCCCCATTGATCGCCTTATAGGGAGGCGGCGTATTTGCCACAGTTGCTACGCTTAGCAGGCGGTTAGCAACCACAAGTTGAAAGTTTTTATTATTACGAAGGCGCTGCTGATCATCTCCTGGTTTATTTCCCTCTGTCACCTTTTACAACACTCACGGTACGATATGAGTTAGTGGACATTCATACACCAATTGTGGGTCAAGATTGTGACGTAGGGGAAACTAATATATTACATTATATCTCACGTGCGTATTAAAACAAAAGTAGGTTTTAAACTTGATACGCAAGGTTTTTTCCTTCAGCGACGTCATGAGGCGAGTCGTTCACTTTCTTTTATAATGGTTAAGGAAGGCCACTTGCGTCATATAAGTGAACAGGTGCTCATGTTTAACACATTTATTGGATTTAATTTTGCTTTTTATCATGTGTATATTTTATCATAAAAATGTTCTAGTTGTTCATGAGTCTATTACTTTCAATTTTATTTAAGAATATGGAATCATAACTTTAATGTAAATGTGATTTAACAAAAATGTCAAAAAAGTATTATTACTAACAAAAAGCTAAGTTTAAGACAAAAATACCAAATAAAACACAGTCGAGCAAATATTATACTCTAAAATTCACTTATATTTTTTTATATTTACGTGAATTACATTGAATAAAAGTATATTTGTGGATAGCATTTTTATTATTACGACTTTAAACGCGAATAAACAAATTAAGTGTATAAAACAAGATAAAATCCTTAAAAATAGTTTGATTCTAATTCGTTGATAATGTATCTTAAGAAATACACACAAGTTTTCACTAATAACAGCCCTCTCTCACTTTGGCTACCTGCTTGAAATAATTACCTACAATCGCAAATCATCCAGAGTAACATATGCAGTCGCAGTTGTTTTGTGTTTAGTATATTTAATTGTAGGATAAAATAGTTGAAAAGGTTTTAATGTAATTTAGAAATTATATATATATATATATATATATATATATATATATATATATATATATATATATATATATATATATATATATATATATATTATATTTATATATATATATATTATGTATATTATCTATTTGATCAATTTTTATGGCAAAAAAAAACGTACTACTGTAACTTTTGCGTCGATAGATGCTAAACGACCAATGAAAGGTTCCAGATATATCATTCTTTAAGACGACCCATCGAAAAAGTGATAACGTCTAAAATTGCATAACGCCCGCGACGAATAAAACCGCTTCGAAATTGTCAGAATCTTAAAATATTTTTTTTTTAAATTATTGATTTAAGTAATCAAAATAATGAGAAAGTAAATTATGAATATTGATGTTATGAATATATTCGAGTTATTACCAAGCATCTAAATTAAGTAATTTCGTTGTAATTTCAACTATAGTGATTTTAAGAGGTGTTTTCGCAAATAATTACGATCGAGTCAAAATTATACAATCGTGTTTTTGAACAATCAAATTCAAGATAAAGCCATGAATTCACCTGTATCAAAATTCCACTTTCGTTAGTGGTGTCATAGTCCTATACTATTCGATGAAAGGAGGTGCATTTTTTCGTGGTGTCCCCATAAGTTACCGAAAGATTTTAGTAGGAAGATAAGAAAGGTAAATTTATTACATTTTAGGTACTTGTATCAAAAAAGAATTAAGTAATAACGTATCTACAGAAGTCTTAACTTACACATTCTTTATTAGAAAACTTAGTTAAAATTTACTTCAATGCCCAAGTATCTACTTACTGTACCTTCTATTCATTGAAGACATAACGCTTAGCAGTGAACTATAGCCATAGCAGCAATCACAATAGATCTTTTAGGTCGCAGTGATACTGGTCTCTTTCCTAAGACCTGCTCGCACATAATAAAGAAAAAGTAGAATACGAATGTTCATATTTGAAGTTTATATGTTGTTTCTTCCGAGCCAAGCATCGCGATTCCCGACGAATGACCTTGCAATTTGTATGCGTTAGGCATCGCTGAACTCACATTGGTACAATAATATGGTCAGTCGATCATAATCAAACCTATTTCACGTAAGTTATTTGATTAAAATTTTGCAATGTATTTTTTTTCCTCTTTATTGGCATCCCTTATTAAACACGAAATATCCACCGGATTTTAGGAAGGGAAAAAGATTCAAAATAATATGGACAGTCGCGCGCAGCGATAAAGTTTTAATAAGCATGCGTGCGTGATTTATCTTATTGTTAATATTTATGTAGGCTATAAAAGTCGACAAGCAGTGAACATCAAAAAAGTGCTACGTCTGTGCGTAGTACTATTAATTATTCTGTGCTAATAACATTTTTACTATTACTTCTAAGTACACGACTCATATGATCGAGAAAAAATGTCAATCTACAATAGAAAATTTATTTTTATTTTAAAATGTTATTATTATTGAGATTCAAAAAGTAGCTTAGCAATGAGTTATAACGCTAAAGACCGCGGATTCAAATCTCGCACGGAACAAGTATTTGTATGGCTTACAAGTAATTATTAACGGGTCTGGATGTTTGTCTTTGTGAAATTTATGTTTGTAAAATGCCTTCACGATACAGGAGAAATGCTAGTGTGGGGGTAAAGTTTTTTTTTAAAATAAGAAGACATTCGTAAAAACTAGTCTTTTTTACCTGACTCGTTAATAATTTATTTTTCTTGTCAACTTTATTACGTTTTAGAAAGTTTTTTGTCAAATTATATCTAACCAGTATTTTAATTTAGCATTCACTCGGGTCACTCCATAAAGTCCAAGACGTATAATTATATTTATATATAAATCCTACGTACTTTTAGCGAAACAATATTTTGTAATGAAAATATGTGATTATAAAAATAATAATATCTTACATAGTCAAGTATGTACCAAAATTGGTTTTTAGAATATTTTGTATTTCTATAGCGATCGATATTTTTCATCACGAGCCACAACAAACGATACAGTAACCTGCTCACGACGGTGACCGAGCCCGCAGTGAGTCTAAGTGGACCTGTATTTTGTAAAATATTTTATTACAAGACTGCCGGAACACCTAAAATTTCGATTTCTCAGCCGAAAAAAATAATTATAACTAAACAAAACAAAATTAAACAGACATTTACAATCCATGGCTTTCCACGTGATATATGAAGAAAACAAATAGGTTTGGTTGAATAATTGATATTTTCAAAAGTTATCGTGTTTACTCCGCCATGCGGAGTTGATAAATCGACACCATGAGCCATAATACCACTTATCAAATGTACAGATATAGAGCAATAAATCGGTTTAAAAAAAACTGTTATAAGTTCAACGATCACTTATCTTTTTAACAATGTGCTTTATATGTCATTTATATGTTCAATATCATTGTTAGACTATACGATTTCACGCCACAAAACGTTGGTGTCTTGATTTTAGGCGCTAGTAGAATATATCTACGTGCTTTCCGCTTTAGGTATGCAATAAAAAAGTCACATCCCCAAAATATATCTTTTAGAATTTAACTTATTAATTAAACTAATTTAACGATTTTATTGAATGATGTTAGATACTTACATTACATCAAAGTTGACAGACCACAAATTCTATCATAAAACGGTTGTGAGTTACCATCTGTGTGGGATCCCTTATGTGATATACAACAGTGTTAGAACCACGCAGCAGCTTCTGCTGTTGCACAAATAGGCCGGCTCGAACCGGGGAAGTACCTTGACTACACAAAATATCAGCGTGAAGTAGAAACTTTGCTTTTGCGTTTCACTAGGTTGGTGCAGGAGGCTGGAGCCCTAAAACCCCCTCCCCCATATCACGATAGCGGAATTTAAGTTTAAAAGAATACCCGAGGAATATATCAGCACTCATGGTATTGGAGAATCGCTCACTAAACATCCACGCTCAAGCTACCCTAATATTCCTGAGCGTGGATGCTCAGGTTGCCCACGTATTCTTCAGCAAAATGCCGCTCTCTATTAACAATGCACGGAGCAAATAGCACGATAAAACCTTGGCGACCCCTGCCACACTAGCTGTGAACTTCTGAAACACCAGGAGACTTCACTCGAAAATTAACGCCATCCACTACCCTATGGAGAAGGCGAAGCAGGCCTTGCTCTTTTTTTACAGAGAAGCGAGTGTCCTCTCCAGCTGACACATCATACCAGTCCTACCAGGAGTACAAATTAGAAACCTCTTTTTTCCCCCGGGGCTGGAATTTGCGTATACGTTAGGGAGGATATCTGTACTCAACGCCTTGGAAGTCTTGAAAGTATGAACCTTAACATTTATTGGCTGCGCATGGACAACGTGACCATGCTCGCGTCTACTGGTGGCGCGATATATTTCCAATAGAAGAGGGGGAAAACAAGCGTGCAGCTGCCTATTGGTAAGTGACTACCGCAGCCCATGAATAATCGCAACACCAGGGGAATAGCAGGTGCATCGCTGGCATTTTAGAAAGGAGTAAGCTCTTTTCCTGAAGGACCCTGAGTTGTATCGGTCCGGAAAATTCGCCGATGGCAACAATTCCACAGAGAAGTTGTACGAGGACGAAAACTCCCATTGTATAATTAATTTTTAATGCGTTAATTAAACTTTAATATAAAAAATCATACGACAGTTTTTATTCGTATTTCATCAAAAAATATTTAAAAAGTCTCATTTTAAAATAACAATTCCTTGCAATTAAAGAAAAAACGGTTTAAACAATATGGCCCCGAGTTGCTCCATGACAACATATTATATCATCATTTATAATATATCTATACCATCAGTGAGACAATTTGAAGAGAATCGCATTAAAAAATGAGATAGAACAGTTTTTAGTGCCTTCGCGACTCTCAAGGGGTTGCACCGTTGATGCAGTGGTGGTGAGGCCGCAGGGTAAAGGAGTGTCATCGGTATTCCATCGGTATTGCAATATGCCTCTCTCCTTACACATCACGGCCGAAATTTTGTTGGGGGCGGAACCAGAGACTAGATTCACCGCTGGAGTCGGGGAAGGGTGACTGCGAGCACTCGTTTTTACCGACTCCATGGCCTCTGCACATCACACTCGGAGGTGGGGGGGGGGTCCGTTACATAGGCGCGCCTTGTGTTTCTGGTGCATCTTGCCTGAGAAAGGGAATAAGCAGGTGAATTCTTCGTAAGAGGATGTGCTACCATGGGGCGACCGGCGATGGTGCGGCCGCCGATGTGTGTGAGGGCGCTCCATTGGCTGTGCCAGTAAGCGTCGAAGGTGGAACACACTGGGGGTTTTAGTCTGTGCAAGTCCACCATAACCCCTCCTCGCCCCCGTGAGGTGGGTATCCGTAGCCGTTTCTTCATGTCAAATAAAGGTGTCTATGGACTGCAGTAGCTACTTACCATCAGGTGGACTACAATTCCTTTGTTTCTTCAGATTTAAGAAAGTTCTTCTAATAATATTATTAATTATAAGGTTCGGATAAATATAATAATCCCATAGCGACTCCTACTTACAGTATTCATTTCTATTATGAAATATTCAGAGCGAATGCACAGGTTTCCGCTTTCTTATCAACGTGAATAATTATTCATGTTACAATTTAATAAATGTTGGGGGAATACATTATATTACGGGGCGTAATTAACGACGTCTCATTTAGTATAATTATGAATTAAATTGGTAGATATTTAGAGTAGTCCCTATTTTTGAAATCGTCAGTATAATTTGCGATGCGGGCGAACAAGGCTCTTACGAAGAAATTAATATTGCTTTAGTACAATAGAAATTTCAAGAACCATCTTTCCTTACTAAATCTCGTTACTTATCATAAAATAAATAAACGTGTTTAACAAAAATAGATAGAAATAAATAAACCACTTTGTTACGCATCAGTAGCAGAGAGCTGTGGTAGCTCAGATGGTTAACGCTCGTTGTTAATATTACAAAACGCGAGTAACCAGGGTTCGATCCCCGATGGCACCAATGAAATTGTTAATTGCAATTTTAAGTGCTGATTTACCACGTGCTCGGCAGTGAAGGGAAACATCGTGAGGATACCTGTATGTCTGAGGAATAAGGAAAAAATATTTCGAAGACATGTGAAGTTCGCCAACACGCATTGGGGCAGCGTGGCAGACACTTCCTTGCCCTAAAACCCTCTCAGAAATGAGGGGGAGGCCTGTGCCTAGCAGTGGGACGTATATAGCCTGTAACTTTACTTATGCATCCGTTAACCCTATATTGTCAACTTTAGGCAGAAGAACTACGCCCTCACAATCTAACTCAAATATATTATATATATACAATGGATAAGTCGATTTGGATATCCCGCTACATTAACAAGCTATCAAGACAGACAATTTGAAAGCCAAATACTTAACCTATGGCGTTCTTGCCGTCACTCGAGATAGTTTGCTACGACTCGTCCATTTCGGAACAGTGTCGGTTTTTCTGCTTAAACCGACACTAGTAACCTCTCCGTCATAGTTAACCACGGCTAACTCCAGATTAAAATTATTAGTTATTGTTCCGATCTTCGAAGTAAGAACTTGTAATATCAAGAAGTCTTGCAGTTCGTGGTATGCCTGGGTTGGGCTTTAATTTTATCAATTATATCATCCCAAGCAGATGGTAGCACCCAGCAGTCTTCTATATTGAAATTAGGATCGTTTTTCGAATTCAATAGCCTTGCGAATCATTTTTGGAAGGAATCGGTGTGCTTCAGCGAAGATTTGTGGTCTATCAAATTTCATGTAGTGACGGGGGAGATCGTGTAAGTTTTCACAGAGTGCAGACTTTCCGGAGCGTCGATTCTTCACATCAGCTGTGTGTTTTTCAACGCAGGTTCTTATTGATCTTTCAGTATTTCATATATAGGATACACCACATCCACAATCAACTTTGTACACTCATGCATCTTGCAGAGGTACATTTCATTTGACTGATGGTAAAAACTGACCTGACTGAAAGTTCTACTCCACGTAACCACTAACATCAGTCTATTGGACCCTCAGATTATTTACCCTCAGACTGTTAGAGGATAGGAGGATTTTTATATTTAGATATTTCATCTTTGTGGGGACAACGCATTTGTAAACGTTTTTATTTCAATCCAGGAGTAAGCTTCGTCCTTTTGTCGTTAAGTTGTAATATTGTGTTCCAATGATATTATATATATATTTTTTTTTTTTTTTTATATATGTAATCATTGGAACATATATAAGATTTAAAAAAATTAAATTAAGTTACAAAAGAGTACACCATCAATCTGATGTTAAGTGAATACCGCGGCGTATAGATACTCGTATCTACATTTATTCTCAATTAAGAATCAAAATGCAGATGCGTTGTCACCCTGAGCACGTTACAATGCCTTGTATCCAGTGAAAAGGGGCTCCGGTTCTCTACACTCACCATACAAAACACACCAGCATTAAGCTGCTATTTTACGCTGGTATCCTGTCAGAGCGTGGTTTTTTCCCGGTCGTGACGAACCATTCGTCCTTTAACCATAATACAACTGCATCATGCTCTACCACGTTAAATATTAAGATAATCTAGTACCATATTATGATATCTTGAGATTCGTAAGGACAGTAAGAAATAAACAGGAGATAGACGGCAGTATCCTTCTGCTAAGAAGGATACAGCTAATAACAAAAATCTGTGATTGCCAGCCCGCCCGCCAACAGTTATAATAAAATACCTGCCAAATGCGATATTAACCACTCAGTCCCCTTAAAATTTCCATGCAGTCACATGCGACCGGCAAATCCCGAGTGGTTGCATGCGACCGCACACACCCGCAGCACATAAAACCATTAAAAATTTTATTTGGAGACTACTTTTACATGAAGATGTTTGGTATTATAAAACCCATACAAAATTCTCTATATAAAAGTCAGGTTTTACTTCATCACAAAAATACTATTGTTTTTTTAATAACAAACAAAATATGCCAAGCGAATGTCGGCAGCATAAAAAAACACAATTATTTCAATATATATTACTCGAAATTGTTTACGTAAAAAGATAAATTATATTCACACAAAAACATTCATTACAAAATTCAAAACACTATACTAAAACACTAGAAAAATCCAAAAACCAATACTATAACATTTGCGCGAAAATGGCGTATGAAATTAACGTAGATTATAAATAAATATCCATAGCAAAACTACTTTTTATTGCACTAGAGGATAGAAAATTTCATATTGATTCTATAATGTTACATTTCTTTATGGAAAAGTAGTCTCTAAATATAGGTTTTAATGGCGTATAATTATAAATTGTGCGTGGTGGAATCAGACCGCTTGAATTTTGACGGAATAGCGCCGCAATCGAAATCAACCGGTTAAAGTTTGAAGGGTTAAGGCAAATCTTCCCTTCAGTAGGAGAGGTCAAGTTTAGTAGTGGACTTTAATAGGCTGTTTCAAACGAATGAATATTAAATCAACCGCTTAGAGCTTGAAGATTTAAAGCAAATCTTTCCTTCAGTAGGAGAGGTCAAGTTTAGCATTGGACTTTAATAGGCTGTTTCAAACGTAGGAATATTAAATTTCCATCACTGAAAAATCTATTTTAAAAAGAAGAACAAAACAACACTAGAATTGCTTCGTTTAACACATGTAGAAAAGGTACTGTTGCAAGTTCCCTGATTTAAATCCAGTTTTAAAACTGGCGTTTCCTTTGTATCCGATTGCAGGTCACTATACACGATATAAGTTTTTGCTACGAGAGAGTCGCTGCAAATGAAATCTGCATCGTTGAGATATTATCCTATTTGTGTTAATTTAATACTATTGTTTACCGCTACGGTTACAACCTGTTAAAATCAACTGCTGAATATTGGTCTCCCCCATAGATTTCATCATATGGACATTTTCTTTAGTTGCCAAACTTGGCAGTCGGGTTGGCAATCGCAGTTTTTTTATTATTTTTAGTTGTTATTGGGAAGAAGCTGCTACCTCTCTTCTTATTTGTTTACCTCTGTCGCCTCTTACGCCACCTACGCGATGCTGTGGGGTATGCGTTAGATATTCTTACATCGTCACTACACGGTAACGTAAAACGATTGTTTACTGATACGATGTTCTTGTTTTAGAGCCATAGTAGCTCAACGGCAAAGCACTTCCTGTAAATTTTACAGGATGTTAATTTAAACCAAACCGTTAATTTCAATTTAAAATGCTTGTTTGACTTGACCACAAGGAAAAAATATTTCAAAACATGTAAAGTCCGCCAATAGAGTTTAGTAGAGCGCGAAAGATGTTTCCTTACCCTAAAACTCGTTCCGTGAGGCTTTAAATTTATTTTATTTTTATGTTTTTATTTTACATCAAATTTATTTAACTTGTGTCTAAAGATCAATTATTTCATTCACTAATTTAAAATATGCAAGAAAATAATCCAAGGGTAGCAGAGAGGGTAAGTTTATTTCATAATTTTAAGCAATATCATTCTGGAATCAATTTGAAATTACCATAATTTTTTTATTCCAGTTCTGAAAACCCTAATAAAATATAATCATTTTAATATTTATTTAGTACATTTAAATAATACCTAAAAAAATCTGTTTTGTATTAAAGATTATGTGTTAAGTAAGATACGATAAAGATACCAGTGAACGCAGAACACAGAGTCAAATTGTTTCGAAAAAGGCATATATGATAATTCACAATGATGTGTCAGTCCCTAACTAAATATATGATGGTGAGAGTTGGGTGTGGCAGAATAAGCACGAGCGTAGAATAGATGCTGTATAGTAACGGTCATAAAGGAGTATATTCGGCCTAACTCTAAATGAGAATTTGTCTTATAAGATAAAATTAAATTTACTAAAAGAAAGTTGTGTAACAAGTGAGAAGAATAACGCCGGATGGAAGTCCGCTGTCTCTGCCTACCCCTCTGGGTTACAAACGTCAATTCCCATGCATGTGTGTATCTTGAACGAATTAACCACTGGACCCGACATTAAACACAAATGTATGAAAACTCGTTCAACCAAGTGGAGAATAACGCACACAAAGATTTTATTACGTTAATATAAACATAAATACGAAATTCGAAGAAGTACACTCTATTACTAGTGCTTGAACGTAGTCGATAAAATATATCGATGAACGACTGAGAAAGAAAAAAGCGTATCGTAAATAAGCTTGTAAAACAAAGGAAATAAAAGGATAATGAAGGTGAGGTAAGCTTCCGGTATTTAAATTTTAATTTAAATAAAAGAAGCAGGACATTGTTATGGACTTTTTATTGAATTAGTTATGATAAAATTCAAATTTTTTGTTAAGTTCTAATTATTTAAATAGGTTTATTGACTTTTAATATGTATCATCTTTCTTAAAATGTGTTTCTTAGAATTTGTTTTGCTCGCTTGTTTTCTTATATAAGCAATTCTAATATTTATATACATTACAGCAATGGCTTTCATTAATTCTTCGACGTGATTCACGTCGTCGTTTTCAAATTTATGGAAATGAATGTCTTCGTACAACGAAAGTTGCAGCAATGTTTCTGTTACTTTCGGCAGGAGAAAGTCTGTTGTGTAATCTTTTTTTAGTCTTTTATTCTGAACACCGCCTGATGGCAAGTGGATGCTGTGGCTCATAGATATGTACATTTATCCTAGATTAAGAATCAAAACGCAGATGCGTTTTCACTTCTCAAAACTAAGATGGAATGCCTCGTTTCCAGTAAAAAAGCGTCTCCGGATCTCTACACTCACCATACGAAACACTGCAGTATTGATTTTCTATTTTACCTGGTATTCTGTGAGTTCTCTCACACTGTGACCGCACGATTTAACTAAAATACGTTATAATCAGATGCTCTAAAAAGGTCATGGATTCATCACAATGAAACCTGGTAAATAAATATTAAGGAAAAAGGACTGTAATAATGATGATTGTCATTATTACAGTCATTCTCAAGCTTACTGCTGAACATAGGCCTTCCCCAAGGAATGACACGAAGCATGATCCTGCGCCACCTGCACCCATCGACTCCCTGCATCTATTACCAGGTCGTCACTCTATTTATTGGGGGACCTCCCTTCACTTCGTGTAGCAGAATGAGGTTGCCACTCTTTTTTATATTATAAGAGTAACACAGTTCACCTGATGTTCAGTGGATGAAGAAGCCCATAGACATCTACATTGATCTTCAGTTAAAAATCAAAATGCAGATGCGTTGCCAGCCCTTAGGATTGAGATGGAATATCTTGTTTTCAGCAAAAAGTGTCTCCGGTTCTCTACACTCACTATACGAAACACAGCACCAATAAACTGCTATTTTACGCCGCTATTCTGTGAGAGCGTGGTCCTACCCCGATTGAGCCGACCTATTTATATTGCAACCACAATAAAGCTGCAGCATGGCTCTACCACTTAAAAATAGAATATCGAGAATCTTTCTTCAACATCGGTTGTCAGTTCTTCAAGCTGTACCGTCCATTAACACTTCAGCTTACTAATCCGTTAAAAAACTTACTTGTTGAGAGTTAGCTACACTAACACAACACAAAAATCAACATTAGTCATAAATATAACACAGTTTAACACATCACATGACAATAGATAGCTTGAGAGGCTATTTGTAATGTTTGTGCTTCGACCCAACTGGCTTTTGGTACTGAAAATATGCATGGCAGAAATAAAACTCTGGAGGTAGCCGTGGTTAATTATAACTTTGGGACGTCAAACACCTCAGTACCCCTGTGGCCATGGATGCTGTAAACTGCTCGAAATAAAATATTTGAAGTACATGATTTTGATCAACATTCTAAAAGATTGAAATATTAAAAATATCGTTGAAATTTAAAACTATAGAAACATCTTTGATAATTAGAAAAATACTTTTAACGTTAACGTTTTATGAAGAATTTTGTCACGTTAATAGAAAATTGATGTACGACTAGATATAAAACAATATAACATTACATTCATTAAAATTTTTTCAATTCTTAAATTTCTTGCAGATTTTCATATTTCGCTGCGTACCCTGTTTCAAATTTGTAAAAATTTATTGGAGAAAATGTAGCATGGAATGTCATTTCATAAAATAATTTGAATTATATAGACTAAATAATGATAATGATATAAATTAAAATTTAATTGAAATAATGATAATAATGATAGTTAATTGAGCAAGTGGATGAGTTTGTGTATTTGGGATGAGTATTTAGCAGGGATGGTAGATATGATAAGGATATAGAACGACGAGAAAATGCAGGGAATAGAGTGAATGGGGCACTACAATCTATTGTGAAGAACCAGAATGTATCAAAAAAGGCACGTATGGTAATTCATAATGCTGTGTTAGTCCCTACTTTAATGTATGGTAGTGAAAGCTGGGTGTGGCAGAAGAGGCACGAAAGTAGAATAAATGCTGTAGAAATGCGGTATTTAAGGAGTATGCTAGGGTTGAATCTGAATGACAGGATGAGAAATTGCATGATAAGAGATAAATGTGGTATACAAGACGATGTTGTGACCAGGATTAAGAAAGGAATGCTTCGGTGGTTTGGTCATGTAGAAAGAATGAATGAGGAAAGAGTGACAAAACAAATTTATATGGCAAATGTGAACGGCTGAGTTGGGAAGGGACGCCCTAGAAAAAAGTTTATTTTAAAATTGGCGATATTTTTAAAATGGGCCCCGTTAAAAGTACCCTTAACCGACGAGCATGTATGCGTAGATATATGGATGTAAAGGAGGTGAAAGAGGTATGTCAGGATCGTGTCAAATGGAAGTCCGTGGTCTCTGCCTACCCCTCTGGGTGACAGGCGTGAGTGTTTATGCTATGCTATGCTAAATAATGATAATTAAGCATATGTACCGTACCTAAAAGTATTTTATTTTATATGGGAATGGTAATCACTTAATTCATAACTATTTGAGTATAGCTGTTTAAAAACTATTATAAAACGTAACTTGTTAAGTAAAATATTGAGCACTCCTATTAAATATGATTTCTGTATTTTAACTTCCTAAACTATACCTATTTAATGAACAACAAATATTAACTTAGTCCTAAGACTACGTGTGTATTTACGATTTTGGTGTGATAAAATAAATAAACAAGTCTTTATGAACTATAATTGTTTTAATAAGTATTATTTAAAATTAGTTCCATATAACGCACAATTATGTCGTTATAATTCGGCATATGCACAATATATTTTAAGACAGACGTTATAAATGGGTTGTGTAAGGTTAAAAATTAGTTATACATTAATGCCACTGCATTTTTACTGCAAGCCATCATAATTTTTAAGAAGTATATTAAAAGTAGAACAGGCAAACAAACAAGCGCGGTATCGAGATTTTGTTGTAAAACAATATATTTAGTGGATATAAGTAATTAATTTGATTTTGGAAATAAAGTGACTCTTATTAAAATCGTTATGTATTGCGTATTTAAGCCGCATCCGTATCTTGTTAGGTCATAGTTTATCGCCGCCGTTTAAGTAATTTAGATTATGACACAGAAACAAAAAAATACGTGTGGCACTCGGTGACTGCCGCGGTAAAGCTATTGCATAGCATTTTTTATCAACTTATGCAATTATAATTATTTATTTATTTTATTTATGCAGTTAAGTCTTTGATATTAAATCAAGTTACACTTTTTGAGAGTGGTGACCGATAAGAAAACAATTTTTTTTCTCTTATTGAATAAATGAGAAGTTAATATTGTTTAAAATATTTTTAATATCTTAAAATACATGTAGGTTATTCAGGAATTTTTATCATTCAGTTAGCAGCTAGTGTACACACATACGTCTAGTCGCACGCACACAAACACCGTGCCGAACTCTGCCGAGTACCGAACTCTGACGAACTAAAACGACGTTAGACGATGCACGGTTTTCAACGCCACACCTCCGTGCCCGTCGGAGTGGGGAGCGTGAGGTTTTTTCGTTACAGAATTTCTGGATTCGGTCCCCGCGTTCAAGGCCCGCGATAGAAACTATGCAATAGCTTAAAACTTTTATAATGATTTCCTAAATTTACGCTAACATTACATAAATAAAAATATACATATTTACGGATTTTATAGTGTTTAATTAAATATAGTTTAGTCGAGGGATACTCATCCCAATTTACCTGTCCGGTAGTTGTGGTATGGTATACGGGTATGCGACCCCCGGCTACCCTAGCTATTACTGTCCTATCGCTTGCCCTCATGGACAGTAATATCCTACATTTCCTATTTCCCTAACTTACCTTACTCTTCCTTTTCACACCACCTATCCTTCCCGTTTTCCTATTCCTACCCTCCGCCAATCCAACGTCGGCCGCGCGGATGCATGGCTAGAGGCGAGCCTAGTCGTTAGCGTGCCACACTGCCCTGGGACCGGGCGACCCCAGAATTAGGCTAGCCTTACCCTGGCATGCGGGGCTCTGCTGGGGGGGACAAACCTTTCCTTTGCTATTCGTGGGAACGCAATGGATAATCAAAAAATTAACCAAAATGGCGGCGATGTGGTTCGCCACCCATCACGTCTCGTTTCTCGCGGGGGCGAAAAGCGGCCCACGGAGAGCCGCTTCGCTACGTTGAATGTAAGAGGAGGGATGGATGGTAAGGTAGATGGAGTATGTCAGATGATGGATGAACGTTGCATTGATATTCTGTGCGTGAACGAAACCAAGAGAAAAGGATGTGACACCACGGTTCATGGCCCCTACACGGCATACTGGTCGGGAGTCCCCCAAACCAGCCGAGGCTTTCAGGGAGTTGGTGTGATTCTTTCATCTCGAATGGTTGAATGTGTGATGGAGCATGAATGTGTAAGCCCAAGACTCCTCTGGATTAGGTTAAAAGTCGGACTCACCCGCTTGTTTATCCTCGGGGTCTATGTACAGACGGAGCTGCGTGGAGGTGGGTCACTAAAATCACAACAAGAGAGAGAGGAATTTTGGGATAGCATGAGAGAGGTCTTGAATAAATGCGGAGAGAATGAACGGATCGTGATGTTAGGGGACTTTAATGGATGGGTTAGAGTAAAACGTGATGGGTATGAAGGAGTTCTGGGTATGTTTGGGGACGAGAGAGTGAATGACAATGGGTGAAGCCTGCTTGAAGTATGCTTGGAATGGAATCTGTGCGTGACCAACACAATGTTTGACCACAAAAAGATCCATCTGTATACAAGAGATGAGGGTGAGTCTAGAAGTATGATTGATTTTGTAATTGTGGATGAAAGACTCAAGAAAGTGCTAGACACTCGGGCATACCGCGGTGTAGGCCTCGACACAGACCACTTCCTGGTCATAGCCCGAATGCGTGGCCTCTTTAAACGGTGGCGACACCGAGGGGCCGAGACTACGAGTGTTTTGGACAGAGTAAAAGTGGAAAATCTACAAGAAAAAGAAAAGAAAGACGAGTATGTAGAGCAACTGAACGAAAGTTTTAAAGGGATAGAAGAGATAGGAGTGATTGAAGATTTGTGGGAGACATTTAAGAAAGGGGTTGTAAATGTTGCGATTGAGGTATGCGGGGTATCTAAAAGAAGGAAAGGGAGAAAGAATGATAACGTGTGGGTGGATAAAGATGTACAAAGGATTGTGCAAGAAAAGAAGAAAGCATGGTTGGATTGGTTAGCAACAAAAGCTAACCAAAAAGTTCAAAAGGCAACGGATGACGAGATAAAGGAAGCAAGAACGAAGTATAAAAGGTTGAAAACAGCAGCGAAAGAAACTGTGTCTAGAAAGAAAAAAGAACGAAAAGATGATTTCGATAGGAGGCTCACTGAAGATTTCCAGTCAAACATTAAGTTTTTCTGGAAAACCATCAAAACAGCCAGAGGAAAAACCTCTACCTCGGAGCTGAGTACAATCAGGAGTTAAGATGGGAGCATTATAAAAGGAGAAGAGTGTGTGTTAAAGAGATGGAAAGAGTATTTTGAAAGTCTGTTTAAAAGAGAGGAAGTGCAGGTACAGCATCTGCCACCTTCCACGGAAACGAATATAAATGTTGATGAAAATGAGATAAACATGGATGAAATAGTGAAAGCGTTGAAAAGTATGAGATTAGGTAAGGCTGCAGGGTATGACAGGATTACCGTCGAGATGCTGAGGGCTGGACAGGGCCTGGTGGCTAGTTAGCTCTACTGCCTTTTCAATCTGTGCTGGCGAAATGGGCAAGTGCCGAGAGACTGGTGCAAAGCCGTAATCGTGCCATTGTATAAGGGAAAAAGGTCACGACAGGACTGCATAAATTACCGTGGTATAAGCCTTCTTAGCGTCGTCGGTAAATTGTATGCGAAAGTGTTGATTGAAAGGGTTGTGAATGAAACAGACGAGAAAATATGGGATGCACAAGCGGGATTTAGAAAGGGAATGGGATGTACGGATCAGGTCTTTTCCTTGCGGTGCATAGCCGAAAAGTGTTTGGCTAAAAACAAGAAAGTCTACTGCGCCTTCGTAGATCTAGGAAAGGCCTATGATAGAGTGGTGAGGAATGAATTGTGGTCAGCATTGTCCATGAACGGTGTGAGCAGTGTCCTCATACGAGCATTGCAATCTTTATAGGGATTCTAGTGCTTGTGTAAGGATAAACGGGGCATACACTGAATGGTTTAATATCGAAAAAGGTGTTAGACAGGGATGTGTAGCGTCACCGTGACTATTTAAGCTGTTCATGGACAATTGTATGACAGATTTAAAAGAGAATGAAAGTGGGTTGAGAATGAATGAGTTACTCGTCAAATGTTTTCTCTATGCTGATGACCAAGTATTACTTGCGTCTTCGGCCGAGGAGTTGCAGGAGATGGTAACTGCTATGAGTGGAGCTTTTGTTAGAAAGGGAATGAAGATGAATGTAAAGAAGACGAAAGTGATGGTGTTTGAAAAAGATGAGGCAGTGACAGACTGCAATATCATGATTGAAGATGAACAAATTGAACAGGTGAAAGAGTTTGTGTATCTGGGGTCTAAGTTTACAAGAGATGGAAAGTGTGAGAGTGATATCGAAAGAAGAGTGAATGCAGGAAACATGGTGAATGGAGCTTTGCACTCCTTTATGAGCAGTCGGAAGGTGTCTAACAAGGCTCGTTTGGCTGTGCATGAGGGGGGTGTTGGTTCCGACACTCATGTACAGAAGTGAAAGTTGGGTATGGCAGAAGAAACATGAAAGTAGAATAAATGCAGTTGAGATGAGAGCATTAAGAAGTATGATAGGAGTTAAACTGAGTGACAGCATAAGAAATAGTGAGATAAGGAAACGTTGTGGTCTGAAAGAAGATGTAGAGACAAAAATTGAGAAAGGTATGCTGAGATGGTTTGGCCAAATCGAAAGAATGAATGAAGAACGATTGACGAAAAAAGTGTATAAGGCGAGTGTGAATGGAAGTGCTGGAAGGGGTAGACTTAGGCGGACTTTTCTAGACTAAATTAGGGACGTCTTGAAAAAAGGCCAGGTTAAGAGTACCCTAAACCGTAGAGCATGTATGAAGGGAATAATGAAAGTAGACGAAGCGAAACAAGTATGTAAGTATCGTAGCAAGTGGAAAGAAGTGGTCTCTGCCTACCCCTACGGGTAAGAGGCGTGATTATATGTATGTATGTAATTAAATTTTCAACTTATTTTTAATTCCCGATATTCCTCTACAAGATTCAGGAGTGTACAAGTTAGATTGTGAATGTGGTCTCTCTTACATAGGTCAAACAAAAAGATCCATAAATACCCGCGTGAAAGAACATATAGCCGATGTGAAGCATCGACGCTTCGGGAAGTCTGTAGTCTGTGAAAATTTTCAGATCTTCCCCACTATTATATCAGATTTAATAAACCACAAATCCTCGCAAAGAAAACACCGATTCCTAGCAAGGATTATGTGTGAGGCTATTGAAATTAAAAAAAAACATTCTTATTTCAATAGAGAAGACGGATGGATGCTGCCATCTGCTTGGGATCCTATAATTAAAAAAATTAAACCCTAACCCAAGCATGATACTGTGCACGACTTCAGGTATCGTAAGCTTGTTCTACGCAGATTGGAACAAACATTAATATTAAGAAACTAAAGGTATCCGGGCTAGCTATGACATGTTGTAAAGCACCAGAAACGTCGGGAATTAATAATGATTTAATATAGTTAATCAAACGCCAATATAAATATAAAATAGAAAATAAAATACGTAAATATAGTTTTATTCAAAAACTATTTTATTCAATATAGACTATAACTACTTTTTATTGAAAAACACTTTTTTATTTACCACCATTATGTACTACTACTAATTTATGTACTAGATGAGACGCCGAAATCTGTATGTTTAGACCACACGTTATCGCTCGCGGACCAAAACTTACTTAGTCGGTGCTATAAAAACGTATTCTGTGCCTTCAACCACACACCTCACACTGCACACAAGTTTTGTTCGCGCTTTCTGTACTAGTAAGTAGACATACATAAACCTCTTTCACCTCCTGCACATCCAACATGTATATACTTAAAATAAAAGCGATGATCGTACAAAAATTAAAAATTTAATAAAAAGGTTGTATCTCTTATATACACTTAGATTTAGCACCAACTTCTAAAGCAACTATGTGTAAATTATTTTGTTCCTTTTAGTTCCCCGAAGTTGGTTTTTGCTTTTTATAAATACTTTAAGTTTTTTTGCCTCTTTTGTAGTGGACTAAGGAATTTCACAAGCCCAATGTAACAACTAGAATATCGTCTTCCCGGGTCGAACTTTTTGACTTATAGATAATTATAATGTCTGAACACATGTGAAGGATAACCTATTAAAAGTATAAGTAGTTGAAGACTAACGAGAATATAGCGTAGCAAACATAAGAATGACCTCCAAACCGAGTAGCGGCGGTATAAGAACATTCACTACTAGGGTAGCCATATCATCCTGTCGGTGTCGTAAGAGACGACAGAGGAAAACACATCAGGAGATGGACTGCAGTGTCTTCCTTATAATGACTAGAAATAAAAACACTGCGGTTACCGACCGCCTTGCCAATGAGGCAATCTATGGGGAAGGCCTTATCAGTGGATTTTAATTGGTCGTTACGGTAACGGTTCTCTACACTCACCATACGAAAAACAACAGCATTAAGTTGGTAACTATATTAAAGCTGTAGGATGGCTCTACCACGTATAAACCAGGTAAATTAACTTTATATTGAACATTAGTTTCGAAAGAATATTGTAAACTGTAACAACATCAACTGGTTACACGAGCGCTGTGCCCAAACACCGAGAGTCACGGACGAGAGCATAACGTAAAACGGATTGCTTGCCCCCCGACCGCTCCTCGAGCCTATACGTATTTTGCCCTTTCATAATTTATGCATTCAACATCATTGGGATCAAATTTGGCGAGCTTTCAGCTATACCTTAGACTTATGTTGATTAAAAGTTATCTTTTACCATTAGCGCAGGATAGGTTATAGTGTCTAAGTGTATACGCATGCACAGGTGCACTTTCTATTCTCTCATTCTTATAGTTCGATAGTACAGTAATCAGACACTACTGGAGAGAGATCAGGCGCAGGAACAACAGCTTTACGTGCTTTTAGAAGTATGGAGTGAAACTTCGGCCACCTTTCGACTCCAGGTAGACACTAAATTTTCTTTAAAAAAAAAATTGTAACTGCTTTTTTTTATAGCCCGATCCGGGATTCGACGACCGTCTGCAACCTCATGATCAGCAGTCACGTTTTAAACCAATAGACCAACGAGGCAGTCAATTATATAGGCTTTACTTCCTATTTTAAACCAATGTATATGTATAAACAAAATTGAAGTGTTTATCTGTGTCATTTGTTTTTTCAATCAACGATTCGTTGCATGGTTGGAGGCTAGGCGGTGGTTTGTTGTTTATTATTTTATTTTCGATATTATTATAAATACTTACGCATTTGATATAATTAATATTAGTAATGATTTATAATTTTAGTATTAGAATAAATGTAAACGTATGTTATTTTACCCTTCCTTGTTGATTGAAATAAATTAATAAATAAATAAAATAAATAAATTATTTTTACAGCAAACGGCTGCGAACGTCAGGTGTTATTGGTTGCATATATTTGTATAATTTATTGTTCCTACAAAATAAATAGAGAAATACAATTTTAAATAGTGCTATATACAGGTAGACCGGTAATTCGACGTATTCCTTGAAGGAGGTTAAACTAGGGATCATTTGCCACAAATTAACCTATATCCCCAGTTGATATAGGTAAACTTGTCAAACAAATGATCCCTAGTTTAACCTCTTTCAAGGAATCGGTCAAATAACCGGTCACTATATGCATACATGCATATAAATACATAAATAAACACTTTTTTATAACTATATACCTAAAAGCATTATTTTATTTCAGTAGATATCGGGGAGTATGGAAAAGTAACAACTCCACAATTTTTAAAGACTTTTAATTAAAATATTGTCGAGAATGTAGACTTAGAGCTTGCAAAATAACATAATTAGTGTTTGTTGTGTTTTTAACAATTACGTTAGGTTTAGGGGTGGTTATAGGTATGAACACACTCTCTGAACAGACTCTCTACGAAATATCTTTGAATAGTTGAAACTCCCCTGTTAAGATAAAATGATATATTTAAATAAATGTTTTCTAAGAAATAATATTATTAAATAAATCAATCAGATTCGTCTCTACATTCAATACTTAAAAACGTTGTGACCGTTGTAACGTTCCTTTCGACCTGTCCATTTCCTCGTAGAGTACCGGTAGCTATTATATAATGATTACCTGGCTATTTAGTAGGAGTAGTAGTAAAGATTGCAATTGTATTGAATTGAAATTTGTGTCGCGATCAGTTATAACTAAACTTGGATGTGCTATCTCTCACAACCTCGACTAATTCTACCCCAGACAAGGATTTAAGAAGTTTAAAATAAAAAAACTTAGTACATCTGTAATAAACCAGACCAGACCATTTTTCCTTTTTTTTCAGGCAAATAGTTAATGTTCCAGTCGTTACATGGTCTATATTTGTTTCCGATGAAATAACGCTCTGGTATTTTTATTTTTTTTTATTATTCGACCTTTTAAGCCTGAATCTAAGTGACTGCGTAAAGAAAGAATGCCATCTAATGACTGCGTGACATTATTTACATTTAACGGCGAAAAAGGGTTACATATTAACCTAATACCATGTGAGTCTAATAATAATGACATCGGGGTGTTGAATGGAATTTTTTTTTCTTTCAAACAGTCACAATTAAAATTATCATCTCTGATAACTCGAAACATCAATTCAAGACAAATAGTTTCTGTTTTTCGTTATGGGCAAGGGGTCACAGTCGAAAAGGCGTGTGGTTTTCTGTTTCCTACGCCATCTAAATATACAGAGCAAGGAGTGAGGCAGCAACCTAACCGTCTAACAATGCTATCCCCAATTATACTACAGCTTGCCCCGACGTTAAATGTAAGCCTAGTCACAATGTAATGTAATGTTGTAACATAACGCGTTATGATTTATCGACCATTTTTTTAAAACATATATTTTTGCTCAAGAATAATTTAAATAACATTTACTTTTATCATGGCCGGTCTTTTTTACAAAAATTACATTTTACAGAATTTTGACTAGATTGATTGAGAGTTAGAGTTATTTTGATTTTTATTATGATACGGAGTCGAATTATATTTAAGACGTTTAGAGTTACTAGCACCTGATGAATTTTTACGCGACCACTGTTCAAGCCGACTCTTTTTTGGCAATTTTATGCAAATTTAAAGTAAAGAAATAAGATCGGCCATCGACTGCACAGTACTGTTGAAACTAGCCATTTTTAAATTTACGTAACTAATTCCACCGCAAATAAGCTCTATTAGTTGGCCCTCAGTAAAACATATTTTAGTAGATTTTAATAGTGTTAATTTCTCCCTAGCATAACCATCGAAAGAATCTGCGGAATCCGACGTGTATAACACAGCGTTTAACAGTTTTCCACTAAGATTTTTCTTTTGCGGGTACACAGACATAATATCTTTTTTTAATTCTTCCCATGATCTACCCGTCTCGGGCTGCCACGTTTCAAACTAGGATAATGCAGAGCCCCGAAAGGCCTTACCGGTTTTTGCAAACTTCTCAAAGCTGCTCCATTTTAACTCGTTTTTCAACTTATCGAAGCTTCCGCACCAGCCAGCTGCTCCGTCGCTGCTTTCGTCCGGGTCGAATTTGGCACCGCTACGTCGTCGTTCCGCTTATTTGAAACCATTGAATTTTGGATGGTTTATAACAGCCCTTTCACCAACTCCACATCCATATTGAAATAGTTTTCCCTGAAATATTTAAAATAAAACGATTAACAAAAAGCACGGGCGATCTCACTTCTGATGCTTTCATGGACTATTAAACAAAGAAATTAGCTAGGAAACGAACGGCTCAGTAATAAACTTCAACTCTTCCATTTAGCTAAAAAGATTTGTTAAAATCTTTCTTATAACAGGGGACAAATTATGAAAAAAATTATCCAATTTAAAATAATATATTTAAAGAAAATATCTTCACACATATTTTAACAAAAGACACAATAAGCAAAAGTTCGATAAAATAAGACATAGTAGAAATATACAAAATTATTACCTATTAAATAAAATCATAAAAAATAATTTTAAAAACCATTTTCACAGTTTTCAATAATTAATTTGCAGTATAAATATATGCCATCAAAAACATAACTTGTAAAAAAAACAAGTCTCGTAACTCAGTTCTTCTACCGTAAAAAGTTGTAAGATCCATGTAATACCAAGTAGGTTAAAATTATTCTATTCCTACTTAAGGGTCCTTCTGTTTTAAGTTATTACGTAATTAGCTAAACTAACAACATTTTATGGTCACCATATCAATGTTAAAAATCTTTTATGATTTAAATATATAAATTGACTTCGCATTCGCATGCAAACACAATGTATCTCACAAGTAATACATATTATATTAAATTAGATTGATAAGTTATTATTATCTATTCAAAACGGAACAACTCATACGTTTTGTTTTATTCATTAAAATGATATTTTATGCAACGTAATGTTCATGTTCAAACATGAACGCCTGAATATGACATCACATGTAGCGCATAAAAGAAAACGTGGCAACCTCTCGCACGAAACCGACGTAAATCGCCAGATATGGCGACTATCGGCAGGCGTACCGAGAAATATAATATAAAAAAGAGTAAAACATAGGATATTAAAGTATCAGGCGTTACTTTGCGGAAATCCATTATATTAATGATTTTAAAACTAATGAGTTGAGATATGCGCACTAAAACAAAAAAGCACCTCCCATCCTCCCACAATTGCGTGCACTTTATCTTCGTCACAACTAATCCCAGAACAATTGCTAAAACAGCCACTATGTAAGTATCTACTGTTGCAAGTTACCTGATTTAAATCCAGGTTTAAAACTGGCGTATCCTTTGTCTCCGATTGCAGGTCACTTTACACGATCTAAGTTTTTTGTTTCGAGAGAGTCTCTGCAAATGAAATTTGCATCGTTGAAATGTTTTCCTATATGTGTTTATATAATACCATTGTTTATCGCTACGACACAGCCTGTTGAAATCAACTGCTGAACATTGGCCTCCCCCATAAATTTCATCATAGGGATATTTTCTTTAGTTGCCAAACTTGGCAGTTGAGTTGGCAATCGCAGTTTTTTATCTTGAGTCGTTATTGGGAAGAAGCTGCTGCATCTCTCCTGATTTGGTTCCCTCTGCCGTTTTATATTTTGCCGTTTCAAATTTTTCAAAACATTTGAAGTTCGCCAACATAGATTAGTGCAGCGCGACTGATATTTCCTTACGCTAAAACTCGTTCCGTGAGAAGAGGTGGCCTATGCCTAGCAGTGGAGGCTTTAGGCTGTAACTTTATTTTATTTTTATGTTATTATTTTACATTAAATTAATTTAACTCGTGTCTAAAGATCAATTATTTCAATTCATTAATTTAAAATATGTAAGAAATCCGAGGGTAGCAACGGTGAAAAAACACTCTCTATCAAACATTTTAATATTTAAATCAAAATTATACATTTCTCGTTTATTTGATAAATTTATTGATCAACCACAGCTTTACTTACGTGCGTACGTACGTTTAGCTGAACGTGAAATTTCTACTAGGAAGAGAAGTTTATTTCATAATTTTAAGCAATATAATTCTGGAATCAATTTGAAATTACTATAAATTAATCTTTATTCCTGTTCTAAAAGCCCTAATAGAACATCACAATTTAAATATTTAAATAAAACCTAGAGAAAAAAAGACATCTGTTTTGTATTTAAGGTTATGTAGTAAGCACGAAACGATAAAGGGACGAGTGAACGCCGAACACAGACTAAATGGAGCTCTTCATTCTACTCCCATAGTAGAGTAAATTGTTTTAAAAAGGCACGTATGATAATTCACAGTGATGTGTTAGTCCCTGCATAAATGTAAGGTAGTGAGAGTCGGGTGTGGCAGAATAAGCACGAGAAGAGTATAAATGGTGTGGAATATCGGTCATTAAGTAGTATATTTGGGAGAACTTTATATGAGAACTAGTATTATAAAATGAAATAAAATTTACTAAAAGAAAGTTGTGTAATAATTGAGTGGGATAACGCCGATTGAAATTCTGTTGTCTTAGCCTACCCCCTGGGTGACAAACGTGAATACATATTCATGCATGTATGTATGTATGTATGTAGAAAACACCAAACGAGATGGTTATACCTATTGAAATCCTAAGCATCTTTTTAATATATCCCATAGTCACCTCTTTCGATTACTAGGGAAGAAATTGAGTGTGAGTGTTTATAGGAGAACGAGCACACAGTCCGCTCTGATGGTAAATGGATGCTGTGGCTCATAGATATCTACGTTTATCCTAGATTAAGAATCAAAACGCAGATGCGTGGTAACTTCTGAGGACTAAGATGGAATGCCTCGTTTCCAGTAAAAAAAGCGTCTTCGGAACTCTACACTCACCAGACGAAACACTGCAGTATTTTACGCCGGTATCCTGTGAGTGCTCTCACGCCGCTATAGCACGATTTAACTAAACTACGTAATAATCAGATGCTTTAACAATACCAAGGATTCATCACAATTAGTCCTGGGAAATTAAGAAAAACGGACCGTAACAATGATGATTATGATGTATAATCATCATTATTACAGTCCTTAAGCTTACTGCTGAACATAGGCCTTACCCAAGGAATGACACCAAGCATGGTCCTGGGCTCGAAGTCGATGAATGCAGGCGGCATTCATTGACTTCCTGCATAAATTACCAAGTCGTCACTTTATTAATTGGGGGACCGCCCTTCAATTTGTTTAGCAGAATGAGGTGGCTACTCTTTTTTTATAAAATAAGGATAACAAACAAGCACACAGTCCACCTGATGTTAATGATGTTAAGTGGATGCTGTGGCCCATATAAATCTACATTTATCTTCAATTAAAAATCAAAATGCAGATGCGTTTCTAGCCATGAGGACTGAGATAGAATGTCTCGTTTTCAGTAAAAAGTGTCTCCGGTTCTCTACACCGACTATACGAAACAAAGCACAATTAAACTGAAATTTTAGCTGGTATTCTGTGATAGCGTGAACCTAACCCGGTTGAGCCGACCCATTCGTGCTGCTACCTCAATATAGCTGCAGCATGGCTCTACCACGTAAAAAGAGAATCTTGAGAATCTTTCTTCCCCATCTATTGTCAGCTGAACCGTCCATTAACACTTCAGCTTACTAATCGGTTTAAAAACTTACTTATTGAGAATTAGCTACACTAACACAATCCAAAAATCAACATTAGTCATAAATATAACACAGCTTAACACATCACATCACAATACAAAACAATGGCTGTAGAGGCTATTTGTTATATTTGTGCCTTGACCCAACAAGCTTTAGTACTGAAAATATATATGGCAGAAATGAAACTATGAAGGTAGCTGTGATTAACTACACATTGCGTCGTCGAACACCTCAGTCCCCCCTGTGACTACGGGTGCTGTGTGTTGTGTTTTAAGTGTTTGAAATAAAGTTGGTTAATTTACGCGACAAAATCCGTAAAAACCAGTTTTATTTGAAGTTTATCATATTCATCAACATTCTAAAAGTTTGATATATAAAAAATATTGTTAAAATTTAAAAAAATATTGAAACATATTCGATAATTAGAAAAATACTTTTAACGTGAACGCCTTATGAAGAATTTAGTCACGTTGCAAAAAATTGATGTACGAGTAGATAATGGAATGTTACATTGTTTTTATTATTGTACTAACATTTTCTCAATTCTTAAGTTGATTCCAGATTTTCACATTTCGCTGCGTACCCTGCTTCAAATTTGTAAATACTTAACGGAGAAAATGTAGCATGGAATGTCATTTCATAAAATAATTTGAATTATATAGATTAAATAATAATAATTAAGTATATGCAACTTAGCTAAATTTATTTTACTTTAAATGGGAATGGTACCCACTTAAATCATAACTATTTGAGTATCATCAACATCATCATCGTCATTACAGCCCTTCACAAGTCCACTGCTGAACATAGGCCTCTCCCAAGTAACGCCACAAAGCACGGTCCTGAGCCACCTGCATCCATCGACTTCCTGCACGTCTTACAAGGTCGTCACTCCATCTAGTGCGGGTCGCCCTACACTACGCCTACCGGTACGAGGCTGCCACTTGAGAACCTTTCTTCCCCATCGGTTATCGGTTCTTCGAGCTATATGGCCAGCCCATTGCCACTTCAGCTTACTAATGCGTTGGGCTATGTCGGTCACTCTGGTTTTACTGCGGATATTCTCATTTCTGAGTCTATCACGCAGAGAAACTCCGAGCATAGCCCTCTCCATAGCTCGTTGAGCGACCTTGAGCGTCCTCATACGGCCAGCTGTGAAGGACCACGTCTCAGATCTGTAAGTCAGCACTAGCAACACGCACTGGTTATACACTTTAGTTTACTTTTTATCAAGTAGTAAAAGGTAAACTAAAGTTTATAGCTGTTATAGCTGAGTATAGCTGTTTAAAAATAATTATAAAAAGTAACTTGACAAGTAAAATATTGAGCACTCCTATTAAATATTATTTCTGCAATTTAACTTTCTTAGCTATAGTTATTTAATGTACAATAAATATTAACTTGGTCCTCAGACTACGTGTATATTTATATTGGTGTACTTACTTATCTTCACGCACAATCCCTAACGGGGTAGCCAGAGAGAACAGATCGCCAAGTGTCACGATCCTTACATCCCTCTTTCGCTTCTATCAGGTTCATTATCTTCTTCATACATGCACGTCTAGGTATCCGAGTACTCTCGACCTTCCCCTGTTCGAGTAATTGAATGTGAGCAACATGGTCTTCGAAAGTTAGTCTCGGTCTACTTCGACACCTTTTAATATTTACTTTCGCGCTATATATTTTCTTCACCATTCGGTCTTCACTCATTCGCTCAACGTGCGCAAATCATCGGAATACGCCCCTATCGATTTTTGTGATAAGGTCATCTTTCATTCCTGCCATATTGCGGATCTCTTTGTTTCGCTTTCGGTCGGCTATGGTAACGCCGCACATTTTACACGAAGAGATCGCATCTCCACTGCATTCAACTTGCTTTTATGCTTCTTCGGGCATACCCAGGTTTCGCTGCCATATAATAAAGTTGGCACCAACACTGCGTTGTGTATTTTAAAATTAGTTCCATATAACGCACAATTATGTCGTTATCGATAAAATAAGAACACGACTAAACATCCACATCGATGGTTTGTACAACTGTGTGCTTGCAAGTACTAAGCTATACGTAGCTATACTGTGAATATACTGATATTCACCTGTTAAAATGCGCGATTGCAGGGACAAAACGGAGGATTATGTAAAACCTTCAAAGAAGACAATTTCCTTTTGTATGTAGAATGGGCCCACCACGTCTAGTGGCGTGTAGTAATGAAATGCATGTGGAGTTATTCCCCATAATATCTGAATTATAATAGTAATATCTTTTTACCATATTAACCGGGAATAGTGAGAACTTAACTATTTAAATTTGAATTGTAAATTATTAAATTGTAGTTGTTGTTGTAAGGGATGCTAAGAATCTCCGGTGGAGGTTCGGTTGCCACCTACGACGACTCGACCTGGCAACATTTAACGCACGCACACTGAGGACTGACGAGAAGATCCTGGAGCTGGAAGAAGAGATAGACAAGTTGCGCTGGAGTATTATAGGATTATCCGAGGTCCGAAGAGAGGGGGAGGACACGGTGATTCTCGAATCCGGCAACTTGTTCTATCACCGGGAGGGCGACCATCTGTCCCAAGGAGGATCGGATTTATCGTCCACAAGTCTCTCGTCAACAACGTTGTAAAGATTGGGAGTGTGTCGACGAGGGTCGCGTACCTGATACTCAGAATCACCAAACGGTATTCGCTGAAGGTCATACAGGTTTACGCACCAACCTCGGCACATTCCGATGAGGAGGTGGAGGAAATGTATGAGGATATTTCCAAAGCCATGCATTCCTCCAAAACCCACTACACGGTGTTGATGGGAGACTTCAACGCAAAACTAGGCACAAAAGAAAACGGTGAGCTGAAGTTAGGGAAATTTGGAGTAGGGCAACGGAACCGAAGGGGCCAGCAGCTGGCCGACTTTATGGAGAAAGAGGGACTCTTTATGATGAACTCTTTCTTCCAGAAGCGGCCCCACAGGAAGTGGACCTGGTCGAGCCCCGACGGTTCGACAAAAAATGAGATTGACTTCATTATGACGACCAGACGCCAACTTTTCAGTGATGTCTCAGTGATCGCAAGGGTGAAAACTGGCAGCGATCACCGAATGGTTAGAGGCACACTGAACCTAAACGTTAAGTTGGAGAGGTCTCGTCTAATGAAGTCAACGCTCCGTCCCCCTCGTGCTCTAATTCAAAATCCCGAAAACTTTCAGCTCGAGTTACACAACCGCTTTCAGTGCCTACAAGATTGCAATGCAGTGGACGATGTGAATGACAAGCTCGTGGAAACTGTCCATGCGGTCGGAGCTAAGTTCTGCAAGACCCGCCGCAGAAGAACACAAAAACTCTCCGATCACACTCTTAATCTCATGGCTGTTAGACGGGAGATGAGGCTGCAATCGTCAACAGATTTGACAGCATACAGGTAACTGAACAGACAAATCTCTAAATGCATGCGGCGAGACTTACGTAACTTTAATACTGCTCATATTAAAGAAGCGATCGAGCGGAACCAGGGCTCCAAAGTCTTTGCCAGAGATCTGTCTGCCCGTAAGAGCCAACTGTCAAGGCTGAAGACTGAGTGTGGCAGCATCGTTTCCGGGACACCTGAGATTTTGAGTGAGATTGAGAGGTTCTATGGGCAGCTGTACACATCATCGTTGGAGCCACACGCAAGTGTGAGTAACGATCCAAGAGCAAGTCTTATCCGACACTATTCCGATGATATCCCGGACGTCAGTCTAAGCGAGATTAGAATGGCTCTCCAGCACCTTAAAAACGGCAGGGCCCCAGGCGAGGATGGAATTACAGCGGAGCTTCTGAAAGCGGGTGGAACGCCGGTACTTGAAGTCCTTCAGAAGCTCTTCAATTCCGTCCTCCATGGTGGCACTACTCCAGAGGCGTGGAGCAGAAGTGCGGTGGTCTTGTTCTTTAAGAAAGGCGACAACGCTCTCTTGAAGAACTACAGACCGATTTCCCTTCTGAGCCGCGTCTACGTGCTGTTTTCGAGAGTCATTACGAATCGTCTGGCACGCAGACTCGACGACTTCCAGCCTCCCGAACAAGCCGGTTTCCGAAAAGGCTTCAGTACCATAGACCACATACATACCCTGCGGCAGATTGTACAGAAGACTGAAGAGTACAATTTGCCACTTTGCCTGGCGTATGTGGACTATGAGAAAGCCTTTGATTCCGTCGAAATTTGGGCGGTGCTGCAGTCCCTTCAGCGGTGCCAAGTTGACTGTCGGTATATCGAAGTGCTGAAGTGTTTGTACAGTAGGGCTACGATGGCTATCCGAGTACAGAACCAGAGCTCGAAACCTATCCAACTGCAGAGAGGTGTAAGACAGGGTGACGTTATATCCCCGAAACTCTTCACCGCTGCTTTGGAAGACGTTTTCAAGCTACTGGACTGGAAAGGATACGGTATTAACATCAATGGCGAGTACATCACTCACCTTCGATTTGCCGACGATATAGTCCTTATGGCAGAATCGCTGGAGGACTTAAGCACTATACTCAATGACCTCAATAGTGCCTCCCAACGGATAGGTCTTAAGATGAACATGGACAAAACAAAGATCATGTTTAATGTCCATGTCACACCTATGCCGGTAGTTGTTGGGAGCACTATGCTCGAAGTTGTTGACGAGTACGTTTACCTGGGACAAATATTCCGACTAGGTAAGTCCAACTTCGACCGAGAGGTCAATCGACGGATTCAACTCGGCTGGGCAGCGTTCGGGAAATTACGACACATCTTCTCGTCAGGTATACCTCAATCTCTGAAAACTAAAGTGTACAACCAGTGCGTGTTGCCAGTGATGACTTACGGATCAGAGACGTGGTCCTTCACTGCTGGCCGTATGAGGACGCTCAAGGTCGCTCAGCGAGCTATGGAGAGGGCTATGCTCGGAGTTTTTCTGCGTGATAGACTCAGAAATGAGGATATCCGCAGTAAAACCAGAGTGACCGACATAGCCCAACGGATTAGTAAGCTGAAGTGGCAATGGGCCGGCCATATAGCTCGAAGAACCGATAACCGATGGGGAAGAAAGGTTCTCGAGTGGCAGCCTCGTACCGGTAGGCGTAGTGTAGGGCGACCCCCCACTAGATGGAGTGACGACCTGGTAAGATATGCAGGAAGTCGATGGATGCAGGTGGCTCAGTACCGTGCTTTGTGGCATTACTTGGGGGAGGCCTATGTTCAGCAGTGGACTTGTGAAGGGCTGTGATGATGATGATGATGATGATGAAGCTTAATCTAAAAGTTAGTAGAAATAGTTTTCATCGGTATTATACCTAATTAAAATAATGCACTTTCAATATTTAATAATATAAAACAAAGTTGCACAAAGGTAGATCGGAATTTATAGGTATTTTAAGATTGATAAAAAATTCTTTAAGTAGTTCGAGCAAATATAATTTAATTTTTCACATGTAATTAAGCATACATCCCAAACACCATAAAAGTGATTACAGAAACATGTTTAAAGCCAAAATGAGTACGTGCTAATATGTATGTCTATTTATAATTCGGCATACGCACAATATATTTTAAGATAGATTTTATAAATTGGTTGTGTAAGGATAAAAAGAAGTTACACTTTAATACCACTGCATTTTTATTGCAAGCCATCATAGTAGTATATTATAAGTAGAACTGACAAACAGACAAGCGCGGTACAGAGACTTTGTTTTAATATTTTTGGTCGATTAATATTTATATATCATAAATAACATTAAAATCAAAATAAATCGGTAATAACATGACCATGTATGATTTTTTATAGGATAGGATGGTAAACGAGCACACAGTCCACCTGATGGTAAGTGGATGCTGTTGCCCATAGGCATCTACGTCATCTTCGATTACAAATCAAATTGCAGATGCGTTGTCACCCGTGAGGAAAAAAGGGTCTCCGTTTCTCTACATTCACCATATGAAACACAGCAGCGTTAGGCTAGTATTTTACACCGGTGTTCTGTAAAAGCGTGGTCCTTCCCCGGTCGAGCCAACCAATTCGTGCTACAACTATACTTCTAATATAACTGCAGTATGGATCTACCATGTATGGTACCATTTAAACTAAATAAATAAATAAATAGGAAGTTAGATGTCTTCATCGCCTGCGTTTGTCTGTAACCTAGTAGAATCAGCTCGTTGTTTAAAACACGCAGTATAATATCACTTTATTTAGGTTAATCATCAAAATTAAAAAAAAATGGTTTCTTAAATGTAGTAGTAATGGTTTCTTAAGTTGTAAAAGTGTATGGCGACTTTATTTATTATGTATTGACTGATTGGTTACTATACATCACAATCACCAAGCTAAAACGACTAGGTAAATTATAACATGTTTATTTATGGTACTAAGCAGTGTTGTGTAAGTATGAAACAGCAAAATGTCCCTCAAAATCAGCATGGGCCTCGATAAGTTTTTGAAATTAAAGTTAATTATAGGAATTTCATGTTTCACTTTTCAACAATATCATATATTTAATACCAATAATATTAATCTGTGCCGTATGGTGACTTCGTTAAAGAATCCAAAATTAGAATCTGAACGGGAATACATTACACAATTTCGTCCCATGACTCGTGGGTGTCTAAAACGGCAAATATGGGTAATGCGAGGATAATCATATAAGTTGGAAACGTACCTGCAATTTCTTCGGGGGTATTTTCGTAGGCAGAAGTCAACACTTGTGAGATGAGCCTCAAGCCCTTTTGCATCTCTTCTTTAAAAAAAAATATTGCTTTCGCGATATAATAACTTTGTCTACGCCAGATCCAAAACAATCCGACCGGTGAAAGAAAACGGTGTCAAAAGTTCATTACGTCTGGTACTTACTGCGATCGTCAATCCACCTGCCAAGGAAAAAATACTGCAAGAAAACCTTGTAGGGACAACTAGAAACGTCTACGTTTAGCAGTAAACTTTCACGAACTATGAAAGAAGAAGAAAAAAGTAATTTTATCTTTAAACTGTGACTCAAAACTAGTCCAGCAGAGAGAGAGGGATTTTGGCATTTTTGGGTAGACCTATGTTCAGCAGTATGCTTGTAAATGACTACAACGAAGACGACTATGATGATGATTATGATGATTGTAATAGCCTATTGTCGTGATTAAAACTACTTTTACGGATTTTATCGCGTTTATTTTTACTTTTTTATTTACTTTTATTTTTAATTCTTTTATTTTTAATATATAAATATAAGAAATCATTATGTAAGCCTATTGTCGTTTAATTTAAATTAAATAAGCATTAAGAGACAATGTACTCGTAGTTTTTACCCTACTGTTTAAAGTAGTTTACTTTATCTGATAAGAGCTGACAAACGAGCACACAGCCTACCTGATGGTAAGTGGGTGCCGTTGCCTATAGAAATCTACAATTTTATCCTCAATTAATAATCAAAATGCTGTTGCGTCGTCACCCCTGACGACTAAGATAGAATACCTCATTTCCAGTGAAAAGGTTTTCCGATTCTCTACACTCTGCCCACGAAACACAGAAGCTAAAGAGGAAGAAGTATTATGTGAGAGCTTGATCCTACCCCGTTCGAGCAAAACCATTCGTGCTACAAATATAATATAACTTATTATTTTAACTTAATTTATAATTTGCTTTTGTCGAATCACATATTTATTTCAGACATTCATGATGCCCCAAAACATTTATTATTTTTCGCCACTAACATGAAATTGTAGTGATAATAAATTAATTTTTTTTCAATAGAGCTGCCATCTAAGAAAGGAATTGAGCTGCTCGCGTTCTGTAATATTTTAACGCAAGTGAACTTGTTATTTGGAAAATCATTGCAAATTAAAATGAAAATTAACTTTTCTTAAATTTAACAACTTTAATGCCTTCGAAATAAGAATGATAAAAAGACAGGCACTACGCCTTTTGAAACACGTATAGGGTGACAAATGAGCACACAGCCCACCTTATGGTAAGTGGTTACTGTAGCCTATAGACATCTACATCTATCCTCGATTACGTATCAAAATGCTGATGCGTTGTTACCCGTGAGGACTAAGATGGAATATCTGTTTCCATTAAAAAGGGACTCTACACTCACCATTCGAAACACAGAAGCATTAAGCTACTATTTTACGCTGGTATTCTGTGAGATCGTGGTCCTTCCCGGGTCGAGTCTACCAATTCGTGCTATAACTATACTACTAGTATAGCTGCAGCGTGACTCCACCACGTATAAAATTTAAATCAATAACTCTTGCTCATCGGTAGTCAGTTTTTTTGAGCTATGTAGGCCGACCCATTACCACTTTAGTTAATGTGAAAAATTTCCCGGAGGACGACTCTGGTTCTACTGCGGATATTATCATTTTTAAGTCCACCACGCAGAGAATCTTCGATCATAGTCTCGCCGTAGCTTGCTGAGTGACTTTGAGCTTTCTCATACGGCCTGCCGTAAAGTAATGTAAAACAATGTATTTAGTGAATCGATCTGGCTCACTATGGGACGTAGTGGAGCGTTTGGTTTGCTTGAACAACAAGCTTCGGGTCACGCGCCTACGTCACAGCGACCGAGTGAAGCCGGCTAAAGTGGAGCGTGTGCCTGCTGTACAACCGTATGTCAGAGGAGTCACAGACCAGGTTGGCTACATCTTGAAGCGAGCTTCCATTAATACATACTGCAAGTCGTCGATAAAGTTTTTACCATCCATCAAGTGTAATATCCATCTACAAGATGCAGGAGTGTAGAAGTTAGATTGTGAATGTAGTCTCTCTTACATAGGTCAAACAAAAAAGATCTATAAAAACCCGCGTGAAAGGACATACAGCTGACGTGAAGCACCGACTCTCAGGGAAGTCCGCAATCTGTGAACATGTTCAAAATCGTTCCCACCACTATATCAGATTTGATAAACCACAAATCCTCGCAAAATAACACCGATTCCTACCAAAGATGATACGCGAAGCTATTGAAATTAAAAAAACATTCTTATTTCAATAGCGAAGATGGATGGTTGATGCCATCTGCTTGTGATCCTATAGTCAACAAAATTAAACACTAACCCAAGCATACTACTGTGCAAGACTTCAAGATATCGAATATATATCGAATCCGGGAAACTATGACATTGACAAACATCTCAGCTTCCCCCGTGACCATAAGTGCTGTAAAGCACCCGAAACATCAGGAATTAAAAATGCTTTAATATAGTTTATTAAATGTGATAAAATCCGTAAATATAGTTTCATTCAAAAACTTTTTATTCAATATATTTTATAACTAATTTTTATTGAAATACACTTTTTTACTTACCACCATTATGTGTTACTACTAATTCTGATACTAGATGAAACGCCAAAATATGATTATTTGGACCACACGGCAATCGCATCTCATCATCTCATCAATCAATCTCATGGCAATCTGAAGCCAGGAGGGGTCGTTAAGCTTACTATTTCCGTGACTGGTACCGAATTTTTAGTGGCCTTTGAAATTTCTGGGTTAGTTCTGTGTCAGTCAACTTCTGCGTTTCGGAACACATAGATTGGGCAGCCTAGAAGCAAGAGGTCGTTGTTTATTAAGCTCACTCTTTCCGTTACTAAAATTTCGGAGTTTTAGCTTAAATAATCTACATGCCTTATGTATTTTTCCTTTTTTTTCAGGCGAATAGTTATTGTTTCAGTCGTAACATGGCCTATATTTGTTTCCGATAAAATAACGCACTGAAATTTTTCAATTTCTATTATTCGACCTTTTAAGCCTGAATCTAATTGACTGTGTAAAGAAAGAATGTCATCTGATGACTAAGTAACATTATTTACATTTAACGGCGGAAAATTGTTACATATTAACCTTGTACCATAGTACCATATATAGTAACCATGGGAGTCTAACAATAGCTACATCGGGGCGGTGAACGGAATTTGTTTTCTTTCCAACAATCACAATTAAAACTATCATCTCTGACAACACAAAACATAAATTAAAAAAAAATAGCTTCTGTTTTTTCTTAAGGGTAAGGTTACAGTCGAAAAGGCGTGTAGTTTTCAGTTTCCTACACCGTCTAAATATACAGAGTAAGGAGTGAGGCGGCAACCTAACCGTCTAACAGTGCTTTCCCTAATTATACTACAGCTTGCCCCAGTATCAATTAACGTATTTACATCAAGATCATTAATACAAATCGGCGTTAAAAGTAAGCCTAGTCACAATGTATTATTTATTGTGAGGTATTTTTTTTTCATAATGTTGTTACCTGACATGTTACGAATTATAGGCGATATTTTTTAAAATATATATTTTCGCTATGACCATAATTTTTACAATATGAACAAGAATAATTTAAATACCATTTACTTTCATCACAGCGGGTCTTTTTACAAAAGTTACATTTTACAGAATTTTGAGGAGATTGAGTACTTTTTCCCGGTTATCAACAACGTATTTTGTTTGATAGTTGGAGTGATCTTGATTTTTATTATGATATGGAGTCGAATTATATTTAAAACGTTAGAGTTACTAGGACCTGGTGAATTGTTACGCAACCACTATCCAAACGGCCTCTTTTTTTGGCAATTTTATGTAAATTGAAAGTAAAGCAATAAGATCGGCCATCGACTGCACAGAACTATTTAAACTAGCCATTTTTACATTTACGTAACTAAATCCACCGCAAACAAGCTCGTATTAGTTGGCCCACAAGAAAACATATTTTAGCAGATTTTAATAGTCTTTATTTCTCCCTAGCATAACCATCAAAAGAGTCTGCTGAATCCGACGTTTATACGAGTAACACAACTTTTAACAGTTTTTCACTAAGATTTTTCTTTTTCGGCTACACGGACATAATATTTTTTTTTTAAATTCTTCACATCATCTACCCGTCTCAGGCTCCCACGTTTATAACTAACATAATGCAGAGACTCGAAGGGCCTTACCGACTTTTGCAACCTTCTCAAAACTGATCTATTTTACATCGTTTCCCAACTTATCGAAGCTTTCGCACCAGGCAGCTGCGTCGCTGCTTTCGTCCAGGTCGAAAATTGTCGAATATTTGAAACTGAAAAGGAACCCAGGAGGAGCACAAACTTTAGGGCTCTGAAACAGGAGGGAGGAATCGAGGCTTCTCTCGATCCGGCCTCCTATAACGCCTACGTTGGGTTCGGGAACAACGTATGTGATCTCCGCAACGGAGTAACACACAAGGGCGATAACCTCTTCCTTTTCAGCGAGTAGGTTCAGACGGGGATTACGGGTCTTCCGAAGTCGTCCCGGTCCCAACGCCTTAATTCTTCGATGTGGACTGTATAATTTTGAGGGATGAATTTCTTGGGAATAAAACAGCAATTATCTTCAAACCGTTCCGTGAGAGAGTAATTACTTTTCCTTATCACTTCCCTACACTTTTTCTTTTTTCTTCTTATTGATTGCTGGTAAGATCCCCGAACTTCCCGAACTATCTCGAAGGATTCCCGAACTTCCCGAACTATCTCGAAGGATTCCCGAACGAATTGCAATAAAACTCATTTACTAAGCTACCCCAGAGCTATACGCGAAAGTGAGCCGCGCCATTCGCGCGCTTGCGCAACTCAATTACATGAATTTGTTCTATTACTCTCTCACGTTTTACTTAATTTCTTTATTTGCATAAGTCTTACATCAATACAATTTATCTGTATAGATAGCACAAAACAATATCTACACTACGATATACATTACATTTTCATATCACGAAAAACCTTTTATTTATTAAATGAAATATGCCTATTTTACTCACAAGTTCAAACTCGAAATTTCTTAAATATTTAACATAGAAAGTTAAAACAATGTTTTCCACTTGAAATTATACATATGTTAACTAATACAATAGTTTAATTTACATTTTCTCTATTTATTTCACTATTTAAAACACTTTTAAATTTCTTATACAAAACTATCATTATTTCACTTATACACAGGAATTTCCACATAAAAATAACACAGAATTCACCTTTTTAGCACGTACAATCAACCTGAAATGTTTTACAAGTCATTTTTACATAAATTGCTGAAATTACAAACATTTTAAATTTTTACATATTCGGCCTCCTAAGGGCGTGGCTAGCGTGCGTCTATGAACTCACACTATTTGAACAACTAACTTTTGCACGGCTCTCGGCTATCAGAAAAAATGAAAGTCTGATATACACCAATTTTAACAATATTGGGTGAATAAATGCATCTACACAATTTTCAAACTGTAGGAAACTATTTCTAATCAGATTCTTATCAGTTATCATGTTTCTTATCAGATAACAATATAAGTGAATGTTCTCATAAATCAATCATGGCAAATAGGCATTTGTTTTCGTACAAAACTTATCAAACTCATATAAGACAATACTTATGCGATTAATTTCCGTTAATTCTATTTATGCACAAAGTGTCATCTCGACCGGGGAACAAATCCGATCTTTAACTTTATTTAAATATTCTTTTAAATTTACATCATTGGAAAGATGATTTCAACCGGGGAACCAATCCGGTAACATAATTTATATCTTAAAATTCCCTATATGAATTTATTGAAAGATATTACTTAGGAAAACAATAAACTAGTCCGGCTTGGGAGTCGAACCCAAGACCTTCATATCATCAATTCGACATTTCTTCAAGATTCTAAGCATTTTCTTATTAGAATATTGCTATTGGACAATATGCCTTTGAGACGTAATTCGTAATCGGTTGACTTAATAAACTGAAATATTCTTATAGGCGCGTCGCCAACAGAAACCATTGAATTTTGGATGGTTTACAACAGCCCTTTCACCTTCTCCGCGTTCATATTGAAATAGTTTTCCCTGAAATATTTAAAATAATAAGATTAACAAAAAAGCACGGGTGATCCCACTTCTGATGCTTTTATGGACAATTTTTTTTTTTATGGAAAAAGATCGGCTGAGTAATAAACTTAAACTCTCCTATTAAGCTAAAAAGAACTGTTAAAATCTTCGTCCTGACAACGGACAAATTATGAAAAGAATTTAGCTAATTTAATATAATATATTTAAATATCAATATAAAAAAATATCTTCACAGTTATTTTAACAAAGGACACAATAAGATATTATTATTGTGTCCTATTTCAGAAAAACACGTGGGCCGAAAAGGTTTAACACATATAAGTAATGAGATAAAGGAACTAAAATCCTTACTTAAACACATTCAAAAATATGAAATACATTTTTAACATCCAAACAAACATTTTTAGACTATTTCAAAACATTTATTACAATATACATTAGAAACCGGAAGCAGTAACAAATTAACATGACGCAGAAACAAAAAAAAGACGTGTGGCACTCGGGGACTGCCGCGGTAAAGCTTTTGCATAGCATTTTGTATCAACTTATGCAATTATAATTATTTATTTATGCAGTATTTCTTTTTCTTTGATATTAATTCAAGTTACTTAGGTTAATCCAATCAAATTCAACCAGATTTAACCGAACCCGCGTTATAACGAACTCACTATTTGTGAAAAATACTGTATCACCGGACCGCGTCGCAAAAAACTCAGGTTCGCGCAGTACATACGTCAGGGCGGCCATACGGCAATTATATTAACAAGACGCGCGAACTACTCAGTTCCACGCTCCACGGCAAGATTTGTCACTTATTATTTATTGTCCAATTAATTGTCTTTAAGTTCAAATGGCACGCTCTATTAACATAAGTCTAAGACAAAACAAGTAGAATTTCAATATATGAACAACCCGGCTTCGCGCAAAAACTCTCGCGACCCCTATAATGCGACCGGAGAACGTCATCGGCGCAGGCGCCGCGTGCCTAGCTAGGAGCGCGCCCTAGCGGCGGGCCGGGTGCAGCCCGGGCCCGCCGTCTGCTCCCTGGCTCGGCTCGATGCCAACAGGGGTGACTAAAGATGGGCGAAACTGTTATATTTTTTCTAATTTGTTATGTTGTTGTAATATATTTTTCTAACTGTTGTTTTAAACTGTTATAATATATTATAACAGTTTTAAATATTACATTGTACACGCGGTTAGTTCAGTTCAGTCGTCGGCTGTGTTCGCGTTTTGTTTAACGAAAAATAAACAAAAACAACAATAGCTTTTTCACGTAATATGGGGACCTGCTATCAAAACATTACGTATATAATTTAACAGATAACAGTGTCATTGTCATCTCAGCTAGACAGCTAACTGAACACTAAACTGATATATTATATATTACAACAGCCAAATTAAATAACAGGCACAACAGGCAACTAATGAAGGAAATAATATATTTTTGTTTACCGTTATAATTTAGTGTTAGTAAAATAAGCTCTTATTAAGTTAGCTTAGAGTTTAAATTAGTGTAAGCTATACGCAATCCTTGTGGCATAATGAATGTAGGTAGTATTTTATTGACTCCCATTGTCTCGGCCGACGCGACGGTTGGACCGTAAACGTAAACAGATGACACTTTCTAACGATAATGAATATAATATTATAACAGTCAATGGTTTATTATTCTAATGTGTTGTAAGATTAAAAATATATAATACATAGACATAAGGACCTATGTCCGCGAGTAAATTGGTAATTAGAAGACGCTTTGTATTGTTGGTTTTTACAAAAACGATCAACTGGGCAAATGATATCTGGCCTTTTGCTTTGTGAAAAAGCATTACAGTTAAATAAAAAATTAGGTGACGGCGGCTCGTTTGTCGCAAGTAACGGATGGTTATATAGATTTATATCTCTTCATGGAATTTAATCAATGTTTATTAAAAAATAATAATTTCTTAATAAACATTGATTTTCGTTGAAATTTTTGTTTTTAATAAACACATAACATTATGTATGTACATATGTACTACAAATGCATAAAACCCGCTTTTCTTCATACATTCGATCATCCGGATTTTCGATTATCCGAATCCCTAACGGCAAAAATTAGTCCGGTTAATCGAGTATATATATACATATTGAGAATCTAAATTGAGAATTTAAACTATACGCGTGTGTGTGTTTGTGTGTATATAATGAGGGCTACTTTTAATATAGCTCATTTTAATATCAAAAATTTTGGTTATCTTTATAGCAGTATTATATTCTCAATTCAAAATTAGTACTGTATTTGTGATAATAATAAAATGTAGGTATGTATATAGAGTACTCACTCATTTTCTTTCACTATTTTTTCGTGACTTTCTTCATTAATAATAAATGCACTTTGTTCATTCATATTCAAAATTTCAAAACACTTTATAAACAAACACCGTGTCGAAGACTGAGGAAAAGAAACGACGTTAGACCATCGTTAGACAATGCACGGCCTTCAAGCCACACCTCCGTGCCCGTCGGAGAGCGTGAGGTTTTTTTCGTTACGAAATTTCTGGATTTTCCCGCACTCAAGGCCCGCGATAGAAGCTATGCAATAGCTTGATATTTTATAATGATTTCTTAAATTTACGCTAACCCTACGCATTGAATAAAAGTATATTTAAGGATTTTATAGCGTTAAATTATATATTTTAACTTATTTTTATTACCGACGTATCTTATTCATGAATATTAATTTTTGGTCCGACCTACACCGAACGAGCTTAAAGTATCTTGAACTCTTGCAGTGGTATGTTTGGGTTTGGGTTTAATTTTGTTAATTATAGGATCCCAAGCAGGGGGCAGCACACATATATCGTCTTTATTAAAATTAAGAAGCTTTTTTTATTTCAATAGCCTCGCGTATCATCCTTGGTAGGAGTCGTGTTGTTTTGCGAGGATTTGTGGTTTATCAAATCTGATGTAATGGTGGGGACGATCTCGAACATGTTCACAGACTGCAGAATTCCCGGTGCGTCGTTGCTTCACCTCAGCTATATGTAATTTCACGCGGGTTTATATAGATCTTTTCTTTTCACCTATGTAAAAGAGACCACATTTACAATCTAGCTTGTACACGTGCAGTTTCGTCGTCACTTGGAAAAGGAGGCCAAATTGGCCTCTAAAAACTTGGCATGTTTAGCAGAGTGGGGCAGTATTTCATGCCGGCTTACTGCCTGCAACTTTACAAGGCGCAGGTTCGGCCGCACATGGAATACTATTCTCATCTATGGGCAAGGGCTCCCCAGTGCCAGCTTTTTCCATTTGATCGCATCCAGCGCAGAGAATTTCAAATCATCAGCGACCGGGCTCTTTCCGATCGCCTTGACCCACTGGCACTTCGAAGAGATGTTGCATCTCTTTGCGTATTTTATCGCATCTACTACAGGGAGTGATGTGAGGAATTGCTCGAACTGATTCCAGCCGCAAAGTTTCACGATCGCACATCGCGACGAAACTCGCGATACCATCCATACCATCTGGATGACTGGCAATCCACCACCACGAGATTTAAAAGGAGATTTCTTTCTCGCACAACTTTCTTGTGGAATCGACTACGATCTGAAATTTTTCCGGAACAATACATCTTAGGGACCTTCAAGAAACGAGCCTACTCTTTTTTAAATCCGGTAACGCATCTGCAATTTCCTTGGTGTTGCAGCTGTTCGTGGGTGGTGGTAATCGATTGCCATCAAGTGAGCCATATGCTCGCTTGCCTACCGTGTTACACACACTACAAAAACATTCCATTTTACAAAATTAAGCTGCTTAAAAATTCACAAATCTTCTTCGGTGGCTTGTTGTATGTTTTAACGGAAGCTCGCTTCAACATGTAGCCAATCTTGTTTCTGTCTCCTCTAACATACTGTACAGCAGGCACACGCTCGACCGTGGCCGGCTTCACTCGTTTACTGTAACGTAGGCGCGGGACCCGAATCTTGTTGTCTTGCAATACTTGCTTGACATGATGAAGCTCCGCGGCCAGATGTTCTCTATCACAGATCCTTCGTGCAGCCTGAAACAAAGATTTACCCACGTTAGCTAACCGTGAAGGATGTAGTGAGATTCACAATTAAAATATGTCTATACTGATATTTTAATCCTGCTACTTGAACCCTGAACCGATATTTGATTCGGATGACTAAAACATCTAGGAAAGCTAAAGAATTATTTGCCTCTAACTCAATTATGAATAGTGTTGTTACGAGCTTGAGGTGCGTGACAATAAAAATTGCCGATATAATTACCTAAATTAACACTTTAATTTACTTTACACAAATTAAAACTTAAAACACTAATAATTAAACACGCTAATTCACTTTATTTCGCTCCGAAGCTTCGCTTGTCTCGCCTAATCACTCACTCACTATGGGACGTGGTGGAATGTTTGGCTTGTTTGGACAACAAGCTTGCACAACAGTCGAGAGTGTGCCTGCTGTACTACCGTTAGTCAGAGGAGTCAGATACAAGGTTTCCATTAATACATACTTACGTTAATACATACTAGAAGTCGCCGAAGAAGATTAGTTAATTTTAACCATCCATCAATTGTAATATTCCTCTACAAGATGCAGAAGTGTACAGGCTAAATTGTGAATGTGGCCTCTCTTACATAGATCAAACAAAAAGATCTATAAAACCCGCGTGAAAGGACATATAGCTGACGTGAAGCACCGACTCTCCGGGAAGTCCGCAATCTGTGAACATGTTCAAGATCGTTCCCACCTTTACATCAGATTTGATAAACCACAAATCCTCGCAAAAGAACACCGATTCCTACCAAGGATGATACGTGAGGCTATTGAAATTAAAAAACATCCTAACTTTCAACAGAGGAGATGGATGGGTGCTGCCACCTGCTTGGGATCCTATAATTAACAAAATAAATCCCAAACTTAAGTATACTACTGACAAAGACTTCAAGATACTGTAAGGTCGTTCTGCGTAGATCGAACCAAAAATGTATATTCAAAAAACTGAAGGTAGCCGGGCTAAATATGACATTGGGACGTCAAACATCTCAGTCTCCCCCATGACCATGGGTGCTGTAAAGCACCCGAAACGTCGGGAATTAAGAATAAATTAATATAGTTAGTTAAACGCGATAAAATCCGTAAATATAGTTTTATTCAAATACTTTTTTATTCAATATATATTATAACTAATTCTTATGGAAAGACACTTTTTACCACCATTATGTACTACTACTAACTTATGTACTAAATGATACGCTAAAATCTGTATGTTTAGACCACACGTTATCGCTCGCGGACCAAAACTTACTTAGTCGGTGCTGTAAAAATGTATTCTGTGCCTCCAACCCCATACCTCACACTGCGCACAATTTTTGTTCGCAATGTCTCTGCTAGTACGTAGACATACGAGTTCAATGAAAAGCGTAAATAAAAAATACATTTTCATTTTATTGAAAGTTAAAATATTCCGTTTGTATTTAATGAAAAATAAACATAAACACTCACGCTTGTGACCCAGAGGGTAGACAGACTACGGACAACCGTTTGACATGATCGTAAAAAGCCTATTTCACCTCCTCCACATGCATATTATACATGTATAATGCTCAGAATAAAAGCAGTGATCGAACTTAAATGAAAAATTTCATAAAAATATTGCGTTTCTTCTGTACACTAAGACCTAGCACGAACTTATAAAAATTATTTTGTTTCTTTTAGTTCTCTAAAGTTGGCTTTTGCTTTTTATTAAAAGTTTAAGTTATTTGCCTGTTTTGAGTGAACTAAGGAATTTCACAAGCCCAATGTAACAACTGGAATATCGTCCCCGGGTTGAATTTTTTAACTTAAAGTTTATTATAATGTGGGAACCTACGTGAAGGATAACCTATTAAAAGTATAAGGGGTTGAAGATTGACGAGAATATCGCGTAGCACACATTATAATAATGACCTCCGAACCAAGTAGCGGCGGTATAAAAACATTCACTACTAGGTTAGCCATATTATCCTGTCGTCGTGAGATACGACAGAGGAAAACAATCAGGAGACGGACTACAGTGTCTTCCTTATAACAACTAAAATAAAAACACTGCGGTTACAGACCGCCTTGCCAAGCGCAGCGGCTATGGCAAATATCTCCCCTATGAGGCAATCTGTGGGGAAGACCTATGTTTAGCAGTGGATTTTAATAGACCGTAACGGTAACGGTTCTCTACACTCACTATGCGAAAAACAACAGTATTAAGTTGGTAACTATAATACAAATGCAGGATGGCTCTACCACGTATAAACCAGGTAAATCAACTTTATCATATATAACTCAGTTTCGAAAGAATATTGTAAACTGTAACAGCATGAGCTGGTTACACGAGCGCTGTGCCCGAACACCGTATGTCACGGACCTCGCCACCTCGAGCCTATTCGTACTTTGCTGTTTCATAATTTATGCATTTAACATCAGTGTCATTAAATTTGGCGAGCTTTCATTTATAGCTTAGACTTATGTTCATTAAAAGTTATTTTTTACCAGTAGCGTGAATAGGTCACAGTGACCAGGCACAGGAATAACGGCTTTTCGTGCTTTTAGAGGTAGTGAAACTTCGGCCAACTTCCGACTACGGGCAGATATTAAATTTGCTCTCCGAATTTTTTTATTAACCGATGAGTTTTATAGCCCGATCCAGGATTCGACGACCGTCTGGGAACTCGATCAGCTGTCGCGTTTTCAACCAATAGGATAACGAGGCAGTCAATTATATCGTTGACTTGGATAAACAGGGTATCAAGTCAAAAATTTCGACTTATATACGCAAAAATTTCGTCTTAATAAAAAAATCGAGATCTTTCTAACGAACAAGGTCGAATGATCGGAGGTAAAATGGCGCGGGGGGAAATGGTAGTATCTCAGTGCTTTTTGCGCATTTAGGCCCTAAGCTTTGACAAAGATAGTCTTATTCGGTCTTATAATAGGCTTTACTTCTAATTTTAAACCAATGTATACGTACTCGCATAAATAAAATTGAATTGTTTATCTGTGTCATTTTTTTTTTCAATCAGCGGTTCGTTGCGTGGTTGGAGGCTAGGTGGCGGTTTGTTTTTTTTATTTTTAAAGCAAACGGCTGCGTTTGTCAAATGGTGATTGGTTGCATGTATATGTAAAATTTATTGTATCTACAAAATAAATAGAGAAATATAATTTCAAATAGTGCTATATACGGGTTGACCGGTAACTCGACATATTCCTTGAAGGAGGTTAAATTAGGGGTCATTTGCCACAAATTAACCCATATCCCCCACTTGATATAGGTAAATTTGTGACAAACGATCCCTAGTTTAACCTCTCTAATATCTGAATAGGTCAAATCACCGGTCACTCTGTATGCATATAAATACATAAATAAACACTGTTATAACTATAAACATTATTTTTCGACTGTTTTATTGGCTGTTTGCGATATTATTTATTATTTTATTTCAGTTGATATCGGGGCGTATGGAAAAAGTAACAACTCCACAATTTTTAAAAACTGTTTTGTTTAAAAAGCCTGTCGAAAATGTAGACTTTGCTTGTTGTGTTTTTAATAATTACGTCAAGTTAAGGGATGGTTATAGTTATGAACACACTCTGTATGAAACACCTTTGAATAGTTTGAACACAAGGTAGTAAAATCTAATGCAAGAATACGAAATAAAAGAGACAAGTTCGCAGATTATTTTGTTATCGAAGGCAAACCCCTCGGTAAGATAAAATGATATAGTAAAATAATGTTGTCTAAGAAATAATATTATTAAATAAATTAATCATATCCGTCTCTAAATTCTATATTTTAAAACGTTGTGACCGTTGTAACGTACCTTTCGACCCGTCCTTTTCCCCGTGGAGTACCGGTAGCTATCATATGATGATTCACCCGCCGTTTATTAAATAAAGATTGCAATTGCCTTGAATTGACACTTGTTCCGCGATCAGTTAGAACTAAACTTGATGTGCCAAAAGATTGACACGCTATCTCTCACTACCTCGACTTATTCTACCTCACACATGGATTTAAGTAGTTTTAAGATACAAAACTTAGTAAATCTATCAACAATAATTAAAATATACTTAAATCTTTCATGTGAAGCTCGAAAGGGTCATGGGATGTCTAAATGCATAGTATGAAATGGTATGGTAATAGGTAATTTTACGATTGGGTGTAACATGCCCTGTTTTGGTCCCGATTGAATTTTATACAGAGTACAGATTAAACAATGTAAGGTGTATTTTCTCACAAATCGGAAAATTCTAGGAACCAAAATTTTCTAAAATTTTGTTTAATGTTTTTATCAAAACCTACATCGCTGCTTTCATCGTGATTACCTTTCAGGACAAACATTTTTGGTTGAGAATTTACGATACTGCAAAAGATTATTAGTTAATAAATATCTATTTTATCAAGGTATTGCTCTGTCAACCTCTGCGTTTCGGGATACCTAGATTGGGCAATCTGAAGCCAGGAGGGTTCGTTGCTTATCAAGCTTACTATTTCCGTTACTGGTACCGAACTTTTAGTGGGCTTTAAAATTTCAGGGTTTCGGCTTAAATAATCTACATGGCTTATGTATTTTTCCTTTTTTTCCAGGCGAATAGTTAACGTCACAGTCGTTAATTGGCCTATATTTGTTTCCGATAAAATAACGCTCTGGTATTTTTCATTTTTTTTATTATTCGACCTTTTAAGCCTGAATCTAAGTGATTGAGTAAAGAAAGAATGTCACCTGATGACTGAGTGGATAGTATTTACATTTAACGGCGGAAAATGTTTACATATTAACCAATACCATGCGAGTCTAATAGTGACATCGGAGTGTTTAACGGATTTTTTTCTTTCAAACAGTCACAATTAAAATTGTCATCTCTGACAACACAAAACATCAATACAGAACAAATAGCTTCGGTTTTTTCTTAAGGGTAAGGTTACAGTCGAAAAGGCGTGTAGTTTTCAGTTTCCTACACCGTCTAAATATACAGAGCAAGGAGTGAGGCGGCAAATTAACCGTCTAACAATACTTTCCCTAATTATACTACAGCTCGCGTCAGTATCAGTTAATTTATTTGTATCAAGGTCATTTATACGAATCGGCGTTAAATGCAAGTTTAGTCACAATGTATTATTTTTTGTGAGGTAATGTTACCTGACGCTTATGATTTATCGGCGATTCTGTTCAAACGATCTTTTTTAGCAATTTTATGTAAATTGAAAGTAATGAAATACGATCGGCCATTGACTGCACAGAACTATTAAAAATAGCCATTTTTTACATTTACGTAACTAAATCCACCCAGTAAAACATATTTTAGTGGTCGTAATTTCTTCCTAGCATAACCATCGAAAAAAATCTGCGGAATCCGACGTGAATAACACAGCGTTTAACAGTTTTCCACTAAGATTTTATTTTGCGGGTACACGGACATAATATCTTTGTTTTGAATTTTTCCCATGATCTACCAGTCTCAGGCTCCCACGTTTCAAACTAGGATAATGCAGAGCCCCAAAGGCCCTTACCGGCTTTTTGCAACATTCTCAAAGCTGCTCCATTTTAACTCGTTTCCCAACTTATCGAAGCTTTCGCACCAGGCGGCTGCTCCGTCGCTGCTTTCGACCGATTCCAAAATTGGCACTGCTACGTCATCGTGCCGCTTATTTGAAGCCATTGAATTTTGAATAGTTTCCAACAGCCCTTTCACCAACTCCGCACAAATATTGAAATAGTTTTCCTTGAAATCATTAAAATAAAACGATTAACAAAAAGCACGGGCGATCCCACTTGTGTTGCTTTCATGGACAATTAAACAAAGAAATTAGCTTGGAAAAAGATCTGTTCAGTAATAAACTTACTTTCCTATTTAGCTACAAAATAAATGTTAAAATCTTCCTTCTAACAAATGACAAATTATGAAAAGAAATTAGCCAATTTAAAATATAATATTTAAAGAAAATATCTTCACACAAATTTTATCAAAAGACACAATAAGCAAAACTTAAATAAAATAAGACATAGTAGAAATGCACTTAACTTGCTAACACGAAGAATAAACAAGTACTGTCTCATTTTTTTTGAATTCGGAGTATTTATAAGATTACCGCCATAGTCGCTTTTATTTTTTTACAATTAAACGATTCTTAATATATCTAAATAATTACAATCAAATTATAAAAATTATTAATCATTAAATAATATCATAAAAATCATTTAAAAAACCATTTTCACAGTTTTCAACAATTAATTTGCATTCTAAATTTATTTTAGAAAACACGTGGTGCAAAACGTTTTAACCCATATAAGTACTAAGATAAGGGAACTAAAACCCTTACTTAAAAACTTTAAAAACAAAGAAGTACATTTTTAACGTCCAAATAAACATTTTTAGGCTATTTTAATACATTTATTACAATATACTTATCATACAATAAAAACCGGAAGTAGTAACAAATTAACAATTCTTAAAACATCAAAATTAATTCACGAATGGATTAAGTACTTATTAATCGGAACTAAAATTTGATTCAAAAATTATCCTTAGTCTAGCAAACGCACCTGTAGACAAAACTTCCGATTTTATCCACAACGTCTAGATGCTTGTCGATCCACCACTGTTCGTTTCACTAGGAGTTTTCTTCCGCGTACGACCTCTCTGTAAAATAGTTTACTACCGGCAATTTTTTGGGTCGATACGAATTAGGGACCTTCAAGGAAAGAGCTTACTCTTTTCTAAAAGGCCGACAACGCACCTGCAATTTTCCTGGTGTTACATTTGTTCATGCGCGGTGGTATTCACTCACCATCAGATGAGCCGTACGATCGTTTGCCCCCTCTCCTATAAAAAAAAACATATGGTTGATCTAATGTTGGAGCTAGAATGTAACCATGGCTAAAAAAGCGGAAAAAAACGTCTGACATACAAATTTTAAATAGTTCTAAATCGGCAAATATTCGGGATAGTTTGCTGGTGCTCAAACAAATGTTGTAAGGGCAAATGTTGTCAATAAAAAATTCAAGATGGCAGATCTAAGTTGGCAATATTCCGGAAATTTCATAGTCACCGATTACGATTTAGTGTCGAATTGTTCGAGCCGAATTTTGTATTTAAATTTTACAAGTACAACTAGCTATGTAATGTTAATATAATTCTAATCTGTTAGATCAACAATGACGGTGGACTATTTTTTAATAGTCATCTATAATGTTGCTTTTATATGAAAGGAATTGCTGGGAGGAATACGAGAAATGGAATGACGTCTCTCTAAATCCAATATCGTGGACCCCAAAGATGGCGGACTATATTTTTTATTCATCCCATGATACGTATATCAAATAAACACATAGATCCAAATGATGATAACAAGATGAACCCTTTGCTTCGTTCGCTAAAATTAATACAAATAAAATTATGTCTGAAATCAGCTCTTGCAGATGACGGTTTTGACTGCCACACGGTAAGACCACGCGGGTCATGTCTTAACTAATGGTGCGTTGGTCTTTCCTGGTGGTATTTTAATTAAGCGGTGGTGAAAAAAATCAAAATAGCTGAAAGCAAGATGGCCGCAATACCAATTTTCAGGACTTATAACTCGGAAAAAGTTAGGAAGAGTTTGGTGGTGCTTACACAAATTAATGTTGTAAAGACTGAGAAGGGTTAAATAATCGCCATAAGAAATTCAACACGGCGAATCTGAGGTGGTTTTTAATCAAAAACTAACAATGACGCATTAAATGAAACGAACAGACTTATAAACATGTCCAGGAAAAATAAAAAACAAATTCATAGTAAAAAACTCTTTTATTTAAATGATCTAAAAAGAAGAAAATATAATTAAAATTAAATAAAAACATAATAATTATAATATTATGTTACACAATTTATATGATTTAAAAGCTTGTTGCGAAATATAACTGCGTACATAAACAAGAATACAAAGTGACTTGATATTGACATAGGTAAGTAATTCCAAGAAAAAATTATGTTTTTAAAGATATTAATGGTCACTTTGCAACGACCCTCTCAATAAAATAAAATGACGTGTCTTACCTAGTTTGAAGAGCCCTTCCTGGCATTAGTGCACGCAATTGAGGAAGGGCGGGACTTCAAACTAGGCAAGACACATCATTTTTTTTTAACGGATGGTTGCAAAGTTACTAATAATATCTTTATTATAATGGATTTCCGTAAAGTAGCGCCTGATTCTATTAATTATTTATGTTTTTTATACGAAACCGGCGACCCTTTTTACTAACGAGGCATTCCATCTTAGTCCTCACGGGTGACAACGCATCTACATTTTGATTCGTAATAGAGGATGGATATAGATGTGTATGGGCTGCAGCAACTACTTACCATCAGGTGGACTGTGAGCTTGTTTGTCACCCTATCATATATAAAAAAACTATGGTGGTAGCACAAGTGAGTCAGCTCCACCGGGGAAGGATCATCTCCCACAGAATATCAGCGTAAAATAGCAACATAATGCTGTTGTGTTTCGTATGTTTAGTGCAGGGAACAAGCGGCCAATTATTTCTCGAATAACGATAAAGATGTATATGTTGTCTTCTGGTCACAAGTCCACTTACCATCAAAGAGATCAGGTGCTCGATTGTTACTCTTGTGGTGGTACGGTCATCGCGCCGCAAGCGAAACACACCGAAGCGTGTCAAGATAAATCACGCTATCAAGTTTCGAATCATAAAGAGTATATATAGAACATCTCCGAACTATCACACGGAGTGTTGGCCCTCCCCGGCAGAACACATTGCCCGGCGGGTGATCTCCCCTTTTCCTTCACGGCCACAATGGTGACTAAACGAATTGATCTGAACACGCAACCAACAACCTTCGAAAACTTCAAGCTTCATCACCGTCATAGAGTACCCCACCCATTCGCTTCCGAGCAGATATCGTCTGCAGTCTTCATATCCTGCAAGCCTTTTAGCTTCACAACGTTCATCGCAGCACTGGAATAATAATGCTTCCTGTTCCTTCAAGCTACTCTCTGCGCCATACAGTGTTCGGCACGGCTCTAAGCGTTACTGCTCGCCTCTGCTTCACGGCACTCTCGCACATTACTTGCCTTCTTCTCGACTCACCGCAGACTACAAGGCAATCTCCTGGCACTTGCACATTCGTCGGAAACGAGGCTGCACTATCGACCTCCGATCTGAGCAGGTGATGTGGTGGCACTGTCGTCGCGCCGCAAGCGTAACACACTGAAGCCTAAATGACGCTATCGAAAGTTCCGAATCATAAACAGTATATATAGAACATCTCCGAACTATCACATGGAGTGTTGGCCGCTCCCCGGGCAGAACACCTTGCTCGGCGGGAGATCTCCCCCTTTTCCTTCCACGGCCACACCCTTATGCTATAAAACAAACATTAAAAAATGTAGTTTTTTGAAAAATGTTAAATTTAATTAAGTTATCAAAGTCTGTGAGAAACTGCTGATCATATCGTCTAGAATTCATATCCTTATTTGGGCCAAAATTGGTTATGGAGGTTTTCTGTTAAGAAATTCTCGGAAGTAGTTTGGAGTCAGGAAATTAGCAGTGTTTCATACCCATGACTCGAAAATAATCTAAAGTTCCACTCCAAATGACTACTGACATCATTTGATAATTGAAAATTATTTTATTAATTAGATTAAAAACTAAGATTATTCATCTCTCTGACTGTTGGAAGATTGGAGGATGTTTATATTTAGAAACTTTAATCTTTGTCTTTAAGGGTGTTAACGCATATGCAAACGTTTTTATTTCAATCCTGGTGTAAGCTACCTCCTCTTGCAGTTATACTCGTAAGCTTATATTTCAGTTTACTTAAAAATTTTCGATTTTTTTATAGAATAATGGTAACAAAAGGGTACATCATCCACCTGATGTTAAGGGAATACCGCGGCCTATAGATATCTACATTTATTCTCCATTAAGAATCAAAATACGGATGCGTTGTCACCCTGAGGACTCGGATACAACGCCTCGTATCCAGTAAAATGGGACTCCGGTTTACCACACTTACCATAAAAACCACAACAGCATTAAATTGCTATATAATTCTGATATCCTGTGAGAGCGTGCTCTTTCCCCGGTCGTGACGACCCATTCGTGCTACAACCATAATATGACTGCATGATGCTCTACCACGTTAAATACTTAATAAGATAATCTAGTACCACATTATCATATTTTGGTATTCGTAAGGAGGACAATAAGAAATAAACAGGAGATGGACGGCAGCATCCTTCTGCTAAGAGCTTAATAATAATAGTAATAAAAATCAGCGATTGCCCGCCCGCAAACAATTATAATAAAATGCCTGCCAAACGTGATATTAAGGCAAATCTTCCCCTCAATAGGAGAGTTCTAAGTTTAGCAGTGGACTTTAATAGGCTGTTCATACGAAAGAATATTAAATTTCCATCTCAGAAAAATCTATTTTAAAAAGAAGAACAACAGAACACTAGAATCGCTTCGTTTAACACGACTCGGAAATGTACTGTTGCAAGTTCCCTGATTTAAATCCAGTTTTAAAACTGGCGTATCCTTTGTATCCGATTGCAGGTCAGTTTACACGATCTAAGTTTTTTTTGCTTCGAGAGAGTCGCTGCAAATAAAATTTGCATCGTTGAGATATTTTTCTTTATGTGATAATTTAATACTATTGTTTACCGCTACGGTTACAAGCTGTTAAAATCAACTGCTGAACATTGGCCTCCCCCATAGATTTCGTTATATGGACATTTTCTTTATTTGCCAAACTTGGCAGTTGAGTTGGCAATCTCAGATTTTTTATTATTTTTAGTTGTTATTGGGAAGAAACTGCTACCTCTCTTCTTATTTGTTTCCCTCTGTCGCCTCTTACGACACCTACGCGATGCTGTGGGGTGGATATTCTTACATCGCCACTACACGGTAACTTAAAACTATTGTTTACTGATACGATGTTCTTGTTTTAGAGCCATAGAAGCTCAACGGCAAAGCGCTCCGTGTAAGTTTTACAGGATGTTAATTTAAACCAAACCGTTAATTTCAATTTAAAATGCTTGTTTGACTTGACCACAAGGAAAAAATATTTCAAAACATGTAAAGTCCGCCAACAGAGATTAGTGCAGCGCAACGGATGTTTCCTTATCCTAAAACTCGTTCCGTGAGAAAAGGTGGCCTACGCCTGACAGTGGAACCTATAGGCTTTAAATTGATTTTATTTTTATGTTTTTTTACATTAAATTTATTTAAATCGTGTCTAAAGATCAATTATTTCATTCACTAATTATAAAATTTGTAAGAAAATAAGTTTATTTCATAATTTTAAGCAATATCATTCTGGAATCAATTTGAAATTACCATAATTTTTTATTCCAGTTCTGAAAAGTCCTAATAAAACACAATCATTTTAATATTTAAATAATACCTAGAAAAAAATACCTGTTTTGCATTTTAGATTATGTGTTAGGCAAGATACGATAAAGAGACGAGTGAACGCATAAAACAGAGTCAAATTGTTTTGAAAAAGGCACATATGATAATTCACAATGATGAGTCAGGCCTTAACTAAACGTATGGTGGTGAGAGTTGGGTGTGGCAGAATAAGCACGAGCGATAGATGCTGTGTAGTAACGGTCATAAAGGAGTATATTTGGCATAACTCTAAATGAGAACTTGTCTAAAAGACAAAATTAAATTTACTAAAAGAAATTTGCATAACAAGTGAGAAGAATAACGCCGGATGGAAGTCCGTTGTCTCTGCCTACCCCTCTGGATGACAAACGTGAATACATATTCATGTATGTATGTATGTATGTATGTAGAAAACACCAAACAAGATGGTTATACCTATCGAAAGCCCAAGCCTAACATCTTTATAATAAATCCCATAGTTACCTCCTTCGATATCCGAGGGAATAAATTAAGTGAGATTTTTTTATAGGAGAAGGGTGACAAACAAGCACATAGTCCGCCTGATGGTAAGTGGATGCTGTGGCCCATAGACATGTAAATTTATCCTAGATTAAGAATCAAAACGCGGATGCGTTGTCACTTCTGAAAACTAAGATGGAATGCCTTGTTTCCTGTAAAAAAGTCTCTGGATCTCTACACTCACCATACGAAACACTGCAGTATTGAGCTTCGAATTCACGCTGGTATTCTGTGAGTTCTCTCACACTGCGACCGCACGATTTAACTAAAATACATAATATTCATACAAGATCAGATTATCTAACAAGGTCAAGGAGTCATCACAATTAGTCCTGGAAAATAAATATTAAAAAAGGACTCTAATAACGATGATTATGATACATAATCATCATTATTACAGCCCTTCTCAAGCTTACTGCTGAACATAGGTCTTCCCCAAGGAATGACACGAAGCATGGTCCTGGGCCGCCTGCATCCTACGACTCCCTGCATCTATTATCAGGTCGTCACTCTATTCGCCGATCGCCCTTCACTTCGTGTAGTAGAATGAGGTTGCCACCCTTTTTTTATAGTATAAGGGTAACACAGTCCACCTGATGTTCAGTAAATGCAGAAGCCCATAGACATCTACATTTATCTTCAGTTAAAAATCAAAATACAGATGAGTTTGCCAGCCGAGGACTGAGATGAAATATCTCGTTTTCAGTAAAAGTGTCTCCGGTTCTATATACTCACTATACAAAACAGCACCATTTGCTATTTTACGCTGGTATTCTGTGAGAGCGTGGTCCTACCCGGATGAGCTGACCCATTCGTGCTGCAACCACAATATAGCAGCAGCATGGCTCTACCACGTAAAAAGAGAATCTCAAGAATATTTTTTAACCATCGGTTGTCAGTTCTTAAATCTGTACCATCCATTACCAATTCAGCTTACTAATCCATTAAAAAACTTACTTATTGAGAATAAGCTACACTAACACAACCCAAAAATCAACATTAGTCATAAATATATATATCAGTTTAACACATCACATGACAAAAGATAGCTGCAGAGGTTTATTTGTAATGTTTGTGCTTCGACCCAACCCGACCAGGCTTTTGGTACAGTAAATATATATAGCAGAAATGAAACTCTGGAGGTAGCCGTGGTTAATTATAACTTTAGAAAGTCGAAAGGGGGGGATAAGTCGCTCGCGTCCGTAGGCTCTGACCACCTATTCCTAGGCCCACCCTACACGTGTCCCCCGGGTGGTGCTAAATGAGCGACAAGCCGATAGCACAGACTCGGCTCCACGCCCTGGTAGAGGCGTAAAATATACCACCCTTTATCCGCACCATGAGGAACAATATAATAGAAATGGCCCCGAGTTCCCGGCGCCCCTTTAATGGGGCAGGGGTGCGAAGAATCTCCGGGAGGAAAACCGGCGACGAGGTTCGCCACCCGTCACGTTCTGTCTCCCGGAGAGGCGAAAAGTGGATTGCAGAGGTCCGTCTGGCTACGTTGAATGTATGTGGGGCAATGAATGATAAAATGGATGAAGTATGCGATATGATGAATGATAGAGGAATAGATGTGTTATGTGTAAATGAGACGAAAAGGAAGGGAAAGGATGTCACTACACATGGCATGTATACCGCATACTGGTCTGGTGTAGACGAGATCGAGCGGGCATGCCAGGGAGTAGGTATCATCCTTTCAGAAAGAATGGGCCAATGTGTGAAAGAGTATGAATGTGTAAGCCCAAGACTGCTGTGGATACGAATGAAAGTGGGCTTAAAGAAGTTGTTTGTGTTAGGGGTCTACGCCCCAGACATGTCTAAGCCCACTTATATCCGAGAGCAGTTTTGGGAAATGGTAAGGATGGTGTTAATGGAGTGTAAGGGAAATGAAAATATTATTATGCTAGGAGATTTTAATGGAAGGGTTGGGGTGAGGAGGCTTGGTTATGAAAGGATATTGGGAACGTTTGGTGATGAAAGTATAAATGAGAATGGTGAAAGTCTCCTCACCGTATGTATGGAAAAGAATCTTTTTGTGACGAACACTTGCTTTCGCCACAAGAGGATTCACATGTATACTTGGGAAAGAGGTGACGATAGAAGCATGATAGATTTAATAATTGTGGATGAAAGATTGAGGGGCGCAGTTGTAGATACAAGGGTTTACCGGGGTTCTAACGTAGGAACGGATCATTATTTGGTTCTATGCCGAATTAATGGTCTATTCAGGCGTTGGCGCCATCGGTCATCTGTGTCTACCACTGCGTTACAGCGTATTAGAACAGAAAGGTTACAAGATGAAGGTGAGAAAAAGAAGTTCAAATGTAGACTGAAAGAAAATATAAGTGGTTTGGATGAATTATGTATGAAGGAGTTAGACTTGGAGAATGTATGGCAAAATGTAAAGAAAGGTTTAGTGGATGCAGCTACCGAAGTATGTGGTGTTAGTAAGAGAAAGAATGAAAGGAAAAATAATACGTTATGGTGGGATGATGAGGTACGTATGGAAGTTGAAGCAAAGAAGAGAGCATGGCTAGATTTACTAGCAACAAAGGCTGGTAATTCTAGCGGTACGAATGATGATATTGAAAGAAAAAGGCAGTCTTTAGACATCTTAATAAGAGAGTAAAAGAAGTAGTTGAAAGAAAAAAGCAAGAAAGAACGGATAAGAATGATAGAAGAATATCGGATAATTTCCAGGCAAATATTAAAATGTTCTGGAAACTTGTAAGAACTGCCAGGGGACATTCAAAACAGCCTATGATGAATGCTATAAGAGACGAGAATGGCTATATTCTGAATGATGAAGTTTTGAGTTTAAAGAGATGGAAGGAATATTTTGAAAGTGTGTTTATGAGTGAGGAGACAACGTGTGTACTAAGTGAAGTAGAAATTCCGAAAGAAGAGGAAAGAGGTAGCGAGATTAGTGTAGGTGAAATAATGAAAGCAATGAAAAGCATGAAAGCAGGTAAGGCTGCCGGATATGATAGAGTTTCACTCGAAATGCTAAGGGCTGGAGAGGAAGTGGTGGCAGGCCTGCTGCACACCTTGTTTAATTTATGCTGGGAACTGAAGCGGGTACCGGTAGACTGGTGCAAAGCCGTGATAGTCCCAGTATATAAGGGAAAAGGGTCGCAGCAGGACTGTAAAAACTACCGTGGCATCAGCCTTCTTAGCATTGTGGGAAAACTGTATGCTAAGGTACTGATTGAAAGGGTCATGAAAGAAACTGATGGAAAAATTTGGGATGTGCAAGCAGGATTTAGAAAGGGAATGGGATGTACAGATCAAGTCTTTTCCATGCGCATGATCGCGGAGAAGTTTTTGGCCAAAAACCAAAAGGTTTTTTGTGCGTTCATGGACTTGGAAAAGGCCTATGACAGAGTGAATAGGGATGTGCTATGGCAAACACTGAACTCATTTGGGTTGAGCGCTGGCTTGATACGGGCATTGGAGTCCCTTTATAGGGACTCTAGTGCTTGTGTTAGGATCAACGGGGTCTACTCGGACTGGTTTGACATCCATAAAGGTGTCAGACAGGGCTGTGTAGCTTCCCCGTGGCTGTTCAACCTATTTATGGACAGTTGTTTGCAAAATTTGAAAGTTGAAGAATGCGGATTAAGAATGGGTGAGTTAACCGTCAAATGCCTTTTGTACGCCGATGATCAAGTTATACTTGCGTCGTCGGCGGCCGAGTTGCAAATGATGGTTACATTAATGAACAGATCATTAAAAGAAAGGGGTATGAAAGTGAACGCAAGTAAGACGAAGGTTATGGTTTTTGAAAGAGAAGAAAGTAAAACGATTTGTGAAATAAGAATAGAAGGGGAGTTGATCGAGCAAGTAGATGAGTTTGTATATTTGGGCTGCGTATTTAGCAGGGATGGGAGATATGATAAGGATATAGAACGACGAGTGAATGCGGGAAATAGAATAAATGGGGCCCTGCACTCTATTGTGAAGAGTCAAAATGTGTCGAAAAAGGCACGTATGGCAATTCACAATGCTGTGTTGGTCCCTACTTTAACATATGGTAGTGAAAGTTGGGTGTGGCAGAAGAAGCACGAGAGTAGAATGAACGCAGTAGAAATGCGGTCGTTAAGGAGTATGTTAGGGCTGAATCTTAATGACAGGGTAAGAAATTGTGTAATAAGAGAAGAGTGTGGTTTGCAAGATGATGTTGTGACCAGGATTAAGAAAGGAATGCTTCGGTGGTTTGGTCATGTGGAAAGAATGAATGAGGAAAGAGTGACAAAGAAAATTTATGTTGCAGAAGTGAATGGCAGAGTCGGAAAGGGACGTCCTAGGCGAAAATTTATCGACCAAATTGGCGATTTATTGAAAACGGGCCAAATTAGGAGTACCCTTAACCGACGAGCATGTATGCGGAGGTGTATGGATGTGAAGGAGGCGAGAGAGGTGTGTCAGGATCGTGCCAAATGGAAGTCTGTAGTCTCTGCCTACCCCTCTGGGTGACAGGCGTGAGTGTTTATGTCTTATGTCGAATAACTCTATCCTCCTGTGACCATGGATGCTGAAAAGTGCTCTAAATAAAATATTTGAAGTTGCCATAGTAAAAGTATTTCGGCTTCACAGCCTACCGTAGAAATTCATGACTCGTCTGGTAATATACCTAATGACACAAATACTTCACTTTTTTCGGAACAATTATACAATTTGTATAGTAACGTACCAGTGGTTAAAAGAATTCATAGAGTTGCGAGGATGCAACTTGCTAAAGCATTATCATTCACTATTCAAAATTGTCTAAGGAATTGTGAAAAGAGTTGGCAAAAAATATTTACATTCGCGTATTCCCATTTTCATTTTAATAAAACAATAAATAAATCAATTACGTCGCAACTAAAAGAAAATTCTTTTCAAAATTTTGATTACCCGATTAATACTCATTTCTCTCAACCTTATCTTAAATTTGATTTAAAAAAAAGTAGTTGAATCAAAAGTAATGGACGGCGACTTAAAAAATGCATCCCGTATTCCATTCTCAGATGACATCCTCACTCATCGTAATGTCGAAACTCTTGAAGGCCTTCGTTACAAACATCCTTCGGTCAATCCTTCCCAGAATTTACCGCTGCCTCCCAATACTTCTATGCAACCTTTACAAATTTCTGAAAAAGACACTTTAGACGCAATATTGTCCTTTTCGAATGGCCCTGCCGGCGGCATTGACGGGATTACACCTCAGCATCTCAAAGATCTTGTAAGCGTATCTGCCGGTGACGCCGGTAGGGTACTTCTTAATGATATTACAAAATTATGTAATTTTTTGCTTTATGGTCCTGGGCTCGAAGTCGATGAATGCAGGCGGCATTCATTGACTTCCTGCATAAATTACCAAGTCGTCACTTTATTAATTGGGGGACCGCCCTTCACTTCGTTTATCAGAATGAGGTGGCCACTCTTTTTTTATAGCATAAGGATAACAAACAAGCACACAGTCCACCTGATGTTAAGTGGATGCAGTGGCCCATAGACATCTACATTTATCTTCAATTAAAAATCAAAATGCAGATGCGTTTCTAGCCATGAGGACTGAGATAGAATGTCTCGTTTTCAGTAAAAAGTACACCGATTATACGAAACAAAGCACAATTAAACTGAAATTTTAGCTGGTATTCTGTGATAGCGTGAACCTAACCCGGTTGAGCCGACCCATTCGTGCTGCTACCTCAATATAGCTGCAGCATGGCTCTACCACGTAAAAAGAGAATCTTGAGAATCTTTCTTCCCCATCTATTGTCAGCTGAACCGTCCATTAACACTTCAGCTTACTAATCGGTTTAAAAACTTACTTATTGAGAATTAGCTACACTAAAACAACCCAAAAATCAACATTAGTCATAAATATAACACAGCTTAACACATCACATCACAATATAAAACAATGGCTGTAGAGGCTATTTGTTATATTTGTGCCTTGACCCAACAAGCTTTAGTACTGAAAATATATATGGCAGAAATGAATCTATGGAGGTAGCTGTGATTAACTACACATTGCTTCGTCGAACACCTCAGTCCCCCCTGTTACTATGGGTGCTGTAAAGTGTTTGAAATAAAGTAGGTTAATTTACGCGACAAAATCCGTAAATCCGTTTTATTTGAAGTTTATCATATTCATCAACATTCTAAAAGATTGATATATAAAAAATATTGTTAAAATTTAAAAAAAATATTGAAACATATTTGATAATTAGAAAAATACTTTTAACGTGAAAGCCTTATGAAGAATTTAGTCACGTTGAAAAAAATTGATGTACGAGTAGATAATGGAATGTTATATTGTTTTTATTATTGTACTAACATTTTCTCAATTCTTAAGTTGATTCCAGATTTTCACATTTCGCTGCGTACCCTGCTTCAAATTTGTAAATACTTAACGGAGAAAATATAGCATGGAATGTCATTTCATGAAATAATTTGAATTATATAGATTAAATAATAATAATTAAGTATATGCACCTTAGCTAAATTTATTTTACTTTAAATGGAAATGGTACCCACTTAAATCATAACTATTTGAGTATCATCAACATCATCATCGTCAATACAGCCCTTCACAAGTCCACTGCTGAACATAGGCCTCCCCCAAGTAACGCCACAAAACACTGTCCTGAGCCACCTGCATCCATCGACTTCCTGCATGTCTTACAAGGTCATCACTCCATCTAGTGGGGGGTCGCTCTACACTACGCCTACCGGTACGAGGCTGCCACTCGAGAACCTTTCTTCCCCATCGGTTATCGGTTCTTCGAGCTATATGGCCGGCCCATTGCCACTTCAGCTTACTAATCCGTTGGGCTATGTCGGTCACTCTGGTTTTACTGCGGATATCCTCATTTCTGAGTATATCACGCAGAGAAACTCCGAGCATAGCCCTCTCCATAGCTCGCTGAGCGACCTTGAGCGTCCTCATACGGCCAGCAGTGAAGGACCACGTCTCAGATCCGTAAGTCATCACTGGCAACACGCACTGGTTGTACAATCTCGTTTACTTTTTATCAAGTAGTAAAAAGTAAACTAAAGTGTATAGCTGTTATAGTTGAGTATAGCTGTTTAAAAATAATTATAAAAAGTAACTTGACAAGTAAAATATTGAGCACTCCTATTAAATATTATTTCTGAATTTTAACTTTCTTAGCTATAGTTATTTAATGTACAATAAGTATAAACTTGATCCTCAGACTACGTGTATATTTATATTGGTGTACTTACTTACTTATCTTCACGCACAATCCCTAACGGGGTAGCCAGAGAGAACAGATCGCCAAGTGTCACGATCCTTACATCCCTCTTTCGCTTCTTTCAGGTTCATTATCTTCTTCATACATGCACGTCTAGGTATCCGAGTACTCTTGACCTTCCCCTGTTCGAGTAATTGAATGTGAGCAACATGGTCTTCGAAAGTTAGTCTCGGTCTACTTCGACACCTTTTAATATTTACTTTCGCGCTATATATTTTCTTCACCATTCGGTCTTCACTCATTCGCTCAACGTGCGCAAACCATCGGAGTACGCCCCTATCGATTTTTGTGATAAGGTCATCTTTCAATCCTGCCATATTGCGGATTTCTTTGTTTCGCTTTCGGTCGGCTATGGTAACGCCGCACATTTTACACGAAGAGATCGCATCTCCACTGCATTCAACTTGCTTTTATGCTTCTTCTGGCATACCCAGGTTTCGCTGCCATATATCAAAGTCGGCACCAACACTGCGTTGTGTATTTTAAAATTAGTTCCATATAACGCACAATTATGTCGTTATCGATAAAATAAAAACACGACTAAACATCCACATCGATGGTTTGTACAACTGTGTGCTTGCAAGTACTAAGCTATACGTAGCTATACTGTGAATATACTGAATTTTTATAGCCTCTATTCACCTGTTAAAATGCGCGATTGAAGGGACAAAACGGATGATTATGTAAAACCTTCAAAGAAGACAATCTCCTTTTGTATGTAGAATGGGCCCACCACGTCTAGTGGCGTGTAGTAATGAAATGCATGTGGAGTTATTCCCCATAATATCTGAATTATAATAGTAATATCTTTTTACCATATTAACCGGGAATAGTGAGAACTTAACTATTTAAATTTGAATTGTAAGATTAATCTGAAAGTTAGTAGAAATAGTTTTCATCGGTATTATACCTAATTAAAATAATGCGCTTTCAATATTTTATTATACAAAGTTGCACAAAGGTCCATCGGAATTTATAGGTATTTTAAGATTGATAAAAAATCCTTTAAGTAGTTCGAGCAAATATAATTTAATTTTTTACATGTAATTAAGCATACATCCCAAACACCATAAAAGTGATTACAGAAACATGTTTAAAGCCAAAATGAGTACGTGCTAATATGTCTATTTATAATTCGGCATACGCACAATATATTTTAAGATAGATTTTATAAATTGGTTGTGTAAGGATAAAAAGAAGTTACACTTTAATACCACTGCATTTTTATTGCAAGCCATCATAGTAGTATATTATGTCATGTCAGTCATGAATTGACGGACCGAATAACACAAATTTTAACCTTCCATGGTAAAAAATAAGTTTTTTACTGGTATCCCATATGAGCTCCTACTGGCAACACTATACGCCTCATGTCATTGTGAATTTTTTCGTGCCGAATCAACGAGTCGAACTCTCCAACCTAAAATTATTTTCGTAACTTTTTAAGTAATACTCTTAATAATAGTGATATTTATTAGTGAATGCTAACATGAGTAAAAAGAGGAAACTCATTGAAACACTGGTTAATCTTTTAGACGATTCCAACGAAGGTAATTTTTTATTTGATGCATAATGGCGTCATAAATGCGTAGGAACGTAAAATGTAACAAAATTCCTATGTATAAGACAGGACGGGAGTCTGTACATACTTAAATACGTTATTATATACATTTTATTATATTTTGATAATTTGGCGACCTATTTTAACAGAAAACTTTAATAATTGTCTTGCGGTGCAACGAGGGTGTACACGAGATATGAAATATTTAATGATTGCCTTGAGGTGCCACGAGGGGGTACACGAGGCATGGTATTCGAAGTTTAATTTAATTTATTACCAAAAAAATGTACAAATTAGGACATATTTTACTCGCGGTACCACTGAGGGGGTACATGTGGTTATATTTTTATGTTTCTTTTACAACTGATCTCACTCAATTTCAGAACCAAAAAAGAGATATATTATTTATTCAAGCGATGAGGAAGATCAGGATTCTGTTCCGACCACCAATACCCAAGAAAACGATATAGATATTCTTAGGTTGATTGGAGAACCTTATCTAAAGAAAAATTCCTTGGAAATAAATTCTAAGCTAGCAGAACTATGGCAGTCTCTTATAACCAAGGGCTTAGATAAAGAATCAAAGAGGGGTATTGTAGAAAAAATTCCTTGTATGACAAATTGTACCTTAAATGCCCCAAAATTAAACCATGAAATTACTGCTATTTTAAGTAGTAATGCTAGAACGAGAGATATAAAGTTAAGTGAAAAGCAAGACCAAATTGGCTTAGTAATTTCAAATTTGAATATAGTACTGTCAGATCTCATTAAGAAAAAAGATAAAGAAAACATTGATGTGATAAGTGACAGTATTAGACTATTATGTGATTTACACTACATGGAGTCTGCCACAAGAAGAGCAGTTATTCTACCAGGTTTAAATAAAAATATGAAAGAAGCCCTTGATGAAACTCAAATTACAAACTTCCTATTCGGAGGAGAAATAAGCAGTGTCCTTAAAAGATTAAAGGACCTTGAAAGGTCTAAAAAAGGTTTACTAACTCCTTTAAGCTATTGGCGCCCGTCTCCACCAATGTCAACTCCATATCAGCCTCGAGGCGGGCAAAGGGGCAACTACCTGAGCAGGATAAAGTCACAACAGAGAAGATACAAGACATTCAAGATCCTCAACCAGCTCGAGCTCCTGCCCTAGTCCAGCAGTGGGGATATTTCCGAGCAGCTCGCAGCAGACGCCGAGTGCATTCGTCGAGAAGGAGAGAATAGACGTAACCACAGCCGGTCGCCTGTCTTTATTCTACTCTAAATGAGCTGATATTATTATAAATAAGACAGTTTTACAATGGGTCAAGTTAGGTTATAAAATTCCTGTAAATCATAGTGTGTGTCAACCATATCCCCCCAATAATACTAACTTTAGTCAACCAGAAAAGCTTATCATTAAGACTTGTATTAAAGAATTGTAACAAATAGGGGCAATAAAAGTATGTGAACCGATTATTGGTCAATATTTATCTAGAATATTCCTAATTCCTAAATCAGATGGGTCCTCAAGATTCATTCTAAATTTGAAATTATTTAACACATTTGTCCAAACCTATCATTGTAAAATGGAGGATATAAGAACTGCTTTAAAGTTAATAAGTAGAAGGTCCTACCTAGGTTCCATTGATTTAAAAGATGCATATTATTTGTTAATCATACATCCAAGCAGTCGCAAATATTTAAGGTTTATGTTTAATGATAAAACTTATGAGATTCAAGTCTTACCTTTTGGACTTTCTTCTGCACCATATGTGTTTACAAAATTAATAAAACCAATAATGTTTTACCTTAGAGAACAGGGCTTTAACTCTGTTAATTATTTAGATGATTTTTTGCTTCTAGGTAATTCAGAAAAAAGAGTGTCAGGAAAATATAGACATGAGTTGTAAAGTGCTAGAATCTCTGGGTTTTATTATAAATTTTAAGAAAAGCAATCCAATACCTTCAAAACATTGTAAGTTTCTTGGGTTTATATTAGATTGTGAAAATTATACAATTTCCATACCAAATTAAAAACGCATAAATATTTTACATAAAATAAAGTCACTTATGAATTTAAAATCCACAACAATTAGGTCTTTTTGCTTCCTTAATAGGTATGTTCATATCAGTTTGTCCAGCTATCCCATATGGTTTAATGTATACAAAACGCTTAGAGCGTTATAAGTATTTATCTTTGAAGAAATATAATAATAATTTCAATTGATAATTCACTCTGGAAAATCAAAAAGACGTTATTGAGGATCTTATTTGGTGGAAAAATCACATATTGATATCAAGTAATCCGATTAAAGAGGGTGTTTATCAAATGGTAAAAATATTTTCGGATAGTTCACGCAGTGGATGGGGTATTGGTGGCTCAAAAAGACTACATGGATTTTGGAATAAAAAAGATAAAAAACAACACATTAATTTTTTAGAGTTACAGGCGATACACTTGGGATTACAATGTTTTGCTAAACATTCCCATGATTGTGAAATACTAATCCGTTGTGATAACACTACAGCTATATCTTACATTAACCGAATGGGTGGCATACAATACTCACACCTAAGTAACTTAGCTCGAAAAATTTGGCAATTTTGTGAAAAAAGGAATATATTCATATTTGCTTCTTACATATCATCAAATGATAATTGTCTTGCTGATAAAGAATCCAGAAAAGTTAATAAAGAGACAGAATGGGAACTAAATTCTTATGCCTATAGAAAAATTGTCACTAAGTTTGGATACTCTAAAGTTGATTTATTTGCTACCAGAGAAAATGCTAAATGTAAGAAATTTGTTTCTTGGCATATGGAACCCAACAGTATGTCTGTAGATGCTTTTACTATTTCTTGGACCAAGCTCAAATTTTATGCCTTTCCACCATTCTCCTTAATCTTAAAATGTCTAAAAAAGATAGAAATTGATAGGGCAGAAGGTATAATGGTGGTACCTTTTTGGCCTTCTCAAGCCTGGTTCCCATACTTTATGTCTTTAAAAAAGTCTGCTTTATTAAAATTTTACCCAGATAAACAACTGTTAACATCTCCTTTCAGGAGTCTTCACCCGTTGCACCACAAACTTACCCTGGTTGCCGCAGTGCTATCAGGGAAATATATACAAGAAAAGGGCTAACTGATGAAAGCATAAAAATAATAATTAATTCATTGTCTGAAAACACAATTAGACAGTATGATTCATGTATAAAACAGTGGTGGAGCTACTGTAGGAGTGAGAAAATTGATCCATTTCTATTGAACATTCCAAAAATTTTAGCATTTCTTACTGAGAAATTTAATTGTGGTCTTGCCTATGGAACTCTCAACTCCATGAGGTCATCATTATCACTCATATTAGATTATGGTTTGGGTTCAGACAGAGACATTAAGCGATTCTTTTCTGGTATTTATAAAATGAGGCCAAATAAACCCAAATATGATCAAACCTGGAGTCCAACACAAGTTTTAGATTATGTAGCTAAATTTTACCCAAACATAGAACTTTCTCTAGATATTTTATCAAAAAAATTAATTATTCTCTTAAGTCTAGTAACTCGACATAGACTTCAGACAATGTCATTAATTAAAATAAGTAATATAAGTTATAATGAAGATAACATTAAGATTAAAATTCCTGATACAGTTAAAACATCTAAAATAAACAATTTTCAACCTTTATTAATTATACCATTTTATAAACCGAATATTTGTATATGTCCAGCTACAACCTTGAAAGATTACCTATATGTCACAAAAAAATTTAAGGAAGTCTGAAAATTTGTTCATTATTTGCAAAAAACCTCATACTGCTGCTACGAGCCAGACATTAGGTAGATGGATTAAAGATATATTAACAGAAGCAAGCATAGATACATCAATTTTTACTGCACACAGCACTAGACATGCATCTACTTCTCATGCTCAGAGAAGTGGTATTAGCATTGACATTATTAGGAAAACCGCAGGCTAGACTAGTACATCTCAAACCTTCGCCAAATTTTATAACAAGCCACTAATAGATGAAAATAACTTTGGCTTTACCATTTTAACAATATAGAGTAGAACAGAGGAAAGTTTAATTTATTTAACAAACATGTTTGTCAAGATTTATGATTGTATAATATTAATATTATGTATAACTTTTATTTGTTTTATAGTAAATTGTTCAATTTAGATATGATTAATACAATAATAAATAATTAAAATGAAGCAACCTAATCTTTCAACATCTACATAGTATACAACACAGAGGAGGCGTCAACGAATATAATTAATTGATCAAAGTAACTTACCTGTAAGTGTCCTTCGATCAAAATTATATGAAGTTGACGCCTCCTCTGTGTACAACCCTACCCTGCTGTACATTCTTACCCACCCCTAGCGCTTGCTTGCATTTTAATTATTTCCTAATTCTAGATGAAATAAATTCACAATGACATGAGGCGTATAGTGTTGCCAGTAGGAGCTCATATGGGATACCAGTAAAAAACTTATTTTTTACCATGGAAGGATAAAATTCGTGTGATTCGGTCCGTCAACTCATGACTACATAGTATACAACACAGAGGAGGCGTCAACTTCATATAATTTTGATCGAAGGACACTTACAGGTAAGTTACTTTTATCAATTAATTATAAGAAGTAGAACTGACAAACAGACAAACGCGGTATCGAGACTTTGTTTTAATATTTTTGGTCGATTAATATTTATATATCATAAATAACATTATAAATCAAAACAAATCGGTAATAACATGACCATGTATGATTTTTTATAGGACAGAAAGGCAAACGAGCACACAGTCCACCTGATGGTAAGTGGCTGCTGTTGCCCATAAGCATCTACGTCTATCTTCGATTACAAATCAAATTGCAGATGCGTTGTCACCCGTGAGGAAAAAAGGGTCTCCGTTTCTCTACATTCACCATATGAAATACAGCAGCGTTAGGCTAGTATTTTACACCGGTGTTCTGTGAAAGCGTGGTCCTTCCCCGGTCGAGCCGACCAACTCGTGCTACAACTATACTTCTAATATAACTGCAGCATGGATCTACCATGTATGGTACTATTTAAACTAAATAAATAAATAAATAGGAAGTTAGATGTCTTCATCTGCCTGCGTTTGTCTGTAACCTAGTAGAATCAGCTCGTTGTTTAAAACACGCAGTATAATATCACTTTATTTAGGTTAATCATCAAAATTAAAAAAAAATGGTTTCTTAAATGTAGTAGTAATGGTTTCTTAAGTTGTAAAAGTGTATGGCGACTTTATTTATTATGTATTGACTGATTGGTTACTATACATCACAATCACCAAGCTAAAACGACTAGGTAAATTATAACATGTTTATTTATGGTATTAAGCAGTGTTGTGTAAGTATGAAACAGCAAAATGTCCCTCAAAATCAGCATGGGCCTCGATAAGTTTTTGAAATTAAAGTTAATTATAGGAATTTCATGTTTCACTTTTCAACAATATCATATATTTAATACCAATAATATTAATCTGTGCCGTATGGTGACTTCGTTAAAGAATCCAAAATTAGAATCTGAACGGGAATACATTACACAATTTCGTCCCATGACCCGTGGGTGTCTAAAACGGCAAATATGGGTAATGCGAGGATAATCATATAAGTTGGCAACGTACCTGCAATTTCTTCGGAGTATTTTCGTAGGCAGAAGTCAACACTTATGAGATGAGCCTCAAGCCCTTTTGCATCTCTTCTTTAAAAAAAATATTGCTTTCGCGGTATTATAACTTTGTCTACGCCAGATCCAAAACAATCCGACCGGTGAAAGAAAACGGTGTCAAAAGTTCATTACGTCTGGTACTTACTGCGATCGTCAATCCACCTGCCAAGGAAAAAATACTGCAAGAAAACCTTGTAGGGACAACTAGAAACTAGCCTATTGTCGTGATTAAAACTACTTTTACGGATTTTATCGCGTTTATTTTTACTTTTTATTTACTTTTATTTTTAATTCTTTTATTTTTAATATATAAATATAAGAAATCATTATGTAAGCCTATTGTCGTTTAATTTAAATTAAATAAGCATTAAGAGACAATGTACTCGTAGTTTTTACCCTACTGTTTAAAGTAGTTTACTTTATCTGATAAGAGCTGACAAACGAGCACACAGCCTACCTGATGGTAAGTGGGTGCCGTTGCCTATAGAAATCTACAATTTTATCCTCAATTAATAATCAAAATGCTGTTGCGTCGTCACCCCTGACGACTAAGATAGAATACCTCATTTCCAGTGAAAAGGTTTTCCGATTCTCTACACTCTGCCCACGAAACACAGAAGCTAAAGAGGAAGAAGTATTATGTGAGAGCTTGATCCTACCCCGTTCGAGCCAAACCATTCGTACTACAAATATAATATAACTTATTATTTTAACTTAATTTATAATTTGCTTTTGTCGAATCACATATTTATTTCAGACATTCATGATGCCCCAAAACATTTATTATTTTTCGCCACTAACAGTAGTGATAATAAATTAATTTTTTTCAATAGAGCTGCCATCTAAGAAAGGAATTGAGCTGCTCGCGTTCTGTAATATTTTAACGCAAGTGAACTTGTTATTTGGAAAATCATTGCAAATTAAAATGAAAATTAACTTTTCTTAAATTTAACAACTTTAATGCCTTCGAAATAAGAATGATAAAAAGACAGGCACTACGCCTTTTGAAACACGTATAGGGTGACAAATGAGCACACAGTCCGCCTTATGGTAAGTGGTTACTGTAGCCCATAGACATCTACATCTATCCTCGATTACGTATCAAAATGCTGATGCGTTGTTACCCGTGAGGACTAAGATGGAATGTCTGTTTCCATTAAAAAGGGACTCTACACTCACCATTCGAAACACAGAAGCATTAAGCTACTATTTTACGCTGGTATTCTGTGAGATCGTGGTCCTTCCCGGGTCGAGTCTACCAATTCGTGCTATAACTATACTACTAGTATAGCTGCAGCATGACTCTACCACGTATAAAATTTAAATCAATAACTCTTCCTCATCGATAGTCAGTTTTTTGAGCTATGTGGCCGACCCATTACCACTTTAGTTTATGTGAAAATTTCCCGGAGAACGACTCTGGTTCTACTGCGGATATTATCATTTTTAAGTCTACCACGCAGAGAATCTTCGATCATAGTCTCGCCGTAGCTTGCTGAGTGACTTTGAGCTTTCTCATACGGCCTGCCGTAAAGTAATGTAAAACAACGTATTTAGTGAATCGATCTGGCTCACTATGGGACGTAGTGGAGCGTTTGGTTTGCTTGAACAACAAGTTTCGGGTCACGCGCCTACGTCACAGCGACCGAGTGAAGCCGGCTAAAGTGGAGCGTGTGCCTGCTGTACTACCGTATGTCAGAGGAGTCACAGACCAGGTTGGCTACATCTTGAAGCGAGCTTCCATTAATACATACTGCAAGTCGTCGATAAAGTTTTTACCATCCATCAAGTGTAATATCCATCTACAAGATGCAGGAGTGTAGAAGTTAGATTGTGAATGTAGTCTCTCTTACATAGGTCAAACAAAAAGATCTATAAAAACCCGCGTGAAAGGACATATAGCTGACGTGAAGCACCGACTCTCAGGGAAGTCCGCAATCTGTGAACATGTTCAAAATCGTTCCCACCACTATATCAGATTTGATAAACCACAAATCCTCGCAAAATAACACCGATTCCTACCAAAGATGATACGCGAAGCTATTGAAATTACAAAACATTGTTATTTCGATAGCGAAGATGGATGGTTGATGCCATCTGCTTGTGATCCTATAATCAACAAAATTAAACACTAACCCAAGCATACTACTGTGCAAGACTTCAAGATATCGAATATATATCGAATTCGGGAAACTATGACATTGACAAACATCTCAGTTTTCCCCGTGACCATAAGTGCTGTAAAGCACCCGAAACATCAGGAATTAAAAATGCGTTAATATAGTTTATTAAATGCGATAAAATCCGTAAATATAGTTTCATTCAAAAACTTTTTATTCAATATATTTTATAACTAATTTTTATTGAAATACACTTTTTTACTTACCACCATTATGTGTTACTACTAATTCTGATACTAGATGAAACGCCGAAATATGATTCTTTGGACCACACGGCAATCGCATCTTATCATCTCATCAATCAATCTCATGGCAATCTGAAGCCAGGAGGGGTCGTTGTTTATTAAGCTTACTATTTCCGTGACTGGTACCGAATTTTTAGTGGGCTTTGAAATTTCTGGGTTTCGGCTTAAATAATCTACATGGCTTATGTATTTTTCCTTTTTTTTAGGCGAATAGTTAATGTTCCAGTCGTAACATGGCCTATATTTGTTTCCGAAAAAATAACGCACTGATATTTTTCAATTTCTATTATTCGACCTTTTAAGCCTGAATCTAATTGACTGTGTAAAGAAAGAATGTCATCTGATGACTAAGTAACATTATTTACATTTAACGGCGGAAAATGGTTACATATTAACCTAGTACCATGGGAGTCTAACAATAGCGACATCGGGGCGGTGAACGGAATTTGTTTTCTTTCCAACAGTCACAATTAGAACTATCATCTCTGACAACACAAAACATCAATTCAAGAAAAATAGCTTCTGTTTTTTCTTAAGGGTAAGGTTACAGTCGAAAAGGCGTGTAGTTTTCAGTTTCCTACACCGTCTAAATATACAGAGTAAGGAGTGAGGCGGCAACCTAACCGTCTAACAATGCTTTCCCTAATTATACTACAGCTTGTCCCAGTATCAATTAATGTATTTATATCAAGATCGAATCGGCGTTAAAAGTAAGCCTAGTCACAATGTATTATTTATTGTGAGGTATTTTTTTTCATAATGTTGTTACCTGACGTGTTATGAGTTATAGGTGATTTTTTTAAAACATATATTTTCGCTATGACCATAATTTTTACAATATGAACAAGAATAATTTGAATAACATTTACTTTCATCATAGCGGGTCTTTTACAAAAGTTACATTTTACAGAATTTTGAGGAGATTGAGTACTTTTTTCCCGGTTATCAACAATGTATTTTGATTGATAGTTGGAGTTATCTTGATTTTTATTATGATATGGAGTCGAATTATATTTAAAACGTTAGAGTTACTAGGACCTGGTGAATTGTTACGCGACCACTATCCAAACGGCCTCTTTTTTGGCAATTTTATGTAAGTTGAAAGTAAAGCAATAAGATCGGCCATCGACTGCACAGAACTATTTAAACTAGTCATTTTTACATTTACGTAACTATATCCACCGCAAACAAGCTCGTATTAGTTGGCCCAAAAGAAAACATATTTTAGCAGATTTTAATAGTCTTTATTTCTCCCTAGCATAATCATCAAAAGAGTCTGCTGAATCCGACGTTTATAACACAGCTTTTAACAGTTTTCCACTAAGATTTTTCTTTTGCGGCTACACGGACATAATATTTTTTTTTTAAATTCTTCACATCATCTACCCGTCTCAGGCTCCCACGTTTATAACATAATGCAGAGACCCGAAGGGCCTTACCGACTTTTGCAACCTTCTCAAAACTGATCTATTTTACATCATTTCCCAACTTATCGAAGCTTTCGAACCAGGCAGCTGCGTCGCTGCTTTCGTCCAGGTCGAAAATTGTCGAATATTTGAAACTATTGAATATTGGATGGTTTACAACAGCCCTTTCACCTTATCCGCGTTCATTTTGAAATAGTTTTCCCTGAAATATTTAAAATAAAAAGATTAACAAAAAGCACGGGTGATCCCACTTCTGATGCTTTCATGGACAATTAAATAAAGAACTTAGCTAGGAAAAAGATCGGCTGAGTAATAAACTTAAACTCTCCTATTAAGCTAAAAAAAACTGTTAAAATCTTTGTCCTGACAACGGACAGATTATGAAAAGAATTTAGCTAATTTAAAATAATATATTTAAATATCAATATAAAAAAATATCTTCACAGTTATTTTAACAAAGGACACAATAAGATATTATTATTGTGTCCTATTTCAGAAAACACGTGGGCCGAAAAGGTTTAACACATATAAGTTATGAGTTAAAGGAACTAAAATCCTTACTTAAACATATTCAAAAATATGAAATACATTTTTAACATCCAAACAAACATTTTTAGGCTATTTCAATACATTTATTACAATATACATTAGAAACTGGAAGCAGTAACAAATTAACATGACGCAGAAACAAAAATTTTTATAACGATCTACTTATTGAGAAGCTTACAAGGGCTGGCATTCACGGCAGCCTTCTCAGGTGGATCCAATCCTATATTGAAAATAGATGTCAAGCAGTTTGTGTAAAAGGATACTCTTCACTATTTCTACCCGTAACTTCAGGCGTGCCTCAAGGATCACACTTAGGCCCTTTGCTGTTTTCGTTATTTATTAATGATATAGGACTTGCACTAAAGAATAGTGATTACTTACTTTATGCCGACGATACAAAGATAATTCGAGTCATCGAAACAGTTGATGACTGTGTAAAGCTGCAAAAAGACGTAACTTCTCTATTTGATTACTGTTCAAATAACCAACTATATCTCAATATTGATAAATGCCATATCATATCTTATACACGTAAAGTTAACAGTATAATATTTGATTATAGCTTGAATGATACTACTATTAAAAGAGTAGATAGTATTAGAGATCTGGGTATAATAATGGATTCAAAATTGTCATTCAATCTGCATATTGATTATACATTAAGCAATGCATTTCGTAGCTTGGGATTTATTCTCAGGATTAGCAAACCCTTTAACAAAACCATAACGCTAAAAACTCTATACTTTTCCTTTGTTCGGTCAATCTTAGATTTTTGTAGTACTGTATGGAGTCCCTGTTATCATATACATAAGAATAGAATTGAAAGAGTACAAAAGACATTCCTTAGGTCACTTAACTATCGTAATAATATTACTAACGAATCATATGATGAATCTTTGCGTAGGTATAAATTATTATCCCTTTGCGATAGACGCAAATTGTTTGATATAATCTTTTTATATAAAATTTTGAATAATTTAATTGACTCTTCTCAACTTCTCTCAAAGGTATCACTTATTGCTCGTGTTCGTCTTCCGGTGCGATCCTCACGTAAAACACCACTTTTTGTTCCTCCGCAGTTACATAAAAGATATACTCGTAATTCATTCTTATACCGTTCCACTGACATATATAATAAGCAATTTACTAATATCGACCTTTTTAATTCATCTCTCAATACCTTAAAACAGACAATAAAAAATAATTTAAGTAAGGTTTGTTAGTGAGTTGCATTTTTTTTGAATTGATATTCTAATTTTAACTATGTTTATGTACTTAGTTTTTTTTGTTATGTTAATAGTCACTATGTAGTGTTACCATGTAACTTTCTTTTAAATTGTGTTTAAGTTTTCGGCACTGTAGGTCAATTTATAAATAGATAAGTAGTATTTTATTTCCTTATTATACGACTGTTTGTTGCCAAAATAAATTAAAAAGAAATAATGATTTCTTAAATTTACGCTAACCCTACGCATTGAATAAAAGTATATTTAAGGATTTTATAGCGTTAAATTATATATTTTAACTCATTTTTATTACCGACGTATCTTATTCATGAATATTAATTTTTGGTCCGACCTACACAGAACGAGCTTAATTCCCACCACTATAGTATCTTGAACTCTTGCAGTAGTATGTTTGGATTTGGGTTTAATTTTGTTAATTATAGGATCGCAAGCAGATGGCAATACACATATATGGTCTTTATTAAAATTAAGATGCTTTTTTTATTTCAATAGCCTCGCGTATCATCCTTGGTAGGAGTCGTGTTGTTTTGCGAGGATTTGTGGTTTATCAAATCTGATGTAATGGTGGGGACGATCTCGAACATGTTCACAGACTGCAGAATTCCCGGTGCGTCGTTGCTTCACCTCAACTATATGTAATTTCACGCTGGTTTATATAGATCTTTTCTTTTAACATATGTAAAAGAGCCCACATTTACAATCTAGCTTGTACACGTGCAGTTTCGTCGTCACTTGGAAAAGGACCCCAAATTGGCCTCTAAAAAGCTTGGCATGTTTAGCAGAGCGGGGCAGTATTTCATGCCGGCTTACTGCCTGCAACTTTACAAGGCGCAGGTCCGGCTGCACATGGAATACTATTCTCATCTATAGGCAAGGGCTCCCCAGTGCCAGCTTTTTCCATTTGATCGCATCCAGCGCAGAGAAGTTCAAATCATCAGCGACCGGGCTCTTTCCGATCGTCTTGACTCACTGGCACTGCGAAGAGATGTTGCATCTCTTTGCGTATTTTATCGCATCTACTACAGGGAGTGATGTGAGGAATTGCTCGAACTAATTCCAGCCGCAAAGTTTCATGATCGCACATCGCCACGAAACTCGCGATACCATCCATACCATCTGGATGACTGGCAATGCACCACAATGAGATTTAAAAGGAGTTTTCTTTCTCGCACAACTTTATTGTGGAATCGACTACGACCTGAAATTTTTCCGGAACGATACATCTTAGGGACCTTCAAGAAACGAGCCTACTATTTTTTAAAACCGGTAACGCATCTGCAATTTCCCTGGTGTTGCAGTTGTTCGTGGGTGGCGGTAATCGATTGCCATCAAGTGAGCCATATGCTCGTTTGCCTACCGTGCTACACACACTACAAAAACACTCCATCTTGTTGAGCAATATTACACTTGAGAGATGCTTAAAAATTCACAAATCGTCGTCGGTGGTTTGTTGTATGTTTTAACGGAAGCTCGCTTCAACATGTAGCCAATCTTGTTTCTGTCTCCTCTAACATACTGTACAGCAGGCACACGCTCGACTGTGGCCGGCTTCACTCGTTCACTGTAACGTAGGCGCGGGACCCGAATCTTGTTGTCTTGCAATACTTGCTTGACATGCTGAAGCTCCGCGGCCAGATGTTCTCTATCACAGATCCTTCGTGCAGCCTGAAACAAAGATTTACCCACGTTAGCTAACCGTGAAGGATGATGGTGAGATTCACAATTAAAATATGTCTATACTGATATTTTAATCCTGCTACTTGAACCCTGAACCGATATTTGATTCGGATGACTAAAACATCTAGGAAAGCTAAAGAATTATTTGCCTCTAACTCCATTATGAATAGTATTCTAGAGTTTATGGAGTTAATGTGGTCTGAAAATGAGGTTACTATGTCAGACGATAATATTGTGAAAGTGTCGTCTACCTACCGCATGTAGAATCTTCGATTTACAGGAGCAGTAAGAACTTTCTACTGAAAGTCCTCCATGAATATGTCAGCGACCATGGGAAATAGAGGTGAGCCAATCGCCTCACTATCTACTCTCTTGAAGAACTCTTGCTTCCACAAAAAGATGAGAGTCAATGTTTGAGTAATACTGCATATTCTGCAAGCATGTTGTTATCTTCTAGCTTCCTAAGTAAAATTGTAATGCCGTCTTCAATAGGTAGGCAATAGTGACAGAACATCAAAACTAACCATTGTTTCATTGTCAGCGAGATATAGGTACTTTATCTCACTAACAAAATGGTACAAATGGTACTCATTGGTGACACTATTTTTGCCAAGTGTTGTGCCAGCTTATATGTCGATCACTCACTCATTCACTATGGGACGTGGTAGAATGTTTGGCTTGCTTGGACAACAAGCTTGGACAACAGTCGAGCGTGTACCTGCTCCTAGAAACCTTGTATCTGACTCCTCTGACATACTACCGTATGTCAGAGGAGTCAGATACAAGGTTTCCATTAATACATACTTACGTTAATACATACTAGAAGTCGCCGAAGAAGATTAGTTAATTTTTACCATCCATCAATTGTAATATTCCTCTACAAAAGGCAGAAGTGTACAGGCTAAATTGTGAATGTGGCCTCTCTTACATAGATCAAACAAAAAGATCTATAAAACCCGCGTGAAAGGACATATAGCTGACGTGAAGCACCGACTCTAAGGGAAGTCCGCAATCTGTGAACATGTTCAAGATCGTTCCCACCTTTACATCAGATTTGATAAACCACAAATCCTCGCAAAAGAACACCGATTCCTACCAAGGATGATACACGAGTCTATTGAAATTAAAAAAACATCCTAATTTCAACAGAGGAGATGGATGGGTGCTGCCATCTGCTTGGGATCTTATAATTAGCAAAATAAATCCCAAACTTAAGTATACTACTGTGCAAGACTTCTAGATACTGTAAGGTCGTTCTGCGTAGATCGGACCAAAAATTAATATTCAAAAACTGAAGGTAGCCGGGCTAAATATGACATTGGGACGTCAAACATCTCAGTCTCCCCCATGACCATGGGTGCTGTAAAGCACCCGAAACGTCGGGAATTAAAAATAACTTAATATAGTTAGTTAAACGCGATAAAATCCGTAAATATAGTTTTATTCAAATACTTTTTTATTCAATATATATTATAAATAATTCTTATTGAAAGACACTTTTTACCACCATTATGTACTACTACTAACTTATGTACTAAATGATACGCTAAAATCTGTATGTTTAGACCACACGTTATCGCTCGCGGACCAAAACTTATTTAGTCGGTGCTATAAAAATGTATTCTGTGCCTCCAACCACACACCTCACACTGCGCAAAATTTTTGTGCGCACTGTCTCTGCTAAAAAATACATTTTCATTTTATTGAAAGTTAAAATATATTCCGTTTGTATTTTTTGAAAAATAAACATAACATATACACTCACGCTTGTCACCCAGAGGGTAGACAGACTACGGACATCCATTTGACATGATCGTAAAAAAAACCACTTTCACCTCCTCCACATGCATATACATGTATATACTCAGAATAAAAGCAGTGATCGTACTTAAATGAAAAATTTAATAAAAAAGATTGCATTTCTTCTGTACACTAAGACCTAGCACGAACTTATAAATTTTTTTTTTGTTTCTTTTAGTTCTCTAAAGTTGGCTTTGGCTTTTTATTAAAAGTTTAAGTTATTTGCCTGTTTTGAGTGGACTAAGGAATTTCACAAGCCCAATGTAACAACTGGAATATCGTCCCGGGTCGAATTTTTTAACTTATAGTTTATTATAATGTGGGAATCCACGTGAAGGATAACCTATTAAAAGTATAAGTGGTTGAAGATTGACGAGAATATCGCGTAGCGCACATTATAATAATGACCTCCGAACCAAGTAGCGGCGGTGTAAAAACATTCACTACTAGGTTATCCATATTATCCTGTCGTTGTGAGACGACAGAGGAAAACAAATCAGGAGACGGACTGCAGTATCTTCCTTATAACGACTAAAATAAAAACACTACGGTGTTCGACCGCCTTGCCAAGCGCAGCGGCTATGGCAAATATCTCCCCTATGAGGCAATCTATGGGGAAGACCTATGTTTAGCAGTGGATTTTAATAGACCGTAACGGTAACTGTTCTCTACACTCACTATGCGAAAAACAGCAGTATTAAGTTGGTAACTATAATACAGATGCAGGATGGCTCTACCACGTATAATCCAGGTAAATCAACTTTATATTGAATATCAGTTTCGAAAGAATATTGTAAACTGTAACAGCATGAGCTGGTTACACGAACACCATTTGTCACGGACCTCGCCACCTCGACCCTATTCGTACTTTGCTGTTTCATAATTTATGCATTTAACATCAGTGTCATTAAATTTGGCGAGCTTTTATTTATAGCATAGACTTAAGTTCATTAAAACTTAGTTTTTACCATTAGCGTGAATAGGTCACAGTTACCAGGCACAGGAATAACGGCTTTTCGTGCCTTTAGAGGTAGTGAAACTTCGGCCAACTTCCGACTACGGGCAGATATTAAATTTGCTCTCCGAAAATTTTTTGGAACCGATGAGTTTTATAGCCCGATCCGGGATTCGACGACCGTCTGGGAACTCGATCAGCTGTCGCGTTTTCAACCAATAGGCTAACGAGGCAGTCAATTACATCGTTGACTTGGATAAACAGGGTATCAAGTCAAAAATTTCGGCTTTCGACTTATATACGCAGTCTTAATAAAAAAAATCTAGATCTTTCTAACTCACAAGGTCGAACGATCGGAGGTAAAATGGCGTATAAAAGGTAGTATCTCAGTCCTTTTTGCGCATTTAGGCCCTAAGCTTTGACAAAAATAGTCTTATTCGGTCTTATAATAGGCTTTACTTCTAATTTTAAACCAATGTATACGTACTCGCATAAATAAAATTGAAGTGTTTATCTGTGTCATTTGTTTTTTCAATCAGCGATTCGTTGCGTGGTTGGAGGCTAGGTGGCGGTTTGTTTTTTATTATTTTTACAGCAAACGGCTGCGTTCGTCAAATGGTGATTGGTTGCATGTATATGTAAAATTTATTGTATCTACAAAATAAATAGAGAAATACCATTTCAAATAGTGCTATATACGGGTTGACCGGTAATTCGACATATTCCTTGAAGGAAGTTAAATTAGGGATCATTTGCCACAAATTATCCCATATCCCCCACTTGATATAGGTAAATTTGTGACAAATGATCCCTAGTTTAACCTCTCTAATATCTGAATAGGTCAACTCACCGGTAAATACATAAATAAACACTGTTATAACTATAAACATAATTTTTCGACTGTTTTATTGGCTGTTTGAGATATTATTTATTATTTTATTTCAGTTGATATCGGGGCGTATGGAAAAAGTAACAACTCCACAATTTTTAAAGACTGTTTCGTTTAAAAAGCCTGTCGAAAATTTAGACTTTGCTTGTTGTGTTTTTAATAATTACGTCAAGTTAAGGGATGGTTATAGTTATGAACACACTCTGTATGAAACACCTATGAATAGTTTGTACACAAGGTAGTAAAATCTAATGCAAGAATACGAAATAAAAGAGACAAGTTAGCAGATTATTTTGTTAACGAAGGCAAACCCCTCGGTAAGATAAAATGATATAGTAAAATTAATGTTGTCTAAGAAATAATATTATTAAATAAATCAATCATATCCGTCTCTAAATTCTATATTTTAAAACGTTGTGACTGTTGTAAAAGTACCTTTCGACCCTTCCTTTTCCCCGTGGAGTACCGGTAGCTATCATATGATGATTCACCCGCCGTTTAGTAAATAAAGATTGCAATTGCCTTGAATTGAAACTTGATGTGCCAAAGATTGACGCGCTTTCTCTCACCACCTTGACTAATTCTACCCCAGACATGGATTTTAGAGGTTTTATGATACAAAACTTAGCAAATCTATCAACAATAATTAAAATATACTTAAGTCCTTCATGTGAACCTCGAAAGGGTCCTAAGATGTCTAAATGCATTGTATGAAATGGTATGGTAATAGGTAATTTTACGATTGTAACATTCCCTGTTTTGGTCCTGATTGACTTTTATACTGAATACAGATTAAACAATGTAAGGTGTATTTTCTCACAAATCGGAAAATTCTAGGAACCAAAATTTTCTACAATTTTGTTTAATGTTTTTATCAAAACCTACATCGCTGCTTTCATCGTGATTACCTTTCACAAACATTTTTGGTTGAGAATTTACGATACTGCAATAGATTATTACGTAATAAATATCTATTTTATCAAGGTATTGCTCAGTCAACCTCTGCGTTTCGGGATACCTAGATTGGGCAAACTGAAGCCAGGAGGGGTCGTTTTTTATTAAGCTTACTATTTCCGTTACTGGTACCGAACTTTTAGTGGGCTTTGAAATTTCAGGGTTTCGGCTTAAATAATCTACATGGGTTATGTATTTTTCCTTTTTTTTTCCAGGCGAATAGTTAACGTCACAGTCGTTAAATGACCTATATTTGTTTCCGATAAAATAACGCTCTGGTATTTTTCAATTTTTTTTTATTATTCGACCTTTTAAGCCTGAATCTAAGTGATTGAGTAAAGAAAGAATGTCACCTGATGACTGAGTGATAGTATTTACATTTAACGGCGGAAAATGGTTACATATTAACAAATACCATGTGAGTCTAATAGCGACATCGGAGTGTTTAACGGAGTTTTTTTTCTTTCAAACAGTCACAATTAAAATTGTCATCTCTGACAACACAAAACATCAATTCAAGACAAATAGCTTCCGTTTTTTCTTAAGGGTAAGGTTACAGTCGAAAAGGCGTATAGTTTTCAGTTTCCTACACCGTCTAAATATACAGAGCAAGGAGTGAGGCGGCAATATAACCGTCTTACAATACTTTCCCTAATTATACTACAGCTCGCGTCAGTATCTGTTAATTTATTTATTCAAGATCATTTATACGAATCGGCGTTAAATGCAAGCCTAGTCACAATGTATTATTTTTTGTGAGGTAATGTTACCTGACGCTTATGATTTATCGGCGATTCTGTTCAAACGACCTTTTTTAGCAATTTTATGTAAGTTGAAATTAAGAAATACGATCGGCCATCGACTGCACAGAACTATTTAAACTAGCCATTTTTACATTTACGTAACTAATTACACCGCAAACAAGCTCTATTAGTTGGCACTTAGTAAAACATATTTTAGTAGTCGTAATTTCTCCCTAGCAGAACCATAGAAAGAATCTGCGGAATCCGACGTGAATAACACAGCGTTTAACAGTTTTCCACTAAGATTTTATTTTGTGGGTACACGGACATAATATCTTTGTTTTGAATTTTTCCCATGATATACCAGTCTCAGGGTCCCACGTTTCAAACTAGGATAATGCAGAGCCCCAAAGGCCCTTACCGGCTTTTGCAACCTTCTCAAAGCTGCTCCATTTTAACTCGTTTCCCTACTTATCGAAGCTTTCGCACCAGGCAGCTGCTCCGTCGCTGCTTTCAACCGATTGCAAAATTGGCACCGCTACGTCATCGTGCCGCTTATTTGAAGCCATTGAATTTTGAATAGTTTCCAACAGCCCTTTTACCAACTCCGCACAAATATTGAAATAGTTTTCCCTGAAATACTCAAAATAAAACGATTAACAAACAGCACGGGCCCATCTCTGTTGGATCCCACTTATGTTGCTTTCATGGACAATTAAACAAAGAAATTAGCTTGGAAAAAGATCTGTTCAGTAATAAACTTACTTTCCTATTTAGCTACAAAAGAACTGTTAAAATCTTCCTTCTAGCAAAGGACAAATTATGAAAAGAAGTTAGCCAATTTAAAATATAATATTTAAAGAAAATATCTTAACCCATATTTTATAAAAAGACACAATAAGCAAAAGTTAAATAAAATAAGACATAGTATAAATGCACTTAACTTGCTAATACGAAGAATAACCAAGTACTGCCTCATTTTTTTTTTTGAATTCGGAGTATTTATAAGATAACCGGCATAGTCGCTTTTATTTTTTTTTTACAATTTAACGATTCTTAACACATCTAAATAATAACAATCAAATTATAAAAATTATTAATCATTAAATAAAATCATAAAAATCATTTAATTAAACCATTTTCACAGTTTTCAACAATTAATTTGCATTCTAAATTTATTTTAGAAAACACGTGGCGCGAAACGGTTTAACCCATATAAGTACTATAAGTACTAACTAAAACCCATACTTAAAAACTTTAAAAACAAAGAAATACATTTTTAACGTCCAAATAAACATTTTTAGGCTATTTTAATACATTTATTACAATATACTTATCATACAATAAAAACCGGAAGTAGTAACAAATTAACAATTCTTAAAACATCAAAATTAATTCACGAATGGATTAAGTACTTATTAATCGTAACTAAAATTTGATTCTAAAATTATCCTTAGTCTAGTAAACGCACATGTAAACAAAACTTCCGATATTATCCACACCGTCTAGATGCTTGTCGATCCACCACTGTACGTTTCACTAGGAGTTTTCTTCCGCGTACGACCTCTCTGTAAAATAGTTTACTACCGGCAATTTATTGGGTCGATACGAATTAGGGACCTTCAAGGAAAGAACTTACTCTTTTCTAAAAGGCCGACAAGGCACCTGCAATTTTCCTGGTGTTACAGTTGTTCATGGGCGGTGGTATTCACTCACCATCAGATGAGCCGTATGATCGTTTGCCCCCTCTCCTATAAAAAAAACAACTTATGGTTGATCTAATTTTGGAGCTAGAATGTAACCATGGCTAAAAAGCGGAAAAAAACGTCTGACATACAAATTTTAAATAGTTATAAATCGGCAAATATTCCGGATAGTTTGCTGGTGCTCAAACAAATGTTGTAAGGGCAAATGTTGTCAATAAAAAATTCAAGATGGCAGATCTAAGTTCGCAATATTCCGGAAATTTCATAGTCACCTATTACGATTTAGTGTCGAATTGTTCGAGCCGAATTTTGTATTTAAATTTTACAAGTACAACTAGCTATGTAATGTTAATATAATTCTAATCTGTTAGATCAGCAATGACGGTGGACTATTTTTAATAGTCATCTATAATGTTGCTTTTATATGAAAGGATTTGCTGGGAGGAATACGAGAAATGGAATGACGTCTCTCTAAATCCAATATCGTGGACCCCCAAAGATGGCGGACTATGTTTTTTATTCATCCCATGATACGTATATCAAATAAACACATAGATCCAAATGATGATAACAAGATGAACCCTTTGCTTCGTTCGCTAAAATTAATACAAATAAAATTATGTCTGAAATCAGCTCTTGCAGATGACGGTTTTGACTGCCACACGGTAAGACTACGCGGGTCATGTCTTAACTAATGGTGCGTTGGTCTTTACTGGTGGTATTTTAATTAAGCGGTGGTGAAAAAAATCAAAATAGCTGAAAGCAAGATGGCCGCAATACCAATTTTCAGGACTTATAACTCGGAAAAAGTTAGGAAGAGTTTGGTGGTGCTTACACAAATTAATGTTGTAAAGACTGAGAAGGGTTAAATAATCGCCATAAGAAATTCAACACGGCGAATCTGAGGTGGTTTTTAATCAAAAACTAACAATGACGCATTAAATGAAACGAACAGACTTATAAACATGTCCAGGAAAAATAAAAAACAAATTCATAGTAAAAAACTCTTTTATTTAAATGATCTAAAAAGAAGAAAATATAATTAAAATTAAATAAAAAAATAATAATTATAATATTATATTACACAATTTATATGATTTAAAAGCTTGTTGCGAGATATAACTGCGTACATAAACAAGAATACAAAGTGACTTGATATTGACATAGGTAAGTAATTCCAAGAAAAAATTATGTTTTTAAAGATATTAATGGTCACTTTGCAACGATCCTCTCAATAAAATAAAATGACGTGTCTTACCTAGTTTGAAGAGCCCTTTCTGGCATTAGTGCACGCAATTGAGGAAGGGCGGGACTTCAAACTAGGCAAGAACATCATTTTTTTTAACGGATGGTTGCAAAGTTACTAATAATATCTTTATTATAATGGATTTCCGTAAAAGAGCGCCTGATTCTATTAATTATTTATGTTTTTTATACCAGACCGGAGACCCTTTTTACTGGAAACGAGGCATTCCATCTTAGTCCTCACGGGTGACAACGCATCTACATTTTGATTCGTAATAGAGGATGGATATAGATGTGTATGGGCTGCAGCAACTACTTACCATCAGGTGGACTGTGAGCTTGTTTGTCACCCTATCATATATAAAAAAACTATGGTGGTAGCACAAGTGAGTCAGCTCCACCGGGGAAGGATCATCTCCCACAGAATATCAGCGTAAAATAGCAACATAATGCTGTTGTGTTTCGTATGTTTAGTGCAGGGAACAAGCGGCCAACTATTTCTCGAATAACGATAAAGATGTATATGTTGTCTTCTGGTCACAAGTCCACTTACCATCAAAGAGATCAGGTGCTCGATTGTTACTCTTGTGGTGGTGCGGTCATCGCGCCGCAAGCGAAACACACCGAAGCGTGTCAAGATAAATCACGCTATCAAAAGTTTCGAATCATAAAGAGTATATATAGAACATCTCCGAACTATCACACGGAGTGTTGGCCCTCCCCGGCAGAACACCTTGCCCGGCGGGAGATCTCACCTTTTCCTTCACGGCCGCAATGGTGACTAAACGACGTGATCTGAACACGCAACCAACAACCTTCGAAAACTTCAAGCTTCATCACCGTCATAGAGTACCCCACCCATTCGCTTCCGAGCACATATCGTCTGCAGTCTTCATATCCTGCAAGCCTTCTAGCTTCACAAGGTTCATCGCAGCACTGGAATAATAATGCTCCCTGTTCCTTCAAGCTACTCTCTGCGCCATACAGTGTGTTCGGCACGGCTCTAAGCGTTACTGCTCGCCTCTGCTTCACGGCACTCTCGCAGATTACTTGCCTTCTTCTCGACTCACCGCAGACTACAAGGCAATCTCCTGGCACTTGCACATTCGTCGGAAACGAGGCTGCACTATCGAACTCCGATCTGAGCAGGTGATGTGGTGGCACTGTCGTCGCGCCGCAAGCGTAACACACTGAAGCCTAAATGACGCTATCAAAATTTCCGAATCATAAACAGTATATATAGAACATCTCCGAACTATCACATGGAGTGTTGGCCGCTCCCCGGGCAGAACACCTTGCTCGGCGGGAGATCTCCCCTTTTCCTTCCACGGCCACACCCTTATGCTATAAAACAAACATTAAAAAAATGTAGTTTTTTGAAAAATGTTAAATTTAATTAAGTTATCAAAGTCTGTGAGAAACTGCTGATCATATCGTCTAGAATTCATATCCTTATTTGGGCCAAAATTGGTTATGGAGGTTTTCTGTTAAGAAATTCTCGGAAGTAGCTTGGAGTCAGGAAATTAGCAGTGTTTCATACGCATGACTCGGAAATAATCTAAAGTTCCACTCCAAATGACTACTGACATCATTTGATAATTGAAAATTATTCTATTAATTAGATTAAAAACTAAGATTATTCATCTCTCTGACTGTTGGAAGATTGGAGGATGTTTATATTTAGAAACTTTAATCTTTGTCTTTAAGGGTGATAACGCATATGTAAACGTTTTTATTTCAATCCTGGTGTAAGCTACCTCCTCTTGCAGTTATACTGTAAGCTTATATTTCAGTTTACATAAAAATTTTCGATTTTTTTATAGAATAATGGTAACAAAAAGGGTACATCATCCACCTGATGTTAAGGGAATACCGCGGCCTATAGATAATATCTACATTTATTCTCCATTAAGAATAAAAATACAGATGCGTTGTCACCCTGAGGACTCGGATACAACGCCTCGTATCCAGTTAAATGGGCCTCCGGTTTACCACACTTACCATAAAAACCACAACAGCATTAAATTGCTATATAATTCTGATATCCTGTGAGAGCGTGCTCTTTCCCCGGTCGTGACGACCCATTCGTGCTACAACCATAATATGACTGCATGATGCTCTACCACGTTAAATACTTAATAAGATAATCTAGTACCACATTATCATATTTTGGTATTCGTAAGGAGGACAATAAGAAATAAACAGGAGATGGACGGCAGCATCCTTCTGCTAAGAGCTTAATAATAATAGTAATAAAAATCAGCGATTGCCCGCCCGCAAACAATTATAATAAAATGCCTGCCAAACGTGATATTAAGGCAAATCTTCCCCCTCAATAGGAGAGTTCTAAGTTTAGCAATGGACTTTAACAGGCTGTTCATACGAATAAATATTAAATTTCCATCTCAGAAAAATCTATTTTAAAAAGAAGAACAACAGAACACTAGAATCGCTTCGTTTAACACAACTCGGAAATGTACTGTTGCAAGTTCCCTGATTTAAATCCAGTTTTAAAACTGGCGTATCCTTTGTATCCGATTGCAGGTCAGTTTACACGATCTAAGTTTTTTTGCTTCGAGAGAGTCGCTGCAAATAAAATTTGCATCGTTGAGATATTTTTCTTTATGTGATAATTTAATACTATTGTTAACCGCTACGGTTACAAGCTGTTAAAATCTACTGCTGAACATTGGCCTCCCCATAGATTTCGTTATATGGACATTTTCTTTATTTGCCAAACTTGGCAGTTGAGTTGGCAATCTCAGATTTTTTATTATTTTTAGTTGTTATTGGGAAGAAGCTGCTACCTCTCTTCTTATTTGTTTCCCTCTGTCGCCTCTTACGCCACCTACGCGATGCTGTGGGGTGGATATTCTTACATCGCCACTACACGGTAACTTAAAACTATTGTTTACTGATACGATGTTCTTGTTTTAGAGCCATAGAAGCTCAACGGCAAAGCGCTCCGTGTAAGTTTTACAGGATGTTAATTTAAACCAAACCGTTAATTTCAATTTAAAATGTTTGTTTGACTTGACCACAAGGAAAAAATATTTCAAAACATGTAAAGTCCGCCAACAGAGATTAGTGCAACGCGACGGATATTTCCTTATCCTAAAACTCGTTTCGTGAAAAAAGGTGGCCTACACCTGACAGTGGAACCTATAGGCTTTAAATTGATTTTATTTTTACGTTTTTTTTACATTAAATTTATTAAAACCGTGTCTAAAGATCAATTATTTCATTCACTAGTTATAAAATTTGTAAGAAAATAAGTTTATTTCATAATTTTAAGCAATATCATTCTGGAATCAATTTGAAATTACCATAATTTTTTATTCCAGTTTTGAAAAGTCCTAATAAAACACAATCATTTTAATATTTAAAAAAATATCTGTTTTGCATTTTAGATTACGTGTTAGGCAAGATACGATAAAGAGACGAGTGAACGCATAAAACAGAGTCAAATTGTTTTGAAAAAGGCACATATGATAATTCACAATGATGAGTCAGGCCTTAACTAAACGTATGGTGGTGAGAGTTGGGTGTGGCAGAATAAGCACGAGCGATAGATGCTGTGTAGTAACGGTCATAAAGGAGTATATTTGGCATAACTCTAAATGAGAACTTGTCTAAAAGACAAAATTAAATTTACTAAAAGAAATTTGCATAACAAGTGAGAAGAATAACGCCGGATGGAAGTCCGTTGTCTCTGCCTACCCCTCTGGATGACAAACGTGAATACATATTCATGTATGTTGAGACGGTTGGTGTTTAAAATAAGGCAACAACCAGTCATAAAAAAAAATTATGTATTGGTAAAAGAAAAGGTCGTGGGCGTGGTTCCGATAATTTAAAAAAGTGCCCGTCTGGCTTCACTGGCAGGGTCAGGTACTCCCCTATGTGGCCGCGAGGTGGTCGAGCAGGGCCGGGGGGTTGGACTGTTCACGGGGAGCGCCGTGGGCAGCTGGCTGTGGCGGTGGCGGCGTCGAGGGGAGGCCTAGGCCCTCTTAAGAAGGACGACCGCCACGGTTGTAGTCGTAAAATTGCACCCTGGAAACAACGTCGTCCACATTTAGGTCCAGGTAATAAAATGCCGCCGATTATGAACCCCCGGTATATCGCAGGCTAGCAGTAGATGGGAGCACAGAGAGTAGCTGGCGGGTGTTCATAATCAGAACGGAGTTACAAGGCGGAATGGAAGGCAAGCGTCATAGCGGTGAGGCGCAAATTAAAATACACATGAATTAAAATTACGGCAAGTGTAGAATACTGTTTAAATGTACCAGGATAACTAATTTAGGCTGTGCATTGGTTGAAACATGATGGTGACTTGCGATATTTGATCGCGGTGCGAAATGTATGAGACGCCATTTTGTAACGGTACTTTTGCCAACGCGCACAGCGGCTACATACATTACTTACATGCAAATAACACTAATAACGTGGCAATTAAATAGCTAAAAGCAAACAGCCTGGCATGATCAAATTACACTACCTATAAAACACTTTCACTACTTGAAACTAGGTAACGTTTCAACACTTACCCTTACGGGGTGCAAGACGATACGGAGGTCTCGGTGACGAGAATTAACGAAAAAACTATACGGCCACAGTGCCGGAATTATTATATTATTTTAAACTTTTTCCAAAATGGGATTAAAATTTGCAAGCGCGTACGAGGACACAAAGCAGAGCTTGTGAACGCGGCTGCAGTGGTAGTGTGCGCCTCCCAGGGCGCTCGGGCGGAGAATGACCGGGAGCGCGACGCCGTGGAATGATACCGGCCGGGTAAAACTCTGACGCGAGAGTTGCAAAGCGCATAGAGTAACGAAGCGTCAGAGTGTTTGTTCGAAATACAATATATTAATATTTGATTTATTATTTAATTCGTTCTTTTAGTTTACTGATTTGTTTTATTAATAGGATACCTAAGTTAATTATAGAATTATTTTTGTTAATAACTTTTAATTTTATTTTTATTTAGTTTATTAAATGTTTATTTAATTTTAATAAACCGTTTAATTATAATTATGCATACATGTACGTGCAACGTTACAGTACCCCGCGCGCTACATAAGGATTTTATTATTCTTAATTAATAAAATCCGCTCTAAATTGTTATGTATTCGCATTATCCTTTTATACAACATCTCTCATACTTCACGCGATTATATCAGCGTCAACGAACATCAATAGGGTAGTTGACGCATCCTGTCATTTGGCAAGGTGTTCCAGCATCGGTTAGACTGGAAGACCCATACGAATACCTAGAGCTAAAGATGTAAAAGTGTGACCAGGGTAAAACGAGCACCATGTATATATATAAATATAACGCTAGTGTATTCCTAAGTAACAAGCAGAACACATGCAACTTAATTAAGTGTACTTGTAGGTGTAACATGGAGATCTTGTGATATTGCAGTGATGGTTGCTAGCCCATCTCCCACAATACACTACTACCCTATCCCTTAGTCGACTTTTACGACACCCACAGGAAGAAATGGGGTGGTGCTATTCTAACCCGACACCACACGGGGAAGTACCACTTTAAAAAAAAGTGTATACATATATGACTAAGTATTGTGTCCTGTTAATTTCAAATCCTTGATGTGCCAGGTGCCAATATCTTTCCCAGACATGTCAGCCAGGATGTAAACTAGGGGTGACTTTTTACCGATGACGCGACATTTAATAAATTTTGGCGCAAGTTTTTTACTAAAGAACTTATCCTTATCACTTAAAACATATGCGCGTTTCATTACAGTGTCACCAATGTTAAATTCCATAGGCTTGCGCCGAAGGTTATAGTGGGTTGAGTTTTTAGCATGAGCATGCCACAATTTGGCCTTTATGGTATCGAAAACTTCCTTAAGACAACCCAAATCCTCCGCGTAGATGTCACGGGGAAGGAATAAAACCTCATCGCCTAAATCGTTATCTAAATAATGCGAGCCACATGTAACGAGCTCCCTGCCGAACACCAGGAAGGATGGAGTGAAACCAGTCGCCTCACTCACCGAATTGTTGAGGGCGAACTGAACCTTCGGAATATATGTATCCCAACTGCGATGATCGTTGTCCACGAAAGTTGAGATACACGTGATAATTGAACGATTATGTCGTTCTACCAAATTAATTTGAGGGGTGTACTTTGGCGTGAAGAACACGTTATGGACCTTATAACGATGGAAAAGTGACTCAGTGACCTTCGAAATAAACTGGCCGCCATTGTCCAAAAATATGGTCTGAGGGACACCATGGACGAGGAAAACAGACTCTTCCAGTAACTTCGTGACTGTAGTGGCAGTAGCACTTCTTAATGGGAAAATTAGGCAATATTTCGAGAAGCAGCATGTGACTACGAAGATATAAGTGTTCTGCTTCCTAGTGACAGGCAAGGGGCCCATCAAATCAATTGAAATCATTTGAAATGGCCTAGAACACTGCTTCGGGCGGCCCGTTGCTCCCAAGGTTTGGTGATTTTGAGCCTTGTAAGACAAGCACTTCTCGCAGGAGGCAACGAACTTCACCACGTCCTGGTGCATACCAGGCCAAAAGTAGCGCAAGGCAATACGATGGTATGTTTTAAAAACGCCGAGATGTCCAGCCGTGGGTTCCGCATGATTCTCGTTGATCACCTGCTCGCGTAGCTCAAAAGGTACAACCTCCTTCCATAAGAACTCGGATGAAAGTGAGTGATTATTCTTGGCACGCCTGAATAACTTGCCATCCTTGATAATGAAATTCGGGAAAGTTTGCGGCTTAGAAAGGCAAGAATTATAAATATTTTTGTACCAAGAATCCGATGTCACCATGTTCGAACCGGAAGTACTAATCGCCGAGACGGGAAGAGCTCCAGAGAGGGCATCGGGGATCAAATTGTCCACACCCTTACGATGCTTGAATTCTAAATGAAATGAGGACAATCTTACACCCCAGCGAGCTAATCTACCGGTAGGGTTCCTGAGAGACAGAAACCATTTTAACGCACTGTGATCAGTATAGACAGTGAATGGCCTACCGTTCTCCAAGTAACACCTCCAGTGCTCCAGGGCGATGACGACAGCTAATGTCTCACGCTCCGTTATACTGTAGTTCCTCTCTGCTGTTGACAACGACTTGCTCATATAAGCAACGGGGTGCTCCTTACCATCTATAGTCTGCGTCAGCATCGCACCCACGCCGTAATTGCTGGCATCGGTGTGTACTTCGAATGGCTTATCGTAGTCAGGGCAGGAAAGAACAGGAGCGGAAACTAAACACTCCTTAAGTTTCTTGAAGGCAGCATCAGCTTCGGCAGACCAGGAAAAAGGTGGTCCACCCTTCTTACTCGAAGTTAACTTGTTTAAGGGGCCTGCAATAGTACTAAAATTGGGGACGAAACGACGATACCAAGTAGCAGTCCCGAGGAAGCGCTTAACGTCCTTACGACATGTAGGTGTCGGGTAATTGAGGTTTGCTTCCACCTTCTCAGGATCGGTACGTAAACCACTACTATCAACGACGTAACCCAGGTATTTGAGCTGACTGCGGAAGAATTGACATTTCTCTAGGTTTACAGTGAGGTTGGCCTGTTTCAGCTTATTAAGAACCCGAAGTAGCAGGGAAACTTGGGAATTGAAGTCGTTTGAGACGATAATAATGTCGTCTAGGTATGCAAAGACTTTGAGGTCAAATTCCCTAAATAACAGATCAACCAACCTTTGCTGTGTAGCCGGGGCGTTAGTTAAACCAAAAGCAGTGCGCTTAAAACGATAGGTACCGCGATTAGGCACATAAAAAGCAGTCTTGTCCCGGTCCTCCTGTGCTATAGGTATCTGCCAAAAGGCTTTGGATAAATCGATACTAGATAAGTAGCGAGCATCGCGAAGATTATCCAAGATCTCGGAAATGTAGGGTAGACTATAGGCGTCGCGCTTCGTGATGGAATTGAGCTTGCGGCTGTCGAGGCAAAACCGAGGCTGACCATTTTTCTTCGTAACAATGAGAACTGGTGATGACCAAGCACTTTCGCACTGCTCAATTACGTCCAGAGCCAGCATCTCGTCGACCTGCTCGGCAAGGATCCGCTGCTTCTCTGGAGACAACCTATAGTACCTTTGACGAACTGGCTCAGCATCTCCCGTATCAATACGGTGAGTGACCAAACTCGTCTCGCCCAAACCCCGACGTTCGGCGGAAATGTCGCTAAATTGAGAAATGCTTGTATGAAAGTGGTAGAATCGGTACTAAGGCTAGCATTCAATACTGCGGCATTAGAAAATGTAATGCTTGAGAAATGTCTAGGAAAAATGTTAAACTCGCGCCAAAAATCGATCCCCAACACGAGATCAATATTGATGTCTGGCACAACAAATGACTTAATTATATGGTACTCATTCTCAAAGTTTATAGGGAGAACATATAGCCAATGCTGGTCATAGATTGACCCCCAGCAGCCGTGACTGTAATTAAGTTGTCCCTATGCAGCTGTAAACCCCGTTCCTCTAGCTTCCTATAAGCTTTATCACCTAAAATGGACACAGCTGAGCCTGAATCTAAGAGGCCAAATAGCTTAAAATCATTGATTTGTACACAAGCGTAAGGTCTAGGATCATGCAATGGTTTGTCCAGCAGAATTGTATCAACTTTATAAGAATTGAAGAAAACATTAACAGTGTTAAGCCAGCTCTGCCAATCCTCTTGGTCAAACTTGGGTGGCAGGACTTCAGTACAATTCTGCTGGTCTATCAGTTTTTTTGAAGTGCTCGGTTTATCCTTGCCACACTTCGGACAGTCTCTCAGTCAAGGACTTGACGCCTTCCTGGCCACAAACAAAACAAAATATTCTATCCCTATTTGCTTTGCATTGACGAAGGTTGTGGGTGTTATTACGACACCTAGGACAATAAGGAGACTTTTGGTACTGCTGTTGCACCGCATGCACATAATTATTATTTTTAGTATAAGTTTTATTACCTGTATTGTAATTATTGTTGCTTCTATTGTAAAAGTTATTGTAAGGTCTTTTATTGAAACTTTGGCCGCTGCCTTGATTAAACCTACTTGCAGACTGACCAGCGTAAGCAAACTCTGGCGCCAGTGTTCCTGAAGAGACCTTCGGAGGTTCGTGGAATCCCACTAGGCGAGCCTGAATGTTCTCGTAATTACAACAGAGCGAACGCAAGGTGTCGAGGTCTGAGATCTTCGGGACAGAAGCTAAGGTGCTGGCGTAGCATGGGCGGATGTTATGTAAAATGATCTCAAGTTTGTCTTCGTTAGACAGGCTCTTGGACAAACGTGAGAATAGCCCAGTCATAATAGAAATGTAAATAGTTATATTTTCAGACTCGCCCTGAGTTCTGGCCCGAATCTCCGACAAGAGTCTGTAATCATAATCGGCCTGGTCGAAATCTTCTCTAAGAAGGGAAACTAACTCGTCCCAATTAGATACCTGGTCCCGAATGGCACGATACCAATGCAACGCATCGCCGGTAAAAATCTCAGCGCAGTAAGACAGCAGTTTTTCCCCCGGTATATTCCTCGACTGGCTGTATTCATTGATGCGCTGGATAAATGCACGAACGCAAGATTTGCCGTCGAACTTAAACTTAGTGAACTCACTAGCCACGCCGCGCTCACAAGTTACGTTAACGTTGAGAGGTAAAGCAGCAGTAGACTGAGGGTCTCTAGATGCCAGAGAAGGGGTGGAATCAGTAGCAGTAATAGAATTATAGCGTTCCAAAAGTTGCCTGTATTCCGAAACACACGTATCCACCACCCCTTGCTGGGTCGTGCTATCACAAACTATACGGTTGAGTAGATGATGGAGGTGGTTAATGAGGTTGCGAGCACGAAGCAACGCATTCCCATCGCTAGGCGCCTCGATATATGCTCTTAGCTTAATTAAAGCATGGCTGACTCCCTTTAAATCATCGCCGATAGACAAAACGCTCTCGAGAATGTCCTCCGAAGGAAAGAGTGGACCTAATTTAGCAATCTGCTCGCGTAACTCTCTGACTGTGTCAGCCGGGGTGGCACCTCTAATGGCAACTTCGTATTCTAACTCCGACTTTTGCAACGATAGGAATTTAACCGAGTGCGCCATTATAACACGCGTATAACCGCAAAGAGGTAAGTGTTGAGTCGTTACTGACTTAATCTACTCCGTTCCGTTACAATTATAATATCAGGTACTAAGAACGTTCTGGTTGACTAAAACGATTGGCGTATAAAAGAAGCAGTAAAAAGAATAAAGCAACTGCCACCAAAATAAAAGAAGCAGCGCAACAAAAAATTAAAATACGCAACTAATGTGTACTCGAACAATTAAATAAAACAACAACAAGATAATAATAATATGCCTAAGAATTAAAATAAAAAACAATTGATTGAATAATTTAAAATACTACCAACGCATGCGTGACTCAACTGAACTAGAGTTCTGCAGCAACAATAGGAAATAGTTACAATTCATAAAATTTCAATAATAATAATAAAACAGAAAAAAAACCACGAGAAAAAAAACCTACTGCAGAATAGAATAGTAATACCTCGGAACAATATTAAATTTACCCTATCACAGATTACACAGTGACCACTCTGCACGCTAACTACTCTGTACAATGATAGAACGTAAACAACATAGGGTAGTGCACGGCATAGAGTGATTACGAAAAGTTGTTCGAAACTAAACAAATTCTTAGTTAGGGATTAAAGTTTATGATCTCTCAAATAATACAAGTAAATAAATAAATCAATTGAAATTCAATAAAATTCCTAAAACAAACACAATAATGAAATTCGTACACATTAGTTGCTGCAACCAAAAAACAAAAAAAAAAACAAAAACGTTTCACAAACACAAAACGACACAAACACCAACTACTCCTACGCAGTGAAACCAGACCTTTTTTACCACGTTTATGGGTAACAGTGAGACGGTTGGTGTTTAAAATAAGGCAACAACCAGTCATAAAAAAAATTATGTATTGGTAAAAGAAAAGGTCGTGGGCGTGGTTCCGATAATTTAAAAAAAAGTGCCCATCTGGCTTCACTGGCAGGGTCAGGTACTCCCCCATGTGGCCGCGAGGTGGTCGAGCAGGGCCGGGGGTTGGACTGTTCACGGGGGAGCGCCGTGGGCAGCTGGCTGTGGCGGTGGCGGCATCGAGGGGGAGGCCTAGGCCCTCTTAAGAAGGACGACCGCCACGGTTGTAGTCGTAAAATTGCACCCTGGAAACAACGTCGTCCACATTTAGGTCCAGGTAATAAAATGCCGCCGATTATGAACCCCCGGTATATCGCAGGCTAGCAGTAGATGGGAGCACAGAGAGTAGCTGGCGGGTGTTCATAATCAGAACGGAGTTACAAGGCGGAATGGAAGGGAAGCGTCATAGCGGTGAGGCGCAAATTAAAATACACATGAATTAAAATTACGGCAAGTGTAAAATACTGTTTAAATGTACCAGGATAACTAATTTAGGCTGTGCATTGGTTGAAACATGATGGTGACTTGCGATATTTGATCGCGGTGCGAAATGTATGAGACGCTATTTTGTAACGGTACTTTTGCCAACGCGCACAGCGGCTACATACATTACTTACATGCAAATAACACTAATAACGTGGCAATTAAATAGCTAAAAGCAAACAGCCTGGCATGATCAAATTACACTACCTATAAAACACTTTCACTACTTGAAACTAGGTAACGTTTCAACACTTACCCTTACGGGGTGCAAGACGATACGGAGGTCTCGGTGACGAGAATTAACGAAAAAACTATACGGCCACAGTGCCGGAATTATTATATTATTTTAAACTTTTTCCAAAATGGGATTAAAATTTGCAAGCGCGTACGAGGACACAAAGCAGAGCTTGTGAACGCGGCTGCAGTGGTAGTGTGCGCCTCCCAGGGCGCTCGGGCGGAGAATGACCGGGAGCGCGACGCCGTGGAATGATACCGGCCGGGTAAAACTCTGACGCGAGAGTTGCAAAGCGCATAGAGTAACGAAGCGTCAGAGTGTTTGTTCGAAATACAATATTTTAATATTTGATTTATTATTTAATTCGTTCTTTTAGTTTACTGATTTGTTTTATTAATAGGATACCTAAGTTAATTATAGAATTATTTTTGTTAATAACTTTTATTTTATTTTTATTTAGTTTATTAAATGTTTATTTAATTTTAATAAACCGTTTAATTATAATTATCCATACATGTACGTGCAACGTTACAATGTATGTATGTATGTATGTAGAAAACACCAAACAAGATGGTTATACCTATCGAAAGCCCAAGCCTAACATCTTTATAATAAATCCCATAGTTACCTCCTTCGATATCCGAGGGAATAAATTAAGTGAGATTTTTTTTTATAGGAGAAGGGTGACAAACAAGCACATAGTCCGCCTGATGGTAACTGGATGCTGTGGCCCATAGACATGTAAATTTATCCCAGATTAAGAATCAAAACGCGGATGCGTTGTCACTTCTGAAAACTAAGATGGAATGCTTTGTTTCCTGTAAAAAAGTCTCTGGATCTCTACATTCACCATACGAAACACTGCAGTATTGGGCTTCGAATTCACGCTGGTATTCTGTGAGTTCTCTCACACTGCGACCGCACGATTTAACTAAAATACATAATATTCATACAAGATCAGATGATCTAACAAGGTCAAGGAGTCATCACAATTAGTCCTGGAAAATAAATATTAAAAAAGGACTCTAATAACGATGATTATGATACATAATCATCATTATTACAGTCCTTCTCAAGCTTACTGCTGAACATAGGTCTTCCCCAAGGAATGACACGAAGCATGGTCCTGGGCCGCCTGCATCCTACGACTCCCTGCATCTATTATCAGGTCGTCACTCTATTCGCCGATCGCCCTTCACTTCGTGTAGTAGAATGAGGTTGCCACTCTTTTTTTATAGTATAAGGGTAACACAGTCCACCTGATGTTCAGTAAATGCAGAAGCCCATAGACGTCTACATTTATCTTCAGTTAAAAAATCAAAATACAGATGAGTTTGCCAGCCGAGGACTGAGATGAAATATCTCGTTTTCAGTAAAAGTGTCTCCGGTTCTATATACTCACTATACGAAACAGCACCATTTGCTATTTTACGCTGGTATTCTGTGAGAGCGTGGTCCTACCCGGATGAGCTGACCCATTCGTGCTGCAACCACAATATAGCAGCAGCATGGCTCTACCACGTAAAAAGAGAATCTCGAGAATATTTTTTAACCATCGGTTGTCAGTTCTTAAATCTGTACCATCCATTACCAATTCAGCTTACTAATCCATTAAAAAACTTACTTATTGAGAATAAGCTACACTAACACAACCCAAAAATCAACATTAGTCATAAATATATATATCAGTTTAACACATCACATGACAAAAGATAGCTGCAGAGGTTTATTTGTAATGTTTGTGCTTCGACCCAACAGGCTTTTGGTACAGTAAATATATATAGCAGAAATGAAACTCTGGAGGTAGCCGTGGTTAATTATAACTTTAGAAAGTCGAATAACTCTATCCTCCTGTGACCATGGATGCTGAAAAGTGCTCTAAATAAAATATTTGAAGTTGCCATAGTAAAAGTATTTCGGCTTCACAGCCTACCGTAGAAATTCATGACTCGTCTGGTAATATACCTAATGACACAAATACTTCACTTTTTTTCGGAACAATTATACAATTTGTATAGTAACGTACCAGTGGTTAAAAGAATTCCCAGAGTTGCGAGGATGCAACTTGCTAAAGCATTATCATTCACTATTCAAAATTGTCTAAGGAATTGTGAAAAGAGTTGGCAAAAATTATTTACATTCGCGTATTCCCATTTTCATTTTTAATAAAACAATAAATAAATCAATTACGTCGCAACTAAAAGAAAATTCTTTTCAATATTTGGATTACCCGATTAATACTCATTTCTCTCAACCTTATCCTAAATTTGATTTAAAAAAAGTAGTTGAATTAAAAGTAATGGACGGCGACTTAAAAAATGCATCCCGTATTCCATTCTCAGATGACATCCTCACTCATCGTAATGTCGAAACTTTTGAAGGCCTTCGTTACAAAAATCCTTCGGTCAATCCTTCCCAGAATTTACCGCTGCCTCCCAATACTTCTATGCAACCTTTACAAATTTCTGAAAAAGACACTTTAGACGCAATATTGCCCTTTTCGAATGGCTCTGCCGGCGGCATTGACGGGATTACACCTCAGCATCTCAAAGATCTTGTAAGCGTATCTGCCGGTGACGCCGGTAGGGTACTTCTTAATGATATTACAAAATTATGTAATTTTATGCTTTCTGGTAATGTCAATCCCAATTTCGTTCCCTACTTATATGGGGCAAGATTATTTGCCTTCAAAAAAAAAAAAGGATAACGGTATCAGTTCTATTGCAGTTGGTTCTACATTTCGACACTTAACTTCAAAATTAGCTTGCAGGCACATAATCGCAATCCTTAAGACAAAATTTCAACCTACTCAACTAGACTTTGGCACCAAAGGTGGCTGTGAGGTGGCGGTACATTCAGTGCGTACTTTCTTAACTAATTCCAATGCAGATGTTCTTCTGGGGGTTGATCTAAGAAATGCTTTTAACTTTATTGATAGGATAAACCTGCTGAAAGAAGTGGCTAACAATACCCCCCGAAATATATCATTACGTTTGGCAATGTTACAGTCAAAATTCAAACTAGTTTTATCAAAACCTCTTTTCAGTTTTGGAATTCAACCTATTATTTAAAATTTAAAATCCAAGCTTAATGTCTGGTATCTGGATGACGGTACACTGGGAGGTAAAGCAGATGACGTCCTTAATGATCTTACTCGTATTTTTCAAAATTTTAAAAATATTGGTCTTGAACCAAATACCAATTGATATGATATATTTATTTCTAATAATTTATCTAATTCTAAGAGATATCTTATATCTGATTGAAATTTTGAATTAAGAGATTTCTCCAGGAATAAAAACTATCAATTCGGAATCGCTTTACCCGCTCGGTGCTCCGTTGGTTTTCGTTAGTATTAAACCCGTTTTAAAAACAAAATTTGATCAATTTTTAAATCACGTTGATAAAGTATATATTTTAAACCCGCATATTGCCCTTACCATTTTAAAATATTGTCTCCTTGTACCTAAATTTACATACTTGTTATGCTCAAGTCGGATATTTTAAAATATATTGATAGTAATCTTAAAATTGCTTTAGAAAAAATTCTATAATTGAGATTAAATACAATAGCTTGGATTCAAGCCACTTTGCCTATCAAATTTGGTGGTATTGGTGTAAGAAATATGTCTAGCGTCGCATTGCCTGCTTTCCTTGCTTCCGTGTATAGTGTCTATGATCTATGTAACACAATTTTAAATAATAAAATAGACAGAGGCAAGGAAAACATGGCTAACGCGCTGTCCCGGTGAAAATGTCCCACTGGAAGTTAACCAACAAAAACAGTGGGATATTCCGTTGGTACGGAGTGTCCAGAAAAATTTATTTCAAAATTTCTACAGTCAACAAGATCAGGCTCGCTTTCTAGCTGTTTCGACTAAGGAATCTAGCCACTGGTTACATGCACTACCATCAAGTAATCTCGGCACATTTCTTGATAGGTAAAGCTTGCGCATCGCCGTAGGAATCCGGCTAGGGGTGGCAATTTGTCAACCTCACCAGTGCCCCTGTGGTAGCAGCGTCGATGAGTTTGGGCTCCACAGACTTTCATGCAAGAAAGTTGCAGGTAGGTTTTCCCGTCACGGTTTTTTTGAAAGAAATCATCCGAAGGGCTCTTGTCTCCATAAATGTCCCCTTGGTTTTAGAGCCTTGCGGGATATTTATAGACGATGGCAGGAGACCCGACGGTATGACTTTAGTCCCTTGGGAGAGAGATGAAGCCCTAGTATGGGATGCTACTTGCGTTGACACTTTGGCGGCCTCTCACCTCAAGGGTACCCTTTAGAGCCGAGGTGGCATCAGAGGCAGCCGAATTTAGTAAATGGCGCAAATATGAGTTTTTGAGAAATGACTACAACATATTTGTGCCATTTGCTGTAGAGATTATCGGTCGTGGGGTCCGCGTGCAGTGAAATTTCTAAAGGGAACAGTATCCACGACTGGTCGTCGCTGCTGGTGATAAGAGGGCTGGTTTTGTCCTCGCTCAAAGACTAAGTATAGCCATTCAGCGAGGAAATGCAGCCAGCGTTCTTGGCACTATACCACGGGAAGCAAGTCTTTTTGAATATTAAAATTTTTAGTTTTAGATTTTCTATATTTCAGTTTCTTCTTTTATATTGTATATAATTAGTTTAAATCGTAAATATTATAATTTTAATTATTAGTAAAAATTGAAGTTCGTGATATTGATCAACATTCTAAAAGATTGTATTACCTATTAAAAATATTTTTAAAATTTAAAACTTTTGAAATATCTTTGATAATTAGAAAAATCCACTAAAAATAAAATACACGTTTAAAAAAAAAATTGATGTACAAATAGATGTAAAACAATATAACATAACATTAATTTAAATTTTCTCAATTATTATGTTGCTTGCAGATGTTCACATTTCGCTGCGTACCCTGCTTCAAATTTGTAAATACTTAACGGAGAAAATGTAGCATTGAATGTCATTTCATAAAATAATTTGAATTATATAGACTAAATAATAATAACTAAGCATATGTATCTTATGTAAAAGTATTTTATTTTATATGGGAATGGTATCCAATTAAATCCTAACTATTTGAGTATCATCAACATCATCATCGTCAATATAGGTAAGACACATATTATTTTATTGAGCGGATGGTTTTAAAGTAACTATTAATATCTTTATTATAATAGATTTGCGCAAAGTAACGCCTGATTCTATCAGCTATTTGTGTTTTTTTATAAAATTTATAAATCTTGCGACAAGTTTTAATATCATTTAAATGGTGAAATTTAATATATTTATGGGTTTTATTTGATTTAATTTAAAGTTTTGTGACTGTGGAAGGAAAAGGGGAGATCTCCCACCGGGCAAGGTGTTCTGCCCGGGGAGCGGCTAACACTCCGTGCGGTAGTTTTTAAATGTTCTATATATACTGTTTATGATTCGGAATTTTGGTAGCGTGATTTAGGCTTCGGTGTGTTTCGCCTGCGGCGCGACGACGCAGCGCCGCCTTATCACCCACCTGCTCAGACCGGAGGTCGGTAGTGCCAGCCTCGTTCCCGACAAATGTGCACGTGCCAGGAGATTACCTTGTAGACTGCGGTGAGTCGAGAAGAAGGCAAGTATTCTGCGAGAGTGCCGTGAAGCAGAGGCGAGCAGTAGGCTCAGAGCCGTGCCGAACACTGTAGCGCAGAATGTAGCTTGAAGGAACAGAAAGCATTATTATTCCAGTGCTGCGATGAACGTTGTGAAGTTAGAAGGCTTGCAGGATATGAAGAATGCAGACGACATCTGCTCGGGAGCGAATGAGTGGGGTATTCTATGACGATGATTAAGCTTGAAGTTTTCCGAAGGTTGTTGTTTGCATGTTCAGATCACGTCGGGGTCACCACTGTGGCGGTGTTAGGAAAAGGGGAGATCTCCCGCCAGGCAATGTGTTCTACCCGGGGGAGCGGCCAACACTCCGTGCGATACTTCGGAGTTTTTCTATATATACTGTTTATGATTCGGAATTTTGATAGCGTGATTTAGGCATCGGTGTGTTGCACTTGCGGCGCGACGACAGCGCCGCCACAGTTTACTTTCTTCGTTTTAGAGCATTTATATAAAAGCTTATTTTTAAAAATGTTTTTACTAATAATTAATTATGATTTAATCTATTCAAAACGGATCAACTCATACGTTTTATTTTATTCATTAAAACGATATTTTATGCTACGTAATGTTCATGTTCAAACATGAACGCCTGAATGACGTCACGTGTTGCGCATAAAACAAAACGTGGCAATCCCTCGCACCAAACCGACGTAAATCGTCAGGCATGGTGGCTATTTGCAAGCGCACCAAGAAATATAATATAATAAAGAGTAGAACATAAGATAATTAAAAGCATCATGCGTTACTTTGTAGAAATCCATTATATTAAATATGTTAAAACTTATAAGATGAGATATGCGCACTAAAATAAAGAAGCACCTCCCATCCTCCCAGAATTGCGTGCACTATATCTTCTTCACAACTAATCAAATCAAATGATACAGCACCCATTATGAAAGACGCACCACCTATGACTACAATGAGCTGTAGCTACACAGCATCACAATGAACGGTTTAGTCACCTATATTTACCGCACCGTTGGCGTGTTGATGAGCGGGAAGCCAATAACCTGACCTTGGTTGATTTCCATAATTATGAATTAACATTTACTATTGCAGTTCATTGTTTTTGGATGGAATTTTACCACCAGTCGGTTACCAACGGATCCTGCATCAATCACCAGGTTCATCGCATGAACGTAAGGTTGAGATTTCAAATACTGATTTGTTCTTTCTTATGAAATTAATTGTATTTCATGTAGAAAAGCTATGTGATCTTAAGGCTTCCCGTAGATAACGCTTTAGTAGTCTTATTAGAAGTAAAAAACCCACACTGAAAACTACACAGTTCGTTAGACGCTTCACAGGCAGATTGGCCAAGAATGACAATTTTAAATAAATCCTCCCTACAACGGGTGTGGCCCATTTCATTTAAATAAATAAACTAGAAAATTAAGAAAGAAAAATAAAATAATTTATAAATAAAGAACTGACAATAATATTTCCCAAAATTGTCCCCAGAAAAATTCAATTAAATTAATTCAAATAAAAAGAGTTCATATAACATACAGAAACACGAATATTATAAAAATTAATTGTGTAGAATGTAGCCAAAGTTGTTATTATTATTGCGGAAATCGTGGAAAATTACTCTCCTACTTTTAAATCGATTAGTGATTTAGAGATTACTTTTCTATGAAGAAGTTTGGCATTATTAAATCTATTTAAAATTTTCTATCCCGTGGTCTAAACAAAAGTCAGGTTTTACTTCATTACAAAAAGATTTATTGAAATGAAATGAATGATTTTTATTCAACATAGATTATTATAAAATACTTATTTGAAGTGGTTTTTTAATTTACCACTGGTTCGCCAAAAACCTCTGTCCTGGGAAAAACCAGCAAGAAACCCAGCGCGAATTGTTTTAAGCATATTAAAATTTACAATAAATTTATTTTGGGAATGAGGAATGAGTGACAAAGCAAATTTATATGGCAGATGTGAACGGCCGAGTAGGGGAAGGGACGCCCTAGGAAAAAGTTTATCGACCAAATTGGCGATATTTTGAAAATGGGGCACGTTAGAAGTACCCTTAACCGACGAACATGTATGCGTAGATATATGGATGTAAAGGAGGCGAAAGAGGTATGTCAGGATCGTGCCAAATGGAAGTCCGTAGTCTCTGCCTACCCCTCTGGGTGACAGGCGTGAGTGTTTATGTTATGTTTTTTTTATACTTTTTGTACAATTTTTCTTTAATAAAACCTTTAAACTTGTTTAATGACAAATTATGTACATATTCTGGGATTTTGTTATAAAAGCGTATACATTGAGTTATTAATTATGTGGAATCTTGTAACTGATATTACAAGCTTATGTTTGTTCCTTGTATTTAAAGTATGTAAAGTTGTATTTTGACAACAAAAAAAAAACATACCAAACAGATATCGGCAGCGTGAAAATCACAATTATTTCTATATATTACTCGAAATTATTTACGTAAAAAACTAATTACATTCACACAAAAACTTTTTTAACAATTTTATAATAAAACAAAAGAAATGGCGTACGTAATGAACGTAGAATATAATTAATATTCATAGATTAACTGTCTATTTAATTCCACTATAGTATAGAAAATTTCATATTGATTCTATAATGCCAAACTTCTTCATAGAAAAGTAGTCTCTAAACTTAAGTAGTTATGGGTTAAAGTGCTGTGAGTGGGTGCTATCAAATTTGATCTCTTGAATTTTGACGGAATAGTGAAGCGGTCAAAGGTGGACGCTTGGCGTTTGAGAGGTTAATCATCGTGTAAAGTTCGCGTAAATATAAGAAATCATTATGAATAACATTTATTTTTCACAAACGAACTTACAGTCCACCTGATAACATGTAGCCAACTACAAGCAAATAATAATAGAAGTGTTGTCATCTCTGAGATTACAGCAATGAAAACACAACTATTTGGCGGCAGAAATAGGTAAGAGGGTGGACCAACTCAGACAGACTCCTGGACAGAAAAGCAGTTCTACCGTCTTTTATAATATTGTTAACTTATAAGAAAAAATCCGCTGGGTTTCTGGCTTGTTATTTCTTGTTGAGTGGTATTTTTTAAATTGATTCTTTAGTTTCAAACGACTTTTAATAAGTACCTTTTAAGCAACAACAACAACAACCTGTGGTCGTTTTCAGAATCAGTATTTAAATGTACAGTGGCTTTACTTGAGGAATCTCGATTAAAAATATTAAAAAAATTACTTGAATATTTATTTGCTAATTGTAAGTAATTTTTTTTAATTCTGCCAGACCCCGTTTGATCAATGTGCGAGTCAACTAGAGGTAGTGAAACTACATACGATTTATAAAAATACGTTTATTTAGGGTTAGTTATAGTCGAGTTTATTTGAATTAACGGAATTTTACCCCAAACACTATGTTACATGTTGTATATGGAAAACATGCTATTCTATTAAATAATTTATTAAATTCATCGATCTCTGCAAGAATCATACAGTAAAGTCAACGGAGGTTAAATGCGATTAATTATTGTCGTTAAAATTACAAGCCTCGCGTACGAGAAACTAATAATTTCATGTGTCGCACCAACGCTTACAAAGTTTTATTGCGTCAATTTTCTAAAGCGCAAAGTTTCGGAGCCTTGTAATGTAATCCAATTTGTAATTATTATTTTATATATTCCAGGAAAACGCAAGACTCGTATTATACCTACTAGTTAATATTTTGATTTCTTATATTTATGCGTATGCTCATATTAAATAAAAGGAATTTTAAGGATTTTAATCGCGTTTTATTTTAATTTTTTTAATTTCCATCGTTTCGGGTGCTTTACAGCTCCCGTAAATCCAAGATTCTACAAGCAGTACGTAGAAGATACTTTTCTCTTACTTTTCCCAATTTTATCGTCCGACAAAGTAACCGAATTACCATTATTACCAATTAACCAACTTAATTTCATAAACTGTTAAATACAACTGACAGTAGAGTTAGAGATTTCTTAAGCTTTTCTAGTCATCCGATAGCATGATAACATTACTAGTCATACTGTGTATAGCAACATGACATTTAAAATATGAATCTCACCACCATCGTTCACAGTTAGCTCACATGGGGAAAATCTTTATTTCTGAGAGCACAAGGGATTTATGACAGGAAATATCTGGCCTTCGAGCATCAACACGTGAAGAAATTATTGCAAGACAATAAGCTTCTGCATTTGTTCATCTTCCGTTTTTGCTTTGTTATTTAATACTCTTTTGAGTGTTCTTTTACTTCTACGTACATAAATCTGTCTGTTTTGTCTACGAGTATGTGTGCCAAATAAATATCTCTTGCTTTTCTCTTTTCTATTTCCCAGTGGTTATTCTTCTCGAAGGATCTCTCCGGTTGTAGGGAGGATTTGTTTTATTCGTCACACTAGGCAGGCAGATTCACGATCGCAATACCAGACGTCTCGCCTTTTTTTTGACGCTGCCTAACGTCACCGGTCTGGATATTTGACGCATAACATATTTTTTTTTCTTTTTGCCTTTACGACTCTGGGTTCTAGCCCTTCTGAGCCTATCATATCTTTCAGAATCTTCATTTTACATATTTATTTTTCACAATATAACGATGCGTCACATTGCGAAGTTTTTGGGAGATTTTGATGACAGCTCAGCCCAGCGGACTGTTGACGACGACAGCCAAACATCAATAGGGACACACGCTATCAAATTAACTTGAGGTTTATATCAACATTAAAGCACTTGCTTCGTTGTTTCCTCTACAAGTTCACACGCGCAGACACTTAATTAACAAAATTCAATCACTTTTACGAATTAAAATCCACTTCAAACCATTATTCAAGCGACAAAACAGGAGCAGCAGTCCGTCGACGGCCAAGTTCCCGCCAAAACTCCCCCGCATAGCATAAACAAAATTGTAATTTAAAGACAAAAGATCATTCTAGAATTTTTCATAGTTCTATCTTAAGACACCTAGAGAACTAGTTGGGGTGTAGGATTCTACTATTATAGTTAGGTAATATTTAATGGATTTTTTTTAAGTAATAGTTTTAATAATACTACTACGATTACTACTACTAATTACTAACTACAAGCAAAAGGAACATGTTTTTCTAGTATATGTGAGTGTTTGTAGCATTTAGTTGTAGTTGTATTTTTTTTAAAGAATATTAACAATGCTATTAGCATCACTAATATTTCCCTTAACCACTCGTGGTAAGCTTAAATTGCTTGTGTTACGAGTGGTTCACGCCAGTAGTCGAATGGCGGATTCGAACCCACGAACTTTTTTAGCTCGCGGTCCGCGCCCTTTTTTTTTTGCGGATGGAAAATCATCTAATGACCCCTTTCGCTCTGGGTGGAGCGTAAGGGAGTATCAGACTTTTACTGACTAAAAACCATCCGTGTTCCTTCAGTGCCCTTACGTTCCGGAGCCGCGGTATCTCTTTCGAACAACTCGCAGCCCCGGCAGGCGTCGGCCCTTGCGGGCCCCTTCACGCTGCTGACAGCTCTTTGAGGCGCGCGTGGAACAAAACGCGCCGTCGACACGGCCTGTCGTCATTAGACGGACGGACGACGAGCTACCCATTGCTCGCCGTCCACAGGTCCGCGCCTACGGTGGCCGGGGGCCACGACGTAGCCCCCGACGCCCGGGGCGTCTCCCGCGGCGGCCGGGGAGGAAAGCTGCTGCTCTCTCCTTCTCCTGCTCCGCCACCTCCCTCGCTAGCATCACTGCTTCGCAGAAGGTGGTGACGGCATCCCATTCCGTCTCGCTCCGGACCATGGCTTCGACCAGGGCCGGACGCGAGAGGTCGCCGCCGCCAATCGCCGCTACGAGGACACGGCGGTGCTCCGCCCAAGCAGGGCACACCTCCACGGTGTGTTCCACCGTGTCCCCCGGTCCATCCTCGCAGTGGGAGCACCCGGGCGTTTCCTCCCGCCCGATTCGGTGCAGGAACCTCCCAAATACACCGTGTCCGGTGAGGACCTGCGTCAGGCGGAAGGTGAGGATGCCGTGGCGTCTCTCAAGCCACTCCTCAAAGAGGGGTCTTATCGCCGCTATAGTGGCGTGCCCAGCACGGGGTTGCGACAGTCGCTGTCTCCATGTCGCCATGAGATCGTGCCGGAAGTCTGTCCGCTGCGCGACAACTTGCCGCGGCAGCGGGTTTCCCCACGGCACTGTGCCTCCGCACGCCATTCGTGCAGGCGCGCGAGGACTACCACCTCCAGATCCCATAGCGGCAATCCGGCAAGGAGGCTCGCCGCCTCGCGGGAGATCGTGCGGTAGCCGCGAACCATTTTCACGGCTATCACCCTTTGGGGCGCGTTCAGGTGGTGGACGGCAAGCCGCGCCAAACCACGCGCCCACACCGGGGCCCCGTAAAGGGCCATGGACCGCACGATCCCCGCGTAGAGCCTCCGGCAGGAGGCGTTTGGCCCTCCCAGGTTCGGCAGGAGCCGCCTGAAGGCAGCCCCGGTCCGTTCCAGTTTGGGAGCCAAACGTCGGAAGTGCTCAACGAAGTTCCATCGGCCGTCGAGGACGAGTCCTAGGTACTTCAGCGTCGACTCGACGCCGATGGATACCCCTCCTACCATCACTGAGCATCCCGGCGGTGGCCTGTTCCGAGGACCACGGAAGTGCATGACCTCGGACTTGTGCAGAGCCACCTCGAGACCCAGTTGCCGAATCCTCTCAACGACTATCGCAACCCCGCGTGTCATATTTTCCGCCGCCGCCTCGTACGACCCCCCCCTTGTGCCAGTACCAGCGTGTCGTCAGCGTAGCAAACTACGCTGACGCCGGTAGGGAGGTCGGCGCGCAGCACCCAGTCGTAACCGATGTTCCACAGAGGTGGCCCCAGAACCGAACCCTGTGGGACACCGCACGACATCTCTCGCCGGTTCCACTCACCGTTGCGACCGGGGTAGATGACGGCCCTGTCCGTCAGGTAGTCCCCGACTATACGACGGAGATAGGTCGGCACCCGGTGATACCGGAGTGCCTCCCTAATGCAGCTCCAGGGCATGGAGTAGAAGGCGTTGGCGATGTCGAGAGACACCGCTAGGACAACCCCCCCTCTGGCCACTACATCCCCCGTCGTGAGGGCTCTCACGCGCATGATGGCGTCCACCGTAGAGCGCCTCTTGCGGAAACCAAACTGGTGTTCCGCAAGATCCGGCCCCGTCCCCGCAAGGTGCTCGACGAGGCGGTTTGCAATGACTCTTTCAAAGAGCTTGCCCACCTCGTCGAGCAGCACCACGGGCCGGTATGCGGACGGAGAGTCCGCAGGGCGCCCCGGCTTCCGAATGAGGACCAGCTTCCCCGTCTTCCAACGAAGCGGGAATTGGCCTCTCTCCAAGCATGCGCTTAGGAGCCCCTCCAGTCGGGGCCTGAGAGCCTCCGGAGGCCAGGACCCAGGCTTTGCCAGGCAAGCCATCGGGTCCTGGGGCGGTATTCCTGGCCTTGAGCCTACGTACCGCCACTCTCAGGTCTACCCCGGTCCCTTCCGGGATGTCGTCGTCGTCGTCCTGGTGGTCCGCTTCCGGCAACGCAGGTGGCGGAGCCATAGGCAGGGGCGGATGTTCCCGTCGCGCAGGGAACAGAGCGCTCACCACGTCCTCCACGAGCTGGGGCGGTCCGCGCCCTGCCATTAAGCTACTGTCGCTTTTAATTAAACAAAAACACTCACGCCTGTCACCCAGAGGGGTAGGCAGAGACTACAGACTTCCATTTGGCACGATCCTGAGAATCCTCTCTCGCCTCCTTCACATCCATACATCTACGCATATATGCCCGTCGGTTAAGGGTACTCCTAATTTGGCCCGTTTTCAATAAATTCCCAATTTGGTCGATACATTTTCGCCTAGGACGTCGCTTTCCGACTCTGCCATTCACTACTCCAACATAAATTTTCTTTGTCACTCTTTCCTCATTCATTCTTTCTACATGACCAAACCACCGAAGCATTCCTTTCTTAATCCTGGTCACAACATCATTTTGCAAACCACACTCTTCTCTTATTACACAATTTCTTACCCTGTCATTCAGATTCAGCCCTAACATACTCATTAAGGACCGCATTTCTACTGCGTTGATTCTACTATCGTGCTTCTTCTGCCACACCCAACTTTCACTACCATACGTTAAAGTAGGGACCAACACAGCATTGTGAATTGCCATACGTGCCTTTTTTTGACACATTTTGACTCTTCACAATAGAGTGCACGGCCCCATTTACTCTATTTCCCGCATTCACTCATCGTTCTATATCCTTATCATATCTCCCATCCCTGCTAAATACGCAGCCCAAATATACAAACTCATCTACTTGCTCGATCAACTCCCCTTCTATTCTTATTTCACAAATCGTTTTACTTTCTTCTCTTTTAATAACCATAACCGTCGTCTTACTTGCGTTCACTTTCATACCCCTTTCTTTTAATGATCTGTTCATTAATGTAACCATCATTTGCAACTCGGCCGCCGACGACGCAAGGATAACTTGATCATCGGCGTACAAAAGGCATTTGACGATTAACTCACCCATTCTTAATCCGCATTCTTCAACTTTCAAATTTTGCAAACAACTGTCCATAAATAGGTTGATCAGCCACGGGGAAGCTACACAGCCCTGTCTGACACCTTTATGGGTGTCAAACCAGTCCGAGTAGACCCCGTTGATCCTAACAAAAGCACTAGAGTCCCTATAAAGGAACTCCAATGCCTGTATCAAGCCAGCGCTCAACCCAAATGAGTTCAGTGTTTGCCATAGCACATCCTTATCTACTGTGTCATATGCCTTTTCCAAGTCCATGAACGCACAAATAACCTTTTGGTTTTTGGCCAAAAACTTATCCGCGATCATGCGCATGGAAAAGACTTGATCTGTACATCCCATTACCTTTCTGAATCCCGCTTGCACATCCCAAATTTTTCCATCAATTTCTTTCATGACCCTTTCAATCAGTACCTTAGCATACAGTTTTCCCACAATGCTAAGAAGGCTGATGTCACGGTAGTTTTTACAGTCCTGCTGCGACCCTTTTCCTTTATATACTGGGACTATCACGGCTTTGCACCAGTCTACCGATACCCGCTTCAGTTCCCAGCATAAATTAAATTAATATAATATTATAATATTTCGCTTTTAATTTTATAATTATATTATTGTTGGTAGCAAACAATTTGCTATTTTATCTGAAATATCTACATTTCTTACTTATTTAAGCGAACACTTAAATTGAATAAAACTTTTTTGACGGATTTTATCACGTTTAAATTAATTTATTCTTAATTCCTGACGTTTCGAGTGCTTTCAGCACCCATGGTCACAGGAGGAATGAGGCGATTGACGTCCCGATGTCAAAGTTAACCCCATTTACTTTCAGATTTTTAAAATTACTGCCTGGATGACAGTTGAAATTACATTAAGATACAAATTACATACTGATAAAATATGAAAAATATTTTTTGATCTTATTCACATAACAGAAAAAACTGTACTGGTTATTTGAATAAAAAATTATGAGTGAATGAATTTTTAAAAAATACTAAAATAAAGGGCTCGAAATAATAGATTTTCTCACGAGGAAAAGAAGTAGGACCGAAGGCAGGACGCGAACCAAGGCATTACGATTTCGCGACCGCTCGATATCCATTTGAGCTATTACGATCATTAACACAATGTCAAAATTTACCTCGCATATACCATGGAGAGTGCTCTGAGGAATTGTTCGGATTAATCCCAGTCGCCAAATTTCATCAACGCACTACGCGGCAAACGTCGCGATACCATCCACATCATCTGGATGTTTGGCGGTCCACCACTGTACCTTTCAAGAGGAGTTTTCTTCCGCGTACAACCTCTCTATGGAATAGTTTACCACCAGCGATTTTTCCAGACCGATACGACCTGGGTACCTTCAAGAAAAGAGCGTACTCCTTTCTAAAGGGTCGGCAACGCACCTGCAATTCCCCTGGTGTTGCGGTTGATCATGGGCGGCGGTAGTCACTTAACATGAGGTGAGCCGCATGCTCGTTTGCCCCCTCTTCTATAAAAAAAATACCTTCTTATATTGTAGCAGTTTTTAGTTGCCTGAAAACACGGACAAAAAACATTTTCTAAAAATAAATCCTATCCTAGCTAGATCGATTTATTGCCCCCGTAACTCGATGGACACAAAATTTTATGAAAATCGTTAGAGTCGTTTCCGAGATTCCGATTATATACACACACACATATATATATATATATATATATATATATATATATATATATATATATATATATACAAGATTTGCTCGTTTAAAGACCTCTTTCTCTATCAAAACTAGTGCGTTCTTTTAAAATACAATAGCCTTACGTATCATCCTTAGTAGGAGTTCGATATTATTTCGCGAGGATCTGTGGTCTATGAAATCTAATGTAATTGCAGGGGCCATCTAGGATATGATCACAAACTGCAGACTTCTTGGAATTTTGATATTTATCGTCAGCTTTCTGTTCCTTTATGCGAGTTTTTATTAATCTTTATCTACCTTTCTCTTTTTCTTTTTTATTCACACTATATTTGTGTAGTAGGAGCAACTTTACTAATAAGGGTAACAGAATTATACTGAGTGTAGTAGATTCAAAACAAAAAAAAACTTATATTTAAAGCTTTTGATAGCATTGCTTTCAGTTTGTTCAGGATAAAAATTTTCTTAGTTATGTATTTTTAAGTTGATGAGTCTATAATTTCTTTTGTAACACAGGGGTAGGTGTTTGTTTTAATAAATAAAATTTCTTTTTTACTTTCTCATTACAATTATTATTTCTAATATTACTAACGATCAAACTGCATGGTTAACCATCAAAACTGAACAGTAAAAATAATTGCTAATTGTTTTCCATTTTATTGTATCGTAGAATTAGGTGGACGTATTTGTTAGGTTGTCTTTAAGTTAACCTTTTTGCTATCCCATAACTCACATTTAAACATTTCGATTATTTATCTATTGCGTTTTTTCGCTGATAGGGTAGTTAAGATGCAATACCTTCCAGCCTATAACTGTACATATTTCCATGTAATACAGCACTGGATGTACACATGCTTGGCGGAGAGATATTTCCGGGATCAATAGTAACCCAGTAAGACTTTAGACGGCGTTTCCAAATTAAATGAATGCTTCATCTCTGAGCTAAAAAAAATACTTAATAATATAAAGTCAAGCTATTTTATATAGAATAACGGTGGTAAAAAAACACACAGTCCACCTCATGGTAAGTTAATACAGTGGCTCATAGATATATACATCTATGCTCGATTGAGAATTAAAATGCAGGTACGGAGTCACTACTGAGAACTCAGATGGAACTCCTTGTTACTAGTAAATAGAATACATCCTACTAATAAAGATATTGATCAATTTGCAACCTTCCGCCAACGAAATACAATGATGAGTCTTACCTGGATTGAAGAGCACCTCCCGCCCTCCCTCAATTGCGTGCACTAATTCCGTCACCACTAGTCCCAGCACCACTACTCCCGGCACAACTACTTCCAACACCACTATTCCAGGCACACCATTGACGATAATACGACAAGTGTGTCGCCTCTACACGAGGCGTCCTCAGTTGATGTAGACTCTACAGCGGCTGACCGCTAAGAAGCGGCGGCGAAATTGAGGGAGGGCGGGAGGTGCTCTTCAATACAGGTAAGACACATCATTGTATTTAGCTGGCGGAAGGTTGCAAATTGATCAATATCTTTATTATAATGGATTTCCGTAAAGTAACGCCTGATTCTATCAATTATAATATATCCTACTGTTTTCTGCACTTACATTAAAATACACAACAGCATTGAGCTGCTATTTTATACTAATAATTTGTGAGAGGGTGGTTCTTCCATGATCGAGCCGACCTGTTCGTGCTACAAACATGATATAGCTGCAGCGTGACTCTACTACGTGAAAGTTTCAGAGACGAAATTTAACTGTACAATTAAATAACGTTTTGGCGGGTCTAGTTTTGCGAGTTACCGCCGTAAAAATAATTCGCCACGTACATGAGGCAATTGAACGTGAATGAAATTAAGTGTCAGTACCAGATTGTGTTATGCAACCCATGGAAGATGGAGTTTCATGATTCAAATGTCAAGTAGCAATTTAAAATCGCATATATAAATAAAACAAATATTTTTTAAATTATTCCGTAAGCTTAAGTTTTGTTTCTTGAGTGCAGAGAAAATTATTCACCAATTAGACATTTGACAAAAGCATATAATCGTACTGTTATGTACGCGGACGTTACTTGGTACCTAGATTTAGTGCACCGATATATTTTTTACAGAATAAGGGTGACAAACGGGCACACATTCACCTGATGATAAGTGAGTGTTATGGTCTATAGACAGCAAGCAAGCCCGCGATCGGGAAAGCGACGTTGATATTCTCTACGAGGCCCAGCAGCGTAGCCGTCAGCAAAATCATAACAGTATATATTTATTATTATTATACAGCCATTTTAATTTCAACGCACAAAAACAGGAACAATGAAAAATCAGTTACAGATAACGGTAACATAAATAATAAGTAACAATAACGATAACGACTGAAATCAATAACAAATGAATTAACGCTATGATAATTTTTTAGAAGGAAGTTGAAACACGTGCTTGTGCAGTTGTGTGGCAAATAAGATGAGGTCCGATATTTAAGAGCATTATGTATCAGAAAGAAAAATAAGAGACAAATCTTAATCCGTTAGTAAAGACGTAAAGAAATTTTGATGTAGGCATATTAAAACCGGTACTTTGGGATAATCCCAAATCATCGACGGTGACCTCTCAATGCATATACTCTTTGAAATTTTAAATTAAAAAGTTCAATTTTTGATGAAACCTGCTTTAATTTCAGAAAGGATTATGGAGTAATTAGTCGAAATTTTTCAACGTAAACTTTATTTTCTTGAAACGCATTCCCTGTTTAACCAAAAAAAAAATATATTGGTCTTTCAAACTACTATTTATTGTACAAAAATTCAGAATAGTTATTTCAGTCACTTAGTTTCATTTACTAGATTTTAGTAAACGACCTCTTACTTTATCGAGCAGTCAGTGACAGTTGGTAAGTAAACTGACGTTTGACCATTGATTTATATGTTACACTAGATAAGTAATTTCCGCGCCAAAGCGTTGTCACTTCACATAAGGCCACAGCCTTATACTCAGCGAACGTCGGTTCAGTGTTCAAGGTGACGCCGTCCGAGTTAAGCCGAACGATTCACAACAAAAAATGGGTAAATGCGTAGTGAAAGAATGCGTTTCAAGGTCACAAAAACATAATAAATCAAGCGGAATCACTTTCCATACGTAAGTTTTAATTTATATATTCACATTAACGTTTAAAACACCAAAAAAATTAAATAAAATATCGAATATTGCAATTTAGGTTCAATGTTGCCACTTTTCCGCCTTTGTGATTTTTCCACATTAATGGGAGACTGTATAATTTATGGAATAAGTTAATTTTGTTTTAAAATAAACAAGTAAAATTGATTGCTTAAAAATAAAAACTATGTTTCAACCTTTATACAAAATAATTATTCTTATTTTATTTTATTCATGAATTATCTATTAAATATATTTTACTACCTTATATCTTATATTAATAATTTTATATTAATTAAAATTTCATATAAATTTTATATTAATTATATTTCACTACCTATTTTATATTACTTGATTTATTAGTACAGTAAAAAATATTTATAAAAATATGTTTTATTTCATCATTATGTACTTCTAACTCATCTGATAAGCTTTGTATTCTTTTTTTCTAAGGGGACGCAATAAAGATTTTAAAATAAAATATACTTTCTTAATATAAAAACAATTAACTGAAGCTTAAAAAAAACTCATTTTTATTGCGTATTTTAGGTAAAATTTTATATAGTAAGCCACACCAACCCGCCATTGCATGTTTGTGTGTCTATCTTTATCTAATTTTAGCGACGATATTGTTTACGTAACTTGTGTAAGTGAGATAGATATATGTTTATTTAAAATTGTTATTAGTTTCAAAGCTACGTCGTCGCGTTTGGATAGTGGTTACACATTTTTCGACGCGCGGTAATGTGGTTTGCTCCTCTAGTGTTGTATAACTCAATGCGTTTGACGAATAATTATTAAATTCAGAGCATTTTGTGCGCTAATTTGTGCCGATTCATCGTAATAACATAAATTCACATTTTGACATATATATTTCCGTATCAGCTTGTAGAAGTCCTCTGCTAGAAATTTTTTTTGAATAGAATTAGAGTGGAAAACGAACATAGAGTACACCAGATGCTAAGTGGATGCTGTGGCCCATGGAAATCTACATCTACTCCAATCTACTCTAAAATCAAAATTTTTATCTAGTCACGCTCGAGAAATAAAATGGAATGCTTCGTTTCAAGTAAAAAGTGTCTGCGGTTCTATACACTTACTATAACAAAATATCAGCACTAAGTTGCTATTATACGCTGGTATACTGTGAGTACTCAAACCTCTTCCGTTGCACGTATAGATGCAGCGTGGCTCTACTACCTACATAGTATATTAGGTCGTGGAAAAAGTTTATTCGTAATTTATATACAAAATCAGAACGTTATTTATAAAGTTTATTTATTAATTGATAACATATATAATGTGCCATTTTGTTGCTATCTTGTAAGTAGTGACATAATCCTGTTGCTGTAGAAACCTTGGGATATTTGATCAAAATAATACAAGTAGTTTTGACAGTCCTCTCTTGATGTTAACCTAACACTAACCAAAGAATTCTGAAGAGACCAAAAGAGATAAAATCTAAGTGTACACGGTCAGAACTATGTGGTAGGTGCATTAAAACTTCCGCCTTCCACCAATCTCATCACCAATCTCTCTCAATTTTTGCTGAGTGGCCAAAAATGTATGTAGTCTGGCGTTATCATGATAAACGACCTCTCATTTTCTGTTGATCAATTTCGGTCACTTTTTTCTCAACTTCTCGATTGACTCTCATTGTTTGTGGGTAGTAGAGATCCGAATCGATAGTTTTGCCCTGCAGTAAAAGCCTATAATAAGCAATGCCCTTCCAAGCCCACCATACACACAGCATCAACTTAGTACGTATTAGTCCTGGTTTCGATACAGTCTGTGGATCTTGACTACCCCTTGATCACGACCTTTTTAGAACTTTCTTGTCGTAGGTGATCCACTTTCCATCACCAGTAAAATAGTGTAAAATAGCAGCTTATTGCTACTTGTATTTTTATTAACTTATTACAGCATAGAGAAACGGAGAACCTTTTACTGAGAACGAGGCATTACACCTTATTTTTTAGGGGTGACAACGTATCTAATTTTCTTAATATAGGGTAAACGTAGATGTTTATTAGCCGCAGCATTCACTTACTGTCAGGTGGACTGTGTGCTCGTGCATCACTGTTTTGTTTAAAAAAATTACCTTGTTACTTCTCGTGATAAACAAATTGTATTCCTTCTTTGTAATAAATGTTTTAAAAATAAAATTTTGATAAAGTAAGTTATGTGGATTAAGTGGATGATCCACCGGATATTACAACATTCTCTAAGTGATTCTAGAATATTTATCATTGCTAATTATCCTAATATAATATGGCTAATTATCCAGTCACTGTAAAGTCGTTCTTAAGTGATTAAGATACCACAGAAATATGGGTGTAATAAAAGGGCCAACTTGACTTTAATATAATTATAGTTTCAATTATTAAAACCCATACAATTTAGATATTTAAGATAAAAAATCAGGATAAAAATCTTACAATGTCTAACTTGATTCATAACAGTGCAGCAGTGAGTTGTGTAGACATTAAAATTTAATAATTATCATGAGAGTAGGATATGAGTGCAATGTCAAAAAATTAGAATATCGACAGCAATTTTGGCGTTTAACCCTTCAATCCCCATAAAATTCCCATGCAATAGCATACATCCGATATATAACGAGCGGTCGCATGCGAACGCACCCACCCACAGCATTTAAACCATTAAAACTTGCATTTAAAGACTACTTTTCTGAAGGAGTTTGGCATTATAAAATCTATACAAAATTCTCTATCCTGTGGTCTAAAAAAAGTCAGGTTTTGCTTTATTAGAATTTTTTAATTGTATTTTGATAACAAAAAAATAAATACCAAGTGGATGTCAGCAGCGTAAGAAAACATTTATTCACACACATTGAAACAAAAACTTTCAATTTTTAATAAAACACTATACTAAAACACTAGAAAAATCCAAAAAGTAACACAATAACATTCACACTAAAATGGCGTACGAAACGAACGAAGATTATAAATAAATATACATAAAGTAACTGACTTTTTATTCCACTAGAGGATAGAAAATTTCATATTGATTCTATAATGCCAAATTTCTTCATCGAAAAGTAGTCTCTAAACATAAGTATTGATGGGTTAAAGTGCTGTGGGTGAGTGCGGTCACATTTGACCACTTGCATTTTGACGAAATATCGAAGCGGTCAAATTTAGACGCTTGCCGTTTGAGAGATTAATATACAAACCTTTAACAAAGAGTACCGATAACTAGAGAGTAGATGGCAGATATTAATGTAACTAATAATGAATAATGAATACACTTTTAAAATCAAAAACGGAGTTCGCACAAATTTTAATAAATAATATACAATATTTTATAGTGTTATAACTTATATTTTATAATATTAACCACGTAGTATCTTCCTGATAACAAATCAAAATTATAAAAAAACTGCGGTTGCCAACCCGCCTGCTAAGCATTGAAATTATCGCAAAATTCTTCATATGAGGCAATATATGGGGCATGTCTATATTTAGCACGGACTTTTATAAGATATAATGAATGGATGGAATGAATAACATATAATATTAATAAGATTTTCAACGTTTTATATTAAAATTTAACTCGTCATATTCGATAGAAAATATAATAAGGTATATTGTCTTGCCATGTCTGAAGATTTATGAGTGTTGGATGCGGTAAGCCACCGCGTTTAGCTTATGTGTTACACGCGTTGTCATGGCATCGTCTTTAATGTTTGCGAACGCGCTATTAATTTGTTTTGTAAATTAAAGTTAATGCTGAATATGTTCATAAAAATCAAACTTAATTAAATTTGTAAATGTTTTAATTATTGGGGGTGCTGGGGGTTTAGGGGGTAATAAGAATCAAACTTAACAGCAGGGCCCCAGGCGAGGATGGAATTACAGCGGAGCTTTTGAAAGTGGGCGGAACACCAGCACTTATAATACTTCAGTAGCTCTTCAATTTCGTCCTCCATGGTGGCACTACTCCGGAGGTGTGGAGCAGAAGTGCGGTGGTATTGTTCTTCATGAAAGGTGACAACGCTTTCTTGAAAAATTACAGACCGATTTCCCTACAGAGCCGCGTCTACGTGCTGTTACAAGAGTCATTACGAATCGTCTCGAACGCAGACTCGACGACTTTCTGCCTCCCGAACAAGCCGGTTTCCGAAAAGGCTTCAGTACCATAGACCACATACATACCCTATGGCAGATTGTACAGAAGACCGAAAAGTACAATCTGCCACTTTGCCTTGTATATGTGGACTACGAGAAAGACTTTGATTCCGTAGAAATTTGGGCGGTGATACAGTCCCTTCAGCGGTGCCAAGTTGAATGTCGGTATATCGAAGTGCTGAAGTGTTTGTACTGTAGGGCTATAATGGCTATCCGAGTACAGAACCAGAGTTCGACACCTATCCAACTGCAGAGATATGTAACGCAGGGTGACGTTATATCCCCGAAACTACATTAGAAGATGTTTTCAAGCTACTGGATTGGAAAGGATACAACAAGGAAGATCAATGGTGAGTACATCACTCACCTTTCATTTGCCGACGACATAGTTCTTATCATGTTTAATGTCCATGTCACACCTATGCCGAGAGTTGTTGGGAGCATTATGCTCGAAGTTGTTGACGGGTACGTTTACCTAGGACAAATAATCCCACTAGGTAACTCCAACTTCAACCGAGAGGTCAATCGACGGATTCAACTCGGCTGTGCAGCGTTCGGGAAGTTACGACACATCTTCTCGTCAGGTATACTTCAAACTCTGAAAACTAGTTTGTACAACCAGTGCGTGTTGCCAGTGATGATTTCTGAGACGTGGTCCTTTACTACTGGCCGTATGAGGACGCCCAAGGTCGCTCAATGAGCTATGGAGAGGGCTATGCTCGGAGTTTCTCTGCGTGATAGACTCAGAAATGAGGATATCCGCAGTAGAACCAGAGTGACCGACATAGCCGAACGGATTAGTAAGCTGAAGTGACAATGGGCCGGCCATATAGCTCGAAGAACCGATAACCGATGGGGAAGAAAGGTTCTCGAGTGGCAGCCTCGTACCGGTAGGCGTAGTGTAGGGCGACCCCCCACAAGATGGAGTGACGACCAGATAAGACATGCAGGAAGTCGATGGATGGAGGTGGCTCAGAACCGTCCTTTGTGGCATTTATTCGAGGAGGCCTAGGTTCAGCAGTTGATTAGTGAAAGGCTGTAGTGATGATGATGATGAAGATGATGATGTTTTAATTCAGCCGTGTTCACTCAAAAATAAGGACATAATAGACAACATTTTTTATAATTAAAGGAATATTTCATTTAACATAGTCGCATCCTCACAAATTGTTATTTTTTCCAAATTACGAGGAATTAATGATTTTTAGTAAAATATGTAAAAAGTAAACCTGGACAAGTGCAAGGACTCTCGCTCTGCGGGTTATATATAGAATTAAATGTATTTATACTACGGCCAACGAGAAGAGATACCAAATATAAACAAAACCAATGTTATTAGGAATAGCAGGGGTGCCTAACTTTTTGATAGTTAGATTGTATATTTTAGTAGAAAATAACATTACATAGCATTGAACGTTACTTTTTTGGAGCAGTAAAATCTGTTGATTTTACTCTCGATGTACTTTGTAGTGGCTCCATCATTAACCACTCTTAATAAAAAAAACAATTATCAACAAAACCAAATAATAATAATTCAATAAAGAACAATTACAAAAATGGCATCCCGAATGTTGGCGAATCCATCTTGACCCTGACACATTTTTGTTTCGGGAAAACACGGCATTACGACAAATGCACAAGATGGAAAGAGATAGATAATAGATTGTCAACTCCACAGTCGTTTTTAAGGTAAATGACCTTTCGAATCTTTTTGAGTTGGCCGATCTATGATTAGTTTACTCCTGCAAAGTAAGCTCCGAATAATTTTCTTATGAAAGGATAAGTCACTCTTGAGGATACACTTTACTGTACAGTTGAATAAATATTCTCTCATATATCGATCTACACACAATTAATGATCCAATTGCAAATATGTTTCTAATTGCAAACTATATTTATTTTAAAGACATGATAACAAAATAACAAGAGAGAGTACGAATCCTTTACTTGTATTTTGCTTTACTTTTATCGTAAAATCTTGTTTCTGCAAAATTTCATGATCATAGGTCAACTTGGACAACCATTTCGATAATAAATAGTTAGTCAAGCCTTCACCCTATTATGCGAGATGTTATACTAGGTGGACTGTATACGCGGTTGGCTTCCTTTGCCTCAACAAAATGGCGGACGAGGCACGCGACAACCTTGGACAATGCACTCGCTCTTCCAAATCTATTGCTTGCCAAGGATAGGATGAAATTTTACTTGAGCACATTAGGAGAAACAAAATGGAACGGGTTAGTTAATTAACAGAAAGCTCAAATAGCATTATAATTCGAAACACACTTACCGGGGTGAGATTCTGATGCTGCGGACGACGCTTCCGTTGAGGTGATGCGACGTGAGGTGGTTTCTTCTGGGGCGCCCCAGAGATGTGACCCAGGCTAGCGGCGCGAAGGCAAGAGGCCGCTCGAGGGCAGTGCGCGAGCCTTTATTGTCTCGGCTTTCCCACCAATGCACCTCGGTCGGGCGCGCGTTTCATTGGTCGAAAGAATCGTGTCACCTTCTAGATTGTCCTCCTTTCCCCTTTCAGTGTGTACGGAAGGGACATGAGGTTAAAGGAAGGACAAACACTTGGCAAATATACGCTCGAAAAAAATTAAAATACACAAATCATTTCCGCGCAACCATCCCCCCCCTTGAAGGGTCCCCTTCAAAATGACTAATTTTCGATTACTGAGCGAGCACAGTACTTAACTCTTCGAAGGACAAAATTTGATCTCCTATTACTCGGTATAAATGACTCTTTAGACTCTTAATATTAGTCTCCCAATTTCCCCCAAAATGGCTCGCGGCGGGGACGTTCAGAGAAAACTCGACGCGGTTCTCGGCTAGGATGTGAGCGAACTCCGAATTATAATATTTACTGGTTAAAAGCTCATGTAGTTCTGATAAAATACGTTTCGCGCCGACGTAGTTTGTTTCGCTATCCGAATACAATTTACTTACAGGGCCACGGCGGGAAAGAAATCTTTTAAATGCACGCATGAAGCCCGCTGTGCTTAGATCACCAACGAGTTTTATATGCACAGCACGAGTAGTCAGATATACGAAAATGCAGACGTAAGCTTTTGTGGATCTTATACCACGGCCGCGAGTGAGCGTGACCTTAATCGGACCAGCAAAGTCAGACCCGGTGTGCATAAAGGGCTTTATGGATTGTGTTACACGACAAGACCTAAGGTCCGCTATTTCCGGAAATGATGGCTTAGAACGTACTCGAAAGCAAGCCATACATCTGTGCACCCGATTGCGGAATAAATTACGTGCAGAAAGAATCCAGTAATTCTGACGCAAGATTGACATCAACAAGTCGGGGCCACCGTGAGAATTCAATTTATGGTGGTATTCAACTAATAAATTTATGATATGGTCCTTACGTGGTAAAACTATAGGGTGCCGTTGATCGAAATGTAACTGCGAGTTAGACAAGCGCCCACCTACTATAATGATTCCATCTTGTAAAATTGGCTTAAGGCGTTGAACAGCGCGACTACAAGTTCTATTCGATTGTAATCTTGTAATTTCATCGGAAAAATGCGCACGTTGAAGTTAAAGCAATACTAGCAACTCGGCATAGCTGTAATCGGATCGGTAGAAGCTTCGCGAATCGACAAACGTAAATCACGCTATGAAATAATTTCGACCAAAAGGATAAACGGTTCGCCAAAGCAATGATTGGAGAAACCTCTCTCCAATAGCGTTGAGCGTCTTGTGGAGCGCCAACGCATGTGGTGCTGCTGAACGACTACCTCGGTGATGTTAGGTTACATTACACACTTTCCTACACCACACACACATACCATTTACTTACCCCTGACAGTGCCTTTTGGTCGACACCGCGTCCGGTACTCGGTAAGTTTGTTTTTGATTATAGCAGCTGTTATAAATTAATTATCCATAGGCCATCTGGGCCCTCCCCTCTTTTACTCGTCGAGCTGGATTACTATGGGCCCTAGTCCAGTCGACTTTGTCGTGGTAACTTAGGGCCGTAACAGGCACAATGCTGTCATGCGTTGCTAGATTATGGGATGTCATGGGTTTCGTAGCCCCGGTGGTGCTATACGCTAAACTTTTGATTAAACAACTTTGGTTATGTGCATGCGATTGGGATGACCCGACGCCTGATAGCATTGTTCATTCGTGGCTACGTTTTAGAGAGAAACTTCCTTTACTAAGCGAAATTAAAATACCACGTCATATAAACGTCGATAGAAATAGGGTCATCACTGTCGTTGGGTTTGCAGACGCTAGCGAGAAGGCTTACGGGGGCGTTGTATATTTTCACGTCCAGAATAATGGTAGAAATTCGATGAGCCTCATTGGCTCTAAGTCAAGGGTCTCCCCCCGTAACGTTGTCTCTCTCGCGCGCTTAGAGCTTTGCGCGACATTAGTCCTTGCCAAGCTTATCACCGCAGTTACCAGTGCATGTAGTGATAGAGTTCACATAGAAATAATATTTGCCTTTTCTGACTCAATTGTCGCTTTATGTTGGGTTCATTCTTCACTCTACCGTTGGGATACGTTTGTCGCAAACCGAGTGGCCAAGATTCAAGACGAGTTAGGATTACGGAACTTTTATCACGTGTCCGGTATGGAAAACCCTGCCGATTGTCTATCCCGTGGACTCACCGCGATGCAAATAATGGACAATCCGCTTTGGTTCCACGGACCTTCTTGGGTTCAATTGGTACCCTCGCAGTGGCCCATAACCGATTTCGACCCTTCGTCAGCGTCCCAACCACCGGAAGAGAAGAGGCACGCTTTGGTTGCGAACGTTTCGAGCTTTTTTATTTACTTTTTTATTTATTTATTCTCTATTGAATTCTTTAATATACTAGATAACAAAGGGCAGACTTAATGCCTTGAGGCATTTTCTGCCTACTATAGAATAAAAACAAAAAATAAACTATACAAATATCTTATATTTATACATATATACAAATACAAACATACAAACATATACATACATATATAAATATTACACGTAATAAACTATATAATAGAATATAATATTTACTTATTCAATATAGAGCACATGTAATTCTTATTGAAATTTATTTTTTACTTTACCACTGGTTCCGAAAAAACCTCTGTCCTGAGAAGAACCAGCAAGAAACTCGTCGTACGAATATATAGTATAAAACAAAAACCCGTTCGTCATTTTAGCGACGTATTTGTGTACACAAAGGTATGACAATTATGCTAATGATTTTTTTTTGGTGCTTTAAATGGAATTTTAGAGTTTCTAATCAGATAACTTACTAAATTTGATATTTCTGAAAATGTTATTTGCTTCTGAAATTTTCAACACGTGCCGACATATATGTTCGGCCACTGCAAGATCATTGACGCGGCCACTAAAAAGCAAGCCGCAGCGCGGTGTGAGCTTCCTCAAAGTTTTTGTGTAAATCGTTATACCTGTCTAGACATAGTTATTCTCCGAAAATTTAAATTTAAAAATAATAGAAATTATAATCAAATATATTTTTAATAATGTGCTTAGTTTACGAATATTCCGTTTTCCTTATTAAAAACCACTTAATATTTAATATTTATTTTATATTTTATAATATCTTACAAATATTATTTTACGAAGTCGCATAAAGAGAACGATTCTTAGACCCTAAGTAGATGTGATATATTTTGACGAAATCCAACAGTTTCTGAAATCACGTTCATTACAATCTATCAAAGCTAACTACTGAACATCACTGAACATACTGGCTTCTTCACAGATAACTTCATAAGGAGGTTTTTTGCAATACTTTTCACTTTTGGCAGGCGAGTTAATAACGACAGTTTTTTTTTACTTTATATCTATTTGTCGTTAAGAAGATGCTGTGAAGATGGTGTCACACCCACGGGACGATTTGGGTTAGCAGATATTCTTTCAACCCCAATACCCATTGTATATGAATACTTATGTTATAAATTTCCACTTTATTTCTAAATAGATCTGTGAAAAGTATTTAAAAAAGGGTTATTTCAAGTATAAAATATCGTGATTAATTCCAACTATTTGTACGATAAATTTAGTATGTATTTTTCATATACAAAATAACCATAAAATACGTGGCGTTTTGCGCGGTCCTCAAACTCTAAACCGTTAGCCGACGAAGTGCTTGGGTATAAGAAAAGCCGCATTCGAGTGATGAAAGGTAGTGTCCCCTATATGCCGACTAACTTATTTTGATCCACTTTTTTTGATAAGTAATAGAGTCAGGCATTACTTTGCGGATATCCATTAAACTAAAGATATTAAAATTTTAAAATTAATTGTATTATAGTCGATGGTGTGTCTTTCAGAGTAAGAGTGGTGGTGATGGGAGTAGTGGTGTTGGAAGTAGTGGTGGTGGGATTGGTGGTATCGGGATTAGTTCAAGCAAATGAGGAAAGACGGGAGGTGCTCTTACAACTAGGTAAAACACATCATTTTATTTTATTAAGCGGATGGTTTCAAAGTAACTTTTAATATCTTAACTTATTCTGATATAACTTATATCTATTTTTTATTCTGTGCTAATATTTAGTGGTAATATTTAAAAGCACGGGAAGTTTTTAAACTTAAAATTTTGTCACATATCAGAAGTCCAGAATATAAATATAAATAATGATTGTTTTCGAAAGTCGATAAAAGATGCTAAGTGGAAGATTTTGAAAAACACAGCAGCATAACGGTTTAAGTATACGATATTTTATGGATTTATCCACCATTTTTTAAATTTTTCTTACTGTAGTGTTTAAGTGTAATTTTACTAATCCTAGCTATAATTTAATTTGTCAATAACAATTACGGGCTCTATTTGAAGTAAGTAAATAAAAAATAACTATTATTAAAAAAAGCGGTCTCCCAAAAGGTCCACACGACTAACATCCCAGTGGAAAGAATAAAAAAATCATATTAACACATTTTGTGTTTTATAAACCAATATGTTTCACATTAACCGTCCTGTGGCTGCTGTAAGAGGCAACAGAGGGAGATGGAAACAGGAACTAAACAACAGCATCTGGCTGATAACCACCTGCCATGGATGGTAACTATGGCGAATTCCCCCTATGAGGGAATAGAAGGAAAGCGGCAACTGCTATCTATGAGGTTGGTCTATGCTCAGCAGTGGACATTATAGGCTGCAGTGGAGGGATGGAAGACTTATAATTACAACATAATTTGGTTTAGTGCCAAAAAAGTAAATCACAAAGACTGGATGCGAAAGGTGGAGCTGTGGTCGGGTTTTTTATATAATTTATAGTTGCTTATGATAATTTTATAATTACTTGTAATGACACTAATTACGAATAAAAATCTACCAGAAAGGACATAACAACGTCATCCGAGCCAGTCAGTATGTAAAATATAGCTTATGTTCATATTTTACGTATGATTTTGATTTTAATGTGGGCGTCTTTGAGGTAAGAGTGAATAGACTTTTTTCAGGCTAATTCAGTGCATTTTACCATTTTTGGATGCATCCCACCTGGTAGGATAGTGGTCAAATACTATTTCATAACAGAAAAAAAAAAGATTTTAGTTTTAAAGCAGGCTTGCGCGAAAAAGTCCTTATTTTAACATATTGAAAGTTTACGAAGTTTATTACATTATTTTGTAAAACACTGGCTTTCATCGTATTTATAACTTTATCCGGGTCCTTTTTAATGGTATAAGGGTTAATAAGTAGGCCGGAAACAGAAATGAAAGTGGAAATATCCGGCTGTGGGCATTAAATGACAAGTTTGATAAGTAGTCTTTATAGTGTTTTCAGTGTTTTGATTTAAAAAGAAAACAAGTGGTGCATAAGGAAACCCTCAACCGAATATAGTTTTGTGGATGTCATAGGAATCGACAGATAGAAATTGAAACAAAATGTGCAGCAGCGTCTACCTGATAACAACACAACAATAAAAATAAAAACTGCGGTTACCAACATTTCAGCCAGGCGTGGTTACTATGGCAAATATTTCCCAATGAGAAACAAGCACATAGACAGCAGGTAGGATAAGCGGGAAATCTATGGATGCAGGTGGCTCAGTATAGTATTAAGGAGTGCCTCCTTGGGGTGGGCCTATTCAACAGCGAATCGGTGAAAGGGTGCATTGATGATGAATAAAATAAAGAACCATATTTATTGGTCGTCTATAATATAATGGAGATCGAATGAGGACCTAAGTAAAAATAAAAATAAAATTTACTTGTACATTTGTGGAGCCAAGGAAGTAGCCATGCAGGCCGCGAGCCTTGAGTCAAATGGAGCTATAAAATAATTAATAGAATGAGGCGTTACTTTGCGGAAGTCTATTATAATAAAGATGTTAAAAATAATAATTAGCTAAGATTCACGTAATGAAATCATATGTTGTGTCTTACTTAGTTTGAAGAGCACCTCCTGCCCTCCCTCAATTGCGTGCACTATTCCCGTTACCACTAATTCTAGCACCACTACTCCCAATGCCATTACACTAGCGAAGACACCACCGTCAATAATACTTGTACCTTGTACTTGTACCTACGTGTTGTATTTTATTTTATTATGCAGATCGTAGAAAAATATATTTTAACATCATTGACGCTATAAAAAGCTGCTAAGGCCCTAACATCACAGAAAATTATGTCTAGTAGCCCAGGAACGCCCGCTTGAATTATTACAAAACGCGAGCAACCTGTGTTCGATCCCCGCGAGTGCTAATGAAATTCTTAATTCCAATATAAAGTGCTGATATAGCACGTGCTCGGTGGTGAAGTAAATTATCGTAAATAATCATATCTGAGAAAAAGTATCGGTGACATGTGAAGCTCTAAAACCCTCTCAGAAATAAGAGGAGTCCTCTGCCCAGTATAAAAATAAGTAATAAATATATGCGTCCCCACGCATATATTTTTTTTAATAATATAAATGCTATCAACATTACTAATATTCCCAATGTCCACTGGTAAGCTTAAAATTCTTTTGTTAGAAGTCAGTACAATTCCACTACCTTTTGAGTTCGCGATCTGCACATTTCTATTAGGCTACTGTCGCTTTAATTGGTATATAGGCTGTTACTTTAATTTATTTTATTTGTGCATTATTCTAACAACACATTCATATAATTAAGCCAAAAGTTGCTATAAATAGTATTTATCGTAAATATAAATACAAAATAGACGTTATTTCTTGTTATTGTGATAAACAAAAAGTTCAGAATATTGCACACATGCGTAGTGCTGCAGCAACTACGTGCTAAATTTCAGCCACTTAGGCATAGTACCCGGCAATCACTTGCCCCAGTTGTGAAGTGGCTTTCGTAGCTATCAAGCGCAATTCATGAAGCGAAATGGTCCATTACATACGTGTATATTAAATTGTAAAACGCTTCTACAATTATTCGAGATAATACTGTACTGTACAATATTGTACTGTTTTTATAAAAGTAAAATTCACAAAGGAGCACGCAGCCCACCTGATGGTAAGTGGATGTTGTGGCACATAGACATCTACATATTTTATTCTAGATTTAGAATGAAAATGCAGATGCGTTGTCAACCCTGAGGACTATGATGGAATGCCTCGTTACCGGTAAAAATAGTCGTCCGGTTCTCTACACTCACCATATAAACTCAGCATTATTATGCTGCTATAATTTCACGCTGATACGTGCGTGGTCACAGTGTTGTATTGTGGTTGCACAGTAACACTTTCTTTTATTTTTTTTTATTCATCAGCGCATTAACGTCCACTGCTCGAGTTGGACCTCTCCCGATATAGGGAGGATTTTGCTTAAACATTAAGTAGATTTCAGACTACGCTATAATATAATAGCATATAGTATAAAGCTCATAGCACAAAAATATTGCGCAGCATACATTGTTATGGACACGTTCAGACTGTACTGTACTATATATTATTGACTTTTTATGGTGCGCGATATTGTTGTGCCATGAGCCATATACTATGTGCTTTATATAATAGCGTAGTCTGAAATCTACTTTACGCTTGACAGTTGAATTTATCATAATATCACGATCATTTTCGAATCTCACATAATAAAAAAAATAGCAACATTTTACAAAAAAACATCTTTGATAATGATTTCTTATATTTACGCGAACACTACACATTAATTAAAACTATTTTTACGGATTTTATCGCGTTTATTTTACTATTATTTTTAATTCCAGACGTTTCGGGCGCTTTCCTGCGTCCATGGTCACGGGGGACTCCTCCTCGGACACGGAGTACCTTCAGCTTTTTTAATTATTGTTTATGGTCCGATCTATGCAAAACTAGCTTATAGTATCATGAAGTCTTGCAGTGGTATGCTTGGGTTTAGGTTTAATTTTGTTAATTATAGGATCCCAAGCAGGTGATAGTACCCAGCCTCCTTCTCTATTGAAATTAGGATGTTTTTTGATTTCAATAGCCTCACGTATCATCCTTGGTAGGAATCGGTGTTCTTTCGCGAGGATTTGTGGTCTATCAAATCTGATGTAATAGTTGGGGCCGTCTAGGATATGATCGCAAACTGCAGACTTCCCGGAACGTTGATGCTTCACATCAGCTATATGTTCTTTTACGCGGGTTCTAATTGATCTTTTTGTTTGTCCTATATAAAAGAGACCACATTCATAATCAAGCTTGTACACTCCTGCATCTTGTAGAGGAATATGACACTTGACTGATGGTAGGAACTGACTACAGTGGTAGAGCCACGCGGCAGCTTTACTGTCGCACGTATGGGCCGGCTCAAACCGGGGTGGTACCACGACCTCACAGAATACCGGCGTGAAGCTCTGCTTCCGCGTTTCGTCTGGTGAGTGCAGGTGGCCGGAGGCCCAAATCCCCCCCCCCATCAACATGGTAGCGGAATTCAATGATAGACTACCCCAGGAGGGTACCAGCACCCCTGGAGAATCCCTCGCTGAGCATCCACGACCATGTTTTTCCACTTCTGAGCGTGGGTGCTCAGGCTGCCCCGCGTATTCTGGGGGGGGGGGGGCAAAATTCCGCTCAAGACTAAAACTGCTCGGGGCAAACGGAGCAACAAGACCAAGGCGACCCCTGCCACGCTGTCCGTGAATTTCTGCAATATCAGGGGACTTCACTCCAACCTAAACGCCGTCCACTACCATCTCGAGACGGCGAGGCCGGCTCTGCTCTTTCTGACCGAGACGCAGGTGTCCTCTCCGGCTGATGTCTCGTATCTCTCCTACCCGGGGTACAAACTGGAACACTCCTTTGTGCCTCGGGCTGGAGTTTGCGTTTACGTCAGAGAGGACATCTGTTCTCGACGCCTCGGCAGACTTGAAGGTTCGGACCTGTCCATCCTTTGGCTACGCGTAGACAGCGACGACCATCCGCGCATCTACGGGTGCCTCTATAGGTCCCACAGCGGTAATGCCGAAACGGACCGACTCTTCGAACACGTCCAAATGGCTGCAGATTCGTTGCTACAGCAGATCCCCTCCGCAGAGATCGTGATCCTCGGCGACTTTAACGCCCATCACGCCAAATGGCTCGGTTCACGTTTAACCGATCATGCGGGGGAGATCTGTTCATGATTTTGCCTTGTCATATGGTCTGACACAACCGGTTACTTCGCCTACGCGGATTCCAGATGTGGAGGATCATGCACCTTCCCTGTTGGACCTTCTGCTGACCTCTCACCCGGACGGATATCAGATTTCCGTCGACGCCCCTTTAGGCTCCTCGGACCATTGTCTTGTCCGGAGTGGCACCACTCACGCTGAAATCGCGGTTCGCACTATAGGTCAGCCGATTGGGATGGGATGCGGTCTTTCTTTGCATCCTACCCTTGGGGGCGGGTTTGCTTCTCGCCGGATGATCCCAACGTTGTTGCGGATTCTGTCGCTGATGTGGTACTTCAGGGTATGGAACTTTTTATTCCTTCCTCTGTGGTGCCCATTGGAGGCAAATCTCAGCCATGGTTTGGTCGCTCCTGTAAAATAGCATCATGCTATAAGCAGGAGTGCTACCGAGCCTGGGCTGACGCATCAGCGTCCAGGGATGTAAACACCAGCGCTCTAAAAAGAAGTATAATTCCGCCTCTAGGTCCTTCAAAAGAGTCATTGCCAAGGCAAAGTCAGAGCACATAGGCAGAATTGGCGAGAGACTAGTTCGTCTTCCTTCTGGAACCCGTGCATTCTGGTCTCTCGCCAAGGCTGTCCAAGGGAATTTCTGTCAGCCATCTCTTCCATCTCTGCACAGGGAGGACGACTCACTGGCCCACACCGCAAAGGAGAAAGCCGATCTTCTAGGCTCTTTCTTTGCGTCTAACTCGACTCTCGATGCCGGGGGAGTACGCCGCCGACCATCCCGCGGTGTGAGTGCTCCATGCCGGAAGTGCAGTTCACTCAGCGCTCGGTTCGCAAAGCACTCCTCTCCCTGGACATCCATAAGTCGAGTGGGCCTGATGGAATCCCCCCCAATTGTGCTGAGGACGTGTGCTCCAGAGTTGGCACCGGTTTTAACGCGTCTTTTCCGGTACTCCTACTCCCTAGGCGTAGTCCCAAAATCATGGAAGACGGCTTTCGTCCACCCGATCCCTAAAAAAAGGCGACCGCTCAGACCCGTCCAACTACCGGCCTATCGCCATCACCTCCTTGTTCTCCAAAACAATGGAGTCCATTGTAAACTGCCAGCTCATGAGGTACCTTGAGGATCACCAGCTGATTAGTGACCGCCGATACGGTTTTCGCCGTGGTAGGTCAGCTGGTGATCTTCTGGTCTACCTAACTCACAGATGGGCGGAGGCAGTAGAGTCCAAGGGGGAGGCATTGGCCGTTAGTTTGGACATTGCGAAGGCCTTCGATCGGGTTTGGCACAAAGCGCTTCTTTCGAAGCTCCCTTCCTATGGGCTTCCCGAGAAATTGTGCGATTGGATCACCAGTTTTCTTGCAGATCGGAGCATCAAGGTCGTTGTAGACGGTGCAAGCTCCGATTGCAAGCTTATTAATGCTGGTGTTCCACAGGGCTGCGTGCTATCGCCAACGCTGTTTCTTCTGCATATCAATGATATGTTGCAAACCCGTAGCATTCATTGCTATGCAGATGACAGCACTGGTGATGCTCTTTACACCGGCCGAGCCAATATTTCTCGGGAAAACGTCTTTGAGTGCCGGGACAAATTTGTGTCTGAAGTCGAGTCTCTGCTGGACAGAGTCTCGGATTGGGGGCGACTAAATCTAGTCCAGTTTAACCCCCAGAAGACACAAGTTTGCGCGTTAACCGCTAAAAAGAACCCCTTTGTCGTATCCCCTCAGTTTCAAGGCACTCCCCTTGTTGCCTCAGCCAGTATCGGAATCCTCGGCGTCGACATATCGAGTGACGTGCAGTTTCGTGGTCACTTGGAAGGGAAGGCCAAATTGGCCTCTAAAAAGCTTGGCGTGCTCAGCAGAGCGGGACAGTATTTCATGCCGGCACACCGCCTGCAACTTTACAAGGCGCAGGTTCGGCCGCTCATGGAATACTGTTCCCATCTCTGGGCTGGGGCTCCCCAGTACCAGCTCCTTCCACTTGACCGCATCCAGCGCAGAGCGGCTCGAATCGTTGACGACCGAGTGCTTTCCGATCGGCTCGATTCACTGGCGCTGCGAAGAGATGTTGCATCTCTTTGCGTATTTTATCGCATCTATCACGGGGAGTGCTCTGAGGAATTGTTCGGATTAATCCCAGCCGCCAAATTTCGTGAACGCACTACACGGCAAACGTCCCGATACCATCCACACCATCTGGATGCTTGGCGGTCCACCACTGTACGTTTCAAAAGGAGTTTTCTTCCGCGTACAACCTCTCTGTGGAATAATTTACCACCGGTGATTTTTCCGGACCGATACGACCTGGGGACCTTCAAGAAAAGAGCTTACTCCTTTCTAAAGGGCCGGCAACGCACCTGCAATTCCCCTGGTGTTGCGGTTGATCATGGGCGGCGGTAGTCACTTAACATCAGGTGAGCCACATGCTCGTTTGCCCCCTCTGCTATAAAAAAAAAAAAAAAAAAAAAAAAAAAACATAATGATTTCTTATATCTACGCGAACACTACACATTGATTAAAACTATTTTTACGGATTTTATCGCGTTTATTTTACTATTGTTTTTATTTCCCGACGTTTCGGGCGCTTTCCAGCACCCATGGTCACGGGGGGACTGAGATGAATGACGTCCCGATGTCATTGTTAAACCCGGAGTACCTTCAGCTTTTTTAATTATTGTTTATGGTCCTATCTATGCAAAATGAACTGACTATGTCCTGGGGTCTTGCAGTGGTATGCTTGGACGTTGATTCTTGTCGCTGCTCTGAGTATTTCACGTCTGACCTAATAGAGATGGTTACACCGAATTTTAACTGATTTATCAATAACTTTTTTAATTCAAAACGTTTTGCGCGGAACTTTAATTCGTTTTCTAATACAAATATAGCCTATGTTACTACTTATAACATCAGCTACTCGTATATTTCAGTGAAAGTCCCTTAAAAATCAGTCCAGCTGTTCCGGAGACAAGCCGGAACAAACAGACAGGCAGACAAAAAAATAATTGTTTTTTTGTTATAAGTACCGTATATACTTGCATATGCATTTAGTAAAAAGCTGTTATTTTGACCTTACAAACAGACGCCTCAATTTGTTAATTAGTATAGAGAACAACTTGCCCAAAGACCAATGTTACGGATTTGTAGGTTTTTTTGTTTCAGTACTACTACGGATGTAACTGCGGGAAAAAGCTAGTATTTTTTTATTTTTGATGTATCCGAGGCGTAGTGGCTATGCAATAAGTTGCAGTGCTTAGGGCCGCAGGTTTGAATTCCGCACGGAACAAGAATTTTATGACTTACAAATAATTATTCTGGCTCTGGATTTTAGCACTCGAAAACAACTTGTTGGATTTTTACATACATAATTTGTAAAGTGCCCCCGAGATACAGGAGAAAAGTTGAAGTTCAAATCCAAAAGTTTTTTATATAAAAAACAATATTATAATGTAACTAACTGAACAAAATCAGCTACAAATTGCAGAACTTTTGTCACGCATTTGACCTTGCAAAAAATGTTTGTTAAAACATCATTTTAGACAAAGTATTTAAGTAAACTGACAAACGGATATAGAAACGGACAACGCAATTTCGCAAAGTAACGCAATTCTTTTAATGAATGAAAACCGAAAACGCTGTCGTGTATCCAATTTCATTTACTCGTAGCAACAAAGGATGCGGTCGAGTGGGTACAATTTATACAACATGTCCGGGTTGATTTTACAATAATACCGTGACTTAATTTACGTAAGGTTTATAATGTTTTGAAATAAAAGCACAAGGACAAAGCGGGTTCTTTTTACAATGGAATATGTGTGTGTTTTCTAGAGGACAAACAATTAATTTAAGTCTGTTTACATAAAGACAAATGTTGTAATACGTTTGAAGACTTTTTCATAGAATACAGACGAGCACACAGTCCACCTGATAGTAAAGACATGCTAAGACACAAAGACATTTATTTTACATCTGTCTTCGATTAGGAATCAAAATAATGACGCGTTTTCTCTCCTAATTACTTAGATGGAGTGCCTCGTTTCTAGTCATTTCATAGCAGCATTGCTATGTACGCTGGTAATCTGTAAATTGCTATATTCGTAGAAAAAATATGACATAAACAAATTAAAAATTGTAATTGCATGAATATCTTGACATAATAGTTCAAGTATTCTACTTTTATACTCAGTCACGTTGCAGTCCTTAGCTGCGCAGACTTGATTGTATAGTGACGGCGTAATAGAATCCACTGGCACATAAAATTCTATGTGTGTCTTAAAAGATGATAGGAGGAAACTGAAACAGGAGATGTGTAATACTATCTTCCTTATGACAGTCCATCCGACAAAGTGGCTATTATTCAAATCTATTATATTCTACTCTATTCTTTGACGAGGTATATACTACCATCTACTGAAAATCATTCAAGACTTTTTTGAAATTTTGGTATGAAATTAAAAATTTAGATAACACAAAGTAGTTGCACAAAAATAGTTGAAAATAAAATAAAATAACGTATAGTGGTGGTGTAAGCATTTTCACTACCCCACATTATCCCTGGTCGTAGAAATTACAGAAGGAAAAAATCAGGAGATGGGTAGCAGCGACTTCCTAATAACAACTAAAAATAAAAAATGCGTTAGGCAAACGTGGCCACTATGGGACGTATAATGCCATCTCTGAGGGAGGACTGTGTTCAGCAGTGGACTTTAATAGGTTGTAACGGGAACGGTATGAAATAAAATTCCATTAAATTCTTATAACTTTTGGCAGGACGATGAATTAAGTTCAAACAAAATTGATACTTTGATAATGTGTAAATTGAAATATCTGGAATATTAAATTATTTATAACTATAATCAATAAATTTCTTTAAAATATTTTTATTGATTTTTTATAAAATAATACAAAATCCAGAGAAAACTATACAAAAGCTGAGAGTTTTTTTTTTTTGGTTAGAAAATGTTTGCAGTAATCTCGTCTTTGTGAGAAATATATATATATATATATATATATATATATATATATATATATTTTTATATATATTACTTATACATAAATAATATAACATAAATAGTTGTCTGCATGTAATTGCTGTCAACAATGATACCGGTCCATTGCATACTTTTGAACGAAATTATAAACATAAACACTCACGCCTGTCACCCAGAGGGGTAGGCAGAGACTACGGACTTCCATTTGGCACGATCCTGACACACCTCTCTCGCCTCTTCCACATCCATATACCCACGCATACATGCTCGTCGATTAACCCTAGGATGGTAACAGGGGTGCCCCAACACCCCACGCCAGCAATCACGCGCCAATTTATTGGAAATTATTTGCTCTCTCGCTCTAGTATTTTGTGTATTTTTTGTTTTACCGTGAGTAATTAGTAGCCGTTGCGCGGTGGGAGCGGCAACACGTCGATTTCGTTCTGCAGGTATGTGTGGGGTGTTGCGTCACCTCTGTTACTATTTACGTAGTTATTTTATTTTGTTACTGTATTTTTTTATATGTTATTTTCAGTTCATTATGGCGTTTCGTAATGATGAAGAGCTTGAGCGGTACCTAAATAATATGGTCGAGGATGATGATAGTGAAACAGAGCCATTAGAGGCGGAGGAGGCTTCTGAAAACGAAGATAACGTGTCCGTGCATTCCGAACAAGACGACATTATTTCCGGCTCAGATGAAGATGATGTGCCACAGCTTCGAGGGAGTGTTTTGAAAGGTAAGAATGGACATGTTTGGTCTATTTCTGCCCCGTCATCAAGCAGAACACCTCAGCGTAATATAGTAACCATCCAAAGGTCTTCGGAAGTCCGTTCTAATATTGAAATAGAAAAAGAAGCTTTTATGATTTTGTTCTCTAAACCTCTCGACATAGTACTTACATACACAAACCAAGAAATTAGTAGACGTGCTCCCAAATATAAAGACCAACGTTTTACTCATAAAACAGACAAAACAGAGATCGAGGCACTCATAGGGCTACTATTTTATGCCGCGGTAAACAAAAATATTAAAAAAAGTGCAACTGAAATGTGGGCGCCCACGAGTACCCCTGTATACGAGTCAATAATGTCCGAGAGTCGGTTTCATTTTCTGCTACTTTGCCTAAGATTTGATGATAAGGACAGCCGTAATAAAGAGGATAAATATGCACCTATTCGAGAAGCATGGAAGATTTTTATAAACAGTTGCACAAAAGCGTACCAACCACGCTGTTACGTTACGATTGATGAGCAACTGTTTGGTTTTCGAGGAAAATGTCCCTTTCGTGTTTATATATCTTCGAAACCGGACAAATATGGTATGAAAATTGTGGCCATATGTGACGCTAAAACATATTATATGTTTGACGCAATTCCTTACATAGGAAAAGAAACCGAGGCGAAGACGGCAGCAGACTACGCACAAAGTTAGCTGAGAGCATCAAAGGTTCTGGACGAAACATAACCTTTGATAATTGGTTCACCTCGGTGCCTCTTGCAGACCAGTTACTGAAGGAATATCGACTTACTTG